>CM061068.1:87396035-88596035 GCA_030762895.1 Sophora flavescens | reverse complement strand
TCAGAAGTTCGCCAACATAGCACGTGTTCCAGGAGAAGAGCTCCATTCCATTTTATCGCCATGGCCTTTTAGTATGTGGGGGATGGACATAGTCGGTCCCTTCCCAGTTGCCAAAGGTCAAGTCAAGTTCTTGCTGGTAGGTGTAGACTACTTCACCAAGTGGATCGAAGCAGAACCACTAGCCACAATAACTGCTAAAAAGGTTCAGAGCTTTGTATGGAAAAACATCATATGCAGGCATGGTCTCCCTTACGCAATTGTCACAGATAACGAAAAGCAGTTCACCGATAAAGAGCTCAGAGAGTTCTACTCCAACCTCGGAGTTAAACATAAAGTGACCTCTGTTGAGCACCCACAAATGAATGGACAAGCAGAGGCAGCCAATAAAGTAATTTAAAACGAGCTCAAAAGAAGGTTAGGCCAATCAAAAGGGGCTTGGGTTGAACAATTACCAAGCATCCTATGGGCTTACCATTGCTCACCACAATATTCAACCGGTGAAATGTCGTTCAGGCTAGCATACGGAACCGATGGAATGATCCCAGTTGAGCTCGGTGAACTCTCTTTCCAGAGGCAGCACCATGACAAAAGTAAGAACGAAGAACTCCGAGTTGAGCTTGACATGGTTGAAGAAGTCCGAGACGAGGCGAAAATCAGAGACGAGCTATGCAAGCAAAAAGCAACTCGGAAGTACAACTCGAGGTTGCGACCGAGGGAATTTGTGCAAGGTGACTTAGTGCTGAGATTGCAAAACGACACGAGAAAAGACCCCAGAGAGGGTAAACTCGCAGCGAACTGGTCTGGCCCATTCAGAATAGCTGAAAATCTGGGAAATGGTGCCTACAGGCTAGAAGAATTGTCAGGAAAGGTTGTTCCAAGAACATGGAACACTTCCCACCTTATGCTTTATTTTAGTTAAGGTTATAGGTGATGCACTCTTTTTCCTATCTCGGTCTTTTTCCCACGAGGTTTTGACCGAGAAGGTTTTAATGAGGCACACTCGGAAAAATAAATAAATAGAATCATTTTCAATTGCGCTATTAGGCAAGAATAATGTTTTAATTAAAAATTTATTTATGAAAAGCAACTCAAAACCTAAAGAGGTTGTCCGAGTTAAAATCGACCGAGTTGAGGTCAGAATGCCAAGCCTATAAAGATAAAAAGCAACTAAAAACCTAAAGAGGTTGTCCGAGCTAAAATCGACCGAGTTGAGGTCGAAATGTCGAGCCTATAAAGGTAAAAAGCAGCTAAAAACCTGAAGAGGTTGCCCGAGATAACGTCGACCGAGTTGAGGTCGAAATGCCGCGCCTATAAAGGTGAAAAGCAACTCAAAACCAAAAGAGGTTGTCCGAGCTAAAATCGACCAAGTTGAGGTCGAAATGCCGAGCCTATAAAGGTGAAAAGCAACTAAAAACCGAAAAAGGCCGTCCGAGCTAAAATCGACCGAGTTGAGGTCGAAATGCTGAGCCTATAAAGGTAAGGAACAACTAAAAACCTAAAAAGGCTATCCGAGCTAAAATGGACCGAGTTGAGGTCGAAATGCCAAGCTTATAAAGGTAAACAACAGCTTAAAACCTGAAGTGGTAGTCAAAGCCAAGATCAACCAAACCAGGGTCAAATGGCTAAAACCTAAAAAGTCAACCAATGTCGAGCTCCGACTATTTGAGCAAATCGTGTAACACGCTAAACTATAAAAAACGAGCACTAACTTAGAGAAATAGTTGCAGGCACTTCCTAAGTAAAGAGTAACTCGTAAGATAGCACGTGATTTCATTAATAAAAAGGGGCAAATCCCAAAGTACATAAGAATTCAAAATTAAAAAGCATTGCCCTGAGAACTTTTTCCTAGGTTACTTATGGACATCCCCATGAACAACAGGAACAGAGTTGGTCTCATCCTCGACACTCGGGGGAATAGGAGAAGGTTGGTAGGGTACGCTTATTCCCCCTTCACCATCAGCTTCCTCTTGTCCCGCTTCTCCATCAGCCTCCTCTTCTTGAGTTGCCTCTGCCTCATCCTCCAGCTCGGAAAATGGAACCAAGATGCCATCTCTGTTGAAATCCTTGTCCACGTCAGCACTGGAAAAATCGGCAATTGGATTAAAATGCTGAAGCTGCTTCACGGCTCGGGAGAAGCCATTAACGTGCTCTTTCGTAATGGAAGCCTCGGCCTCAGTCAGATCAGAACGGAGCCTTAGATTGTCCTCCTTCTCGGCCTCAAGCAACTTCCGCAACTCAAGATTGGCCTCCCTCTCGGCTTGAAGTCCTTCAACGATCTTCTGAAGATTCAGCCGCTGGGCTTTTTCTAGATCCAGCTCGGCCAGAAGGACGGTCTTGTCTTTTTCCAGCTCAGTCTTTTAGGCCTTCAGTTGACCGATGACCCGAGCTTGCTCCTCACACTTGGTCACGGCCTAAGCAAGCTCGTCCCTCACCCTCAAGGCTCGAGCCGCATCGGCCCTCATTAACTCCATCTTCTTGACATTATCAATAACCTGTTGGCTCCATAAGCGAGTGATTGAGGCGATCCGGAGAGCATAGGCAGCGACTGCCTCCATACTCTCCTCAGGCCCTTGCTCCAACAAGAGCCGAGCATCAGAAGATTTCAGCACTTGGCCATCAATCAGGCCTGTAGGGTCGAATTCATTCCCCCAGAGCAAGATGATCCCCGGGTTGCAGTTCCCATTGTACCATTTGGTGTCCGAAGTAAGATCGGTCACCATGGGAGCATTGCCCAACCTCTTAGCAGCAGCAGGAGTTTCTTCAATCATCAGCAGGGGGGAAGGACTTCTAATCAGGACCTCGGACATCATGTATTCCCGAATCCTCTTCGGAGGGCGAGTGTTCAGGTCAGAAGCTTCAGCAACCTTCTTTTTCTTCCCCTTGACATTTGAAGCTATAGCTGATCCGCCAGCTGCTTGATTAGCCGACTTCTTCATCAGGGCTTTATAGTTGAACTTCCCCATTATCACTACAAAAAGGAAATCGGTCAAATAAAATAAGTACGCTACAGGATGAATTACCACTTGTCAACAAAAAGCTACTTACATTCAAAATCAGCTTACCGAGTGGAAGAGGCATTAAGCTTTAAAAGCCTTCCACAAGGCAATGGCCGAGGATACAGTTTCAGGACCTCGACATCGGCTCGCTCCTGAGAGGTCATAGAGTCGAGGCCATAGCCAGAAAATTTGGAAAGGTGTGGTTTCCAGTAGAAAGGAAATTTAGGGTTCCCGACCGAGTAAAAAAAGACAGACTCATTACCCTCTAGAGGTCGGACTTTGAAGAAATCTGACTTGAAAAACTTATATGAACTCTTATAGAGCCCGATGATCCCCCTCTGCTCAATCCCACTCAGAGAGATCTAGCCAACTCGGTCCCCGAACCGAACTCAGTAAAAGTAAAGAAACTTAGGAGCGGTGACCTCTATCCCTATCTGGCCACACAGAATTTGGAAGGCTCTCAGAAATGCCCAACTATTCGGGTGAAGCTGGGTATGAGCAACGTTCATAACTCGCAAGACTTCACATTCGAACGGGGTGAAGGGAATGGAAACTCCAATTTGTTCAAAGAAGGTCTTGTATACATATGTAAAGTGTGGCTCAGATGAAGGGGGCAAAGGAAAACATGATCATCCTCGGTACAAGGAAGGCACTCTACGATGCCTCGTTTAGCAGTAACCTTGTTTTTTATAGCTTCAAGGGAGTTAAAGTCCCTGAAATTAGAATAAAATGCAGCAACATCGGGTTTTACCCAGAAATACCCAGGAATGGTAATATCTGGGTAGGGAACCCTGGGCATCCTAGAAGCACGTTTGTGGCACTTGGGGGAAACGATAGCGTCTGGAGTGGCAGAGCTCCTCCCGTCAGAAGAAGCAGAAGAACCCTTGTCACCTCTATCACCATGAGAAGGAGAGGGGGAGTGATAAGGAGAGCCCCCAATCCGATTGATTTCGGTCTCTATAATCTGAACCCAGGAAGAGGCATTCTGGGATACCTCGAATGAAGTCTCCATAGATAAAAAACACCAAAAATCAAACTGGAATAAAATCTAAGGGATCGTGAAAGAGATGAGAAGGACGTACCTCGAATAGGAAGGGAGTATGAAAGCTTGGACTAGAAAGGACTCGAGAGAAGAAAATCTAGGGCTCAAGGAAGGTGAAACCCCGTCCCAGGGGCTCGTTCCAATTTATAGAAAAAAGGGCAACGTCCTTTCGGTGAATTAATGATGGTTGGTTGCGTGCGAGAGAAGGGAAACGTCCCTTCAAGTCTGACTGAATTCGGCACATTAATGGAAAAGAAACACGTGGCAGAAACGTCGGGATGTACGCTGCCATCAAGTAAAAAGATGAGCACGCAGCTACAGCGCAGGCCTCGGAAATGAGGCCGTAGAAGCCACGCGTCATAAGTCAGCTTTAAAGGGCAACGTCTCTTTTCATCTCGGGAACTGAAAAAATAGGGCCACGGTACGAAACTAAGCCGACTATCCTTGTCTCGGCTAGGCTCGGCTCCCTTAAGAAAGCTTTCACGCATTTAGCTCAAAGCTTGGGGGGCTAGTATAGGGGCCGAGGTGTAAATGAAGCTCGGTCACCCGAGGTGTTCACCGAGGAAAAGGATATATATATATATATATATACACCGACGCGTGAAGCTCGACCAATTACCTCGCTAACTCGAAAGGCTAAAGAAAAAGACTGAGTTCCTAGGCTCGGTCACCGAGGACGAATGATTGGTCGAGGAAGAAGATCGGTCATTAAGATGATGGTAAAAAGGAACAGAGAACCTACACCATAAAACCATGACTCTCCAAATAAGTTTTCTGAAAGGCCAAGCTCGGTTAAAGTCATGAAAACTTTTACGCTTTATTAGCTCAAAGCTTGGGGGGCTTGTGTACTGGCCGAGGAGTAAAACCCGGCCACCAAGCTTGGATACCCGATCCAACCAGGGCGGGAAGGATAAAATATCGATATTATCTTTATTAATCCTGATATTATCTCAAACAACCTTATCCGGTTAGAAGAGATAATATCTCTCAAATTAAGGGATAAGATATTGATATTATCCTTAATTGATCCTAACATTATCTCAAATAACCTTATTCGGTTAAGAGATCAATTTAAGATATTATCCTAATCAATCTTGATATTATCTCATATAACCTTATCCGGTTAAAAAAGATAATATCCCTTAAATTAAGGAAATCACATCTCAAAGAAGATTTAAGAGATAAAAGGAGATAAATCCAGATCTCAAAAGGAGGTAGGGATCCTATTATAAAAGGAGAAGAGCCCAAGAGAGAGACTCACTTTTCACTGAATCCCGGTGACTCTCCCTTAAGCGTATTCGAGAAACTAGCTCGATCAAGAGACTATTGAAGAGTCCTTGCTCGCTAGTATTCATCGGATACAGGATTAAGGGATTGAGATCACCACATGGTCAAGGGTTGAATCTAGAACTACGTCTGGCTTTGATTCCCATTGGGATACGTAGGACCGGAATACAACATTCTCTCAAGTCATAATCTAAAACAACCTCCATTGTTCACTCTTGGTTTGACGTTCTACGGCGAGATTCCGGCAAGTCGGATCTTGGAAGGAACAGTGATTAATTTAATTTCTCCATTAAAAATTATATGGATTAAATTGATATTAAATTTACAGTGCCAGAGACTTAATTGATATTAAATAAGTAAAATAATGGACCAAATTAATACTAACTATTATTTAAAGATTTTTTTAAAATTTCGAATTTCAAAAATCAAATTGATATTACTTCATAATTCCAACCCTCAAGTTGGGAATTTGCTCAATTTTTATGTTAGTAACCGCTGTTCTCAGTCGCAATATTCTTAATAAGAATATGTTGACCATTGTTTAGTGGCCATCATTTTTTTTTTTACCACTGACCAAATATATTGATCACTATAATAACTGGGTTTATATTCAAACACTAAATGAATTAGTAAGATTTTTGCAACTCAACATTTTCGGTCACTGATCTAGTTGCTACCTCGTTTATCGACCGAATTATTACGTTTAGCAATTGATCTTAATTCCTCCACAATAACGGTGGGTGCATATTACTTTGCCCATCTAAATTATATTCCCTCTTTAGTCTTTGTATTACTTTAAACTTTAAAGTAATCTTTTTGTCTTATATATCGATACCTGATTTTTAATTTGGTCCTTATATATAAAAAGTTATCAATTTGGTCTCTATACATGACACTGGTTTTCAATTTGGTCCTCACCGCTAATTGGTCCCTATATAAGAGGATCAAATTACAAATTATTGTCACATGTAGGGACCAATTCAACAAAAAAAATTTGAAATCGGTCCCTACATGTGACAATTATTTTTAATTTGGTCCCTATATATGATAATAATTTGCAATTTGGTCCCTCTTATATAGGGACCAATTAACGGTGATGACCAAATTGAAAATCAGTGCCACGTATAGGGACCAAATTGATAACTTTTTACGTATAGGAACCAAATTGAAAATCAGTATCACGTATAGGGACCAAAAGATTACTTTAACCTACTTTAAATTCACATTGAGGCATTGAGCTAATTAATAAGTAAGACGTCACGTTTTGCCTTTCCTTATCCTCTAGAAATTTCATGGCTTGAAGATTCTTTTTAATGAAATAAGCTACAAATATGGGATAACTACTCATTTCTTCTGTCATCCACAATAAGTATAGTTATGATGTGAATAAGAGAAAAAAAAAATTGGAGCGTGAATGAGAAAAAGTTAATTAGCTTGAGCCAAAATAAAGATATATATTGATGATCTCAAGATCATGTAAGTTTAGCTTGGTCTCTCTTCCTTTTCCCCGGCACAAGAAAGAAGAAAAAAAATAATAGCCCGTCGTCAGTAATATTTCTTAATAGCATGAGATGGTGATTGTCTAGAGGTAACAACTAGAGTGCAGGATTGAAAATTAGAAATGCAGGATCTTGCGACTGATTTAATGACCAAGTGTTATAATTTTGTTTTAGCAATCAGAATAACGATCGAAAGCTTCGATCGCTAAACTTTGATCCCTAATTTATGCCCAGGTTCCCTTTCTCCCTCGTTGCTTTCTTTCTTTCCTTGTTTCATTTTTCCTCACGCTCTCCTCCCACCCGTGCGAACCAATGCCTGAAAACGCTACAAGTGCCCGATATAACTAAATACAATTACCTTTGTTTTATTTAAGCTTAAAGTTTACTTATCTCTATATATATAGGCCGCGTTTGGATAAACAATTTAACTAAGCATTTATGACAATAAAAGCTTATAGCATGAGAGCTTAAGTCATAAGCGTTTAAATTCAATAAATTATTTACGTTTGGATACACACTTTGAAAAACACTTATATAAAATTAAGACGTTTAGATACTTCACTATAGGGGTGATCATAAACCGACGACCCGGCCGAACCCGAACTATCCGTTTTGAGATTGGGTGAAACGGTCGGGTTCAAACGGGTGGCAGGTTCAAACGGGTGAAATGAATGGGTTAAGATGGATAAGAGCGGACGGGTTCGGGTCTGGTATATGTCATCCACTGGTACCCGACCCGACCCGACCCGCTCATAACAAAAAAAATAATAAATTTTTTTTTATGAAGAATGGGCTGCCAAGACTGGATCTTAGATTTTTTTTCCCCTCTTTTGTTAATTTTTTTTTTTTGGTACTTAATTGGGCTGAAAGTCTTAAATTTTAATTAGGCTTGTTGGGTTTTTTTTTAATTTTTTGGAATAAAATTAAATAATTAAAAATCCTAAATCCGTTGCAACCCGCCCGAAACCCGACCAACCCGACGAATAGATGGGCGGGTTCGGATTTCATTTTTCTTACGTCCAAACCCGACAAACCCCACCCGAACCCGTCCGATGCTCACCCCTACTTCACTACATAACCGTTTATAAACATTTTAAAAATAAAAAATTTGACTTTTTTTAAAAATTAATATTTTTAATATAACATGAATTGTTTTTTACGTTCATCCTTCACTAAACAGTAAACAATGGAGTTCATCAATAATAAACCCTAAATACTCCATCCTAACCAAGGTTTTCAAAACCGGACCGGACCGGCCGATCTGACCGGTCCGACCGGGACCCAGGCATCAGAGCGGTTCGGTCAGCCCCCATAACCGGACTTGTATAGAACCGGTAGAAGAACCGGTGAACCGGTTCAAAACCGGTCGAAGATCGGTCTGAACCGGTTCTCTGAAAATGGCGTCATTCTGTTCGTGTTCCTCACTTCTAGTACAGAGTTTCAACCATGTGCTTGGCTTCTTCAACCTCCAGCGCATCTTCACCTTCTCTGACTTGAGACGAGTTGAGTTGCAGAGATGGGAGAGCGAACACCAAACAAAAAGAAGAAAGAAGAATAAGATGGGAGGGGTTGCGCAGTGCGTACAGACAGAAAGAAAGAAGCGCACAGACAGAAAGAAAGAAGAATGAGATGGAAGGGGGAGGGGCTGCGCAGAAGAATGAGATGGGAGGGGGAGGGGCTGCGCACACAGATAGAAAGAAAGAAGAATGAGATAGGAGGGGACTAGGGTTGTATTGTTGTACACTTGTATTGTACTTTTGTTTTACGTGGGTCCAAGTCCAAGGCCATTTGTGCTTTTCAAATTATAATTGGCCTATAGCTTTTGTTTTTTATTCTTTTATTAAAGTTGGACCAAAAAAAAATTAAATGAGTGAATTTTTTATACTTTTCAAATTATAATTGGCCTATGTTAATTAATTATTATATTAAATATATTATATATAATTAAAAATATATATTTAATTATAACCGGTTCAACCACGGTTCAACCTCGGTTGGACCATTGAACCTCGAACCGCTGCCTTCACCGGTTCGATGGCCGGTCCGGTTTTGTAAACCTTGATCCTAACAATATTCTTAAACTTAAAACAAATAAGCCAATAACAATATAATAATATAATATAATATTAATAGGAAAAGACAAAAGATGTTAGCATCCCAGAAGCAAAAGATGGAGATGATGGTAAACAGGCACAGGTCGCAACTTGCAGGTGAGCTTGCACATACAGTGTCGTGGGAGATGTAGATAAGCGTGGTTTGTGGTGACACTGTGATGTCGTGCAAGCGCATGTGCGATTCCGACAAGTGTACCGGATTGTCGCCAAGTAATAAAAGATATTGATCCCACAGAGACCGTGATCCCAAATCGCAACTAATTGTTAAGTGATAAAACTGGACTCTATAAAAAGATTTGGATTTTGAAAAGGTTTTGAATTTGAATCAAGAGATAACATGCAATCAAGTAAAACAGAAAACAAATCTATTTATGGTTTTTCAAATCTAAATGGATTCCTAGGGATTTGGGTTACCAACAGGATCGCTTATGTTACTAAACTGATTAACCCTTGCTAATTATCGAAATTGCCTTGAAGGCGAATTTATCCTCAAATAGTTTAAGCTCCCTCTCGGGTTACAAAAACCGTGCCCAATTGAATCAACCCCTACTCTCGTGGTAGTTGAATTCAGATTGGACCCTTTACGTTTTGTGACAATTCGTTAATCCTCGAAGGACGGCTTCTAACTCTCGTGATTTCAGTCTGTACTGACCGAGGATATAAGGTCGAGGATTGTCAACACGACCGAGCTCATTCTTATAGGTGGGTCGTGACCCGAACTCCCATAAAGCCGAAGACCTATTAATGTACTTGACACCCGAGGATAACTACTCGGGCCTATTCCACCGCAGGCCACGGATGAAGATATCTCGGCCCCGAGCTATCCAATCACAACTGACTGGGCCGAATATCTCGCTGGTCCAAATATCTCTCCGTATAACTCGGAGCCTTATCCTTATCATTATCTAATTGCAATAACAACCCGATCCTAACAAATAGGATCTCAATAACAGTCCTACCCAAACTGTTACTCCAAACATCTCTATAAATAGGGGTCCGACCCCCTCAGTTAGAACTACGTTTGCTTTGATTCCCATTTGGATACGTAGGAGCAGAATTCCAATTCTGTCAAGCTAATTCCAAAACACTCCCACTAGACGATGCCAAATGTTCCGTCCAAATATCTCAGATAGGAGATACTCGACCGGAGAAAGTCTAGTGGGAGTGTTTTGGAATTAGCTTGACAGAATTGGAATTCTGCTCCTACGTATCCAAATGGGAATCAAAGCAAACGTAGTTCTAAGTGAGGGGGTCGGACCCCTATTTATAGAGATGTTTGGAGTAACAGTTTGGGTATGACTGTTATTGAGATCCTATTTGTTAGGATCGGGTTGTTATTGCAATTAGATAATGATAAGGATAAGGCTCCGAGTTATACAGAGAGATATTTGGACCAGCGAGATATTCGGCCCAGTCAATTGTGACTGGATAGCTCGGAGCCGAGATATCTTCATCCGTGGCCTGCGGTGGAATAGGCCCGAGTAGTTATCCTCGGGTGTCAAGTACATTAATAGGTCTTCGGCTTTATGGGAGTTCGGGTCACGGCCCACCTATAAGAATGAGCTCGGTCGTGTTGACAATCATCGGCCTTATATCCTCGGTTAGTACACAGTCCTAAGTCTGATTCTATAGATCCGACACCTAAGTTCACCGCTAGGTTCCTCTTTAGAATGTTTACGACATGTAAATAACCGCGCACCAGATTTACAAGTAGTTAAAACACTAGAAGTCGGATCTAAAACAAAATCACAATTAACAAAGTTGAAACATCAGTTTACTGTCATAAACAAACCTTGGGCATAGCCCCAATCCCTAGAAACTAAGCTACTACTCAAGCCTTGTCAAGGTGACGACAAGCTTGATTACAAATAACATGAAAGCAGAAAATCAGAGAAGAGGAAGGAGAAGAGAGATCCTAAATTATAGCCTAAGTGGTAGAAGCCAAGAGTGTCCCTAAGCCTCTGACTTGATCCCTTATTTATAGATTTGGGAAGTTTGAATCCCAATCTAACTCAAATTAGATCCAAATCAGTTGCTTCTGCTCCAAGTAACACGCATCACGACCGTGATGGCCATCACGGCCTGGCCGTGATGGCTTCTGCCTTGTGCTCTGCTTCAATAAATGGTCTGTCACGACTGTGATGGGCATCACGGCCTGGCCGTGACATATTCTGCCTGAGGGTGTCTGGCTCAATATGCATGTCACAGCCGTGATGGGCATCACGGCCTGGCTGTGACAGCTTCTGACTTTTTTCATCCTTTTTCATCTTCATTTGATCACGGCCGTGATGGGCATCACGGCCTAGCCGTGATCAGCTCTGTTTGCCCCTTTTCTTGCCTTCCAAGCTCCCATCTTCGTTCCAGCTCCAATGCGACTGATCCTGAGCATTTTAATCTACTTTTCCTGCACACAAGCACACAAAACCACCTTACTCGTTCCAAGGCAAAATTAACTAATAATCAAACAAAATAAGCCTAATCTATATGAAAATGCATGCAAAATGTTATGGAAATATGAGGTGAAATCACACTCATCAAACTACCCCAAGCTTAAGATTTTGTTTGTCCTCATAGAATAACTAAGACCAGAAAAGTTAATCAATCGAAGTATGGACAGTGAATCTAGAACCCGAGTCATGAATTCAAGCAATCAGGCATATTTCATAAAAAACCAAGAGACAATCGATTTTAAGTTCAATTAGGAGCTAAGGTTCCCAGACTCACATCTCTCACCAATTCGGGTACTCTTCTCACCTCACTCATGTGTTAGAGGGTATGTGACAATTCGCTCAGTTTCCTCAAGTAAGGTGCCCTACCATAAGCTTGACTATTAACCAAATCTCTACTTTCTTAATGAAAGCACACAAGAATCAAGAGGTCTTTTATTTCGGTTGTAACGGGGCCATGGGATTAATTGTTAGGTGGGGAAATCAAGAAGAAAGGGAAATTGTAGAGGCTAAACAAAATCGACCAGTGCGAAGCATGACACCTCCTAAAATTCCTTTTTTGGGGCTTCAGTTTTCCACCTTCTTTTTCTTATCTTCTTTTTTTTATATATATATTTTTCGCTTTATTTTTCTCATCCCCTTCTCCATTTTTTATTTTTTTTTATTTTTTTATTTTTATTTGGAGAATGGGAGATTTTCAACTTTTCGAGAAATTTTTCTAACTTTTTATCCCAACTGTATCCTTTAAACTACCCTTCTTGCCCTTTGCAACACTTTAAGAGGTGCCATATTAAGCATTGTTCATTAAAATAGATCAATGGTACCAAGAAAAGTATTTATTCTTTTAGGCTCAAAATTGGGCAACTAGGGGGCAATTTATCAGTCAAAGTTCAGGAGGCCTGGAAAATACCTAGTGCCTCGATCATTTTCAAATGTGTTTTAAAAAATTTTTAAGCTTTGAAACGGTTTCAAGTCAAGTTCTAGAGGGCACAATCCAAGAGGAAATAAATCACTCGATCATCAAGGAATGGGGTAGATTTAGTGAGTACCCCTTTTTGGCTCAAAATCTCTCATTTAGTGGTTTAGAATCGATGAGAAACCTAAATCTAAGGAACCATTTGCTAATTATTAACTTTCAAAAGATTGTCTCAAGCATTTTTCATTTTTAGCCTATCACAAGAATTCAAAAATTGAGTTCAAAAATCCACTGTCATAATTCAATTGGCTGTCCTAATTGGCACAAAGTTTTCACTATTGGAGGTAGATCCTAAGCAGGGGACAGTTTAATCATGTGATTTATGCAAACTAATCCTAAATGAATGCAACATGCAAGAATGCAAAATTGATACCCCTTCCCCAAGCTTAAAAACTTACATTGTCCCCAATGTAAATAATTAAGCCCTAGGGAGGGTAAAACAAAATAAAAAAATGAAAATAAAAATGAAAAAGGAACTCACTAAGGTGGTGGTGGGTGCTGGCTCAAATGCCAGTCGTAGAGCTGCTGGAGCATAGCTCTCTGCTCTCGCTGCTCCTCCATAATGCGCTCCTGGTTCGCTAAGATGGTGTCGAAAATGGATGCGAACCGCGCATAGGGGTCCTCAGATGACGAACCCGCGGAGGAAGAAGAAGGGTGCCCAGACGGCCTAGCCTGCGGTGGCGGGCGTAACAGCCTCTCTACTCAAATGGGCTGAGGCTCCTCTCCCACCGGCACTTTCCAGTTGGCCGGGTTTGATACATCTAACAGTGTGGGGTTAGGGAGAGGAATTGGGTGCCTCAGCCTGGGGTGTTTCAGGCAGTATATGCCATCCTCCTGGACGATCATCCCCATAGCCTCACAAGCCGGTAAGGAGATACGGGTCCGTCCAGGGGCGGCCTCAAAACCATCCAGATCAAAGTTGAAGTGGAGGCATATGGTGGTGATGAGGCCACCAATGACAATAGTACCACTCGTACTCTTGGCAACCTTTAAGAGGTGCCTAGCCAAATAGGACCCTGTGTCCACATTGCTCCCAGGGTGTAGCATGGCCCATAATATAAGGACCTCGTCCTGGAGGACGGATCCATCACTCTCGCCTCGGCCAAACAGGGTATTGGCTATAACCCTATGCATGTACCTGATGCTAGGGTTAGCAAAGGCCGTGGACTTGGATGTCCGAGGGTCAAATCTCCTTCCCTCATAGTCTATCACTGACTAGAAATCATGCGCACTAAACCCTTAGGGGCATCTTCGGTCACCCCCTACTGGCAATCCAAATATCTCATTAAATTCGGCCAGGGTTAGTACGAAGTCCTGGTTGAAGAGGCGGAATGTGATCCGCCCTTCTATACAATGCTGCCCTTGGAGGATTTCAGCGTTTAGGGAGCTTAGGAACTCCAGTGTAGGGCCAGCATATGCAGGGTATCGGGTGCGAGCGAACTCGCTCCACCTTACGTTCTGCAACATCCAATTGACGTCCACAGTCAATCCTAAGGTATCTAAACAAGCGTCATCAAGATATTTGGTTTGTATTATTTTTCTATTTTTTAAAACATTGAACCTATCCTGTTGAGCACTATCCTTAAAAACTATACCAAACCCATATCCATCAGTTTCAGAATTTGAAGAGTCAGAGTCAGAGAGGCTACATGCTCTACTGCGAGTGCATGAAGCCTGAGCTGCCCTTTGCCTTTTTGTTGCCATGATCCCAGAGAGCACCAGAAATCTCAGTCCCCTTTTCTGCTTCTGTGCTGGGTTGGTTAGGGTTCCAAATTTTGGGGATTTTGAATCTCCCCAAAATTGAAGGCTTTCCTTGTGGGTCTTGACGGGTTAGGGTTAGGAAGGTGAGGTGTGGTGCTGGTTGCGAGTGGGTGCAGTGGGGAGGTGAGGTTTTCGAGTTTTATGGAGAAGTGGTTATGGAGGAGAAGGTGAGAAGGAAGAAGAAGGAGAACAGGGGCAAGGTTCGTGGCAGAGGATGATGGTGAACAAGGGCAAGGTTCGTGGCTATGGAGGTGGGTAGGGAAGAAGAAGCAGATGCAGAGAGAGAGGGTTAGGGATTGCATCTGTGGCAGAGAAAGGGGCTGTTTGGGTTATAAATCCTGAGAAAATCATGCGTCACGATCACGGCCGTGATGGACTCTGTCTGTTGAGAAACTGCTTGTCACGGCCGTGATGTGCATCACGGCCTGCCCGTGATGGTTTCTGACTTTCAACTATTGGCCCATCACGGTCGTGATACGTATCACGGCCTGGCCGTGACAGATACTGACTTTTCTTTTCCATCCTCTCTTCACTTCCCATCACTTCCTGTCCTGAAAACACTGGCGAATTTATTAATTTATGAATTTTTTTAACTCTTGATCTTCTCAAATTATTCAAGAGCTAAATTCAAAAAAAAATGAAAAAGGAAAAGGAAAAGGGAAAGGAAACTTGGGTTGCCTGCCAAGAAGCGCTTATTTATGGTCTTAAGCTTAACCATACTTCCTTCAATCAACCGGGGTCGGCTGGGCCTAGAAGTGCAGGAACACTTCTCTTCGATGGGAGCCCTTCAAAGAGTCGATTCTGCTCATATGGCCAGTTGCGCTTCCGCTTTGCTCTTTTTGCTATGAGTTTCCTAGCCTTACTCCCTCCCGACGGAGGTTTTGGTTCCACATGATGAGCAACTCCATCTTCATCACTACTGGGGGCATCGCTTGCCATGCAAATCTTCGGAGTTGCTTCCATGTTGAGCTCTTCCTTTACCTCTGGAGACTTTATATCGATCCTGCACACATGACACTCAAAAGGAGGGTTGTTATATGAGTTAGTAAATTCAAAATCGACCCTACCCTCCTCTACATTCAGAGAGAGTTTGCCATTCCTTACGTCTATTATTGCTCCAGCGGTGGCCAAGAATGGCCTTCCCAAAATGATGGGGAATTCAGAATTCCCGTTCATATCCAATACCAGGAAATCGGTAGGGATGAAAAATTTCCCTACCCTTACGGGGACATTTTCTAGTAGGCCTAGAGGAGTCCTAGTTGAGCCATCCGCAAATTGTAAGGAGAATTTGAATGGACTCAACTCTTTGGTTCCCAACCTTTCCAAGATAGCGAGCGGCATCAAGCTCGCACTAGCCCCCAAGTCACACAAGGCTTGGTCTATTTGCACTTCTCCAATTGAGCAAGCGATAGAAAAACTACCTGGGTCTTTCATTTTATGAGGCATATTAGATTTTTTCATGACATTTGGCTCCTCAGTTAAGCTCTTAGCTTCTACTTCCACTTGCTTTCTCTTGACCAACCTTTGTGGGAAAGGTATCGGGGGTTAGTAAGGCGGTGGAGGGACATACTTTAGTTCTGGCTCTTCATTTTTGCTCATGTCCTCCTCTGGTTCCACGTCCTTTACATCCACCCCAAGCTTATCATCCCTCAAGTATATGGCATTACAGTGCTCATTGGGATTAACTTCGGGTTGTCCCGGAAATGTACCCTTAGGTCTAGAGTATGTGCTAGCTTGTTGGGCAATTTATGTTTCTAGCATCTTGTTGTGGATGGCTAAGTTGTCTACCTTAGATGCTAGCTCTTTTATTGCCTCGTTCACTGCCTTTCCTTGTTGTCTAAACTCTTCATTTTGTTTTGTCTGAGTTTCAACAAAACTTTCCAATAAAGACTCGAGTTTAGATTTCTGTACCTGAGAATACCCCAGAGCGGGTTTCCTATTACCTTGGCCTTCTTGGAACTCATGGTTCAGAGTGTTGCTGTAGTTCCCGTAGGAGAGGTAAGGGTTGTTCTTCCTCTGGTTGTAGGGATTTGGGGGAGCGTAGTTTGGCAGCTCCGGGTTCGTGTCATAGAAGTTGTGACAAGCGTTCACTTGTTCCTCCGAAGCACTGGATCCAGCAGCAATACCTTATGCGCATCCCATTATGTCATGTCCCTGCATCCCACAAATCTCACAAACAAGGTTAGTAGCACCTATTGCACTCACATTAGCCCTTTCAAGCTGATCAAAACGTTTATTAAGTGAGTCTATTTTTGACATTATAAGATCAGTTCTATTTACTTCAAACTTACCCCCCGAAATCTTGTTCGGGTTATTACCTCTTTCTGAACCCCATTGGTGGTAGTTCGTGGCCACGTTTTCAATGATGTTGAATGCCTCGGTCAGAGGCCTATTCATAAATGCTCCACCAATGCGAGAATCAAGTGACACCTTCGAAGAGTAATCCAATCCGTTGTAGAAGGTGTGCACTAATAACCACCTCTCGAGTCCATGGTGTGGGCAAGACTCCAGCAGTCCCTTGTAGCGATCCCAAGCTACTGATAAGGATTCTCCGTCTTTTTGGAAGAAGCCGGTGATCTGGGTTCGTATGTAGGTCGTCTTGGATGGAGGGAAGAACTTCTCCAAGAACGCCTGCTCCAGTTGGTCCCAAGTTGACAAGGTGTTAGCGGGTATTTGCTTCAGCCAAGCTTTCGCCTTTCCAGTAAGAGATGAGGGGAACAACCTCAAGCGAATAGCATCAACTGGGGCGCCATGAATTCTGACTGCGTCGGTGAACTCCAAGAATGTCTCCACGTGGTCAGTCGGGTCCTCCGAGGGCAGTCCTCCGAATTGATGTTGCATGATCATGTTGATTAGCATAGGAGGTATAGTGTAGTTCTCCGCCTCGATCTCTGGCCTAGCAATCCCAGTTCGCAATCCCCTAGCATTTGGGGCAGCGTAGTCCTTCAATGGTTTCGTATCTGGTTGATTCGCCATGAGTGGAATGGGACTCAACCTTTCTCTCTCTCTTTGTAGTCTCCTACATCTGTGAAAGGTCCTCTCGATTTCGGGGTCAACCTCAGTAAGGTCTCCAAGACTTAGGGATCTTTGCATACAAGAGAAAAACACAGAGAGAGATAGATACTAAAAAGAAGAGACTGGACAAATTTTTTTTTCAAATATAAAAATTAAATAAATTAAAAGAAAAGGTCCAGAAAAATCAATTTAAAAATTAAATTGAGATTTGAGAAGGCACAGTCCCCGGCAACGGCACCAAAAACTTGATGTCGTGCGAGCGCACGTGCGATTCCGGCAAGTGTACCGGATTGTCGCCAAGTAATAAAAGATATCGATCCCACAGAGACCGTGATCCCAAATCGCAACTAATTGTTAAGTGATAAAACTGGACTCTATAAAAAGATTTGGATTTTGAAAAGGTTTTGAATTTGAATCAAGAGATAACATGCAATCAAGTAAAACAGAAAACAAATCTATTTATGGTTTTTCATATCTAAATGGATTCCTAGGGATTTGGGTTACCAACAAGATCGCTTATGTTACTAAACTGATTAACCCTTGTTAATTATTGAAATTGCCTTGAAGGCGAATTTATCCTCAAATAGTTTAAGCTCCCTCTCGGGTTACAAAAACCGTGTCCAATTGAATCAACCCCTACTCTCGTGGTAGTTGAATTCAGATTGGACCCTTTACGTTTTGTGACAATTCGTTAATCCTAGAAGGACGGCTTCTAACTCTCGTGATTTCAGTCATAATTCTGATTCTATAGATCCGACACCTAAGTTCACCGCTAGGTTCCTCCTTAGAATGTCTACGACATGTAAATAAGCGCGCACCAGATTTACAAGTAGTTAAAACACTAGAAGTCAGATCTAAAACAAAATCGCAATTAACAAAGTTGAAACATCAGTTTACTGTCATAAACAAACCTTGGGCATAGCCCCAATCCCTAGAAACTAAGCTACTACTCAAGCCTTGTCATGGTGACGACAAGCTTGATTACAAATAACATGAAAGCAGAAATTCAGAGAAGAAGAGGAAGTAGAAGAGAGATCCTAAATTATAGCCTAAGTGGTAGCAGCCAAGAGTGTCCCTAAGCCTCTGACTTGATCCCCTATTTATAGATTTGGGAAGTTTGAATCCCACTCTAACTCAAATTAGATACAAATCAGTTGCTTCTGCTCCAAGTAACACGCATCACGAGCGTGATGGCCATCACGGCCTGGCCGTGATGGCTTCTGCCTTGTGCTCTGCTTCAATAAATGGTCTGTCACGGCCGTGATGGGCATCACGGCCTGGCCGTGACAGATTCTTCCTGAGGGTGTCTGGCTCAATATGCATGTCACGGCCGTGATGGGCATCACGGCCTGGCCATGACAGCTTCTGACTTTTTTCAACCTTTTTCAGCTTCATTTGATCACGGCCGTGATGGGCATCACGGCCTAGCCGTGATCAGCTCTGTTTGCCCCTTTTCTTGCCTTCCAAGCTCCCATCTTCGTGCCAGCTCCAATGCGACTGATCCTGAGCATTTTAATCTACTTTCCCTGCACACAAGCACACAAAACCACCTTACTCGTTCCAAGGCAAAATTAATTAATAATCAAACAAAAAAAGTCTTATCTATATGAAAATTCATGCAAAATGTTATGGAAATATGAGGTGAAATCACACTCATCACACTGCAGTGGTCGACCAGATCAGATATGGGGTTTGGCGGAGAACTGAGAAAAATCTAAAATTTTTCATACTTAACGAGGGAAAGGGAAAGGTCGACCTTCTTCGCACACGCACAATCGACGGTGACAGTTATACGATTGGCGGCGGCGGCGGTCACACCAGTACTTTGCTAGGATTCACTATGCTCGCTGCTAAGAGATGAAAGTGGGTAAGGGTAGTGATGAGTGTGATTTCACATCATCTTTGTCTATCATTTTGCATGCATTTTCATGTAGTTTAGGCATATTTAATTTGATTTTTGTTAGTTTTTCCCTTGGAACGGGTAAGGCGGTTTTCGTGGTGTTGTTTTGCATAAATCAAGGGTTAAATGCTCAAGATCAACCATGATGGAGCTCGGATGAAGATGGAGCTTGAAAAGTGAAGAAAATGAGCCAAACAGAGCCCATCACGGCCTAGTCGTGATGCCCATCACGGCCATGATCGAGCAAAACTGAAAAGGAAGAAAGGCTGAAGTCAAAATCTGTCACGGCCTGGTCGTGATGTACATCACGGCCGTGACCAAAAACCCCCACAAGTCAGAGACCATCACGGCCTAGCCGCAATTACCATCACGGCTGTGACAGGCATGAAAATTGAGGGCTCGCGTCGCGAGCATACTTTCGCGTCGCGATAAGTCTGAATCCATAGAAGTGCCAGAAACAGAAGTCGTCACGGCCTGGCCGTGATGGCCATCACGGCCGTGACGCGCATTACTTGGACCTAAAGAAACCGAATTGGATCAGAATTTGAGTTAGATTGGGATTCTAACTTCCCACATCTATAAATAAGGACCAGGAAGAGGCATAAGAGAGGACACACATAGACTTTTAGCTGCTACTTAGGTTACATTTTTAGGATCTATCTTCTTCTTCCTCCTCTCTTCTCTGATTTTGTATTTTCATGATGTTGTCAACCAAGCTTGTCATCTCCATGGCAAGGCTTGAGTAGTAGTTTATTTCTAGGGATTGGGGCTATGCCCAGGTTTTGTTTATGATGTTAATTTGATGTAAAATCTTTGTTAATTTCGATTATTGTTTTAGATCTGATTTCTAGTGTTTGAATCACTCGTAAATTTGGTGTCCACTTGTTTGCGTGTCACAGACATTCTAAGGAGGAACCTAGCGGTGAACTTAGGTGTCGGATCTATAGAGTCAGACTTGGGACTGAAATCACGAGAGTTAGAAGCCGTCCCTCGAGGATCAACGAGTTGTCACAAAATGCAAAGGGTCCAATCTGAGTTCGACTACTACGAGAGTAGGGGTCAGGTCAATTGGGCACGGTTTTTGTAACCCGGGAGGGAGCTTAAGCTATTAGAGGATAAACTCGCCTTCAAGGCAATTTCGTTAATTAACAAGGGTAAATCAGATTAGTAACATAAACAGCCTCGTAGGTAACCCAAATCCCTAGGAATCCATTTAGATCTAAAAACCCATAAACAGTTTACTTCCTATTTTATTTGTGATTCTGTTTTAATTATCCCTTATTTCAAAAATAAAAATCCTTTTTCAAAACCTCTTTTATACAGTCCAGATTTGCCAATTTGAAAATTAATTACGATTCGAGATCACAGTCTCTGTGGGATCGATATCTTTTATTACTTGGCGACAGTCCGGTACACTTGCCGGAATCGCACGCTCGCGCGCGCGTCGCGCAGCTGTCAAATTTTTGGCGCCGTTGCCGGGGACTGTGCGTTTTCGAATCCCAATTTAGTTTTTAAATTGATTCTTCTGGACATTTTCTTTTTTATTTAATTTTTATATCTGGAAAAAAAATTTCAAAATTTCTTTCCTTCTAGTGTATCCATCTCTCTGTGTGTTATATGCAAAGATCCCTAAGTCTTGGGAGCCTTAGTGAGGTTGATCCAGAAATCGAGAGGACCTTTCACAGACGTAGGAGACTACAAAGAGAGAGAGAAAGGTTGAGTCCCGTTCCACTCATGGCGAATCAACCGGATACGAAACCTTTGAAGGATTACGCAGCCCCAAATGCTAGGGGCTTGCGAACTGGGATTGTCAGGCCAGAGATCGAGGCGGAGAACTACACTATACCGCCTATGCTAATCAACATGATTAGGCAGCACCAATTCGGAGTATTGCCCTCGGAGGACCCGACTGATCACGTAGAAACATTCTTGGAGTTCACCGATGCAATTAGGATTCATGGTACACCGGTCGATGCTATACGCTTAAGGTTATTCCCCTCATCTCTGACTGGAAAAGCAAAGGCTTGGCTAAAGCAATTGCCCGCCAACACCTTGACTACTTGGGACCAACTGGAACAGGCGTTCTTGGAGAAATTCTTCCTTCCATCCAAGACGGCCTATATACGAACCCAGATCACCGGCTTCTTCCAAAAAGACGGAGAATCCTTATCGGAAGCTTGGGATCGCTACAAGGGACTGCTGGAGTCTTGCCCACACCATGGACTCGAGAGGTGGTTATTAGTGCACACCTTCTACAACGGATTGGACTACTCTTCGAAGGTGTCACTTGATTCTGCAGCTGGTGGAGCCTTTATGAATAGGCCTCTGACTGAGGCATTCAACATCATTGAAAACGTGGCCACCAACTACCACCAATGGGGTTCAGAAAGAGGTAACAACCCGAACAAGATTTCGGGGGGTAAGTTTGAAGTTAATAACACTGATCTTATAATGTCAAAAATAGACTCACTTAATAAATGTTTTGATCGGCTTGAAAGGGCTAATGTGAGTGCAATAGGTGCTACTAACCTTGTTTGTGAGATTTGTGGAATGCAGGGACACGACATCATGGAGTTCCCTCGAGGAATTGCTCATGGATCCGGCGCTTCGGGGGAACAAGTGAACGCTTGTCACAACTTCTACGACACAAACCCGAAGTTGCCCAATTATGATCCCCCAAATCCCTACAACCAAAGGAAGAACAACCCTTACCTCTCCTACGGCAACTACAGTAACACGCTGAACCACGAGTTCCAAGAGGGCCAAGGTAATAGGAAACCCGCACAGGGGTATCCTCAGGTACAGCAGTCTAAACTCGAGTCTTTATTGGAAAGTTTTGTTGAAACCCAAACAAAACAAAATGAAGAGTTTAGACAACAAGGCAGGGCAGTAAACGAGGTAATAAAAGAGCTAGCATCCAAGGTAGACAACTTATCCATCCCCAACAAGATCCTAGAAACACAAATTGCCCAACAAGCCAGCACATACACTAGACCTAAGGGTACGTTCCCGGGTCAACCCGAAGCTAATCCCATTGAGCATTGTAATGCCATACACTTGAGGGATGATAAGCTTGGGGTGGGGGAAAAGGACGTGGAACCAGAGGAGGACATGAGCGAAAAGGAAGAGCCAGAACCAAAGTATGTCCTTCCACCACCGTACCAACCCCCAATACCTTTCCCACAAAGGTTGGTCAGGAAAAAGCAAGTAGATATAGAAACTAAAATGCCACCTAAGCTGAAAGACCCAGGTAGTTTCTCTATCGCTTGCTCGATTGAACAAGTGCAAATCGACCAAGCCTTATGTGACTTAGGGGCTAGTGCGAGCTTGATGCCCCTCACTATCATGGAAAGGTTGGGAACGAAAGAGTTGAGACCATTCAAATTCTCCTTACAATTTGAGGATGGCTCAACTAGGATTCCTCTAGGCATACTAGAGAACGTTCCTATAAAGGTAGGGAAATTCTTCATCCCTACCAACTTCCTGGTATTGGATATGAAAGGGAATTCTGAATTCCCCATCATTTTAGGAAGGTCATTCTTGGCCACCGCTGGAGCAGTAATAGATGTAAGGAATGGCAAACTCTCCCTAAATGTAGAGGAAGGTAGGGTCGATTTTGAATTTACTAACTCATATAACAACCCTCCTTTTGAGAGCCATGTGTGCAGGATCGATATCACGTCTCCAGTGGTAAAGGAAGAGTTCAACATGGAAGCAACTCCGAAGATATGCATGGCTGATGATGCACCCAGAGGTGACGAAGTTGGAGTTGCTGATCATGCGGAAACAAAACTTCCGCCGGGAGAGAGTAAGGTCAGGAAGCTCCGAATGAAAAGAGCGAAGCGGAAGCGTAATTGGCCGTATGAGCAGAATCGGCTTTTCGAAGGAGTTCCTTGGAAGAGAAGTGTTCCTGCACATCTACGCCCAGTCGACCCCGGTTGATTGAAGGAAGTATGGTCAAGCTTAGGACCGTAAACAAGCGCTTCTTGGGAGGCAACCCAATTTTTCTTTCCCTTTTCCTTTTGTTTTTTTTTTAATTAAGCTCTTGAATAATTTGAGAAGATCAAGAGGCAAAAATCATAAATTAATAGATTTGTGTAGTGTTTTCAGGTTGAGAAGGAAGGAAGAGCAAGAAGAGCAGAAAAAAAAATAGAGATCAGAGAGCATCACGGCCTGCCCGTGATAAGCCTCACGGCCGTGACGCTATTTCCACCCAAGTTTTGACTGGAATGTGAGCCAACACCCGCTACCACCTCGGTGAGTTGTTCCAATTTTTGCATTTTTGCATTTGCATTTGCATTGTTGCATTCATATTGCATTATCATAGGCATAGTTTGGTATGATCACATTCTCTAGATTGCCCCTCACTTAGAATATGCATCCAATTGTGAGAACTTGGTGCCAAATGAATTGAGATAGCGAATTTTTGAACCCAATTTTTTATTATTCTTGTGACAAGGCTAAAAATAAAAAATTCTTGAGATAATCTTTTGATAGTTGATAATTAGCATGTGGTTCCTTAGATTTGTGTTTCTCACTGATTGTTGAACTACTAAATGTAAGATTTTGAGCCAAAAAGGGGTGCTCACTAAATCTACCCCATTCCTTGTGATAGAGTGTTTTAATTCCTCTTGGATCGTATTTTCTAGAACTTGACTTGAAACGGTTTTGAAACTTGAAAATTTTTTAAAACACTTTTAAAAATGATTGAGGCACTAGGTATTTTTCCGGTCTTCTGAGCTTTGATTGATTAAATGCTACCCCTTAGTTGCCCAATTTTGAGCATAAAAGAATAAAATACTTTTCTTGGTACCATGAAATGTTTTGATAAATAATGCTTGGTATGGCACCTTTTAAAGTATTACAAAAAGGGTAAAAAGGTAGTTTGAAAAAGTATGGGATGAGAAAATTAGAAAATATTTCTCTTGAGCTAGAAAAATCTCCCCTTCTCCAAATAAATGAAATGAAATAAACAAAAAAAAAATGGAGAAGGGGATGACAAAAGAAAGTGAGAAATAAAAAGAAAAAGAAAAAAAGAAAAAAAGAAAGAAAGGTGGAGAAGTGAATCAAAGCCCCTAAAAGGTATTTTAGAAGGTGTCATGCTTTGCAATGTTTGATAATTTGTTTAGCCTTCTTGAATTTCCCTTTTCTTGATTTTCCCACCTAACAATAAATCCCATGGCCACATTACAACCAAGTAAAAGACCTCTTAATTCTTATGTGTTTTCATTAATAAAGTAGAGATTTGGTTAATAGTCAAGCCTATGGTAGAATACTTTCCTTGAGGAAATTGAGCGAATTGTCATATACCCTGAAACACTTGAGTGAGGTGAGACGAGTGCCTGAATCGGTGAGAATATGAATTTGAAGAACCTAAGCTTCCAATTGGACTTGAAATCGATTATCTCTTGGGTGCTTATTAAATATGCCTGTCGCTTGGATTAGTTTCTCGGGTTCTTGGTTCACTATCCATGCTTTGAATGATTTTTATCTTATGGCCTGGGTAATTGCTTGAGGACAAGCAAAATCTTAAGCTTGGGGTGATTTGATGAGTGTGATTTCACATCATCTTTGTCTATCATTTTGCATGCATTTTCATGTAGTTTAGGCATATTTAATTTGATTTTTGTTAGTTTTTCCCTTGGAACGGGTAAGGCGGTTTTCGTGGTGTTGTTTTGCAGAAATCAAGGGTAAAATGCTCGAGATCAACCATGATGGAGCTCGGATGAAGATGGAGCTTGAAAAGTGAAGAAAATGAGCCAAACAGAGCCCATCACGGCCTAGCCGTGATGCCCATCACGGCCATGATCGAACAAAACTGAAAAGGAAGAAAGTCTGAAGTCAGAATCTGTCACGGCCTGGTCGTGATGTACATCACGGTCGTGACCAAAAACCCCCACAAGTCAGAGACCGTCACGGCCTAGCCGCAATTACCATCACGGCCGTGACAAGCATGAAAATTGAGGGCTCGCGTCGCGAGCATACTTTCGCGTCGCGAGAAGTCTGAATCCATAGAAGTGCCAGAAACAGAAGCCGTCACGGCCTGGCCGTGATGGCCATCACGGTCGTGACGCGCATTACTTGGACCTAAAGAAACCGAATTGGATCAGAATTTGAGTTAGATTGGGATTCTAACTTCCCACATCTATAAATAAGGACCAGGCAGAGGCAGAAGAGAGGACACACATAGACTTTTGGCTGCTACTTAGGTTACATTTTTAGGATCTATCTTCTTATTCCTCCTCTCTTATCTGATTTTGTATTTTCATGATGTTGTCAACCAAGCTTGTCATCTCCATGGCAAGGCTTGAGTAGTAGTTTATTTCTAGGGATTGGGGCTATGCCCAGGTTTTGTTTATGATGTTAATTTGATGTAAAATCTTTGTTAATTTCGATTATTGTTTTAGATCTGATTTCTAGTGTTTGAATCACTCATAAATTTGGTGGCCACTTGTTTGCATGTCACAGACATTCTAAGGAGAAACCTAGCGGTGAACTTAGGTGTCGGATCTATAGAGTCGGACTTGGGACTGAAATCACGAGAGTTAGAAGCCGTCCCTCGAGGATCAACGAGTTGTCACGAAACGCAAAGGGTCCAATCTGAGTTCGACTACTACGAGAGTAGGGGTCGGGTCAATTGGGCACGGTTTTTGTAACCCGAGAGGGAGCTTAAGCTATTAGAGGATAAACTCGCCTTCAAGGCAATTTCGTTAATTAACAAGGGTAAATCATATTAGTAACATAAACAGCCTCGTAGGTAACCCAAATCCCTAGGAATCCATTTAGATCTAAAAACCCATAAACAGTTTACTTCCTATTTTATTTGTGATTCTGTTTTAATTATCCCTTATTTCAAAAATAAAAATCCTTTTTCAAAACCTCTTTTATACAGTCCAGATTTGCCAATTTGAAAATTAATTGCGATTCGAGATCACAGTCTCTGTGGGATCGATATCTTTTATTACTTGGCGACAGTCCGGTACACTTGCCGGAATCGTACGCTCGCACGCGCGTCGTGCAGCTGTCAGGTAGAGGTAGAGTGTGAGATGGTACCCGAGAGAACCAGAAAATTAGGAAGGAAACAAAGAAAAAGAAAGAAAGAAGGGGTACAGGGGTCTCGAAGAGTGAAAAACACGGGTTTCTTTCCCTCATAAGCTCTTCTAAAAAATACCATAAGCTTTTCTCATTGACTTATGAAAATAAGTCCAAAACAACTTATGGAATGACATAAGTCTTTTTGACAAGTTCTGTCAAACACACCTCATAAGAGTTTAAGTCATCAGATAAGTCAAAAGGAGCTTAAATAAGTTCTTCCAAATGGCACCATAATAGGTGATGGCATATATCTAACAATTTGGTCATTCTTGGCCTTAGTTAATGATGTTGGTGGTGATGATTTTGCAGCAAAAAAGAAAGAACAAAGGTAATATGCAATCCTTCAAGACGTGCACGGACGTTGGGCTTTAGGTTGGATTCGCTCACATCAATCTATATCTAGATTGGATGTAATATAGGGTGCAGCAGAAAATCTCCTTCAGGATATAATGGAGAGACCTTGACTTGCTTTACACACTCACAATCAAGCTTATCAACAATGGTTGTTTACTTAATAGTCTTTTTCACTCTCTCTATGCATAAAGAGTGAGAAAATGTGATTTGGAGGCAGAAGCAAAGCTATTTTCATTCAATTTGGATTGAATTCTACATGAGTGAATGGTTCTATTTATAGACCAACTCATGTCTCTTGGTGATCGAAAACAACCCTTCATGGATTTGAATGAATCAGTGCAACCATTCATCATTTAACCTTGACAAAATTGTATTTTTGGTCCCTTAAGTTATTTGTTTTATTCAAAATGGTCCCTTAATTTTTTTTTTTTTTTTTTTGTGACATATAGATCACATAAGTTAGCTTAGGATAACAAATTCTTCCTTTTTAATACATTCCTCTAATTTCTCTCCTGGGTGGTACTTCAAAGCCTCACTGACTTGTTGACTGGGCATCTAAATAGGAAAAAATAATTTTTAATTAAAAATATATAATTAATAAATAAAAAATACAAAAAATAAAATTGTTCATCTTCTTCACTCTCTGTTCACACAAGACCCAATGTAGGGGTGGAAGTAGGCCAGGCCGCCCGACAGGGGCCTATGGCCTGGCCTGTTTATGGGTCTGGCCTATTTAATAAAAAGGCCGGGTAAAGGCTTTTTCAAAAGCCTTTTTAGATAAATAGGCCAGATTTTAGCTTCAGAAAAAGCCTACGAAGCCTGATAGGCCGGCCTGATTAACATTACTTTTAAATAAATATTAAATATAAATAATATAATATATAATAATAATCAAATTAGACTAAACATATAGTGGAAAGATAGAAAAAAAACCTAATTAGATTAAACCCTAAGTTAGAAAGTCTGCTTCACTAGTAAGTTCACTCTTTCTTCTTCATTCCTCACTCCTGACGGCGTCGAGCTCTGCCTCATCGGTCGTCGGTCGTGCTCTGCCTCATCGGTCGCCGGCTGTGCTCGATCGTTCGTCTCGTTCGTTCAACTCGTTCGCCTCGCCTCGTTCGTTCTCCTCGTTCGCCTCGCCTCGATTGTTCGCCTCGCCTCGTTCACCTCGCCTCGTTCACCTCGCCTCGTTCATTCGTTCGCCTCGCATCAACGGGCGGCCTCGCCTCGTTCGTTCGCCTCCTTCGTTGCCACACTCCTCGTTCGGTCATCGCTTCGTCGTCGCTTCGCCGTCCCTCGTCAGGTAAACCTCTATACCTTTGATCTCAAATTTTCAATGAAGTTGGTTCTGATGATATGGATGTTTCTGTAAATGCTATGTCTACTACACCAATTCCTGTTGTCTCTGTTTTAAAGCCTGCACAGACTTCTGGGTTGCCAACGACCCCTTTGCAGTTTGAGGGGACACTTGGATGGAAAGGATCAGCTGCCACCAGTGCCTTTCGCCCAGCATCACCTAGTAAAAATTTTGATACTGAGAAGAATGTTTCTGTTTGTGGGAGCTCTAATAATTCCAAGCAGAGGCAGGGTTGCCTTGATATTGATCTGAATGGGGATGATGGATTTATTGGAGGTGTGGAGAAGATCATGCTAGATACATTCTCTTTTAACATCATCTGTTAATCTTCAATTACCATGACAGTCATTCTTACATAAAAATGTGGTGCAAATTTTATAACTGTTAACTGAGGTGGTTTGATGTTGCCTTTTGCTAAATATTTCAAGAGTAAATGCTAGTTTCTGATTACTTGAGGTTAAAGAACACATTGGTATGGAATATGCTTAATGCCGATGGTATGCATTATTATTTTTTAGGCCAATGGTACAATCTGATGTTTGCATTCTGTTTTACAGGTCCACAAAATGTCTTCTCCATTTGGGGGCAGCAATGAAACAATTTCATCTACTCCTGCTTGTACTAATGAGGTGAGTGAACGTGCACCAACAAATTCAAGTCAACCAGAAGATAACACACAAGGATATGAAAAAGACAAAGATCAAGTAGTTGAAGAGGTTGTCATTAAGAGGAAGAGGCAGAAAACGTCAGTTGTATGGAAAGATTTTGACGAGGTTGAAATTGCTGGAGGTGCAAGGAAAGCTATTTGCAAATTTTGTAAAGATAAATTCGCTACTGGTGGGAAAGGGTCTAGCACTAGCCATCTTAAGAGACACTCCGAGAATTGCTTGCAAAGGAGGTTGTAAATGGCTCAAGAAAAGAAGCAAACAGTCATTCAGTTCAGTCTTCTAATCCAGGTAATCCATTTGTGAGTTCTAGTGTTAGATACTCTAATGAGAAGATGAGAGAAATAATTGTCACTGCTATTATGGTTCATGAACATCCTTTTAGTATTGTTGAGGATGAGGTTTGGATGTGGGCTTTCCAATATGCAAACCCGGATTTTCAAAAAGTTGGTCGTAAAACTGCTAGAAATGATTGTTTAGCAATATATGAGGCGGAGAAGAAAAACTTGAAGTCGTTGTTGAAAAGTGTGAGTAAGATTAGTTTAACAACAGATATGTGGAAATCAAGCCATCAAGTAGCAGAATATATGGTTATCACTGGCCATTTCATTGACGCGGTGTTGAGTGTTGAGTTTTGTGAAAGTGCCTGCTCCAAGACGTGGAATTGATGTAGATGATGCAATTTTTAAATGTTTAAAAGCTTGGGGAATTGAAAATAAAGTTTTTTCGGTATCTGTTGATAATGCTGCTTATAACGATTCATGCCTGAGATATCTTAAGGATAACTTGTCTCTTAGTAATAAGTTATTCCTTGGTGGTGCCTTGTTTCATGTTAGATGTTGTACACACATACTAAATTTGCTAGTGCAAGATGGACTTAGTAAGATCAAGGATATCATTTTCAACATTCGTGAAAGTGTGAAGTGTGTTAACTATAATCATGCAAGGCTAAAGTCTTTTTGTGATGTTGTTGAGCATAAAGGGTTGAAAGATAGGAAACTTATCATTGATTGTCCAACAAGATGGAATTCAACATTTCATATGTTATCAACTGGTTTAAAATTTAAGATTGTTTTTGCTTCTTATAAGGAAAGAGAGTCGCGCTGTGATTATGCACCTTCACTTGAAAATTGGGACAAAGTTAAGAAAGTTTGTAAACTTCTTGAGGTGTTTGATCTAGCTACTCATGTGATCTCAGGTAGTGAGTATCCTACTGCTAATTTGTATCTTGCTGAAGTTTGGAGGGTGAAACAAGTGATTGACAATGCGGCTGAGGATCGAGATCTCTTCATGAGAGAATTGGCATCTCCAATGAAAATAAAGTTTGACAAGTATTGGGGGAAATGTAATTTGCTTATGGCGATTGCTAGTGTTTTGGATCCCAGGTGCAAATTTCACATTGTTGACATATGTTTTCCCTTGATATATAAGCCTGACAAAGTAGCAAAAGAGAATATAAAGAAGGTACGAAGTTCATTGGAAAAGTTATATGATGAGTATGTGTGTCTAAGTCTGGAAGAGTCATCCTCAACAGAACGAAATAATGGTGGCAACAATCCAACATCTTCCACTGAGCCTAAATCTTCCGTCATAAATGGATTTGACCAAATTATGAGCATTGTGCGTGAGAAGGAAGCAGTTTCTCCAATGAAATCAGAATTACAAGCTTACTTTGATGAAGGCGTTTATATTCCTGATGGTAATAACCCTTTTAGTGCCTTGGAGTGGTGGAAGAGTAACAGCCTAAAATACAAGATTTTGTTAAAGATGGCTGCTGATATACTAGCCATTCCAATCTCAACCGTGGCTTCAGAGTCTACATTTAGTGTTGGAGGTAGAGTTATTGATGAATATCGCTCTAAATTAAATGAGGAATCTATTGAGGCACTCATTTGTAGTGGGGATTGGCTTCGTCATAAGTTTAATTTGAATACAAAGATAAAGGTTAGAACTTTTGCATTGTGACATGTGTTATTTCTTATATTTGTTAACATAATTATTTTAGTCTAATGACATGAATTGTTTTATTATTTTGAAGGTGAATGAAGGACGTGAAGAGATTACCTTGAAGATTTGATGTGTTTGCTACTAGTTGCATTTGTTATTGTTTTGTGTTTTTGTTATAGACCTTGAATATCAATTGGTTATATTTTGTATTTTATGGCCTGAGGCCTATTTGACTATGGTTGTATTTTGATTTTATGGCATGAGGCCTATTTGTTATGGTAGTATTTTGTATTTTATGGCTTGAGGCCTATTTGCTACAATTTTGTGTTTTTGTCATAGACCTTGAATATCTAGTGGCTGAATTTTATATTTTATGGCTTGAGGCCTATTTAATCATTGCCCTGTTTGCTTCGGTCTATTTAGCATCAGGCTTAAAGCCTTATTAAGGCATTCACAAGAAATAGGCCTTTAAAAAGGCTTTCGAGCTGCAGAAAACATTAAAAGGTCGGTCAGTGAGCTTAAAAAGATAGCCCTAAAAACCTATATCGGATAATAGATCGCGCTTTGGCTGATATTTTTAAAATGGCCTGCACCTATTTAAAAAAAGTCTGATCTGATCTAACCTACTTCCGCCCCTACCCCAATAGAAATATGTTCCGCTCTCTGGGTCAAGATCTTCTCCTCCCCAATTACACTCCCTTCCCTACCGCAAACACACACTTCCTTACTGGAAACGCCATTCACTTCCACGTCCTCCAAAACCTTCCACGCCATTCGCTTACCAAGGTGCTTCTTGTCTTACAATGGCGACAGCGGCAGAATCATCAGAGACAGCCTCAGCACCTGGCAACCTTCCTTCTTCCACTCATTTCAACCAGACCTTGGTAAATCATAGATTTTTTAAACACCAACCAAAACTCAGGGAATCTAGCTGATTGTTAAGCAACCAAGAGAAATTGTTTTTTTTTTTCTTTCTTTTAGATTTCTCAACGGGAAGAGATGAACAATGGCATGACGGCACGATGACGGTGTCAAGGACGCCGTAAATCTAAACGGCTCATTGCTGAGGATGAAGAATTGAACACAAGGAGTGAAAAAACTGAACTCAATGAGTGAAGATCTGAACGCAAATCATGGGTACTGGTGGGAGGTGGAAGAAGTCAGATTTAGATCTGGATAAAGAGTGAGATGAACAATTATTAATTTTTTAATTTATTTTATATTAATTTTAAATATTCAATGTCTAGTCAGCAAGCTTACTAGGTCCGGAAATGCCACCCATGAGAAAAAATTGAAGGAATGGAGTGAAAAAAAAAATTTGTTATGCAAACCTAACATATGTGACATATTTGTAACAAAAAAAATTTTAAGGCACCAATTTGAACAAAACAAATAACTTAAGGGACCAATAAAAAAAGTGTAATTTTGTCTTTAACCTTTCATGTTTAGTCAAAGAGCATCCCATTAAGAAAGATTTGGGAGCCACGATGAGACACACCCCATATGAATAAGTCAAAATGTGGGATTTTGGTTTACTACATTTAAAATTCACTATATCTACTACATTTACTCATATTCATCATTATATGCATTTGAGTGTAAAAACAATGTTCTAATGGTGGATATGAGTGAATGCAGTAAATATAGTGAATTTTAAGTGTAAGCAATCCAAATCCCAAAACGTGTGCTGCAAAAGGACTGAGCGCCTGGCGCCCGATGTCCTTTTGCTCTTGGATACCAGAGCGTCGAGCGCCCCAAGTCCTAGTGCCAAGCTCTCATGATGCCTAACGCCTAACACGGGTCATTTCCAACTTGATGTTTTTAGACTTTCATTATTTTAAAAATCCCTCACAAATGATTGAATAAATCTCTATTTTCAGTATAAAAAAAACATAATAAGAAAATAAAAAAACACATAACCACATCAATACATCAAAATGCTTTCACCGAGTAGAGGAAAAATGTCCATTGCCAAACAAATAAAATGCTCGAAAATAGATTAAATCAGCAATCCTAAACTCATACAGTCGATTTGCATAACAATTCTAATCAAATTCTCTTGAAGAACAAAACAGAACATCAACAATTTTGTAAATTTGAAATATGGGTGTGGCTATTGGCACTCCCACATATTTATTCACACTCCTTATTTAGCAATCAAAATTTTATTTTTTTTTTGTGTTTAAAAAATTATGAATTGCCCACAAGGAGTATAAATAAACTATTAGAAATATCAATAACAAACCCCCTCTCTGCTTAACATTAATAGTGTGTGCACGTTCTTAACTTTAAGCCTCAGTCTTCTTTGCCTCTTCTGTTTTGGGCTTCTCTTCTTGTTCATTTACCTTCTCGGTCTGGGCCGTCTGAGGTTCTTCTTTGGGTTCAGCCTTAACCTCATCAGCTTCAGCCTTAGCCTTCACTTCCTCTGTCTTTTGTGCCTCCTCAGCATTCTGCCAATAAAATATTGATATTTTTATGAGAATTTTATTGTTTTCAGACATTAAATTCTAAAAAATCCGAGAAAAAATTCAGTGTAAAGAGAGATGTTAAATTCACATTTGAACTTGGAAGGACCATGATATGATCATTTTACATCATCAAAAATTTTATGACCAAATTGTTATTGAATAATGCAAATATTAAAATATATACATTTCGAAATATCTGTGTATCAAAATTTCTACATCATTTTTATACTCTGCTTATTTGGATAGAAAAAGTAAAGAAAATGTGTTAGAAAATGTGTTTTGCTTGTTTTACTATTTAAACAAGAAATTATGCAACCATTATACATCTATGATTTTCGCTGTGCAACTATGAACTATCATTGAGTCAATGTTCTTAAATTTCAAATTTGAAAAACATCTAAACCTTAACCATACTAATTAGTGCATGTTTGAATGCACATTGATTCGAGATACATGTGTTTTGCATGAAGCAAATGTAAGTAGCTTTCGCGTCCGATCATTTTTTATGCTGTTTCAAAAATTTATTTTTTTATTTTTTTACGAAACGTTGTTTCAGAAACATGTTTATTATGTAATGGTGATTATTGAAGGAAAAAGCTACTACCTCATTAAGTAAGGTGCCTAATGACTTCTCATCAGAGGCCTGGGTGGTCTCTTCTGTCTTGGTCTCAACCTTTTCTTCAGCCTTGTTTTCCTCCTGCTTCTCAACCTTAACCTCCTCGGTCACAGGCTCATGAGGAATTGGCTCTGCACCTTCATTGGTCTTTGGGTTGCTACCACAGTTGCCCATGTTGAATGATTTTTGATTGGGAGAATGAGTCAAGTTTCTTTCTTGATCCTCCTCCCTATGTGTTAATGAGAGAAAGCACCTTAAGAATTTGATAAGAAAAGCTAAGGGGATGGTATGAAATTAAGTTGACCCCTAAAAGGGTTTATAAAGGGTCCTTTTATGTTTGTTTTGGATTGTTACCTTCCTATTGGCTTGCAAAATTTTGAGGAGGCCAAGGGTTGCCATTGCTTTAATTAGTTGCTTATATTTAGCAAAGGATTGTAACCTTTCCTATTGGATAAAACCTGGAACTTACCATATAATAGGCTGTGATTGGAGTCAATCAACCAATAATTTGCTTTGGTAACTAAATTACTACATGTTGTTTTCATAAATAGAAAAAAATAGATTCTGTAGTTTTCGTGTCCTTTCTGCCTGTGAATATTTGTGTGCATGTTCTGTCATTCATGTATATTTTGTTTTGTTTTCTTTTCAAATTCTCAATGATTATTATAATTAAATATACAATCACACACACGCAAGGTAACTCTGGCTTTTAATTTTGTGTAAGGGGTATATTCGCATCAGCCAGACTCCTGGTGAATTGCAAAGCTGATGTAGCCCTGTGTGGTAAAAAGACATTTATGATTCTTCAAAATGAAATAATAAAAAATGGATAGAACTGGTATTGTTTTTTAATTAAAATAAGATATGTGTAACAACCATTATTTATGTATTTTCATTAATGAATTATTATACATGTATTCTTATCATTGAAACACAATGTCATAAGTATCTATTGAATTGTAACTAAGTTTTGTTCACAAAAAAAAAAATTAAGAATTAATTGAAGTTCTTTTACTAGTGATTGAACTATTTATGTAACTGAGTAGTTAAAATGTATATTTTAATGAATAAATAATAATTGTACTATTTAAGTAATTCAATGTATTGGAGTGATTGAAAGTTTGAAACATTGTTAATTGTGTTGCCTATTATTTGGGTTCCGGATACAGATTACAAAACTTTATTTTTTTTTTTTGATAAAGATTACAAAACTATTAATGATATTAATTTTGAAAAAATATAATTATATTTGACTAAATTATTATAGGAGAGTGCTAACAAATGCTCTTAAGGCATTGTTTAAGGAAACAAAAAAATAAATTTTGTCTGAGAAATTATGTATTTAGCCTTTCAAATAATGTAGTTTTTCGATACTAATTTTCTTTTTATGGGTTCCTTAACTAATGTCCTTAGGACACTCATTGACAAGACCCATTATTATATTACCTTTTACCTTCATTAATAGTTATTCTTACTAAAAGACTCTTAGACCTAAGATGGTGAGGCAAGTCCTCTCAGGAATCAATCTCTAGGTTAGTTGTGTTAAGTGTAATCTAATCTTCTCCAACATCTAATTAAATTCAATACATATATGGCATGTTTGAATAAGATTCCAAAGGCTCCGGAATCGATTTTGACCAAAGCTATCCCCACAAGCTTTGGTCAAAATTGATTCTGACATCTCCCAAACTTGATTTTGGTCGATAACCAAACATGCTAATATAGATGCTCCCCGAAGTGGAGGAATGTGGTCCACCTCTCACTACCTAGCTTTTATGGGGTTGGAAGTTAGGAACTACTAGACATGGACCCGGACAAATAATGTTGAAAATATTTGGGAAGTATGGATTACTATCATTTTGAAAGACAATAAATTTATTTAAAATGAAAAATAATAACATGATAAAAATTGACAAATAATCTTATGTACTTGTTGAAAAAATAAAGACAAAATATTGACAAAAGGATATGAAAAATATACAAAATAAATATATAAAATGTTTTGTCAATTGCCTACTTAAACTCTGAAATAGAAAAAATTGAGTTATGCGGTTCATTCATGAGAAATGTTTGCAATCATTTCAGGGGATGGTGAAACCAAAAAGTACACATTACTTCTTCCTATGATTTGGAGTTTGGGTTATGTATCTCCCCGTCGCACAATGATATAGTTTATTCAATTTTTATATTGAAAATATAAGTTGATAAATATAAATAAATTATAAACTGTATTTATTAAAATAGATTTTATACAAAAAGATATATACTAAAAATATTATGTAACAATTGCTAGAATGAATTATATATATTGAAATATATATAAATCTATAAATATAAGACACGTAAATAAAATAAAGTATCAAACTAATTACTTGCAAAAGTTGAAGATCATATATAAATATTCAATCTCTAAAACACAAAACTACATTATCAATTATAGAAAGTGTTCATTTACTTTATAAACAAATCTTGTTAGAAACCTGCTTACCAATGATTGAAGTATGTTTGATGAATTTTTTATATATTTTATTCATATTGTGACAATTTACTCTTGTAACCCATACAGATTTATGTAAAATTCTCAACCCGATACAATATAAATATCAAATATTACATAATTGTAAATAGATAAAAGAATGTTTTAAGCATATGATCAATTATTATTATTTTACAATAAGTTATATAAGACATATACTTGCAATACCAAAAAACCATTTTACATATCTTCTCAATTTTTTACTAATTAATTTAATGTTCTCCCAAGTCCCAACTAAGAATTGTGTCATTTCCACAATTTCACTCTCTATATTTATTTTTCAGGGTTTTTTAATTCATTTTCAATTCACTTAATTTCTCAAATTCACTTAATGTTCTCCCAACCAAGAGTTAAGTATTTTCAATTCCATGTCTTTTAAATTTTACCTTTTCTCAATGCATCGGAACAATGTTCTAATTCAATATCTCATCCTTTTTACCATCGATTCCACGTCTTAATTAAATATTTCTGTTTTCGGAGATTCGTTTAAGAGAATTGTTGCAAAACGATTGCACTGAGATACTTTTTAAAAGTTTAAACATATTCATCTAAATTTTTTGAACTCATATAATATAATATAAATATAAAAAACTTAAATATTACACAATGCTATATAGATAAAAAAAATTAAAGCATATGATAAATTATTTTTTTTACAACAATTATACAGTTTACACAAAGTTCATTATTTTTTAGATGCAATAAATTTTAAGAATAAAAAATTAGTAAAATTATACAATAATATTCACTTATCACGTCTTATGTATTTGCACTGTGAAAATCAAAACACCTATATTTTTTCATTTTGCTAAGAAAGTAGGAATATCACATATTAGCTGTCATCGAATGCACTTTGTATGAATTGTTTATACCTCGTACACATTCTTTCAAGATTTTCAGCTATGTAATTGTATAGTCTAAATATAAATATAATTGTTTAAACGTTGAATAATTGTATATAGATGAAAAAAAATTAAACATATGATCAATTATATTTTTTATAATAAATAATATAGGAAGACTTATATATGCAATGACCAAAAATCATTTTACAGATCTTCTCATTTTTTCAAATTCACTTAATCTTGCAACCAAGATTTGTGTCAATTACACTATATGAATTTTTTTAAAATATTTTTTTAGTACATGAGAATAATTCACTTAATTTCCTGAATTTACTTACTATTTTTCCCTCCAAGTTCTTTTCATTTTCATAATTTATTTTTCTACTTTTTTAGCAATGTATGGAACGATAATATGTGCAATTACACACATTAAAAAATCAAAAAATAAAAATGTTAGATTGAAAAAAGTAACTTTTAAAATTTTAATAAATTGAATACATAACTTTCAATACAACATTTTTATTTTTTGATTTTTTAGCATGTGCAAGATTGCACAAGTTAAAAAAATCGTTCAATAAAATATCATAAACAACTTAAAATTTTCCTGAAAGTCAACATTAATAGAGAGAAGTGGTTTTTCAATAATAGAAGGCATGTTAGCCTCAAATGGGCTCACAATAAAAATTCTTTACGTAATATTTTTTTCTTACATAAAACGAAACAGAAAGTTATATTTAAATAACTTGTCATTATGACACCTTGCAACATGGGATAGAAAAACCAAAAGATACCATAATGTAAAAAAAAAATAGTATCCACACAATCGCTGTCACATTTCTTCGACATAAACAGATGCACAAGAAAAAACTTTTGAGAATAATAATAATTCAATTCAATGAAAAAGAAACGATAGTCTTTCAGATCAATCTACACATGTGCTTCAAAATATTTATTTTTCCTAGCAGTTGCTCAATATACACTTCCAATACACGTGTCGAGTTCTCTTATGCTGCATGTCTCCTTTACTTCTTACTACCTTCTGGCTTCATTTTATTACGGATGGATTCCACTTCCAAAAATAAACCAATTTCAGCAACTTCGAGGGGGACTTGATAGAGATTGATTCCACTTCCGGATCAATCTTGAATTCATTCATTTCTACTATAGGAAAATGTACTTGATAGAGATAACGTGTTTACTCACCCCCTTGTTTGGGCATGTGCAGAAGAGAATCCGATCAAGGTTAATAGATAGCTAACTATAACTAAATCCTCAAATGAGTTAAAAAGGAGATTATATATAGTCTACTTACTGAAATTGGAATTTAAAATCAATATTCTAATCTCTTGCCTTCCATCACCAAGAACCAGTCAAACCTGAAAGTTGAAAGATATCGATTTTTTTAACTTATGCAATTTTGCACATGTTAAGGAATCATAAAATAGAAATATTGTATTACAAAGAGTAATTTTTAAACTTTCAAGGAATTGAATAGATGACTTTCAACACAACATTTTTATTTTTGATTTCTTAACAGGTGTAAGGTTGTATAGGATAAAAAAATCGAAAAGATATACCAAATTTCTGCTGTTAAAATTTATATCTTAGAAATTAAAGAAAAACTGTAAATCCTACATTTCCAGAATGCACAAATATATAAAAAGATGAAGAAAAAAAAAGTTTAGAGAAATATAGCTTGACACTTTCTAGCTTATATACCTAATTATTAGAGAAATAATTATTGAGTTTTTTTCCTAAATGTCTTTGCAATGATGGGCTTTTATTTAAGTTTTAGGAGTGTATTTTAAATAAAGAATGAAGATTTCTTTTAATTCAAATTTTCTTGACAGTTTTGCATTTTAAAGGAGGGTTCTGGAACCCTCTTGCTAGAAGCTAGAAACATAGAAGAGAGGACAAATGCTACGCAACACACTCTCTAACACATATTTTTCAACACATTTTCTCTTATTAGTTGAAATTTATGTGGGTCCTACAAAATTCAAGTGGGACTCACATGAATTAATGAGACCTGCATGAATTTCAATCGATAAGAGAGAGTGTGTTGGACTCTAACACACTTTCCAATACATCCTCTCCTATTTGTTGAAATTCACGTGGTTCCCGTGGTGAGAGAGAGAGACGTAGTAAGGAAGCAGGAGAATGAAGAAGAGAAAAGAAGGGGAGCAGCGTCAAAAGAAGAAGAAAAGGGAAAGAAGAAAAAGAAGAGGCAACCATGGGTCTTCAACTAGGTGAGGGTTTTGTATGTGTTGGGGTATATTTTATGGTTTGTTCTGGGTTAAGTTAATGGTATGGTAATATCTGTTTTTGCTAGATTAATGAGATGATATGAAAATATGCACTTGTTAAGATCTGTGTTGGTGCTATCTAGGTTTTTTTTTCTTCTGCTGAATTTGTGCTGAATCCAATCCTCTATTCTAAAAGAAGGGGAAATTGTTTATATATGGGTGCAATATTGTTTGAAGAGGAAGTATAGCTTACGCTGTTGTTGGCTTGGAGTTTTTTTTTTATATTTAAAAAATGATTAAATTATGATCAAAAGTTTGAAAAGCTGATTTATATATATATATATATATATATATATATATATATATATATATATATATAAATAAATATAAAATACAAAGTGGCTGTAGGTGTGGTTAGAGCTTGGATATATAAGAGGTTACTCTCGGCATAATTATTATTTTTGTGTCTAAAGGAATAAAGATATAATAGTCACATTGGATATATTTATGGTAGTATGTATATATATATATATTGACAAAATGAAAAGTTAAGTAATTTCATTAATAGTTGAGAACGCAATACATCTGGTAACATTATTATGAATTTGGAGAATAATAATATATGTAGACACTCCTAATAAAGTATGAGCAACTACATGGACTTTCCTCCTATGAAACTCTACCAAAGAGTTGTTGACATAATATGATAAAAGACTCGTACAATTTGAAATAAAAGTCCTATAATTAGTTTGGTCATCTTGAATGAAACCTAAGACTTCCTCTTTTTGTACCTGGAGTCTGGAAGAGTAACTATAAAATTTAGCTTTGAAGAAATATCCTCTCTCATCACGTAAATTGTGATCGAAGTCGATGTTTCGAGCTACTTGGAAGAACGGTTCAATGCACTACCAATTGTCCTCGATTTTATTTGCATAAACTAAAAAAACCAAAAGTAAAAAGAGAAAACATAAAACACGTTTAGCCAATAATACCAAACGAGGTATTTGTGGATAGAAACTGCAACAGGTTACCCAGACCTCGACAGTTCCAAATAAGAATACTTATAGCTTCTGGCAGGCCTGAGAACCAGAACCCGCCAATAAAAAATGATTAACCTCATCAGTAAGGTATTGGACAACACATAAGAATCTCCCCAGTAAACTGAACAGTATGTCCCCATTCACCTCTTGATTATTTTCAACATCAAAACACAATTTCTTAATCTTCCTCCAGCAAAGATAAACTCTCATAAACAGAGAGAAAAACTTAACTATCACAAACAGAGAAAAAAAACATAATTCTCACAAGTAGGGAGAAAAATATAGATCTAACCTTCACCATTTTTCTGCAACTGATATACCGTTCTCTACCTGATGCGTCGTTGTTGAACGCTTCTCTACCTGATGCGGTAGTATATATATTGAGTTTAAGTAAATTGATATTTATGCTTGGCACTAAGTAGAGATATAATTTATGTCTTGTTGATATTAATTTAGCTAATGTTAGTAGTGATGTGTGATTGCGGTGTTGTGAATATGTTACTAAGTTTATGAGTTACTTTTTTTTATTTATTAAAAAGGTATTCATTCATTTAAATTGATAAAATACATCGAAAACAACACAAATCCAATATCGCTAAAAACCAAAAAGGATGAATCTGCGAACAAACTCACACCACCCGGGTTAATAGCATAACACGGCAAAATCAAATACCTACAAAAGTGACAAAATCAAAGGCACCGGAATACCCATGTCTCCTAGGATTCAGAACATTGACACCCAATTCTTGATCAAATCTGTGATGGATCGAAGCAGATCTGCCAATCTGAACTAAACGAATACCGCATCAAGACGAGAAACCAAACAACGCCTCACTAAGACGACGAACAATACCACCACACAGACGACAAAAAACACAAGGAAAAAAAACCAAATATATATGGAAAAACCACTTATTTAGATAAAAGGGAAGAAAAAACGAGGTAAAAGAGTGATTTCAGGCCCAAAAATGGCACAAAACCACCCCTCTAATGATAACACGCGGCTGTGTATAGAGAGAAGGGAGAGAATTTGAAGTTAGAAAGAGAATAAGGTTTTTCCTTCAATCAACTCATTTAGATTGTTAGATAAGTTTATGAGTTATATATATATATATATATATATATTAATTGAAATGATGTTCTAGTTGGATATTGATAAATTATCAAAGTGTGATTATAGATACGTTACATTAAATACTATATTTGGATCTGGACCGTTGTTTAGGATTGTTGGAAATTTTAATGGATATCTTTAGGATTTGTTTCTAGTGTTGATGAGAAGGCATTATGTGAAATGCTTATCATAAGATAAGGTGTGTTAAATTGTAATTTTATGTTTGACATCCTCAAAGGATTGGAATTTTATAGAGTTGATTTGCCTTATTGATGCATGATAATATATGATGATTTGGATTATGAGAATCTATGAATATGATGATGTGTTGAGATGAGTATCGATTTGTTTAAGTGTATACTAGCGGTATACCTATGCGATACGTTGGTTACTATAATTTTTTTTTAAAGTAAAATTAAAAATTAATCAATCATTTTACCTAGGAATAAGTTGACTTAAGTAAATTATATACCAATATTGACATAGTTATAAAGCACAACAACCAATACAAATGATATGAAACAGGTTAAAGTGTTATGTAACAAATGTTCGGTTTGTAAGAATTTATATGTGTTCTGTACATTCATGACAATCTAAAATTGATACGTGCTCAAATATAATGAAGTTATATCAGTAAACTCAATCCAAGCCAAAACATGTTTCTCGGGTGTATATATCTTCATAACAATGCTTCTCAAGTATATATATATTTAGGCCAAAACATGTTTCGCATGCAGAAAGTAAAATTGGCCACTTTTTGAAGAGAGCAATACTAATGAAAATGACTATCTATTATAGTAAAGAGAGCAATTCATTATCTATTGTAATTGTAAATATAAGCTCGACAACTAAATCAGATTTGTATAAAATGACGCAACAACATGCCTCCTAGCTTTTCTGCCTATTTTTGAGTCACTGGGGATCATTTATGACCTTAGTCATTGCTAAAGAAAAGTCTTGTGGTGCAAGATCGTAAAAGAACCCTGTTACACCATTCTTGATTGACTCTACATGGCCACCACTATTGCTTGCAATAACAGAAGTATAAGTTGCCATTGCCTCCAAAGGAACAATGCAAATTTATGTATAAGAAATACATAAAATTATGGGCAAATACAAAAAAAAAAAAATTAACAAAATAAAATTACACATTTGTTTTCTGATCATACGAATGAAACTGGGAAAGGGTTAAGGAAAAATATTTAATTATTGTTTTAGTGGAGTCTTAAATACAACAAATTAATGTTTTTATGAATGCCTTTTTTTATTTTTTTAACAGAAGTTTTTATGAATGCTATGGTTCTCAATTTTGATACAACATTAGAACAAAAGGTTATTTCATAAATGCCAATTCAATATACAGTTTGATAGCCACTACCAAACTAACTATGGTAGTCCTTATGAACTTTAATCAAACACCTCGTCTGCATTTTTTACAAACCACAATGAGTATAGAAATATATCAAACTATTTCACACAAGCATTAGTATGACACCCCATTTTCGAAATCACAGAATTGAAGAAAAAGCAGGATTAACCGGGCATGACCAAGTCTTTTACATTCAAGTCGCTCGTCTTTTTCATTTGCTCTTCCTATCCCTGTTGTAGATGGACTTATTTCCTAAATTCTCTTTAAGTGGTCCCCGTAATATACAAAATGTTAGTCAAACACTATATCCTCTCCATCATTAAATGCTTCATTATCCTGATAGCACATAGTGAAACACAAAGCAACATGGATATAGTTTGGAGAAAGCAATCAGTCAACATATGTTGCACCCGTGTTAGCAGTAAAATGTGTTTATTTAGTCCCAAATCACTCACCTTATACAGACCCACTTTTCCACACTCAGCATTCCTAATAATTACTATCACACCAACTATTCATTTCTCAATATGAAAAGGACGACAGTTTCCAAGATGGTATATAGCTATTATATATATATATATATATATATATATATATATATATATAACAATTCCCTAATACTTTATACATATATAAATTTGGTTTTTCATAGAAACCAACCCTTTCTTGCGTGAAAGCAATAGTGAGAGCAATAGAAAGAAAAGACATAGCATAATAATGGGATAAATATAGCACTGAGTAGTTTTTTAATATATATGTATCACTGTTTTTTAAACATAAATATAAAGAAAAAATTGCTTTAAAGTAGCCAAATGAGAGAAAGAGTTGGACGTTAGCCATTCTTATTAAGTTGGAATGACTTTTTCTATTCTCTTTTCAATCATAGCAAACACAAAACATCAGATTTTTTGGAAAAGAATCAAGAGGAGAATTCCTTTTATGTAGCAGTGTAAAAAAGGCTGGCTAGACTCCTCAAGGTTTTGTAAATATATTTAAATGCTACACATCTTCAAAGATTTACAACATCTAGGTTGAGGAATTGCAAATGAAATCTAGGAGTTTTTCCATCCTTTGGCAATAGATAGGATTAAGATATCTCATATGCTTTATATTGTTGAAACAATCAGGCAAGTATAAAAAAACACAGCAAGGTCCTGAATAAGATCATGCATTTTGAATAAAGAGATACCTAGAAGCTTAAGTCCTAAACATAAAAGTCACCAACATCTTCTGGATCTTCATTTTTTGGTTTGTAGTAGTCCATGGGTCATCCAAAATGAAATTAGCTCCAAATTAGTATACTCAAAACCCTTAAGAAAAATTGGCAATAAGAGAAACAACATTTTCAGTTTAGATGGCGAACGATCATGGCTCAATTTTAATGCCAAAGCAAATTAACTACTTCCATGTCACACACTTTATATAGGACTGGATTCATTGGTTTTATGACTTACAAAGGACTAACTTGATGTCTCGTTATGTTTTGTTATTAGTTAAGAGTAGACTTCTATTTATATATGGATATCCCCTGTTATCTTCACCCAATAACTACAGCCAACACTAATATTCCCCAACACATCCACATTGAAAATTAGTCAATTACAGGACAAAATAGGAAAACAAAATTCAAATACAAAATCAGAACTAATTTGCATTGAAAAGAACACAATAATAGTTAACTATCAGGAGAACAATAATAGTTAAGAGTTAAATAAAACAATATCAAATCAAAAGGGAAGCACTAAGACATAAATAACATAAGTATCGAAAGTTCTATATAGATAGAGGTCCAAAGTTACAGTGTCGAATCTAATTATTCAAAGTTAAAGTTATATAAACATCCTTATATGATGCTATGTAAAATAAATAACTTACCTTTCATATGTCCTAATCAAATTACACTCTACTCTGTGTACCTGTAAATAACACAACACGGGTAAGCATTAGTAGGCTTTAGAATGTTTATATAGAAAGTAGATATATAGATATCCAACACACATCAACTAAAGATAAACAGATCTACATATGGAAGTTTTTAGGCAATGCACCGTAACAATATACTTAAAAATCAACTATTTGTTTAGTTAAAGCATATCATAGATAAATATCGAAATGTAAAGAGTCACGGCTTCAAGAATCCTTAACCAAGACTTTCTTTATGATATGACAAAGGAATCACCTTTCGAGTAATTGGAGATAATCTTCTCAGACTAAAGGGAAAAAAATGAAAACTCAGCCAGATCCAAACCAAAGGGAAAAGATATGAGATCTTATACAAAGCAGTAACGATGCTGAGCTTGAATCACCTCTCAAGTAATTGGTGTATAATAATCTCTTCTCAAAATATGTCCTGGTAAATGACACGTGAACGTTTATAAATTTGTTATTACTATTTCTTTCTACTGCATAATTTTAAAAGTAATACCACTTCATATCAATATCACAAGCAAAAGCTAAAAGAGTTCAGGAAAAGATAGAAAGGGAAAAACAGTCATGTTGACCCTTTTACCATCCTTTTCATACTCCATCTTAGAGAGCCAACACCGGTCAAAAAACCAATACAAACTGCTAAAGAATTTAAGAAAAAAAAAGTGTTAAAACAAAGGAAAATTGAACAAACTTTTCATTGGGCATTAGATCAAAATGAACAAATTGACAGCTCCTACAAATAAATGGGTAGGTTCAATAAGAAGAAACGGGCCGTCATTGTTTCAAAATGGGTGTTAAAATAGGAGTAAGAACTTGCACTTTACTGCAATTTACTGTTAAAAAAGTAAAAGAAGAAAAACTAATGGCAAGTACAATGGATTATGAGAAAAACCATAATTCTTTTTCATAACTACCATCGTGATAATGAGACATTTCCAATAATCATCCATGTTCATCAAGCATGCTTATGATGAATTATTCCTCATTTTAAGTCAACTCTTATATATTTAGACGTTACAAATGAGTTGCTTATGAATGTTTTATCACCCAAAGCTCTTGAAGTGCAGATTTTTATAATTAAGCAACCATTTTAGTATAGATCTGGTTTGTGTAAATGAGGGGGAGCTTATAGTATTGTGGATACATTGTCAGACATTTCTATTTGTATCCACATCTATATATATTTGTATTTCAACCACTATATGATTAGAGTTCAAAGGTAGCAAATTATACACCCAAAAAAAAAAAAACTCAACGGTGTCATGAAATCTATGCTAAACTCAACAGTGTCAAACCCATTTATTTACTTAGGTGCTTCAAAGGTAGTGTTGTTTGAGTTTATAAGGATATGTAGTAAGAAAGTCCAGAGAAAAATCACATGAATCATATCCTTTTATGTCATATGACCTTTAGGCACCACTCCATGTTGAATTTTCTGCAAAGGTATCATCATGTCTCCTACTTCAGACGTGGGGTTCTGAATCTCTGGTTTCTCATAATTGCATTGTTGATTTTCAGCCCAAAGATCTGTAATTTAATGTGTCATGTCTATAGCTCAATGTTGTTTTAGCTACTACTCTTGTTAACATAACATGGTAAGCTTTTCAATGTGGCTGTGATCAAATAGCATGCAATAGAAATAAATTTCTTTATTCATTGAATCTCTATGATTACTTCTATTTCAATGAACTATTGCATAGCCAATATATTTGCTCAGAGTCTTGAAGATAATGCTTGGAGGACAAACAAGTATTGTACAACTACTTGGTTCTATGGCTTATTGTGCTCCTCAACAATTGTCACAGTTATCGAAGACTGCTTAAATGTAGCTTGGTTAGGCAATATTTCGTTTCTGGGAGCAAAGCTAGTGTGAATCTAAACTTCTACACTCGGTTAAACAATCTATGAATGAGATAAAACTTAAAAAAATTAGTGTGAAAGCTTAAAAAGCTTGTTATCCACAAAAAGGAAATTTCTCAAACACATCATGTGGATTTTCTAAAGTCATCTCAATACACACAAACAACTTAGAATCAAACCCCATTTGCAGAATCAATTAATGTAATATAAATCAAGCATAAAGAAAAGGATATAACAACTTTACTAAAGAACAAATAACAAAGAAAAATGCACTAAAATACTCAAAAATACACGTCCAATGTATATTAAAGAGCAGGATACTTCCAGTCAAAAAAAAAAAAAGAGCAGGATACTTACCTGAAAGAAGTAACAACTTGAAAGCTTCAATCTCATGAGAGACCCGCCGCTCCTAGGAACGTCCTTTCCTTTGGTGTAAAACGCTTATAGGAACCTCCTTTTGTGTAAAATGAAGAAACCCATACAGAAAAGAAAACTAACAACCCTCATCTGCAGAAATTGAAACAGAAAAGAAGATCCACCTGAAGGAAAACGAAGATGTCAGAGGAAGAAAAACAAAGGTTGCACAGAAGGGAAAGTGTCTATAAACCAAAAGTAAGAAAAGTTGCCAAAGATCAAATATTTGAAGAAGCAGCAGGGGAGGAAGAAGGAAGGGGAGCTCAGCGCAGAGAAGTCCTGATCTCTGGAAGAGAAGAAAGCTTAGGGGGAACTGAGAAGCTTTGGAACGTAAGGGAAGAAAATTTATCAATTTGAAATTTGAAACATACAAAGAGTAATAGAAGAAGAGATAGAAGTTGGTTTCCAAAAAAGAGATAGAAGATAATGGAAGTGGCAAATTTGCCCTCAGTAAAGGAGACGTGGCATAATTCTAAAATATGTATTTATAGAATTTTGCTAGGCTTTTAAAAACATAGATAAATATAGATTTGTGTTATTGTTCCTTACGATGATATACTTGGTGGAATGGATTGTCAAAAATGATCCAGGGTACGAAATTAAAACCGTCGGAATGTGGATTTTGAGAGAACAACCCCAAGTGAACCCAAAGAATCGATATATATATATATATATGAGATATGAGTTATGAAAAAAACAAAGTAGTGTAAATCATTCCACGGGTACTTTTCATAAGGACAAATGTTCATATAACTATTTTTGCTTCTGGAATTATTTGCATATATGAATTAATGGCTGCGATGTGTTGCTTTAAGTGAGTAGGTGTTCTCTTGAGCTATAACTTGTATGGCCAGAGCATAAAAAGGGAAAAAAGGAAAATTAAACCAAACTGCCAATTGCATAAAATCAGTCTGGCTTCCAAGGACCTACTGAGGAAACATGCTCAACTTACAAACTCATTAATCCATTACACTAGATAGTAGATACATCTCTATTTAAAAAACCCAATGCATCAAATAAGTCAACCAAACTTGACTGAAATATGGCAAAGACTGGTAGCATAAAAAACTTGATCACCATCCATCTCAACTAGACCTAAATTAGAAGCATTTCCGGTGAACGATAGCTGGACCAGATTCATCATATTCACCTTTGGAGATCCACATCTGCATTAAAATATAAACAATGCAATTAAGCAAAGCAGCCAATGACTATCATATACTGATCCATTCTAATGATTATCAAACACAAGTGATAAAATCATGAAAATTAGTTGAGAAAAGCAACAGCACCAACCTGTTGAAAGGTGCTAAGTGATGCCAAGATAGATCCACCAATCCAGACACTATACTTCCTCTCAGGAGGTGCAACAACCTTGATTTTCATGCTACTTGGAGCAAGAGCGGTGATTTCCTTGCTCATACGATCGGCAATACCAGGAAACATAGTTGACCCACCACTAAGCACAATATTTCCATAAAGATCCTTCCTAATATCAACATCACATTTCATGATGGAGTTGTATGTTGTTTCGTGAATTCCAGTAGCTTCCATACCAATTAGAGAAGGCTGGAAGAGAACTTCTGGGCAACGGAATCTTTCAGACCCTATTGTAATGACCTGTCCATCAGGTAATTCATAGCTCCTCTCCACTGAAGAACTACTCTTAGCAGTCTCCATTTCTTGTTCAAAATCAAGGGCCACATATGCTAATTTCTCCTTCACATCACGTACAATTTCCCGTTCAGCAGTGGTAGTGAAAGAGTACCCTCTCTCTGTCAGGATTTTCATCAAGTACTCTGTTAAGTCCCGACCAGCAAGGTCCAACCGAAGGATAGCATGAGGGAGAGCGTATCCTTCATATATGGGCACCGTGTGGCTCACACCATCACCAGAATCAAGCACAATACCTGTTCATATAACCAATAGGTCAACAACAATACAACAAGAAAAATCAAGAAGGAAAATATTATCCTTGTACATGAGGAAATGAGCAAGGAAGCAAACATCTCAACTGTACTCATAAGTCATAACATAAACAAAACCAATTCTAGTCCCAAAATATCCAATTATTGTGCCAGTTAGGCTTAAAGACTGCTTCATGAACAACAATACCTGGCATTATGAGTTAAATTGACCTAATCTAATCCAAGTCACATGATCACAAAATAGTATAAACAAAATCAGCTACTGAAACAAACCTGTTGTACGTCCACTGGCATACAGAGACAAAACAGCTTGAATGGCAACATACATGGCAGGCACATTGAAACTTTCAAACATAATTTGGGTCATCTTCTCCCTGTTGGCCTTGGGATTGAGAGGTGCCTCAGTAAGAAGTACCGGGTGCTCTTCAGGGGCAACACGAAGCTCGTTATAAAATGTATGATGCCAAATCTTTTCCATATCATCCCAATTGCTAACTATGCCATGCTCGATGGGGTACTTCAAGGTAAGTATACCCCTTTTCGACTGCGCTTCATCACCCACGTAAGCATCCTTCTGGCCCATCCCAACCATAACACCCGTGTGACGAGGTCTCCCAACAATACTGGGGAACACAGCCCTTGGGGCATCGTCACCTGCAAAACCAGCCTGCAAAAAGAGAAAAAAACACATCAGCATGTGCACAGTAAAAATCAAAGAAAGAATCGACGAAACTACTGTGTTTCATAACAGCCAAGCACAATGGAAACAGCAATGCATAGCCAAGGAAGCATCAAATGTCTCTTCCATGAATAGGAAAAACATTCAATTGCTAATTACTACTAACTTAAAGAATTCCAATACATTTACATAATAACAAATTCACTAACCTTGACCATTCCAGTTCCATTGTCAACAACAAGAGGTTGAATGTCTTCTGCATCAGCCATCTTTTATAACCCGCACAACTTAATGAGAGCCACTGTTTTCATTCAGAACAATTAACAAGTAAAATAATTGGAATTTTCATTCAGAAAACTCAATCCCAGCAATTCATGCAAAAAAATAAAATTATCTGAAAACAAAAAGACCCAAAAGATAATAAATATGCATAGCAGAACACACCCAAAAGATTCAAAATAAAAAGGTTAAAGCAATACTCTGGTCCGTATGCGTAACACGAATTCTCAATTTGATTCCAATACATAAAAAATTATTAAAATGAACCCTATATGTAAAAAAAGTCTCAATTTGATCCCTATATATTACCCGCTTGGTCCCTACGAGTAAAAAATTATTAAATCAGTCCTTAATATTTTGTAGGGCAGGGACTAAATGGAGACTTTTTTGTACGTATAGAGATCATTTTAATAATTTGTGTCAGAAAATGGATAAGCATATTAATTAACAGAAAATGAACTAAAAATCAAATCAGCTGCATCACAGACATATCAACAACATCAAGTTATAACCACGATTTTGAAAACCGGATCCGACCGGCCGGTCCGACCGAGTTAACCGGGAACCGTGACCTTGGCCGGTCCGGTTTACAGGGAAAACCGTCCTTTCATTGAACCGGTGGAAAAACCGGAGAACCGGTAAAACCGGTCATAACCGGTAGTGAACCGGCCTGAACCGGTTTCCTAAAAAAAAATATAATTAGTATAAAAGGATTTTGGTCAACAAAAAATCAAATCTAGATTTTGGGTTGGTTTTCCCTACGAAGAAGATTTTAACATATATCTTTATATTTATTTAGTTTAATTTCAAAATAAAAAAAATTGTGCTTAATAATTTTAGTTGTTAGGTTATTTTTTTTGTTTAATATTATTATAAATATTATATTAAAATTGTAATAATATTATTTAATTATAACCGGTTCAACCACGGTTGTTGGAGTATTAAACCTCGAACCACTGTCTTCAACGGTTCGATGGTCGGTCCGGTTTTGTAAACCTTCGTTATAACCGAATGTACCCACGTAAGCAACAACGCTAGAAAACAGATCCGGGTCAAATGGGTCAAGTTAAAAATTATACAACTTTTTCGATCCAAAGACACAACATCTGAGAAACCATGCAACACAGAATTCACCCAAAAATCACAATAAAAAAAAATGGATAGGCGCAAAATGGAGATCAAAACGCACCTTGTTTGAACGAAACGCAGGGAAGAGACAGATCGAAGGTGAAGCAATTCGGTGCAGCGGCAGTGTAGTTGAAGGTGTTGGGTGAAGAGTTTTACAGGTGAGCTTTTTTATATTCAGTGATGACGTAAGCTAAATGACACTGAAATGCGAGTGAAATGAAACTTCAAATGCACTTTTGTTTGGGAAATAAATGTCTGCTCGGGATGCGTTTGGTTCCCAGGGAAAACAGCGGGAATGTCGTAAGAAAACATGTGCACCCTTTTCCCGAAGCCAAACAGAGAAGAGAAACGACCGCCGTGACTTTACCTGCGGTAATAAAGGGAATCTCTGTTGATTTGGAAATATTGGATTCTGGAAGCCACGCAAACTTCTCATCTCAGCCATCCTTTCATGTGATCTACGTGTAGATCGTGTGCTGCGTGAGTTAATCAGAAAATGAATCTTATATTTTTTTTTTTTAAGGTTAAAGTAATATTTTGGTCCCTACATCATACACGGATTCTCGATTTGGTCCCTATACATAAAAAATTATTAAAATAGTCCCTATACATACAAAAAGTCTCAATTTGGTCCCTATACATTACCCGTTTGGTCCCTATAAGTGCAAAAAATTATCAAATCGTCCCTAAAATTTTATAAGGGGACCAAATGGAGACTTTCTGTATGTATAGGGACCATTTTAATAATTTTTTATGTATAGGGACCAAATCGAGAATTCGTATCACGTACAGGGACCAAAATATTACTTTAACCATTTTTTAATTAATATTTAATTTAGGGTCAAATATATTTTTAATCCCTAGAAAATTAGTGGATTTTAGTTTTGGTCCCTTTAAAAAAATTTCTTTAATTTTCATCCCTCTAAAATGTGAAATTACTAATTTCGGTTCCTATAAAATGAGTAAATTTTGATTTTGGTCCCTATAATTTGTTTTTTAGTTTTAATCCCTCTAAAATTTGGCATCAACGTTTTTAGTCTCTAGCATCCATTTTAGGAAAGATACATATAATTCATTTTAGGATTCAAGAAAATTAAGAGAACCATATACTAACATGACATCACAGAAGTTATTATGTGTCATTTGAGATGATCATGTGACATTCTGTTAAACACATAAATACTTAATATATGTCACATGATATTATAGACCAAAATAGTTATTTCAAATTTTACATGGACCAAAATAATATAAAAAAATTATAATGACCAAAACCAAAATTCGATCATTTTACCGGGACCAAAAACATATTTAATCCTTTAATTTAATTTGGAATTAATAAAAATAATATATGATATTTCACATCGTTGGTTTTGATTAAGATATCGTTCATCTATCATTTCTTTGATTCTTTATTTTTTTTCTTTTGACAAGATTTCTTTGATTCTTTCTGAAAAGTGGTTGTCTATGAATAATTCAATGCTCCAAAAATATAATAAAAAACAATTGCAGAATTTGAGAAATAAAAAATAAGTGATTGAGTTAGAAAGGCAAAGAGTGAAAGGAATGAAAGGTACGCTATCCTTCCTAGAAATTTTGCAAATGGGGGAAGTAGCTATTTGAAAAATGAAAAATAATCTTAATTGAGTTAGACATACAAAAAAATGGGGAAGATTAAAAAAAGGGGAAGTTTAAAGGGGATATCAAGATTCAAGACATAAGGGTTCGTTTGGTGGTCAGTATAGGATAATGATGGATAGGATAAAAAACTGAATATGAGTATGATAAGATATGGGACGGATAATCTCTTTTCCTATCCGATGTTTGATGCGTACCAGATAACTCATCGGATAGTATTATTTTATCCCAATATGTATTTATCAAATGACATAATTACCCTTATGTCATGACACTTTCTTTCTCCCATGGTCATTGTTCTGTTACTCTTTCCTCCTCTATCAAATAACCTGCATTGATATTCAATACACCAAGCTTATCCCATCACAAAGCAACCACATATTTCATCCCATCAAACAAAAACTTGTCATTTAGATACTAACATCCAAATTATTTAAGCCCATTTGTTATCACTGGAAGGGAAGAGTTTTAAATTAGAAGATAGTTAACAAATAAAATAAAACAAAAACTCAGAAGCCATGGAAGAAGAATGGACTCCTTAGATTCAGAAGCTATAAGCGATATGGACGGTGGAAACGGGTGGAGACGCACAGATGTGTGGGTGATGCACAGATCTACCAATAGAGACGCACGGATCTGCCGTTGAACCGCCGCCATCGAGCTCCATGGCTGAAGCTGTGCCACCACCTTGCCGGAGTCATCAAGTCGCCGCTTCTGTCCTGTCTATTGGAGCATATTTGGAGTGAGGGTATGAGCGATAGATATAGATCGACGAACGACAGAGGGGTAAGAGATGAAGTTGTAACAGCCGCCACACGGTGGAGCTCACGTCGGAGGGGCAGATCGCGGTGAGAAAGCTATGCTAGGCTTGGAGGATGGTTTTCTGAAATGTGTAGAGGGTGAATAAGGACATATTTTCTTATCCTATCCTCTTCTCCTCTAACCTAGGGTACCAATGGGTTACAAAATTGAACTAAGTGTGAATGACCGGATAGGATAAGAAAATTTTTATCCTATCACATTGGCTCCCCAAACAAAAAATAACAACAAGATAGGATAGTCTATCCTATCTGGCCTCCCTTATGAGGTGCACCAAACGAGCAGTAAAGGTATTGTTTGGTTTGCCAAAAACGCTAGCGGATAGCGGATGGAGAATTAAATTCATTACTTATTCTTCACTAACAAAATAAAATATTAATAGAAATCTTTAATATTGATTTGTTAGAATTAATATCACTATTTAAATTTATATTTAAGATTAAAAAAATAGGAATTATATTTTTATTTATAAAAAATCGTATAAAAATATATCAATATTATTTTTTTTATTCCATATTATCTATAAAAAATAACTAAAACTAAATAAATATTACAATTAAAAATTCATATTTTAATCTTTGAAATGATAAATAATTTAAAATAAATTAAAGTGTTAAATTGATAATTATTTAAAAATAAATAATATAAATAATATATATAAAAATACATATATATAACTTATAAAAAAAATCATGCAAACATGTCATTTTATGTAATTTTATATTAATCAGCTAGTCCAACCGTTAGTTTTATCAAACACTTCAAATCCAATCCGCTAATTTATCCGTTATCCGCTGTCCGCTAGTTTTTACCAAACAGAGCGAGACTATGATTGCGGAGATTCAAACTTTCATAATGCTTTTCATTCTTTTCTCACTCTCATCTCTCATCTCCCTTTGCAAGGCCCTAATGAGCACTTGGATAAGAGGAAAAAAGAAATTGATTTTTTTTACTGCAGGAAAAAGAAATTTATAAAATTTACATTATCAATAGTAGATCAATGACTTTTGAGTTAATTATTATAAAATAAAAATACTTTTAATGATGTGAAAATTCATAATTAGTTGAGAATATAAAAAATCTTTATACTTATAATACAAAACAATTATATCCTACACGAATGTTTAATCTATAATCTATAAAATTAGGACATCAACATACGCCAAAAATTTACATGTGTCACAACACGACAACATCTTGAAAGGGGCACGACATGTGTCATTCTCTCAGTAAAGGAAAACTCGAATAAAAAATTTCTCCAACGTTTAATGACTGAGTTAAATGCAATCGAAATAACTTAGGAAACTTTTCAATTTATATTAAAGAATTTAATTTTTATACATTATCAATTTAAAAGTTTTTATATAGACATTCAATAATCTATAATCTATAAAATAAAATAAATATACAAGTGGAACATCAACATACAGCAAAAAAATTGCATGTGTCACGACGTGACAACATCTTGGAGGAGGTGGGACATGTGTTATTCTCTGATTAAGGAAAACTCAAAAAAAAAAAAAAATCTCCAACATTTAATGACTTAGTTAAATGTCTGCAAAATAGTAACTTAGTAAAATTTTCAATTTTTATTAAATAGTTTAATTTTTATTTATTGTCAGTGTAAAAGTTTTTTATACAAACATTCAATAATATCTTGATAAATCAGTATCATTGTTATTTCTCTCTTTTAATTATTAAAATAAAAATATATATATCAAAATATTAATGAATGTCAATACATAACTTTTTCACACTGACAATATACTACTAGTTTAGTAGTATATTAAACATATATACACGTGCTATATTAACGAGTCCGGATACGGGTAATTTTTTTCAAACATGGGTATGGGGACGGGTGCTATAGTGCCATACCCAAATCTCACCCATTGCCATCCATACTTTTGATCTAACACGGTAAGTCCAAATTGACGGAAAGGACTAATATGGAAATGGAACGTAACATGTAGGATAAATTTGAGAAAAAATCAAACTTATAAGAACAAGATGAAAAATAAAAATATTTATAGGACCAATCTACCTATTTTGTATTTTTGTTATTTCTTAATAATCAATTTCTTAAGTACATTGATGAATAAAAAAAATATTATAAGTTTTCATTGAAAAATCTAAATATTTATTTCTTAATAAGTTAAATATATTCTTGTTTCTGAAACCAACACAAAAACGTAAAAGCAAGTGCTCCATGCATTCAATCAAGCATGTAACAGCCTTAAAGCATGATAATTAATGAAAGTGGATGATCATTAATGAAAGTGGTGCATGTTATGAAGGGGCAAATGGTTGAAGGTGGACTGGGCTGGGTGATCTGTTCAAAGAAGAAAAAAAAAAGGAACTCACGAGCCAATCCCACCCATCACGAATTGAACCCACCCAACTCAAGTTAAGTGAGCAGCTCCATTCTTCTTATCTACCCTACCTTCTTCTTCCTTTATTCTTTCTTCTTTCTTCTCTCAAACAGTGAACCCCCTCACCCCAACACATTCAGATCAGCTCCATTCTTCTTATCTACCTACCTTCTTCTTCCTTTCTTCTTTCTTCTTTCGTCAGCCAAGGCACACCACCGTCGCCTCTCTCCGGTTGGCCGCCGCCGTGACTCTCTCTACTGTTACTCGTTTTGGTTTCCCTACTTTTCTTTTCTGACTTTTTTGATCAACCATCTTGAACTGAAAGCATCTCTATTGTCATGCGTTTGGTGGCAATGACTTTTTATTTGTTGCTCTGTATTGAGGCGCTTTCTCTCTAACTATAAGTTGTAAGATCTCTTCTCTCTAACAGAGAAATTAAAAGAAGAAAATGCGGAAGTTCGATCCGTGGCATGTGTTCTTCAAGCGCGAATGGAAACAGAACAGACCCTTCTTGATTGGGTTCGCAATCACCGGAGCCATAGTTAGTCTCCTTTTCGCAAATCCTGTTCTTCTATCTTCTCTCGAAGCCGGCGGTGGTGAATGGATTTTGAGAACAGCGGCGGTGCTGCAAGGAAGTATGGGACTAGTGGTCCTGGTAATGTTGGAATTTTCATCCAAAGGAAGTCCCACATTGTGTGGTGCTCAACTTGGAGAGCCCCCTTGAGCCTATATAAGGAAGCTTAAGGGGTGTTAACCAAATCACACCAATCCTCACCAATAGAGTGAGAGATAATAGAGAGAGAGCCTCACAAGAGAGTGAGAGAAAAATAGAGAGATCCTTAGAGAGTTTTTAAGAGAGAAAAATAGTGAGCCAATTTGTGAGAGTGTTATCTACAAATTGAGGATACAATATTCTTGTATTTTTTTGTATTCCCATTATTGTTATAGTGGAGGTTTAAGCGGCCACGGGTCCAAGTGGTTTTTTTCCTTGCTCACATTGAGGAGGTTTTTTCCACGCTAAAATTATCCGGTGTTATTTACACTTATTTTTACGCTTCCGCTTAGTGCCTATTTTGAGTTCACAGAGGAGGGAAATTATGCAGGCATTTCCCACCAGTGGTATCAGAGCTCTCAGAGCTTTGGAATACTAGGTGCCGGATTTATAAGAAAATTCTTAGTATGCTCTGTGGCTGCAGCATTGTCTGAAAGTGCATGCTTAGGTAAGTTCTGGCTAAGGAAAGACTTGGTATTTAAGAGTGTCTTTTGACCCACCTCTCTTTCCTGGGAACTTCCTCGGTACGTTTTTCACCTAGTACAATAAATTCCAGCATTCGGTCCTAGTCTCCTTTTTCGTCGGAACCCAATTGATTGGAAGAGCTATTGGCCTGTGTAACTCAAGATGGAGGGAGTCACACGTGATGGAGATATGTTCAAGCTAATCTGCAGATAACTATTCCTATTGAAGCCGATGATGGAAGATCATCTATACCGCAAAGATTCAGTATTTGCCAATCACCCGAAGGAGATGCCGAAGGATATGCCGTAAGTGAAGACCGATAAAGATTGGGTGCTTTGAGAATCGGAAGCGGTGGCTATGATCCGAAAATATATTGATCGAAGCTTGTTCGAGCATGTATCAACTTATACCAATGCGTATGAGTTGTGGACAAAGCTTGAATCCTTGATTCAAAAGAAAACGCCTAGGAACAAAGCCCACCTTGTCGGAAGATTGATAAAGCCGGAGTACATGAACGGTCAAAATATGATCGAGCATCCGAACACATTCAAAGGCATTGTTAATCAATTAACAAAGGCGGGCATGAGTGTTGATGATGAGTTGCAAACTCTTCTACTCCTCGATTCTCTACCCGAGAGTTGGGACACGCTAGTTGTCACTCTCAGCATTCCGCTCCAGACGGAAAACTTAGCATGGATTCATTACATGCATCGCTTGCTAAATGAAGAGTCAAGACGGAGAGAAAGAGGCTTGAACAGTCGGTTCAAGTCAATGTTGTTGAAAATAGAGGAAGGAGTAATAATCGTGGAAAAGGAAGCCGTGGAAAATCACAAGGTAGATCCAAATCTCGAACCAAGGCTAGGTTGTTATTATTGTGGCAAACCAAGCCACATAAAGCCCGAGTGTAGATTCTTGAAGAGGATCAAGCAGGTCGAAAGCAGTCCACCCGACCAGATTGATCCAAAGAAGAAGAAAGAAGATGGATCAACTACTGCAGTGGCCTCGAATGATGAGAATATATTTCTTGTCGAGAAGAAAATTATCTAAATATTGCATCCGATGATTGCATATGGATAATTGACTCGAGAGCATCTTTCCACATCACACCTCATGAATAATTTTTCTCATCATACCAAAGAGGAGATTTTGGTACGGTGAAGATGGGAAACCATGTCACAAGTAAAATCGCTCAGATCTTGCGAAGTAACTTTGTTGACAGAGAATGGAAACAAGCTTGTCTTGAAGGAGGTCGGGACATGTACCGAGATGCGTCTCGAACCTTATCTCGGTTGGAAAGCTAGATGAAGTGGGATGATAAACCAATTTGGTGCCGGAGATGGAAACTCAGCCAAGGAAGCATGATCGTTGCTCGCGGCGGAAGGAAGGCTCCTTGTATATCATGCGAGGAAAGATATGCATGGGGAGACAAATGTTGCGCAAGACGCAAGCAAAGAATTGTGGCACAAACGCTTGGGTCACATGAGCGAGAAAAATTTGTAGATCGTCGCAAAAGATCACCTTCCTAAAATAAAAGGGCAACCACTTGAATCCTGTGAAAACCGCTTAGCAGGTGCAAGCAACAGAGTATCTTTCAAAAGATCGGATAATGCAAGAAGAAGAAAGCAGATTCTGGATCTTGTCCATTCAGATGTTTGCTCAACATCTGAAAAATCCCTTGGTGGTGCTCAATACTTCGTTACCTTCATTGATGATCACTCCAGGAAGTTGTGGGTGTATCCATTGAAGACAAAAGATCAAGTTCTTCAAGCTTTCAAGGAGTTTCATGCTTCAGTAGAACGAGCATCTGGAAGAAAGCTGAAATGCTTGAGAACAGATAATGGCGGAGAGTATCTTGGCCCATTTGAAGCATACTGCAAAACTCATGGGATAAGACATGAGAGAGTACCTCCCAAAACACCTCAGATGAATGGTGTAGCGGAGAGGATGAACAGAACGATTGCAGAGAAAGTCAGGAGCATGTTGTCTCACGCAAAACTCCCAAAGTCATTCAGGCAGGAAGCGGTAAGAAATCTGGCTGTTGATTTGATCAATCTAACTCCTTCAAGAGCGTTAGATGGAAAGATACCCGATGAGGTATGGTCTAGAAAGAAAGCTTCCTATGGTCAACTGAGAGTCTTCGGATGTAGGGCATTTGTTCACATTCCGAAAGATGAAAGAGCAAAGCTTGATGCTAAGACGAAAGAGTGTATATACCTTGGTACACCAAGAGATGAACTTGGCTTCAGATTATGGGATCCTGCAAACAAGAAGTTTGTTCAAGCGAGAGATGTGGTGTTCTTTGAAGATCGGACAATCCAAGACATCAAGCAACTCGAGAAGTCAAAGCACGAGTGATTCCCGATTCAAGTCCCATTGTGATACCCAATTCGGGGGAGAGATTCCTCAAAGAAATGATGAACCTGATCGGGTCGAGCAACTCGACAATGCAGTAAGCAGACAGTGCAAGAAGAACAGATGGAGACTGATGAGGTAGAGCAAGAACCTCAAATCAGAAGATCAACGAGAGCCAGACAACCATCGAGAAGATACTATTCAGATGAATATGTCACTCTCACTGATGAAGGGGAACCTCAAAGCTTTGTGGAAGCCATTGAGATGAATGATAATGATAAATGGTTGCAAGCTATGGAAGAAGAGATGCAGTCCCCGAAGGAGAATCGGGCGTATGACCTGGTGAGATTACCCAGACGGGCGAAAGGCATTGAAAAACAAATGGGTGTTCAAGCTCAAGATCGAAGAGAACAACCCAAACCCCGGATACAAAGCAAGGATTGTTGTAAAGGGGTGCAACCAGAAGAAAGGCATAGATTTCGAGGAAATCTTCTCACCCGATGGTGAAGATGACATCTATTAGAGCAATTCTCGGTCTAGCTGCAAAACTAGACTTGGAGATTGAAACATTTCGATGTAAAAACAGCATTCTTACATGGAGACCTAGAGGAAGAAATTTATATGGAGCAACAGGAAGGTTTTGCGAGAACCGGGCAAGGAACACCTAGTGTGTCGTCCGAAGAAAAGTCTCTACGGTCTCAAGCAAGCTCCAAGACAATGGTACAAGAAGTTTGATCTCTTCATGACCCAACACAATTTCAAGAAAACCTCCATGAGACCATTGTGTGTTTGTGAAGAACTATGAGAATGGTGAATCCATCATACTTCTGTTGTATGTTGATGATATGCTCATTGTTGGGAAAGACAAGGCGAAAATAGCTGCTCTCAAGAAGGCATTGAGCAAGTCCTTTGCCATGAAGGATCTCGGGTGCAGTGAAGAAGATTCTTGGGATGAAAATCACTAGAGATCGTTCTAGAAGAATCTTGTGGATGTCACAAGAAGACTATATCAAGAAAGTTATTGAAAGGTTCAACATGCATAATGCCAAACCTATGCATGTTCCATTACCTGGTCATCTCAAACCGAGTAGGACTCAATGTCCCAGGAATGAAGAAGAAAAAGAAGAAATGAGCAAGGTGCCCTATTCTTCAAAAAGTGGGTAGTCTTATGTATGCAATGGTCTATACAAGACCGGACATTGCTTATCTTTGTCGGAGTTGTGAGTAGATTCCTCTCAAATCCAGGAAAGGAGCACTTTGGAATGCGGTGAAATGGATACTACGGTATCACGAAGGAACCTGCCAAAAGTCTGTTTGTGTTTTGGCAATGGAAATTTAAAGCTTCTTGGATACTCGGATGCAGATATGGCGGGAGATGTGGATTCCAGAAAGTCTACATCGAGATACCCGATTACTTTTGCAGGGGGAGCTATCTCTTGGAGTCAAGATTACAAAAGTGCATTGCTTTAAGCACAATGTAGCAGAATTCATCGCAATCATGAAGGTTGCAAGGAGATCTTGTGGATGAAGAAGTTCCTACAAGAGTTAGGCCTGGATCGGGAAAGTTATATTCTTTATTGCGGACAGTCAGAGCGCAATCCATCTCAGCAAGAACTCGACATTTCATTCAAGGTCGAAACACATCGACGTAAGGTATCACTGGATCCGTGATGTGTTGGAAAGTAAACTGCTGCAGATTGAGAAAATACACACGAAAGATAACGGGCGGATATGATGACAAAAGCTCTACCGAAAGAGAAGATAGAAGTCTGTAAAGAAGTTGCAGGCTTAGCATCAACCCCAAACTGATTCAAGGATATTTTCCTTTTGGTGAAGGGGAGATTTGTTGGAATTTTCATCCATAGGAAGTCCCACATTGTGTGGTGCTCAACTTGGAGAGCACCCTTGTGCCTATATAAGGAAGCTTAAGGGGTGTTAACCAAATCACACCAATCCTCACCAATAGAGTGAGAGATAATAGAGAGAGAGCCTCACAAGAGAGTGAGAGAAAAATAGAGAGATCCTTAGAGAGAGTTTTCTAAGAGAGAAAAATAGTGAGCCAATTTGTGAGAGTGTTATCTACAAATTGAGGATACAATATTCTTGTATTTTTTTGTATTCCCATTATTGTTATAGTGGAGGTTTAAGCGGCCTACGGGTCCCGTGGTTTTTTTCCTTGCTCACATTGAGGAGGTTTTTCCACGCTAAAATTGTCTGGTGTTGTTACACTTATTTTTACGCTTCCGCTTAGTGCCTATTTTGAGTTCACAGAGGAGGGAAATTATGCAGGCATTTCCCAACAGGTATGCGCACGGTGAGCCTCGTCGTGATGTCGGGTCCGAAATGTAGTGGCGTCGAGAAACGTTGCAGCAGTGGTGGTGTTGCCGTGTCGGCACCTATGCGTGTGCACATAATTTTGCCTCACCGTTAAATATTCAATCATTGAAGTTTATCTTAGTGCCAATCATGTCCATAAGAATTAGGGCCAATCCAAAACAACGTTTATGTTAATGAAAAGAATCATGTCAAATAATTTGTTAATTATTATAATTGATAGAATATAATTAATTTCTTTTTTAATATATGTGAGTATAATGTTAGGATCCTATCCTGTAACATTTATATAAAGGTATGATTTGTGATAATGAATAAAATAATTCAGTCATATTTGATTTCTTTATGGTATCAAAGCAACGATCTGGAAACCCAACAAAAACAAACCTTAGCCTAGGTAATCATGACAGATGATAATGAAAAAACCCCATCATCATCAACCAAACATTCAGACCAACCAGGTGCAGTCCTCGTACCACAACCTCTGATGGAAGACAACTACAACACATGGGTTTAGTCCATGAGCATGGCCTTGACGGTCAAAAACAAAATCGGTCTCATTGATGGACCTATCTTGAAGCCAAAGGAGAATAACTTTGATGAAGTTTTGCAATGGACTCGTTGCAATAATTTAGCCAATCAAGTTGGTAAAAATTCAAATCATGATGAATTCTCGGGTAAAGCCTTTCCATTCACTCAAAATGGAAAGAAAATTATTTGGATCCTCGATAGTGGTACTAGTGACCACAATGTTTGTAGCCCTCATCTCCCCACTGCTTCAAAAACTGTTGAAAATCATACTGTTGAGTTACCAAATGGCTCATTGGCACAAGTCACACATGTTGGCAAGATTATTTTCTCTCCCAACTTTATCCTTGATAATGTCTCGTGTGTACCACTTTTTCAGTTAAATTTAATTTCCATTAGCAAGCTAGCCTTGGATTCATTTTATATTACAATTTTTCTCAAGACAATTTTGTGTTATACACGACTTACGATTGGGGAAGATGATTGGGACGAAAATTGAGCGGGGGGACTCTACTATCTCAATCAAGCAGAGAAAGGATCCTGTAATTCTGTTCAAGCCATAGCCCCTGCTCTTTGGCATCAACGCCTTGGACATCCTTCTCACAAAATATCCATGTTATTTCCTTTTTCCAATAACAAATCTTGTGAACCGGACGAATGTTTAATTTGCCCATTGGCCAAACAAACTTGATTACCATTTCCAGTGAGTTTTATTGCTAGCCAATTTTGTTTTGACTTAATACATGTTGACATTTGAGGTGACTATCATGTTCCTTTACTTTTAGGAGCAAAATATTTTCTCACTATTGTTGATGATTACACAAGAAGCACATGGGTTTATTTGATGAAACAAAAATCAGAAACACGTAACTTCTTGGTCAAGTTCATTAACATGGTTGAAAACCAATTCAGTGCCAATGTCAAAATTGTTCGTAGTAATAATGGTCCATAATTAAAAATAGACAATTTTTATGCCATGAAAGGAATCATCCATCAATCTAGTTTCGTCAACACACCCCAACAAAATGGTGTTGCTGGGCGCAAACATAGACATTTGCTAAATGTTGCCCGTGCTTTGCTTTTTCAAAGTGGTCTTCCTAAACAGTTTTGGGGATGCTATCCTCATTTCAACATACCTCATCAATCGCACACCTACAGCACTCCTTCAAGGTAAAACACCATATGACAAATTACTCATTAAACCCCCCAATTATTCACAACTAAGAGTCTTTGGTTGTTTGTGTTTGCATCTACACACCCCACCAAGCCCACTAAATTTGACCCTCGTTCCACTCGTTGTTTTTTCCTTGACTACCCTTATGCCCAAAAAGGATATCGTGTATTTGACCTTCAACTTCAAAAGGTCTTTGTTGCACGCGATGTTCTTTTTTATGAGGACGTATTTCCATTCAAAACACCAAAAACTTCCGTTACCACACTATCACTGGTGCAGAAAAGGGATTCCACATCGGTTATTTTTGGCTTTTCACATCGGTTTTCAAACTGATGTTGAAATGACCGATGTGGTTTATTGTCACTTTTTACATCGGTTTTAAAACCGATGTTTATAGTATATTTTTAACAGCGGTTTTTACCTTAACCGATGTGGAAAATTAATTTGTCAATTGGTAACCTATTGGAAATTTCACTTTCCACATCGGTTTTTGTTAAAACCGATGTGAAAAATTCACTTTCCACATCGGTTTTACTCAGAACCGATGTGTAAAGTCTCATCTTTTTATTATGTTATTTACATTTCTATCATTCCTTTCTCCCGTTTCAGTAATGCATCAATACCAGAATAACATACTGTAAATATTCTCAACACAATCACTTTTGTATGACAAAAACACAACTAATATATACTGAATTTATTACGAACAATACATATGTACGTTCAATTACATTCAGACAACAAAGATAATTAGAAACCAAAAAGCTACATGATATATTATAGATTTCATATCAGTCAAAAGTACACTATAGCTAGTACATGATAAGTTTTTAAACTAACTACATATATACAAACTATGGTTGGTACACTTCAAGAAAGAAAGTTGCCCAACGCCTCTTTATGTTGTTGATATCGGAATCAGATAATGGAGTTGGATTGTTGAATATCTGCAAGTTTAATTGGACAAAAGATTATATCTTTTAAGTAACAAACTAACATAAAACATATAACGAATCTATAACTATTACTTCTAATTGTGTCAATTAACATTTACCTCGTGCCATCTTTCAGTGATCCTGGAGGAGATAATTTCCAACATCCACTGCATCACATAGTAGCCACATTCCCATGATCCACGTTGTATATGTGACTACGTACAAATGAAACCCAATTAGAATATGAGGAGTGAAATAGAAATCAATAATTATACCCACTGCATTTTATGCATTTGAACTAATAAATATCTTACGCTAGGAATAATCCATCTGATAGCCCGAATACGCCTTTCACCACGCAACATGTGGTTTGCAGTAATAGACCTGTCATGACAAAAACATTAATTAAAGTATATCTAATAGATTTCAGATAATTAAAACAACTTCATTACTAATTATAAAGTATTTTAATGCTTACGTTTCGATGATCGTCTTCAGTGTATTCGTCGGCTTATTTCCCAATGAGCAGAAGAAGACCACTTCGTTCATCCTAGGGTACAAGATCAACAGTTGCCAATGCTGGCTGTATCTGCGGAACAGTTAGTGACTAAGTCATATATAGTTATACTTAAATAACCGGTACTTACTTATTGAGATAAGGCGCAAGGTAGAGTTGATGATTGTCTCGGTCAAGTATATCACGTATGGTGGTGACCGGGTCTTCTGATGCTAGGAGAACATCACCCTGAATGAACATGGGGTCAATGAACCCATAAAGGGCGAGGTTGCCTTGATCAACTAACATACGATGCAGATACCTAATATATTGGAAAAACATGTTAATTATCATAGTATTTAAAAATTAATTACTTAACTTATAAATAAAATGTACTTACGTGCACCATAACGATATGTGTGCAGAACTAGCTATTTCTTTATCGAGTACCATCTCCATAAGTTCCTTCTTTGGGATATACAGTTCATCACCTGGACTGGCATCATGTTCCAACCTTACCAAGGCTGCGTCATTCTCCATGGTGACAACCTGTATAGCCAGAACTTTAAAAACATCACCATGGCCAGGTGCCCCTTTGTCGATCCCCTAAACAACATAGATATATATTAGTAATCATGGATAATTAAGTTATTTAATTCATAATTAACTAAATGGTCAAATGAATACCTTGGCAGGAGCAGACATCTCTGGTCTTCCTGGATCCGACCTTTTAGGCATAATATCATTTCCAACATCCTATAACGAATAAAAATAAAGCATTATCTTTGAACAATAATAAATTATTTCAACTATGAATATAGAAAAATACAACTAACTGAATACCTCAGATGCAACAAGAAAGCTGACCAGTCTTCTTGGCCAGAGGATGAAGTTTCGGGGCCCCTGACCCACTGTTTGAACCTCCTCGGTGGGCGCAGGGGACTCGAGCATCAGCATCTCGAATAATCTCAACAACGACCCTCAGCTGATCATCCGGTAATAAACGATGGTGTATGGTATTACCTGAGTTATTATGTGCCCTCCCCAATGCCACTAAGCGGCGATCATGATGATCATCAACATACAGCTCACACCTATCAGGGTCGTCATCATCATCATCATCATCATCATCATCATCATCATCATCATCACCATCATCATCATTTTCAGGCTGATGAGGAGGATCACATGAGCCCTTAGTGCTCACATGAACAGAGGGTTGGACACCGGCTGTCATCTGCTGGGACATAGAAGTCAATATTGCCATCTGCTGGGCAAACTGCTCGGTCATCTCCTGTCGAAGCTCAGCTGCAATCTCCTGTTTTAGCCGTACTCTATCTGCATCAACATCCCTGTGGCATTGGTGTGAAGATGAACCATGGTATTGGCGAATGACGACGCCCCATCCAACACCAATGACACGACCCGGGTGGTCTGGTTTACCGATGGCAGCAGTTAAGATATCATCGCGTCCTCTAGGAACAAAGGTTCCTTGGGTTACCTGCTCGTCCAAGGCATCCTATCACATAAAATATCAGGTCACATTATAATTCGGTAACAATCTTAAAATGACAATTACAATTCAAACTATACTTACAATCTTCTCAGCTACTTGGCGGGCCTCCTCAAATGTATATTGTCCCGTTTTTCTTTGTCGGGCCCTCTTCCATTTACAATGGCGTGGGGGTGGAGGTGGATCAACAACCTCTGGACGATTTTAAGCATTAGGATCCGCCTGAGATGCTGCTTCCTGACGTGCTTTCTTTTCCTCTTCAACCATTATCTGACCAAGCTTTTTATATCCCCCACAAGACATGACATGGGGGTAGACATTCTTGCTTTGGTTTTTCTGCCCCATTTTCCTCTTCTCCTGTTATAAATAGAAGACAATTAAATTACATAAGTAAATAAAATTAATGAAATTACATAAATTTAGAGACAAATCAAATAAGTTAACCTAAAAGCTGGGATCATGTCGGCTCTGAACAAAGCGATCCCACGTCGCCTGGTCAAGAAACGGGTACACCTCAAGTGGGTTCTTTTTACTTTTTGGATTGAATACATAGCATCTGCCCAAATCGGCCTTAAAACCCCTCCAACGCTCACCAGCATACTTTAGCAAACGCTTCTTCATAACGTACGTATCCGGTATGTCAAAGGTCAGCTACATTAAGACCAAAAGAATCAACGTATTACTGTATGATATTATTAAGATAAAAATAAAGTAGATACAGACAAACACAGGACGTAAAGGTATAGATACCAGAATACTCTCTCATATTTGATCCTTCACGTCCACCGGTACATCTTTCCAAATATCAATGAGTATACTAGGCCTGCTCCTAGCAAGGCTCGCCACAAAACTGTTAAACTGCTCTGCCATTGGCTCAATAGGATTGCGGTTATTATCAAAGTCTATTCTTATCCTTTGATTTGAACCACGGTTGGCAGTCAAATTCCTCATTCGTGTGGCACGTCTACCCTTTCTACCAGTAGACGGGGTCTCCAACCCGCTGCATGAAGGAGGGATATCCTCACGATCAGCCATGTATACCTGTTTAAACAAAAAAAAACTTGTTAGTATGTCAGGATAAATATCAAACATAACTTATAAATATCGATCAATGTACGTAAACATAACTTATAAATATCAACGTAAACATATAATATGCATTTAAACATAACTCAAACTAAACTTACTTTGTGGTCAATTAGTAAAGTTCTCCCATAACCCTTCTTGGTGATCATTACGAGTAGCATGTACATCATCCACTTCATTTTACTCATTGAAATTAGGCACTCGTGTTGACAAAGAAGGAGTATCAGAAATATCAAGAGTTGAATCGTGATTTCCCTCACTACCATTATTTTTTTTCCCTGGAGAACCACTGACCACCTTTTGTTAGAAGGATCATGGATATAAAACACTTGTTTTGCTTGGGATGCCATGATGAAAGGCTCCTCTTTATTACCTACCTTATTAAGGTCCACCAATTTGAATCCTAACTCATCGGTTTGCACACCATTGTTATTGTCGACCCACTGACATTTAAAAACAGGTACTCTAAACTTCGTGTAATCAACCTCCCATATCTCTTCAATGATTCCAAAGTATGAAACGGATGCCATAACAGGGTTTTTATCTTTCGAACTAGAGAAATGCATGGACTCAGCGACGACCATAACCCCACTGTTTTGCATTGTACTTTTGTCATCCTGGGACTTTGTATAGAAGGAAAACTTATTGATATCGCACCCACTCCAGTATATGACATCAAAGTTAGGCCCCTGTGCTAGCCATTTTAATGTATCAGAAGCAATACCATCATTTGCAATTTTTTCTTTAAACCAGTTCAAGAAAGTCTTGTTATGCTTGTTCAAACACCATTTTTGATTCATTCTAGGGTAAGTTTCATTGATGATGCTTTTATGCTCACATAAGTATGGTTCAACCTCATCAATGTTATTCAATATATACAAATGTTCTTGAAGCACTTCCTCCCGATCCATGCTCTTAACAGTGATACCTCGTGTACCCTTACCATCATATCTTCCTTCGTGACGAGACTTCGGAAGCCCTACAGGTTCCGCTTCTGACATGTAGTCTGTACAAAACTCAATAGCTTCTTCTACAACATACCTTTCAACAATAGATGCTTCGGGACGGTGTGGATTTTTCATATATCCTTTCAAGATCTTCATGTATCGCTCAACCGGGTACATCCACCTTAAATAAACGGGGCCGCACAATCTAATCTCCCTCACTAGATGAACAATCAAATGAACCATGATGTCAAAAAATGAAGGTGGAAAATACATCTCCAATTGGCACAATATAATGGCTGCCTCATTTTCCAAGTCATCCAACTTTTTAGTGTCAATGACCTTGCTACATATAGCATTGAAGAATAAGCATAACCTAGTAATGGCATGTCTGACTTTTTTAGGCAATATGTCACGAATGGCCACCGGTAGTAGTTGTTGCATCAAGACATGACAATCACGAGACTTTAAGCCAACTAATTCGAGATCTTTCATTGAGACAAGTCTTTTGATATTTGAAGAGTAACCTTGTGGCACTTTGACTCTCCGTAGACATTCACAGAAACTTCTTTTCTCTTTTTTTGATAAAGTATGACATGCTGGGGGCAAATAAGTCTTCTTATCCCCCACTTTAAGTGGAGCTAACTGCTCTCGTATACCCATCGCAACTAGATCCAGACGAGCATTCACACCATCCTTTGTCTTGCCTTGAATGTTGAGAAGCGTTCCGATTAAACTGTCACACACATTTTTCTCCACGTGCATCACATCAACACAATGTCTTACATCAAGCTTGCACCAGTATGGAAGATCAAAGAAGATTGACCTCTTCTTCCATATTTTCTTCTCGGTAGCCTTCTTCTGGGTCTTCCCATAGATAACATTAGTGTTGTTCACCTTTTCATAAACTTGCTCTCTAGTCAAGGCCACCGGAGCAATTTCATTCTCCGGAAGTCCATTGAAAGCTTTTCTCAATCTACGATAAGGATGATTACGTCGGAGAAATCTCCGATGCCCAAGGTAAACCGTCTTCCTTCCATGTTGCAGTTGATGGTAACATGTGCCTTCTTCACATATTGGACATGCTTTATGCCCCTTAACACTATACCCACACAAGATCCCGTATGCTGGAAAGTCATTGATGGTGCAAAATAACATGGCACGCAATCTGAATGTCTCACGGCAATACCCGTCGATCACATCAACGCCTTCATCCCACAACATTCTCAAGTCTTCAATCAAGGGACTCAGATAAACATCAATATCATTTACTGGCTGTTTAGGACCCGAAATCATCATACTTAACATAATGTATTTGCGCTTCATGAACAACCAAGGAGACAGGTTGTAAATTACCAGGAGAATAGGCCATGAACTATGAATACTACTTAAGTTTCCATACGGATTCATTCCATCGGTAACAAGTCCAAGCCTGAGGTTTCTGGGCTCATTGCCGAAATCCGGAAACAAACTATCAATTCTCTTCCACTACAAAGAATCGGTCGGATGCCGAAGCTGTCCATCACACTTCCTCTCATCTACATGCCATCTAATGTTCTTTGTGTCATTTACATCAGCAAACAATCGCTTGAACCGCGGAATCATGGGAAGATACCATAACACCTTCGCATGAGGACCTTTGGTGACCACATCACAACTAGAATCACCATCCTTCACTTTGTAGCGTGATACCCCACACCTGGGGCACCCGTGCATCTATTCAAACTCTTTCCTGTACAATATGCAATCATTGGGGCAAGCGTGTATTTTCTTATACTCCATACCCATTAGACACAATATCTTCTTCGCCTCATAGTTTCGAGATGGCAATGTGTTACCTTCTGGAAGCATGTCTTTCAACAACTCAAGCAATTCGGTAAAGCTTTTATCGCTCCACCCATTTCTCGCCTTCACATTGAACAATCTTAACACCGCTGACAACCGTGTGAAATTAGTGCACCCCGGATACAAAGCCACTTCCGCATCACTACACAAAGTATCATACACATGTGCGCGCCGAAAAGACTCTTGCCCAACATCACGGATCATGTCCTCTAGTCCATCATCCATTTCTACGTCATCAACTTCCTCTCTATCCGACACCCTCGACCTGTCTAACGATTCACCATGACATATCCATGTTGTATAACTCTTGGAAATCCCCTCACAAATAAGATGATCACGTATCTCCTCAGCTTCTAGTCATCTCTCATTCAAACAGTTAACACAAGGACAATAAAACCTTCCGTTACCACTATCAGGAGCATTTGTTTTTGCAAACTGTAGAAAATCTTCCACTCCATTCTCATACTCATCACTTGTCCGTCTAGCATTCATCCAACTGCGATCCATGACTAAACCAATAACTTCGTACTTAGTCCAACATATTCATCGACCACTTCTTATGACAGGGTATGGCCCTATCCCATTCGAGAAGAAACTTTTTCAACATTTGGTTAACAGTTAGTCATTAACTCTCATGCTCATACTCGACAAAATTTCGGCAGCATTTCCCTTCGGTCTCCGACGTACACTACTTGAACGCGATGACATCCACCACGATAAAGTATGCACCCGGAGAACGAAAGGAAATGTATCAATCTGAACTTTCATCAAGTATATAACATTAGAATCAATGAATAACTATTTTAACTGAATTAAGAAAAAGTTTTTTCCCAAACTGTCCAACTTTGGACAATTCAAGATCCAACACAATGAGCGGTACATTAAGCACATACACGTGTGCTCATTAGTATTGCATCTCAAACGGGAAACTAAGGCTTTAATAATTATGTAGCTTGCATGAAGATGAGGCTTGAAAAGTGAAGAAAATTAGTCAAATAGAGCCAATCACGGCCTAGCCTTGAAAGCCATCACGACCGTGATCGAGTAGAGCTTAAAAGAAAGAATGGAAAAGTCAGAACTGGTCACGGCCACCCCATGATGCCCATCACGGCCGTGACATGTCAGCCGAACCAGACCCTCACAGGCAGAACTGATCACGGCCTAGCCGTGATGGTGGTTACGACCGTGATAGACCAACCAGTGAAGCAACCTCCAAGGCAGAACCTGTCACGACTGTGACATGCCAACTGAACCAGACCCTCACAGACAGAACTGATCACGGCCTAGCCGTGATGGTGGTCACGGCTGTGACATACCAACCAGTGAAGCAACTTCTAAGGCAGAACCTGTCACGGCCTGGCCGTGATGGCCATCACGACTGTGACATGTCAACTGAACCAGACCCTCACAGGCAGAACCAATCACGGCCTAGCCGTGATGGTGGTCACGGCCGTGACAGAACAACCAGTGAAGCAACCTTCAAGGCAGAATCCGTCACGGCCTAGCCGTGACAGGCAGCACGGCTGTGACGCGTGATACCACCACTGGAAAAATCCAGTCTTGGAGCAACATAACAACACATGCAAGTATATTATCCAACCATTTGGAGTCAAAGTTCATAACTTTTCTAAACAAGAAACGAATAAATGACTTATACTGCAAATGGGACTGTTTATAACAGAGAAAATGCACCTTTTTTTTTGGAAGAATGAAGATCTTGAAGGTTTCTTTGTGCACCTGTGATGAGCCTGCAAACCAGTAACAGGGAAAATGAGGAGTGGTTTCATGTGCCATTCTCAGGCATCTCCTATTTACTTAGCCAACCATTTGGAGTCAAAGTTCATAACTTTTCTAAACAAGAAACGAATAAATGATTAATCTTGCAAATAGGAACAGGAAAACGCACCTTTTTTGTGGAAGAATGCAGATCTGATCTTGAAGGTTTGTTGTGGAGTTGTGAGAGAGTGAGTAAGTGTGAAGGTAGAAATGAGAACCGAGAGAACTGAGAGTGAGTGAGTGAGTGAATGTGAAGGTCTAAGATGTGGGAAGAAATGCAAACTGGAGCGTGAATTGGAGGGAATGAAAATAGAAACTTAAAAGAAGGGTTATATTACACATCGGTTATTAAGAAACCGATGTGGTATTGTTATATTTCACATCGGTTATCATGGAACCGATGTGGAAAGATAAAGTTTTAAATTATAATTTTTTTTATAATTTTTTACATCGGTTATTTTAAACCGATGTGGTTAATGACTACTTTACACATCGGTTCTCGGAAAACCGATGTTAAAAGATAAAAATTCTAACTTTAAATTTTTTTTTTACTTTTAAATATCGGTTAAAAATAACCGATGTGGAAAGTTTTTACACATCGGTTAAATTCTAAATCGATGTGGAATATTTTGATTTTAATTTCAAAAATGCCACCGCCTCCTTTTACACATCGGTTTTACAGAAACCGATGTGGAAACTCCGATGTAAAAAGCATATTTTACACTAGTGTGTCAATGCCTCACCCTATTTCGCCTTATCCTTTTCTTCCCAAGAATACCACAAACACTATAGACCCAAACACTCCTCATAGCACCGATAACCCTCAAATCCCACAACCTTCCAATTTTGAACCTTTAAATCCATCCTATTTAGACCAAGACCCTCTATCACCTTCCATAAATATGTCATCCCTTGAAATAATGCCCCAACCTGCCATTAAAAATCTCCCACCCAAGAACACCACTCACAATCAACATTTTTACAGGACTTTCATGTTGAGGCAACCCTCCCATCTAGGACCGTTCCTTCATCTTCAACGAACGTGGTCACCACCCAAGGTACTTCTCATCCTCTTTCCCAATTTTTATCTTATGATTGCCTTTCCCCAAGTCATAAAGCATTTACCACTCAACTGACCCTTCACAAATAACCCAAGAATTTTCAACAGGCTAATCGAGATCCAAGGTGGCGTGACGCCATGCATCATGAAATCTAAGCCCTCCAAGCCAACAATACTTGGAGTCTTGTCCCTCTGCCATCTCACAGAAAGCCTATCGGTTGCAAATGGGTTTACAAAATCAAACTCAGCCCCGACGGAACTGTTGAGCGTTACAAAGCTCGCTTGGTTGCAAAAGGCTATAGTCAAATTGAAGGTATTGATTACCGAGAGACTTTTGCTCCCGTTGCTAAACTCACAACAGTCCGAGTACTCCTTAGTGGTGCAGCCGTACGAGGATGACACTTGCACCAACTTGACGTTAATAACGCCTTCTTACATGGAGATCTCTATGAAGAAGTCTACATGTCCATCCCGCCTGGTTTCGAACGAAAGGGGGAGAACCGTGTATGCAAGTTACACAAGTCAATTTATGGTTTAAAACAGGCATCGAGACAATGGTTCTTAAAACTGGCTAGTGCCCTTAAGAAGGCTGGATTTCAGCAATCATGGTCAGACTACTCGCTGTTTGTTCGAAACCATGCAGGTAGTTTTATTGCATTATTAATTTATGTTGATGATGTGATATTAGCGGGTAACAACTTGCAGGACATTACAAGCACCAAACATTTCCTCTCAAATCATTTTAAGTTGAAAGACATGGGACCACTTAAATATTTCTTGGGGATAGAAGTTGCACGATCAAGACAAGGAATCACATCGTGTCAAAGAAAATATGCTCTAGAAATTCTAGAAGATGCAGGGTTCTTAGGTGCCAAGCCCTCACGGTTTCCTGTTGAATAGAACCTTTCACTCATACAAACGAGTGAGAAGTTGCTAGTTGATCCAAGTCCATACAAGCGTCTTATGGGTCGACTAATTTACCTCACCATCACAAGGCCAGATCTTGTTTATGCTGTCCATGTATTGAGTCAATTCATGGACAAGCCTAGGCCACCTCATCTTGAAGCTGCTCATAAGGTTCTAAGGTATATCAAACAAGCACCGGGTTAGGCAATTTTGTGAGCATCTACATGTTCACTAGAACTACGTGCCTTTTGTGATGTCGATTGGGCTCGGTGCAAGGATACAAGAAGGTCGGTAACTGGTTATTGTATTTTGCTGGGTCAAGCACCAATCTCTTGGAAAACTAAGAAGCAACATACCGTGTCACGTTCAAGCGTAGAGGCAGAATATCGTTCCATGGGCACTACTTGTTGTGAGATTACTTGGTTGAAAAATATACTAAAAGACTTGAAAGTGACTCACACACAACCAGTTACATTGTTTTATGACAACCAGGCTGCCATGCATATTGGTTCAAATCCAGTGTTTCATGAACGAATGAAGCACATAGAGATCGATTGTCATTTGGTACGTGAGAATGTTCAAAGTGGACTAGTGCAGACAGCTTATATTCCACCACAAGCTAACCAGCTGACTTATTCACCAAACCATCGAGTTCAACACGGTTTGAAATGCTACTCAGCAAGTTGGGTGTCATTAACGTACACTCCAACTTAAGGGGGAGTGCTAAAGGAAAGAATCATACCAAATAATTTGTTAATTATTGTAATTGATAGAGTATTTATTATAATTGATAGAGTACAATTAATTCCTATTCTGTAACATTTCAATAAATATATGATTTGTGATAATGAATAAAATAATTCAGTCATATCTAGTTTCTTTAGTTTACTAAAGTTATATATTTGGTTTCTTTCTTTTTCTCTGTTTGTGAATCAAGGGTGGGGTTTTTGTTTTTTTAGTTTTTTTTTTTGTTTGTACATGGTGGTGGGGAGGTTGGGTTAAGTTCGAGACCCGTGAATTTTTGGAAGAGGTAGATATCTTTTATGAGAAAAGGAATGAACATGTATGGATTTTGGGGAGGATTTTGAATGTTTTCTTTTAAAATGTTCCAATTATGATGGAGAGATGCCGGAGAGAAGGCATGCGGAAGAGGACCGAACCAGAGAGATGAGGAGGTGAAGGGCGATTAGAGAGATGACAGGATGAGCGGTGATTTTTACCAAATAACAAGTAATTAGAGTAGATACGTTTATTAAGGATAGTTTAGTGATAATTTTTTTATTTAAAAAAAGTTGTGTGGGGTGTGCATGTGTAGGGTGTAAGTAGCGACTCACACATATTTTTTTTATCAATCCAACCTATGGATGAGCTGGGTTGAACCGGGTCGGCTCGGGGTTCTGATCCATATTGACAAATTCTCCAAAATTAACATATCGGATCCAACCCGAATCCAAATATGCTTACATGTTCAGACCAGTGTGATCCGAAACAATTGCACTGAAAAACCCAACAAGCACCAAATCCAGTTCTCAACAACACCATCACCACCACCACCATCTCTCGAACATTCAACTCAGTTGACCTATCACAACACAACCTCTCCCTGCTTCGTGCTGCAATGTACGCCTCCCCAAGTTTCTTCCTTTCTTCTGTTTCTCATCAATCAGATCTATTTTCATCTTTGATTTCACCGCAACCCTTGTTTTTTAGCCCCTTTTTTAGGGTTTTCAATTTTATTGCAATTTGATCCCTTTCATCCATCCATTCTTTTTTGTTTTTTGGATATTATTTCATAAAACACATCAAATAGACTGCGGTAACGATCTGGATGTGGGGCTAAAGAAGCAATTGGGCATGTGGGGCTATATGTTTGATGCAAAAATTGTTTTTTTATGTATAATTTAAATACTAGGATTGTTGAGTTTGCTGATCTTAGCTTGTGTTTTCATGGATTTTTTTTTCTCAATGTTTGGGGTCTTCCAACCTTATGTTTAGTGCATGTGATTGCCACCTAGCGATATAGTCCATGTTCAGATATCTGTATGGAAATGATCGCTCACATTTTGCTTTACAGCATATTCTATGATTTTTGTAAAAATTTATGCTTTTAATGAGTCTGATGATGGGATTTTTGTTATTTTAGTGTGCACTGGGCATAATTTAGCGAGACTGACATAGTCACATTATATCTTGTTCAGCACTAAAGGTGTAATCCTATGTTAATAATTTTATATGCATCTACTTGTTTTAATATACAGAATGTTTTGAATATATGTGCCCTGATATATTGTTTTGGTTATATACTTATATGTGACCTCATATTGGATAGTATCTGATGAGTCTTCAGGGTTCTGAAAGAGATACGATTATGCACTCCTTTAACTATTTTTGGCGTAAATAGACTTTTTCTGTGCTTCTGCTACTAAATATGTTAGAGGTTCAGATGTTTCAACATATTTATGTAGGATTATTTGGAGCCATGGCTTTGCTGATATTGAAAATGAGATTTCAAAATAACTTTAGGGTTGCAGAATGTCGCAAGATTAGTGAGCCTGTTTATGAAAATTGTGGCATCTTTGGAAATTGGCCGTTTTGTTTTTGGGCTTATACAGCTGTGATGTCAATAGCTTCTAGCCTTTTATTGATTTTGTTGCTCAAGTGTATTTTTGCTTTTCATGTCACTTCATTACTATTTAGTATTTACCATTTATTTCTGTTGATTCATCTTTGGTTTTTATTGTCATTTAGGGCTGATGAGGAACCCATTGATCAGAAGAAATATTTTGAAGAGTCTTGCAAACCGAAATGTGTGAAACCATTACTTGAATATCAGGTGTGCTTTTTAGTGTACAATTTTAAATCAGATCTTTAATAGTTGAGGTTTTTTCTTATTTGAAGTGATCATGGCAAGCTTCTTTATTTTTCAGCTTTAAAAATATGGACGATGGATTGTTATTACGACCTCCAATGGATTATCTTTATTCTTTTATCAATTGCTGTAATGTGATTTTACAGTTATAATTTATTGGTCGTTTTAATCTATTTAAATTTGTGATATTTGTTACTGAAAAATGTAATTTGAAAATCCTAAAGTTGTCAGTGCATAGGAAAAGAATGATAGGGTTGTGAACTGTCAAATTTTAAGCTACATTTATATGATAAATGGAGTGCTTACAGAGACCGGAAATGAAGACATTGATAAGAAATGCACTGGATCAAAGAAAATATTGGAGGGATGTTATCCGGTGTCTTTTTGTTGGAGAATATGATATTGTGATCTTATATCTGAGTTTTGTGAAGCTCATGACTCATGAGTAGGCTAGATAATGATGAAACTATATTATTATACTGAGATATTATATGATGTGAGCGTCCAAGTACTTTTCCTTTGCTCTGTTGTATTTGGCTCTTCTAGTAGAGGATATAATACTTCTGCTGTATTATATAGTGGTGGATTTAAGGATTTGGTCCGAGCGAGATGGGTCTTGAGCATTGGCACAAATTGAACTTCAGATTTTCTTTACGTGGAGTCTTGCACATATCTTAATGTATCACCATGGTTTTAAGATGCAAGACGTCAAATCACATTGGTGTGTTAGATTAGAGATTTAGGCTCAATTTCCATGGTAAATAAAGGTTACCTTAGAGGGGCTTCCTCGGACTTCCTTTCCCCTCATTTCTCTCATTTCTAGTTAAATAAAGACCCGTGTTAGTTTTAAAGAACCATATCGATTAGAAACAATGAAGATATGCTAGCAATTTTTCTTTCTTCCTGCCGTTTTTTTTTCTGTTCTTCAAATGAATTCTTTCTTAGCATGGAAAAGCAATCCTTTGAATTGCTACAGGCTTGCGTTAAACGGATCCAAGGAGATGAGTCTGGGCACAAACACTGCACTGGACAATATTTTGATTATTGGTCTTGTATTGACAAATGTGTAAGTATTGCAGTTCAGTAAGCAAATAATTGTTGAGTCTTTTGTTTGCTTCTTTATTCTCTAATAAATTATAATACTGCAATGTAGGTTGCGCCTAAGCTATTCCCCAAACTGAAGTAATGGGGGATAATTTTGTGGTATATTATCGTCACCTCCTGTTCTATTTCATTCTCAAATAACTGCTCATAAACATTTGATTTTGTAACCAAACTATATGCCTTGTATGGTTAGCAACTTATCATTTGAGTTTACTTTGGAATTTTGAACTCATGATGGCCTTAGATTATGATGAATAAGGACATTATGCAAACCTGTAGCTTTTAGATTCTGAAGGATATATTCTGTTATGAATCTGACATTTTTACTGGGTTGGATTGTGTTTTTGAAGTTTTAAAATATGGATTGAAGTGTGGATTGTAGGATTTACTGTCCATGTTTTGCAGTTGAATAAAATTATTTAGCCCCTGCACCCAAATTTTCATAATATATGGATACTATCAAAATGAAACATCAAACTCTGGTGCAGATTGAAAATGGTTTCCATTAATAGCATAGTTTTGTTGAATTCCCTTTATTGTGTAAATGACTGAACTGTCCATTGGAGATGCATGTGTGGATTTTGGAGTTAAAAGTTGTGGCAGTATTGATTTGATAATTACCATTGACTAATTGAGCTCAACAATTTGACTGGAATGCACGTGATACTTAAAATACTGTAGCGTAGAATCAAAACAAAGTGTGAAGATCTCTCATAGTCACAAGGAATGTTGTGGTGTATACTGTTTATTAATCATATTTTTGGGTGTTCCTGTCGGTTTATTTTCCTATAATAATGCATTAACTTGTATTCCACACTAGTTACCAAATACGATTGATTGTGACAAAAAGAACTTAATAGCCCTAATGAATTTAAGGGAAAATTTGTTGTGATGTTAGAACTAGAATGAATATGGTGATTCTTGTAGTTTACTTGTTGCTGGAGGAGGCCAAGCTTTAGAGAAAAGCTGAAAGGTTACATATGATTTGTTAATTTAGCGTGGCTTCATCCATTTTGGTTCAAAGTTCAGATTAAATTATCGAATAAAGGGTTTTCATTGGCCAATTAATCATAGTTATGTGAGATAATCATGGGATCCATGTAATCATACCCACAATGTAATTGATAAAGCAGGAAATACCACATTACCACATAGGATATTCCAAATGAAAAATCAAACATATATCCTATCTTTCTGATGCGAGTCATACGAGAGGGAGACCAAGTCTTTGTTGTGAACCTTAAGGATATGTTTGTGAGTTGTTTTTTGGAGGGGAAGGAAAGGAGATGTTAATTCCCCTCTTGTTTGTAAGTTCTATTAATTGGAGGAAAATGGTTTGGGGTATTTTAATTAATTCCCATTTTCTTCTTCAGCCCAATTTTTTTTTTTTCATTTTACTCTCAAACAAGAAGAGGGACATACTCTCCTTCTCTTCCCCTCCAAACTTGCAAACAGGCCTAAGAGTGCTTCCAGCAAATATGGATGAATTGACATGTGCAAAATATTAAAAGGACTTGCAAATAAATAATACTTTTATTTACCACATCTTGCATAAATTATAGTATGAAAAGGAATGACGAATGCATGATTTGAGTTGTGGATGAGACGTGTGTAAGTGTTGGGTAAGCATCTGCAGCCCAAGTGATTTGAAATCTGACATGAAACTGCCTTTTGTCCATAACTTTGCTTGATTGGTGGTGAATGGTGATCACTTTGGAAAATATTTTAACCTGCCTATCTAACTATTACTATTGAAATGTCACACATGAGCTAGAAGTGAATAAAATCAATAACCTTTCGTTTTGTTTCCAAAATGTGAATCTTTGTTGGAGAAAGTTCATTCAAAAATTAATTCCGTAATGATGCTAATATTGTTTCAATTTGATCAAAATCTGAAGTAATTTGTGTCAGTTGCAATCGTGCATGGGACGGATTATGTCACTGGGATATTGGTCCAGTAATAGGATGTCTCTTGTAAGTTAGCTATTTATTGTTCCAACAATTTTTTTAGTCTTTGATAGGATATCCCACAGGCAAAGTTATGAGACTAATCATCGGACCAAGATGGTGGTTAGATAAAACATTTCAAAAGTGACGACTATAGAAATCGAATATCTGACATCGCCGATAAAATTCGTCAAAAGATATAATCCACTTTCATTACGATCATTTTGAATATTATTGATCCAACAATGAGACAATTTGTTTTGATGTACATGCAAAATATAAGGATTAAATAAGTTAGCGAGACATAAAAATGAGTTTTTAGGACACTATAATTAAATTTCCACAATGTGCTCGATTCAATCCATTATATTTGATCTTTGTATGGAGAGAGGTTGGAGATGGCGAAAATTTGCAATTCATTAATAATTGTAGAATGTCATCTTACTTTCAATTTATTTCTTATTCTAAAAAAAATTATATAGAAAGCAAAATGAAAACATATGACAAATTATTTATTAAAACAAGAAATGAATGCTTGCTACAGAGTACATACTACACCACTGATATCGGTAACGCTTAAAAAATTGTGTCGTGTTCAAATGAAGATATAACTAGAGGCTTTGTTTTTGTTTTGCACCATTTTGGCCTCAAGGGTAATATCATGATGTGTGTATGCACAAGGTTTTAAATTGCGGTTGCGTCGCGGCCGTGTTGCGTTGCGGATAATTACGGGAAAATACGGTCAATGCGACTGTCATTACGATTGCGATGCGGTTTCGATGACTGCCAAAAGCAATACATTGTGGCTCAGATCTCGGTTTCGGGCCCAGATTTAAAACCTTGGTATGCACAAAGGGACCACCGTTGGTGTCTACTCTTTCCTGATATATAGCTAGTGAGCTTGATATAGCCTCTTGTGTTGCTGATGTCAATGGTTTCATTGGCTTGCCTAGCCATTAGCCAAATTGGATTTCTTCACCAAAAATGGCATTTTCCAATTGCTTCAAACACTTTCTCCACCAAGGAATTAAAGCTAGCAACAGGAACCTGACTAATGGTTAGGTTCGCATCCATAAGCGCATTTTTGGTATGAGGACAATCGCACATGATATATGAGACATAGTTTCTTCTCTATCCCCCACAAAGGTTACAGCAGCCCTCTTAACAAAGAAAGTTTTTAATAAAAATAAATGCATTTTAATATGAGAAATATATAACAAAAAGTTATCATTAATGGTGAAGGGTTGGGCTATGGTACACCACCCACATTTTACATCACCACATCACTCATGTGGCAAATTAAATTTTGGGCCAATCAAATTGCTACATAGGTTGGTCAAAATTTCAAACTTTCTAGTTTTATTATACTGTAGTCAAACTATATGAATACAGTATATTGTAGTTTAATATATATGCATTTTGTATTTGTAAATTTAACTCATATTAAAATAATGTTTTTTATTAAAAAACTGATTATATTGCAAAATATTATTGACAACGAACATTATTTTAATTCATATTAAAATATTATTTTACAATATAATCAGTTTTTTTAATCAAAAAACATTATTTTAATATGGGTTAAATTTGCGAATACAAAGAGTACATATACTATACTACAATATATTGTATTCATATATTTGACTACAGTAGAAATACAACTAGAAAGTTTGAAATTTTGACCAAACCCATGTGGCAATTTGATTGGTCCAAAATTTGCCACATATGGGCGGTGTAGTGGGTGGTGCAAAATATGGGTGATACACCTTAGCCCAACCCTAATGAAACATGTATATTTATGAAATTTTTAGGTAAAATAGGTCTTTTTAATGCTTCAATTTTATGTGTTTTTTCAACTTCGTCCACTATTTTTTTATTTTTATTTTTTGTTTCATATTTATCTTCTAAGTTAATTTGTCATTTAGCATTATATGGGACAGTCAAAAAAACACAAATGACATATGAGGTGGATGATTTTCGCTACACCACTTTTGGCTTCTTTTAGGTTACCATCATATGTGGAACCATTACTTTCCCTTTTTGGTTATAAACAAAAAATCATTGTGCCCCTTTCTTCATTTGATTCCTTGTCTTTTTTTATATTATGGTTAATTAAATTTATGAACACAAAAAATAACTTTCTAGTCTATTATGAACATTTTACATAGTATGCTTTCCCTTAATCAAACTTCCAAATTCTCCATTTCCATCGTTTACCACTAACTCTAACACCACCACCACCACCATCATTTTCATCCCTCACAATCATTATCCAAAACCAGTATAAAAGTATTAAGTATTGATGCTATTGCTGATCAACTTTCTAGTGCAAAAGGGGCAAACTTTGATGAACTTAAGAAAAATTTGGATTATGATCCTCTCCTTTTTTATTCTGTCATATTATAATAGAAAAAGATATAAAAACAAGTTGTGGTGTGTGTGCGTGTGTATGTGCGTGCACGATGAAGAACAAACACTACTTTGAATCTGACTCGCCATTTACACCCTTGCTGGGCTGCACTTTGCATCACTTCATTTCTCTCTATTTCCATTACTCTCAAACCCAATTTGCGCGCAACAAATTATGAAGGGCATATGGAATGTATTGCAAGAGTTGAAACCAACACTGCAAATGGTGGTGGTGCAGTTTGAATTTGCTGCGATCAATGCGCTCCACAAGCTGGCCATAAATGATGCAATGGACATGAGGGTAGCTACCGCCTACCGCCTAGTATATGTTTCGGCATCCATGATTCCTCTTGCTCTAATTTTTGATAGGTTGATGATTACTAATTCATTCCTTTGCATCTACAATTATCATATCAGTACTTTGAATATCTAGGAGAAGTCAACAAAATATAACATGTCTAGATTTTGGGCAATAAATTAACTTGGCCAAATGGCTTTGCTTCTTTCCTGCCATATATGAAGAAAACACCAAAGATGACTTGGAAGGTGCTTTTCTTGACATTTCTTTGTGGATTATTTGGGTATGTTACTTCAATTCTTCACCTTTTCCCCAATAATATTAAAATTGTTTCTGTGCATGTATACCTTGTCAATGTAGGTAATTCATGACCAAACTACTCACATGGTCATGTAATGTTATAGTGGAAGTTTATTTCAAAACCTTTACTTTGAGGCCTTGGCTGTGATGCCAGCAACTTTTATGTTGGCCTTGTTCAACCTTCTTCCAGCCATCACCTTCATCATGGCTATATCATGCAGCTGGTACTCACCACCTTATACTACTCATTATCTTCTTCTTTTTTTTTTTTTTGAACTTTTCATTATTCTAGTTAAAAAAAAATTGGCATTGGTAATTTTTAGACTTTAATTCTTTATTAAATGATTAATACACCAAATTTATGATACTTTTCTTTTTTTCATAGGTTGGATAGATTAAATTTGGGAGCAGTAGCAGGAAAGGCCAAGGTGTTAGGAAATATACTGGGAATTTGTAGGGCAATGTTGTTGACCTTTTTCAAAGGGGTAGAAATTCCTAGTTGGCCTTCTCGGATCAACCTTTTGCATCCACATCAAAACCAAAATGGGCCTATGGCACCACAACATGCTGTCTTTGGTAGTAAATTGTTGGGTGTAACATGTGCTTTAGCAAGCTACTGTTCTTTCTCATTGTGCATGGCTCATCATTCAGGTCAACTTAATTATCTCTTAATATCGACCAAGTATATACAAAACACTTCTTCACCAACTGCTTTAGATTCTTGTCATTTTATATATCAATATTGTTATGGGTGAAGATGTCATTTGACTTGTGTTGCCATTTGTCACCGTTCCCCTTACACATCACAGGCTAAGATGAGTGAAGAATTCCCAAGCCATTACTCAAGCACAACTTTGATGTCTACAATGGGTGCAATACAATCCATTGTTATAATTTGTTTTTTTAGAGAGATCTTAGTCAATGGAAGTTGGGTTGGAATATCAGGCTTCTAGCTGTGGCTTATTCGGTTTACTCCTAATCTGTGAAGCACAAACGCAGACACGGACACGTGGAAACTAACGATGTCCGAAATATAGGACACTGTGACACGGTGCGTTCTTGAGTACGTGTGCTTGTGTGTGTGCGTGTGTGTAAAATAAAATAAAATAAAATTAAATATGAGCGTCATTTTATATTTGTCATATGAATTAGCTTGTTAAATTATATTTTTCCAATGAAATGAGTCGTACAAAATATAATGAGACATCATTATACAATTTGACCACTTTGTTTTTAGACAAGTGGAGGTGCGGCCAAAAAACTGAGATTGTCGGAAGAAGGAAGGAGCATATACAAGGAGGGATTAAAAAAGTATTTTAATGAAAAAGAAGAAACGACAATAAAAAGAATATAGTTATTTTCTTTTTTTTACTATTTAAAAGTTTTGATTTATCTTTTATTTTTTCTAAAAAAATTTGAGATGTGTCATTGAGGTGTCCAAAGCACATATATAAATGTCGGCGAAGTGTCCAGGAAGTGTCTGAATCAAAATAAATAAATTTTAAATTATACACCTGACTAGAAGTTTATGACACGTGTCGTACGGGTATCACATGAGTCGATGTCGGACACGTGTCCGACACCCAGACACCCCAAAAGCTAGGAGTGTCCATGCTTCTTAGTCCTAATACCAAATCACTTGATTTAGACTTGAAAACTACATGATAGACAAATTGAAATTGGTTCATATGTGTATATTATTAATGTTATTGCAGGGAATTGTGTCGTCTGGAATAATGGTTGTTGTAATTGCATGGTGCAATCGTATGAGAGACCCTATGTTTTTATCTGCTTTCAACCCTCTACAGCTTGTCCTTGTGACCATTGCTGCTTCTTTAATGTTAAATGAGAACTTATATTTAGGAAGGTATACACTATTTCAATCTTAATTCGTCTTAACAAGTATGTACATATTCATGATTTGTTTTGATTTAGTTTGGTTTTGTACATATAATATGTAGTGTGCTTGGATCGGAGCTGATTTTTTTTTTTTTGATGAACAAAGTAGTATATTGATGAATATAAAAGAAGCATCAGGAGTGCTAAACATTTACAAAATGACCCACAAAACAAAATAGACCCAGTTGAACCCTTTACAAACATGTACCATTACTGTCATTGCAGCAAACATACTTTGCCCCACAAAAGCGAAATAAACAGCTAAAATACTATATATCAATTTTCAACAACTTTTTGTTTCCACCTAGAGAGAGAGCCTCAATCAATATTTACCCAACTTCTAAACTGCGAAAATACACTACCAAAGCAGAAGTAGCTTCACAGCATACAACACTGCTTTCATCTCCCTTATCCTTCATATCCGCAAACCTTTGTAATTTGTACTACACTCCAAAAGACACATACACCAATCCGAGAATATCACCCGACCATCCACCGAGGAATTAAACCAGCTCCAAGACCTTAGTTAGCACCATCAGAAATCATCAGAGAAGAATCTGAAACTATTGAGGTTAATAGACCATGATAAATGAGACCATAACAACTACAAAAAACCAGTAGCAATTTAATGAAACACTTACTCGCTAGTCACATGAGAGTTTACGACTTTTGTATAAGTTTTTTTTAGTTTATTTATATAAGCTTATATGAGAAGTTTATAAAAACTAAGTAAAGAAATTATAGGAATGTTATAACTTATTTGTTGGGAATATGGATGAATTGATATGTACAAATATTAAAAGGACGTACAAATAAAAATTACTTTTTTCATGAAAAAGAATGACGAAATTTATGATTTGATTTGTGGATGAGACATCTGTATAAGGGTTGGTTACTTGGATACTTGAATAAGCAGATGCAGCCCAAGGGATTTGAAATCTGACTTGAAACTGTCTCTTGTGTCACTTTGGTTTACTGATTGGGAATATATATATATATTTTTTGGTTTCCCAGAACTGCAAACTGCGAAAACAAATCCTCGAATCGGATAGGATCATAAAGACGGTAAAACTCTCCCTCAAGAGTTTTAATGCTGCTGCATTCTCAATGTCAGGATTCGAACTCGAGACCTATGATTAAGTTGGAAGAGATTGATTGTGAATGGTAATCAGTTGAAAATAAGTAGACCTTTCATGTCTAAATATTACTATTGAAATATCACACATTAGCTAGAGGTGAGTAAATATTTCGTTTTGTTTGGTTTTCAAAATGTGGATCTTTGTTGGAGAAAGTTCCTTAAAAAATTAATTATTTGATGATGCTAAGATTGTTTCAATTTGATCAAAATCTTGAGTATTTTTTTTTCATTACTTGCAAGTTGCAACCGGTCATGGGGTGGATTATGTGACCGTGATATTGGTCCAGTAATAGGATGTCTCTTGTAAGTCACTTATTTATTATTGATCCAACAATGCGACAGCATGTTTCGATGTTTGTGCAAAATATAAGGATGTAAATAAGTTAGCGAAATAGAAAAATAAAAGTTTCCAGGATAATATTCAACTGCGGCTAATTTTCACAACGATCTTGATTCAATCCATTGTATTTGCTCTGTGTGACGAGAGATTGGAGCCAATGAAAACTTGCAATTCATTAATAATTACAAACGTCACTTTGTTTTTAATTTAACTTTTATTTCCAAAAGTTTGTATAGAAAACAAAATGAAAACATGCATGTGATAAATTTAAAACAAGAAATGAAAACCGGAAGGGAGATAGATGCAAGCGGAGCATTGTTTCTGGTGCTTGCTACATAGTACATAATTTCTTCACCAAATATGGCCTTTTCCAATTGCTTCAAACACACCCAGGAATTCAAGCCAGCATCAGAAACCAGACAAATGGTTAGGTCCGCATCCATTAGTGCATTTTTGGTATGAGGACATGCACATGATACATGAGACAGTTTCCTCGATATCCCCTATTAGGAGTGAATTTTCATATGCGAGTTTTCGTCAGACAGGCAGAAAGAGACTCCATGAAAATTGAGAAGAAGTCCCAAAATTGGTATATACTGGTTTGGCTAAAAGAAAGTTGACAAGTACTAAGTTGACAGACGGAAAGTTGACAGAAAATTGGTCAAGAAAGTTGACAAGATCTTGAGTTGTGAGACGGAAAGTTGATGAAAAATTGGTCAAAAGCAAGATTGTCAAATTCATAAGGAATTCCCAAAGTAGACAAGAGTTGGATCGAAGAGAGGAAAATTGACCAAGTTCAAAGTCGACAGGAATAAAGTCGACAGAAGAATGTACATAAAGAAGAACGTCAAATTCAGAAGATTATAGAAGAATTGACAAGTGTGAAATTGACAAGAAGTTCTTCAGTTGACATGTCAGACAAGAAAAGCCGTCAAAAAGGCGAAACTTAGAGCGCTTCTGTCAAGGGTGAAATTTCTGATTATTGACGGATGCATTTGACTGGCTGACAAATGAACCAGAATAATAACTGATATTTTCTAAGTATTATATTTAGTTGACAAGAAAATACTGGCCGACAGAAAAGATAAATTGACAACCCAACTTTTTGACAAAGTGTTAAGAAGAGTTGTAAAACGTACAAAAGTGTGAAAATGGCTAAGTCCTCAAGACTGACAAAGCATCAGCAAGATAAGCCGTCAAACAGCCAAACCGTTGACAACAAGCAAGTTGACACAAAGCGGTTCAAAGAATTGAGCAGTTAGAGAAGTTTGCTTGTCAAATAGTTTGAATTTGAATATGGCAAAACTGTCATACAGGTGTCAGAAAGTAGATTAGGAAGTTACCTTTAGGAAGTTATTTACTTTTTTTATAAATACTAGTTGTTACAATGTAATAGAGGTCGGAAATTGAAACATCCTACACGTCTCGATCACACAGCAGACTGACGGATTAACTCAAGTATTCCGTCCACCCTTTTATCATCAATACAATGTTTATTCAATAGTTCTTCATGCATTTCCAATTTATTTATAATCATTTTCAAGTTATTTCATGTCTTTACTTTTCTACATTTTACATCTCTTGCAATTTATCTTTCGTGTTTTTCACTTGCTTTCTTTTAATTTTATGCAATGTAAATGCTTTCTTTTACTTCCATTTAAATGCCTTTCTTTAATTGATTTCTTCCTTTAATTTACTGTCGTTTATCTTTCATAGTCATTTACAAGTTTTCAATTATTTTCCTGCAACTTACATGCTTTCCTTTAAATTAATGTATTTCTATTAATTAATGCATTTCTCTTCTACTACTAATAAAATGGTTTTTTTTAGACAATTTGAGTTCTTTTTCATGCTTTAAATGTGCTATTAGAGTTACCTATTACCACTTGTCAAAACCAGACACCAAGTCCTTGCCAGTATTTCCCAGATTTGACTGATTTGTCAAATTCATACTTGGCAGACAACACATACACACATCTTAACGAGATTACCGCATAACTCATAGGTCTCACACTCGTCTGATCTTCAAATTATTTGTAACAAAGGGATTTTGGTCAGAAACCAAAAACCAACGTTAACAAATTGGCACGTCCAGTGGGACGAGTTTAGAGTAACTCATACAGTATCACGAATTGAACATACAAATTTATTGTATGCGTTTACGGAGCGGAAAGGTGGTTCAAACATCATCTACTTCCCGAAACTCTGAATATGAGTAATGCAAGTGATGCAAGCGTAGTAGGCACTAACGCCGCTGTGCCAACTGTAGATGCTATTGCACCAGTTGACAATATTCCTGCAATCGGGGCAAATGCTACTAATGCAGGGATTAATAGCACTGATGGTTTAGGTGCAAGAAGAGGTGTTTCTTACGCTCAAGTTGTCAATAGATTTGACGTAGTTGGCCAAGGAACACTCCCATCACCAACTTCCCCAGTCTTACAACAAATAAATCCACCAACTACCACATTGTCTCCACGAAGTGTTGTGAATTCAAACCCAAGAGGGACTACACAGCCTCTCTAACAACCTTTGTATGGGATGCCTTATGGGTCGACAACCGTCAACCCAAATACCCCATTTGCATACATACCATATCCAAATGGAATGACGATGGCTGCCCATACATCTGGACAGGCAGGGCCATCGACTGGGGGGAAAATTCCCAGTCATGCGAATGGGATAACAGGGTCAATGATAGTAACCCATTCTCGACAAGAGCAACCAGTAGAAAGGTCACATATATCCCCATTGAGACAACTCCCACAAAGTATTGTTGGTCTGTCAGAGGCTACATTAGCCAATGTCCGACAACAGATTGACTCTAGTAACCATGACATGGTGAATACATTTACTCAACAAATGAGTACAGTGATTACGCCATTAATGGAAAGCACGAACAATGCATGTTTGGCATTGGCAAATGAGATACGTAGGTTAAATAGAGCCTTGGGTGTGGTAGCCCCAGATGATACTCAAAATACCAATGGAAATATCAATAGAAATGCCAATAGGTATAACCCACCACAAGTTATACAACTTGACGGATCTGAGCAAGATGACGAGCGGCAACAGCCCCATCGTCGGATTCCTTTGAGACGTGGAAACGTACATATTCTACGACCAAAGGAAGACAAAGATTTGGTCATAAACCAGGGTGCTGTTGGAGCGTTTCGTCAAGACATTCTAAATCAAAACATCAATCAAGTTGTCGAACAAGCATGGAATAGGTTTGGTTTTAACATAGGTTATGCTAACCAACCATTTTTTTCTTCGGCATTTCCTGATTGGGTCCAACAGGCATAAATGCCTCGAGGATATAAAATACCCAAATTATCAAAATTCTCAGGAGAAAATGGAGAGTCGACAGTCGAGCATATTGCCCGATATACAATCGAGTTGGGAGATTTGGCTTTAGAGGAGGGACTAAAGATGAAGTTCTTTCCGAGTTCATTGACTAAAAATGCGTTTTCTTGGTTTTCAACTCTAAGGCCTAATTCCATACATTCCTGGAATCAATTAGAGAGAAGTTTTCATGACCAATTCTTTAGGGGTGACTTGAAAATAGGGTTGACAGATTTATTTGGAATTAAAAGAATGAATAACGGGTCTGTCGATGACTACCTTGCCCGATTCCGTCAAATGAGGAGTCGTTGCTTCACCCCTATCCCAGAGGCAGAAATAGTAAAAATTGCTGCTGGAGGTCTAGATTACCATATTAGAAAGAAATTGGTCAACCAACATCTGATAGATCTTGCCCAGTTAGGGGATAAAGTCCGTCAAATTGAACAATTGAAAGATGAAAAGGTTTTCAAGCAGAAGAAATTCCTCAAGAGAGAAAAGATTAACTTTGTCGGATGTAATGAATCCGACGAGGAGGGGAATGAATCTGAGGAATATGAGGTAGATTACGTTGAATTAAGAAACGGTCCACCTTATACATGCCAAGCTTTGAAGCCTGCAAGGATCAAAGAAAGAATCCCTTTTATTAACAAGAAAGTGTATACATTTGATGTGACCAAGGCCGATCAAATATTCGACATATTACTTAAAGATAAGCAGTTAAAATTATCAGATGATGATAGGCTCTTGAAAGCCCATGAGATTAAAGATCAGAAATACTGTAAGTATCATAACACTTTTGGTCATATAACGAATGATTGTATGCATTTCAGGGATATTATTCAGAAAGGTTTGACAGAGGGAAGATTGAAATTTTCAGACAAGAAACCAGAAATGAAGATTGACACAGAACCCTTTGGTCCTGAAGCTAACAAGGCAGACCGCCAAGTCCCTATAGGAGTAGGCATGGTCAACATCACGACTGGACAGAATATCTAGATGGATCTGTCGGATCCATTTGATATTTATCCGAAGCCAGGAGAACCACTTGTAGACTACATGGCACGCAAGAAATCTGACGGCATAATTAAAGTTTGCCCAAGATGTGAAGCATTTTATGATGAAGTAGCCGCCAAGAAAGCAAGGGGACGGAAACCACTATCGTATCAGCCACGAGGCAGAATTGAGCCTCGTAATGGTGGCAACCAAAGTAGGTTTTCACACACGAGTAGTCATGATGGATCCAACAGTGTACAAAGGAGTGCTGCATCTGTTGTTAACAGACAGGCAAATAGCCATCAGCAACACATGCACCAGTCAAGACCCGGACAACATTGCACTGGAGGTTGGCTTAAAGAGCCAATCAGAGGATCAGTAGGGGATAACTCTGTCGGTGGCATATTTAATCCTGTCAAGACCAGGACACCCCCATCCAACGTAATGGTGGATCAATGGGTGAAGAATTCGGCCATGACACGATATCCAGAATTGCAAAAGCAGACATGGACTAGGAAAAACAAGTTCAGTGATCGTGGTCCACCCTTTTGGAATGAGAATTACCGAAGGGGCCAATTGGTTCAAAATTCTCAAATGACAGGGCCTGGTCTGTCAGGACCCTTAACTCAATTGGCCATCTCTAAGAGCCAAAAGAGGAGGCTGCAGAGGCTCCGACAGGCTCAGAAGAAGAAGCTTGCCAGGCAAGGAGGTGTCATCATAAAAGAGATGCCTTCGCGTGATACTGGTTGCTTGGTTGCTACAGCTGATAACAAAGCCGACAAGAAAGGAGATGCCAAAATGAAAAGCGTAATAGTGAACCATCCCATGGAAGCTGATGCGAAGGAACCTAGTAATCAAGCCAGGGAGAATAGGCCTCCATCACAGGTTTTCATAGAAAAGAAGGTATCAAGCCAGGCATCCCCACCAGTAAGGCCCACTGGCAAATGGCCTGTCGGGCTGACAAAAGTGGAAAAGGTTGCAGGACTCGAGAAAAAGTTTGAGGCCAGAATAGAAAAACAACAACTGACAACGTTCAGGCCTGAGTGTGATTTAACCAAAGAAGAATTGTCATTCGATGCTGTCGTTGAAGCACTGAATGATCTGAATGATGATATGAACATTAGCGGAGCCATGGACACGGACGGCCAGAATGAAGATTGGGCTGACATCATCGAGGCATTAGACAATTGTGGCTCAGGGATAACCCGACCTCTGTCAGATAGGTCAGGATCAGATGACGAGAGTGATTTGAGAAGAAATCACGGCAGAATGGTTGGAGGTGCATTCTTGGATGAGGATCCAGACAATGAAGTTATACTAGAGCCTGGGATGAGAATGAAGATAGGGTTGATTTCATTCATTCCAGCAGAATACGAGGGATATCTTTAGATCGATCTCTCTGACGACGATGATGATGCCATCAACAATGCAACGGACCCAGGAGATTACTGGATGTGTGTTCAGGAGAACTTGGTTACCGTATTCGACAATGTAGCTCAGCTGGAGAAACCCACCGATAAGTAGAGAAACCATTTGAGTCCTTTACATGTAAAAGCCATGATAGATGGAAGACCTACCAACAGGGTTTTAATTGACGGGGGAGCTGTTGTGAACCTGATGCCAAGAGCAATGCCCAAAAATTTAGGGAAGGATCTGTTGGAATAATCCGACTGATATGGTTGTCACTGACTTCAATGGCAAAACTTCTCCGTCAGATGGCGTCGTTTTGTTAAATATACATGTTGGCACCGTCGAAAGGATGACACTGTTTGTAATAATCCCAGCCAAGTCAAGCTACAACATATTACTTGGCAGGGACTGGATTCACGCTGTAGGAGCGGTTCCGTCACCAGTGCATCAAAAGGTGATCTTATGCTTATGGAATGAGCAATATCAAGTAAAAATCGTGGAAGCAGATGGCAGTGCTTGCTTTGCTCAGCAATCACATGTTGATTTCAGGATATATTCACCAAACGTCAGGCCTATAACTGCCAGTGAAGGGGTCAATGACAAGGATACGTTGGAAGCAAGCCTTCTCAGTCAATTTGGAGTTAAGATAAAGGACGAGGCCGACAAGACTCGGCCAGAATCCGGCAATGTGCCTTGAAACCCACTTGAGAAGATTGTCGGCCTATCTGGCCGACAGAGAAGTGCACACTCCAGAGAGTGTGTTGGCGGATTGTATCATTGATGACGGCCCTTTGGGTTTTGAGAAAGGGACCGAAGCCAAGCAGAACGTGGAAGTAGAGGACCCTCTGGAAGAAATAAATTTAGGGACGAGAGAAAATAAAAGACCCATTTTTGTCAGTGCTTTTCTGCTAGAGGATTACAAACAAAAACTTGTCGGATTAATAGCAGAATACAAAGATTGCTTTGCATGGGACTACGATGAAATGCCTGGTTTAAGCAGAGATCTTGTTGAACACCGGCTGCCACTTAGGGAGGATTGAAAGCCTGTTAAGCAGGCAAGTAGAAGGTTTGCTCCAGAGGTGGTGCATAAAATCAAAGAGGAAGTACAAAGACTGCTTAAAGCAAAGTTCTTTCGAACAACCAGGTATGTCGATTGGCTTTCTAATGTAGTTCCTGTCATTAAAAAGAATGGCAAAATGAGGGTATGCAATTATGCATAGACTTTAGAAATTTAAATATGGATACCCCCAAAGATGAATATCCGATGCCAATAGCCGACATGCTTGTCGACTCAGCATCAGGAAATGAGATTTTAAGTTGTATGGATGGCCATGCAGGTTATAATCAAATCTTTATAGCCGAAGAAGATGTGTCAAAGACTGCCTTCAAGTGTCCAGGAGCAATTGGGACATATGAATGGATTGTCATGCCTTTCGGTTTAAAGAATGCAGGGGTCACCTATCAACGAGTAATGAATACAATTTTCCTTGATGTTATTGGAAAATTCATAGAAGTATATATTGATGACGTGGTCGTCAAGTCCAAAACCAAAGATGACCACTTGGAGCATCTGAAGCAAGGATTTGAAAGAATGAGAAAGCATAACCTCAAAGTGAACCCAGAGAAGTGTAGCTTCGGAGTGTCGGCTGCCAAATTCCTAAGATTCTTAGTCCACAAAAAAGGAATTGAGGTAGACAAGAATAAAGCCAGAGCGGTCATGGAAGCCTCGGCACCGACAGATAAGAAGGAGCTACAATCCTTCCTAGGAAAGGTTAACTTTCTAAGAAGGTTCATATCAAATCTATCAGGAAGAACAATGATATTTGCACCGTTGGATAAGTTGAAATCAGAGCAAAGTTTCATATGGGAGCCTTGTCACCAAGAGGCTTTTGACCAGATCAAGCAATATCTAGTCAATCCACCGGTCATGATGCCCGCAGTGCCTCGTCGACCGCTGAAGTTGTACATATCGGCATCTGAAGACACTATAGGATGTCTATTGGCCCAGGATGATGATGACAATGTTGAAAGGGCCGTATATTATCTAAGCAGAGTCCTAAATGATGCTAAAAGAAGATATAGTGCAATAGAGAAGTTATGTCTAGCATTATATTTTTCTTGTACAAAACTTAAATATTATATGATGCCATGTCATGTATTGGTGATTTCCAAAACTGACGTTATAAAGTATATGTTATCAAAACCAGTCCTTAATGGGCGTATTGGTAAATGGACCATCGCCTTATCAGAGTATTCTTTAAAATACGTACCAGCTAAAGCTATCAAAGGACAAGCAGTGGCTGACTTTTTGGTAGACCATCCAGGACTGGATGTGCCAGAAATAGATGTTGTCAGTTTACAACCTTGGAAACTCTATTTTGACGGATCAAGGCATCAAGGAGGTAGTGGAGTAAGAATTTTAATCGTGACTCCACAAGGAACTCCTACTAAGTTCATGTTTGAACTTAAGTATCCATGTTCCGACAATGAAGCTGAATATGAAGCTTTGATTGTCGGATTGGAAATACTGATAGAAATAAAAGCACGAAATGTGCATATTTTTGGGGATTCTCAATTAGTCATCAAACAACTTACTCAAGAATACAAGTGTGTCAGCTACAACTTGACAAAATACTGTATCATTGCTAGTAGGTTGATAAAAAAAATTCGATGACGTAATTGTCGAATATATTCCCAGAAATTTGAATCAAGAGGCTAACGAGTTGGCTCAAATAGCCTCAGGATACAAGATATCTCAAAAGGCTTTGTCAGGACTAATGGAAATCAGAGAACTGTTGTATCCATTAGAAGAAAGAGATATGTTGGTTAATGATGTAATTCTACCTAATGATTGGAGGTTGCAATAATTGAATATTTGGAAAATCCAAATCAGAGAGTAGATAGGAAAATCAAATACAAAGCATTGAATTACACAATGCAAGGAGGACTGTTATATAGAAGATATGTTGACGGGACTCTACACAAGTGCCTGAGTGAGCAAGATGCTTATTTGGCTCTATCAGAAGTCCATGAGGACATATGTGGAGCCCATGAGGCAGGAGACAAAAAGAAATGGGTCTTCGACGAAGTTTGTATTATTGGCCAACTATGATTAAGGATTGCATTTCGTTTGCCAAGTCTTGTGAACAATGTCAGAAACATGGCCATATACAAAACGTACCGGCTAGCGATTTACATTCTATTGTCAAGCCTTGACCATTCCGAGGATGGGCTATGGATTTAATTGGCCAAATACATCCTTCTTCATCGAAAGGACATCAATTCATTTTAGTTGGAGTTGATTATTTTACCAAATGGGTGGAAACAGTTTGCCTCAAAGCAGTCACCCAACAAGACATAATTGATTTCATTGAAAATCACATTATTTGTCGGTTTGGCATACCCCAAACTCTGACAACAGATCAAGGGTCAGTATTTGTCGGCAAGAAAGTTGTGGAATACGCTGGTTCTAGGCATATAAAAATGCTCACATCTACACCACATTATGCACAAGCCAATAGCCAAGTTGAGGCCATAAATAAGATCATTATTAGTCTTATTAAAAAGCATATGGGCAGACAGCCTAAGAGTTGGCATAGTACTCTTGATCAAATACTGTGGGCATATAGAAATTCACCCAGGCAGTCGACAGGGACTTCACCATATCGGCTAACTTATGGACACGATCCTGTGCTACCTGTCGAAATCAATCATTAGTCTACTCACATTCAAAGGCAGAATGACTTGCCTACCAACCAATATTGGAATGCAATGTTGGACGAATTGGATGAGTTAAGTGATGAAAGATTGATTGCATTAGAAAATTTGATTCGACAGAAAGAAAGAATTGCAAAGTTCTATAATAGTCGAGTTAAGTTCAAATCATTTAAGGTAGATGATCTGGTGTAGAAAGTCATATTGCTCATGGATAAAAGTTGTCGAGAATATGACAAATGGTCACCTAAATGGGAAGGACCGTTTAGAGTTGATAAAGTGTTTTCTGGGAATGCTTATGCACTTTTCAATGTTGATACTGGCTCGAAAATTAAGTCAACTAGTGGCAAGTATTTGAAGGAATATAAACCGACAATGTTGGAAATAAAAATTGACAATAAATGAGATAGAACATAAGTTTTATTCATTGATTTGTTAATACAATTTTACATTGTCAAAAATACATCCTGTCAGTTTAAGCTAACTTATTCCTAAGAGAGCGGGCTGGAAAGTGACGATTGGCATACACAGATGTGTGTCGAATTATGAGCATTAAAAAAGATAAGTTAAAAAGACGTTCAGTTGACATACACAAAAAAAAATGTCAACTAAACTAAGATGGAGAATTTCTGATTTCTTCCCAAGCCTTCTCCAGAGCCTCTCTGTTAGCCTTGGCTGCCAAATATTCAGATTGCATGGCTATTAGAATGTTGACAATAGTCCTGGCAGTCACCCCTGACTTTTTAGATTCATCGTCAGTTTAAGTGACCTTTTCTTTTTCTGGCCAATGAGTTTGTGCAAGTTGACGTTTTTTCTCTTTAACTTGAGTTAAAGCAACTTCTAAGTTAACAATCTCTTTGTCTACTGCCAAGTCAGCTTTGACGTTGTCAGCAATGACATGAATCTCTTGTTCTCTTGTAGCCTTCATGGTGCGTAGAGTCCCCAACACACTGTCCTTGTTGATTTCTTTGGCTTCAAAAGGGGACATAACATCATTGATGGTTGACAATTTGTCTGTCAGATCATCAAAGAAGTCTTGGGCAGAAGCCAAAGTGACCCTGCTTGAAGTTGGCAGAACGTTCTTGATTAGATTGAGTTGTTGGAGAAGATTGGTCATGGTCGAACGGACGGCTGAATCTGAACATAGGATGTCAAGTGGATGTTTGAAAAGGGATTTAAGCACTTGCATAAACTTGACAGCTTGATAATCACTCGAATCTTGCCCTGTCAATTTTGAAAAATGGGCAGATCTTGATGAACTCCGACGACCAGTCTCTGACAGAAAATTAATTAAGTCTTCAAGTTTAGAGGCAGGAACTTTCACTGGTTTGACGACAGTAGACAAGGTGTCTGTCGGAAGAGGTGGAAGATGTGTCTGAGAATTGGAGTTTGTTGAGGAGTTGGTGAAGAATGAATTGGTTGTTCAAGAGGATTGATGGCATCAAGATTGTAGATTGTCGAAGTTTTGCCTCTCTCCGTCAGCCGTCGAAAGACAAAACTTGGGGGGCATATGTTAGGAGTGAATTTTCATATGTGAGTTTTCGTCAGACAGGCAGAAAAAGGCTCCATGAAAATTGAGAAGAAGTCCCAAAATTGGTATATACTGGTTTGGCTAAAAGAAAGTTGACAAGTACTAAGTTGACAGGCGGAAAGTTGATAGAAAATTGGTCAAGAAAGTTGACAAGTACTGAGTTGACAGACGGAAAGTTGACAGAAAATTGGTCAAAAGCAAGATTGTCAATTTCATAAGGAATTCCCAAAGTAGACAAGAGTTGGATCGAAGAGAGGAAAATTGACCAAGTTCAAAGTCGACAGGAATAAAGTCGACAGAAGAATGTACATAAAGAAGAACGTCAAATTCAGAAGATTATAGAAGAATTGACAAGTGTGAAATTGACAAGAAGTTCTTGATTGACATGTCGACAAGAAAAGCCGTCAAAAAGGCGAAACTTAGAGCGCATCTCATCAAGGGTGAAATTTTCGATTATTGACGGATGCATTTTGACTGGCCGACAAAGGAACCGAGAATAATAATCGATATTTTCTAAGTATTATACTTAGTTGACAAGAAAATCTTGGTTTGTGAAAGGATAAATTGACAACCCAGCTTTTTGACAAAGTGTTAAGAAGAGTTGTCAAACGTACAAAAGTGTGAAAATGGCTAAGTCCTCAAGGCTGACAAAGCATCAGCAAGATAAGCCGTCAAACAGCCAAACCGTTGACAACAAGCAAGTTGACACAAAGCGGTTCAAAGAATTGAGCAGTTAGAGAAGTTTGCTTGTCAAATAGTTTGAATTTGAATATGGCAAAACTGCCATACAGGTGTTAGAAAGTAGATTAGGAAGTTACCTTAGGAAGTTACCTTTAGGAAGTTATTTACTTTTTCTATAAACACTAGTTATTACAATGTAATAGAGGTCGGAACTTGAAACATCCTACACGTCTCGATCACACAACAGACTGAAGGATTAACTCAAGTATTCCTTCCACCCTTTCATCATCAATACAATGTTTATTCAATAGTTCTTCATGCATTTTCCAGTTTATCTATAATCATCTTCAAGTTATTTCATTTCTTTACTTTTCTACATTTTACATCTCTTGCAATTTATCTTTCATGTTTTTCACTTGCTTTCTTTTAATTTTATGCAATGTAAACGCTTTCTTTTACTTCCATTTAAATGCCTTTCTTTAATTGATTTCTTCCTTTAATTTACTGTCGTTTATCTTTCATTGTCATTTACAAGTTTTCAATTATTTTCCTGCAACTTACATGCTTTCCTTTAAATTAATGTATTTCTATTAATTAATGCATTTCTCTTCTACTACTAATAAAATGGTTTTTTTTAGACAATTTGAGTTCTTTTTCATGCTTTAAATGTGCTATTAGAGTTACCTATTACCACTTGTCAAAACCAGACACCAAGTCCTTGCCAGTATTTACCAGATTTGACTGATTTGTCAAATTCATACTTGGCAGACAACACATACACACATCTTAATGAGATTACCGCATAATTCGTAGGTCCCACACTCGTCTGATCTTCAATTTATTTGTAACAAAGTGATTTTGGTCAGAAACCAAAAACCCGCATTAACACCCCACAAAGGTTACATTACAAAAACACCCTCTTAACAAAAAAAAAGTTTTAAATAAAAATAAATGTATTTTAATATGAGAATATGAAAAACAAAAGTTATCATTAACGTGCAACATGTTTATTTTTTATAATTTTTTAGGTAAAATAGGTATTTTTAATCCTTCAATTTTATGTGTTTTTTCAACTTCCTTAGCTAATTTTCTTTGTTTCATATCTATCTTCTAAGTTTGTCATTTAGCGATCAAAAAACACAAATGACATTTGAGATGGATAAAATTGGCGAGATGATATTATAAATTATTAATTTAGAATGAAATTGAAAAAATAAATAAAGTTGGAACCTTTAAGCACCAATCACACCACTGCAAGTTACACCACTGGGGGCTTCTTGTAGGTCACCATCAGATGTGGAACCATTACTTCCAAAAAAAACTCATCGTGGCCCTTTCTTCATTTGATTCTTTGTCTTTTTTATATTATGGTTAATTAAATTTCTGAACACAACAAATAAAGTAATAATTTTTGGACTTCCTGAATTTTCATACCGTACACAGAGACCACATGTTTGAGTGATGTTTTGAAATAATAAATACAAGACGAAAGATGATAAAATAACAAACAAGTGTTGACAAGTATAAGGATACGACAATAATATTGTTGTCTAAATAATATAATATTATTGTCAAAATAACATAACTCTATTCTCCTAACCAATTATGAACATACCCAATGGTATGTTTTCTCCTAATCAAACTTCTATTTTCTCCATTACCAACTTCCTCCACCAACTCTAACACCACCACACTTCCATTTTCATCCCTCACTATCATTATCCAAAACCAATATATAAAGTGTTAATTATTGATGTTATTGCTGATAAACTTTTTAGTGCAAAAGGGACAGATTTTGATGGACCCCCCAAAAGTTCTTGTGGAAAAGAGGCAAACTTCGATGAACCTAAGAAAAGTTTAAAACCAGAAAATATATATATCCACCATCCTTATGGTGTAATGGGTTTATTTCGTATGATTTGTTAGTTGGAAATGATGATTTACAGACAAGGAATAATAGAGATGAGAGAGGATGTCTTAAAGTTGAACAGGGTTTTTTTTGGTTTTTGTTTGTAGGGAATGGAGGATGAGTTTGATGATGAAGAAGATGATACCTAAAAAAAATAGGTAACTTACATCTTTTCATTCTTCAATTTTTTTTCCAACCTCATCCTAAACTACTTAACAATTCATAATGCTATCATCAACGGGCAAATTTTAGTATGGTGGCCGATAAATGGGGTGTAGATTTGGACCCTCAATCCCGACTGTTGAATTATTATAAAAAGTTGATCAATGGCTAATATTAACTATCGACAAACTGATAGTTGTATGTCATGACCCGAATTTTGTAGCCATGATCGACTGAAAGAAAAGGTATCATCTTTCGTTCCCTTCAGCCTCACAAGCATACATAAATTTGTCTCATCCAAAGAAAAAGATTACATTCATTACTTACACAAGGAATATAATACATCATAGTGACTAATAACACAAAGAATTACAAAGTCATTCGTAAATAAATAAATAAAAAAACTAAAGATACAATCCCTCAAGCTATCCACATGGCATCCAAGGCTTTTGATAGCTTCGCAAAAACCTGGAGCTAAAATGTTAAATGCGGGGTGAGCCTACTGACTCAGTGATGAAGTTTCCCTCAAACACATATAGTCACACAAAAGTTAAGTGCAAAAATACACTCATACAGCCAAGCAAGTTATCGCTAAGCGAACACAAAATCATTTAAAGATACACCTCACGTCCATTTATTCATATGAAAATAATTCCGTAAGCAAACAAAGTTATATGGACATCTTGTCCCTATGAAAAGTACTTGTGGAATGACTTGCACTAACTTTCTTTTCCCATAACTCATGTCTCACTCATAAGTGGATACATATCATATATAAACGAGTCTTTGAGTCCCACTTGGGGTTGTTCACTCAAGGTCCCCCGCCCTGACGATTTTATTTTCGTACCCGAAGGTACCGCACCCTCCGACCAACAACATCCCTCTTGAACTCCAGAATTGTTTATGAGGTCCCTAACCCTAATGATGTTATTTATATCCCGTAGCCTCTCATTCCTCTGGTCTATACCCAAAGATTCACAAATGACTCAAATATCACATTAAAGACAAATGCATGCCTAGTTTTATAATCACTTCAAAGCATTCACAAAAGCTATGAGCAATTACCAACATATTACCAACATATTTATAAGTCCTTGACATCTTTATCATATAAATAATAGTAGTCCACAACTCAATTTTATACACAATCAAACCTATAGTGAACATTTCGTCACATTTTTACCTCATTATCAAGTTAACATAATCAAGTATTTTTGTTCTACCCACTCACTTCCATATCATATTCTATCGTGCACATCCACTCATAATTGTTTTCAATTTCCACGAAGTATATCACACCTTTACACTTTGTTTCTTCTTTACAAAAATTAATCACCACCGTTTGAATTAATATTATATATATAAATTATAAAGTTTGCTCTATCAACAATAGGAGGTTACGAAATTGGTCCTGGTACATTCAATGAGTTTGACAAAAAAAAAAAAGTTCTTATTTATAGAGGAACAGAGGCTTAAAAAAATATGCAACATTGATATTGTTATATCCAGAATCCCATAGATAATAATATATGCACTTACTCATAAATTTAAAGAATCACAAATCCAAACATAAAAATGAACAAGTCAATATTCACATCTTCCAGGGCAAGATTATGGAAGGGGTGAACAGGGTTTTCTGATGCGGATGGGCTCTTACAATATTAGAGGGCTGGGTGGGAAAATCAAAAGGAAGGCGATTAGAGCTTTAATAAGAAGCGAGGAGCTGGAACTCATTTGTTTACAGGAGACTAAAATGGAGTTGATAGATAATAGATTTTGCCAAACACTTTGTGGGGAGACTGATTTGGATTAGGTCTTCAAGGAAGCATCTGGAAATTCTGGTGGACTACTCTGTATTTGGAACAGAAATGGATACTTATGTGTAAGAGGCTTGTGGGGAAGCACACAGACCCCATGCTTCATTATTAATATATACTCACCATATGACCTATATGGGAATAGAATTTTGTGGGAGGAGCTGAAGGTGCTAAAGGAAAATAACCAAGGTATAGCGTGCTGCATAGTAGGAGATTTTAATGCAGTAAGAACAACCAATGAGAGAAGAGGCTTGGCATCTGGAACTGTATCTAAAGAGATGGAGGAGTTTGGCGATTTTATTAATGACATGGGACTGGTAGACCTACCTCTGATTGGGAGGAAGCACACATTGCACAGGGCGAATGGAAGGTGTGTGAGTAGACTGGATAGGTTCTTGTTATCAGAAGAATGACTGACTAATTGGGAATATCTAACACAATGGGGGTTTCAGAGATCGGTGTCAGATCATTGCCCAGTTATTTTGAAGACAAGAAAAATTTCTTGGGGTCCTAAACCGTTCCGGGTAATGAATTGCTGGATGGAACATAGATTTTGAGAAGTTTGTGGCTGAAAATTGGGGTAAAATTCTGGCTGAGGGTTCGGGCACTTATGTTCTCAAACAGAAACTGAAACTTTTTAAGGCTGAATTAAGGCTCTGGAATAGGAACTCCTTTGGTAATTTTAAAGAAAAGATCAACAATGCAATGGTTGAAATCAAGGCAATAGATGATAAGGTTGAAATGGGTCTTCTTGAAGAAGGTGACATAATCAAGAGAAGGAAACTATTTGAAGTGTTCTGGAAATTTTCAAGGTTGCAGGATTCTTTTGTCTTCCAAAGATCAAGGATGAAATGGCTGAGATTAGGAGACACAAATTCTTCTTTTTTCCATGCATGTGCGAGGAAAAGATCCTTGGAGAATACTATTCAGGGATTGCGATTAAATGGGTCATGTATTGAAGAACCTGAATTGGTAAAGGATGATATAGCAACTCATTTTGAACAGGTTTTCAAACAAGACTATTATATGCGGCCAACCTTGGAAGGAATCAACTTCAGGCAGGTTTCGGAAGATGAAAACAGAATGCTAACAGTAATTTTCATAAAGGAAGAGGTAAAGAATGCAGTGTGGGAATGTGAAGGGAATAAAAGCTCGGGACCCGACGGTTACAACTTCAACCTTCTCAAAAAACACCGGAAGGTAGTGGAAGTTGATTTTTGTAAAATGGTAGATGATTTTCATAGAAATAGGAGATTAACAAGAGGGTCTAATGCATCCTTCATAGTGTTGATCCCAAAAAAGGAAAATCCAATTAGATTGAATGAATATAGACCCATATCTCTTGTTGGGTGTATCTATAAGGTGCTGGCCAAACTACTTGCAGGGAGGTTGAGTAAGGTGATGAATTCTGTTATTTCAGGGAACCAAACTGCCTTTTTGAAAGGAAGAAATATATTAGATGGAGTGGTTGTTCTCAATGAGGTTTTGGATTATGCAAAGAAGAAGGGGAAACCGTGTATGTTTTTTAAAGTGGATTTCGAAAAGGCGTATGATTCGGTTAGTTGGGAGTTTCTTGAATATATGTTAACCAGAATGAGATTTCATGCTAAATGGAGAGGATCGATAAAGGGATGCCTTAATTCGGCTTCGGTATCAGTTTTGGTAAATGGAAGCCTGACAAGGGAATTCGAAATGTTAAAGGGAATTCGTCAGGGAGACCCAATGGCACCATTTCTATTTCTTATTGTGGCGGAGGACCTGAATGGTCTCATCCGTAAGGCAGCGGGATGTAACATATACAAGGAATTTGTAATTTCAGGAAGAGATGAGAAGTTGGGGATTTCACATATACAGTATGCAGATGACACGATGTTGGTGGGGGAACTATCCATACCCAATGTGAGGGCTGTAAAGTGTATATTGAGATGTTTTGAATTGGCGGCCGGACTAAAGGTGAATTTCCATAAAAGTGGCTCAGTAGGGATAAAGCCAAGTCCAGGGGTTTTGGAATGTACAGCAGATATTCTCAATTGCAGTTTAGGAAAATTACCGTTCAAGTTCTTGGGTATCCTCGTGGGAGCAAATCCAAGGAAGGCTACATCTTGGGCTTCGTTGATAGAATCATTAAAGAAAAGATTACTTGGGTGGAGGAACAAATTCTTATCTTTTGGTGGCAGGGTTATTCTGATCAATGATGTTTTATCAAGCCTTCCAGTATACCTTCTATCCTTTTAGGGCTCGTTTGGTTGTCAGGATAAGAGAGACGGGATATGATAAGCTATCATATCCTGTCTGAAACTATTGTTTGGTGAGCCAGCAGGATAGGATAAACCAATCTTGTCACCTATCATATCTTGTCCATCTAGTTAAAATTCTATCATGAGGGGGGAGCTGGGTTAGAACTCAACAGGATATGATAAGGTGATTTATAATATTATAAAGTATAAAAATATTTTATATATAAAATAATTAAAGTATAATAAAATATAATATGATTACCAAAAAAAGTATAATAAAACATAAAATAATAAAAATATTAATAATTAATTTAAAAATTTATTTTTATTTTGTCACAAGGCTAATTTTGTTACTTCACATTATTTTAAAAAACTGAAAAATAAATTAAAAAATATTCTAATGATTTAACTATATGTAAAGTAAAAACTAAAAATGAATATTTAAAATTATAACAAAATTAATTTAAGCTAAACAATATTTTAAAATTTTAAAATATTATATGTAATATTATCACAAGGACAATTTTGTCTTTTTATATAATCTTCAAAAATAAAAATTATAAAAAACTAAAATCTAATAAAATATGAAAACATTCAGAACAAAAACAAAAATTTTAAAATCCGTACTAAAATTACAATGCTATCCAGTTGGTTATCTGGTGGACACCAAACGTCGGACAGGATAACAACTTATCCTGCTCATATCATATCCTACTCCTATCCCGCTCTCTTATCCTATCCGCCCCTATCCTATCCTGACCACCAAACGAGCCCTTACAAGGCACCTAAAAAGGTAATTAATAAAATTATCCAGTTATATAGAAACTTTCTTTGGGGTGGGAGTGAGGAGTGTAGGAAAATTTGTTGGGTAAAATGGGATGTGGTGTGCAAAAAAAAGGAAGAGGGTGGGCTAGGTATTAGGAATTTGTCGGCTTTCAACTTGGCTCTTCTAGGAAAATGGAGATGGTGTAACATCCCTGACTGCTTTATGGATTGACGACTGTCCCCACAAACTCACACGCTTCGTCAAGCACGCTTAACTGTGGAGTTCTTAAGTGATGGGCTCCCGAAAAGAAGATGCATCTTGTTAGTATAGGTAGTACCAATCAATTCATATAAGCCTTCCTCAATTATATAGTCCCATACCTACACAGTCTCAGGATCCCTCTCATTCGGGTGTGTAGTCGGTTCATTCATGTGTCCCTCCGCCTAGAAGTCTGCCAGGAGCCGCTCCTTGTCCGTGCCTTCTTGCACCGGCGACCACTCCCCGCTCTCGTCGAGTATTCACCCGAATAACGTATAATAACCTATTTATTTTGAAAATTTTCAAAATAAACACTATGGTTGGAAATAAAATATAAACCTAAACGGTTTCGTTCACGGGTCAAAATTAGGTTTTCTGACCAGTAAAATCTTATTGTCAGTGAAAACGCAGATCGGGTTTCGTCTAAGTTTTAAACCTCAATTTTTACCGTAAGCTTCTACCATAAGGTAGAGTATAACTATGATTTTATTTTATAAAAAATCATTTTCTAGATCTAATATAAAAATTACGAACAATTAAAATTCTATTGATAATTGAGAAACAGTAAAAACAACAAAAACAACAAAACGGTAAAAATCGTAAAAACAGGGTGTTATAGATGGAGATTACTAAATGAACAGGAATCTCTGTGGGCTAGTGTGTTGCGTGTCGGGTATGGGGATGCTTCAAAATGTCGGGTATGGTTGACAAATGGGATATCAAAAAAAGTGGGGAGTGGAACTTCTGTTTCTTTTTGGAGGGATTCTTGGGCTGGTGCAATCTCTTTTGCAAACATGGTTAACAGGTTATTCAACATTTCCAATACAAAGGACGCATCTGTGGCACAAATGGGAGAATGGAGAGGTGGAGTTTGGTTTTGGAAGCTTTCATGGAGAAGAAGGTTATTTGTGTGGGAGGAGGATATGCTAACAAATCTGATGAACCTAATCGCAGGACAAGAAATCTCACAAGACAAAGTTGATATATGGTGCTAGTTGGGGAAGGTGGAACCTCCATATTCTGTGAAAATAGCATATGCACTTATCACGGGAGTTGGAGAGAGGGAGAACAACGAAATTTTCAGATTGCTATGGGATAATAAAATCCCTTTGAAGGTTGGTGCTTTTTGCTGGAGAGTGATCCTGGATCGTATTCCAACATCTGACAACCTTTTTAAAAGGGGTATTATAAACTCTAATGGTTATTTGTGTTGCTTATGTAAAACAAATCCTGAGAACACAAGACATCTCTTTATTAATTGTGATTTCTCTTATGCTGTGTGGATGGGTATTTATAATTGGCTAGGAGTGAAATTAGTATTTGCAGGCAACCCAGGAGGTCTTCTACAGCAACATGATGGCTTGCTTTTTAAAAGGGGCTCAAGAAAGATATGGAGGTTGCTTTGGTTCTCAACTGTTTGGTCACTTTGGTTATATAGGAATGACTTAATTTTCAATCAAGGGATTCTCGACTTCAACAAGGTGATGGACCTAATCAAAATTAGAGTTTGGACTTGGAGTAATGGTTTGATAAAGAAGGCTTGTTTTTCCTTTTTAGATTGGAGCATTAACTCAATATATTGCATAGAATCTTCACTGTAATTGTTTTCTTGCAGGAGCTAATCCTTCACAATGAGGGAGGCTTAGTTTTTTCATTTTGCTGTTTGGATATGCTTTGCTGCGATATCCTTTAAAAAAGTTTTCGGGGAAGAATTATTCTAGGCAGGGACCAGTTATTTGTGTGGGAGGTGTAATGTAACTTTGTTCTTTGATTTTCTTTGTATATGAGTTAGGGTACCTCTTATACTCTTTGTAATATACTTTTAGCTTATAAAAGAATAATAATATTCACATCTTCCATAGCAATCATTTATCACAAAGAAACACACATCCCTCAGCTCTTGTAGCTCCTAAGCTTGATGCTCCAAGCAAAACGAAAATAGAGAAATGAGATGGAATAGAAAGACCCCAATAAATTTCCCCTCCTTCTCCTCCATTTCCTTCTCCTCTTCTTTCTTTCCTCTAGTTCTCCCTCTTCCTAAATGGTAGAAATTTCTGATTCTAGAAAGAATGAAGGAGAAAGAGGAGAACCGTACCCCCCCTCTTATAATGATTCTTCATGTGCGGACAAAAATGTCCCTAACCTAAAGGGCATTAATTGTGGAAAAACCCACAAGTTAACAATAAATTAATAGAAAAACTAACTATAAAATTTTTAAGGGTATGTCAAGGGCATCTCATTCTCGTGGCACCCTCTAATATACATGTATACCCAGCACAAACCAAATTTGGAGACAATAAAAGAGAATTAAACTAAATTAACAATTGGACAAAAAAAATTCGCGTTACAGTAAGAAAGAGAACTTAAATTGATTTCAAGTTTACTTTGATTTCCATCAAACACGGTACAGGCACTAAGCCATTTATAGGCTAAACATGAATATATAGAATAATCAACACTTATTCATGATGAAAACAAATTTAGCAGCAATATTTGACTTCTTTTATGCATGATGATATAGCTAATTGTGGGCAGCAATGATCACAATTTCGAATGCTTTCAGACGATGCAATTTGTCGGGAGTAGTACCATAAAATTGAGATATGGTAGTGTGACTTGCAGGTGTGAATTGCAACAAATTTTGACAATTCAACTTTTAAATTGCTAGCACAACTTTGGTTTAATTTTTTTTTTTTTAAAGTAGCAGTAACTTGATGGATCCCATTTTCTTTCTCTCTCACACACACATGAAACGCAATAAAAGATCGGCTTTTATGATAAGCTCAATTAATTACTCACTTTTTTCCTTATTAATTAACCATTTTTCTGTTTGGTAGGAAGTGAGAGAGATTATATAGAGGTAAATTCATAAAATAAAGAATCTTACTAATCAGTGCCCTAAGGATATTGGTTAAGGAATCCAAACGTATCAAAAATTGTATCTGAAAGTGTAACTTTTGAATTTTCAAATTATTGAATACATCACTTTCCAAGGTAAACTTTCTATTTTTGATTCCTTAACCAATGTCTCAAGGGCACTGGTTAGTATTTACCTAAAATAAATAGGAAAGTGGATAACTAATAAGGGGGAAAATGAGTAATTAATTGGGCTTATCATTTGTAATGTTACACATGTTAGAATAACGAATAAAGCCTATTTAAAGTAAGCAAATATGTAAACTGGGAAAGTAAGGGTGTATCCACCCTTGATTAGTTAAAGTATATTGAGATCTTCATACACTTTAACTAATCAATGATGGATACATTCTTACTTTCTCACTTTACTCTTTTGCTCATTTTAGAGGAGCCTAATCCTAAAAAAACCTATAAAAGATATATCAAAATATAAGATCTGAGCTATCCATGAATAATAAATCTCACCACCATGGAATAGAAAGCTAAGGGCTAATGCGGTGGTGGATTCAATGGGAGAAACAATGCAATTCTTCCGTGCACATCTTTCCCACCATTTATATTTATCTCTGGCACACTTGCATCAAGAAGGTAGCTAGGATAGCTAAAGTTTTCCCCACCATCAAACATTTGAATACAAGGAGATTATCACACATATATACAAAATATTACAACTCAAAGTGTGTAGTTTATTACCCGCATCAAAAACATGTAAAGAATACATAAGAGCAACATTTCGAATTCTACTATGTAATCATTCCAAGTCAAGGCTATAAGTAAATCATTGGTTAGCACTTTTAAAACCATAGCTTAAGAGAAAAAATATTTAGACTTAAACTAAATCTCATATGCCACCTTATTGCAATGTCACTACCAGAAAACATGATATTACCGACGGAAAATTAACGACGGATTTGGTATCCATCGGTAGTTTGTGCATTTCCGACAGATCTAGCCGTTGGTATGTTAGAATACCAAAAGTTGCACAAATTGTCGATGGAAAGCCCATCGGTAATGTTACCGACGACTTTTTCCGTTGGTAAATCCATCGGAAGGGATGGCAGAAATGACAAATTGTTGGCGGGAGAGTGTACCGATGGAATAGTCCGTCGGTAATTCTGAAATGTAAGTACCGACGGATTCGACCGTCGGAAATATTCTTGTGGATACGACGGAATAGTCCGTTGGTAATCATTTTTTGAATTTCCGACGGAAAAAGCCGTCGGAAGCCGTCAGTAACCTTTTATTTAACCTGACCGTAACCCTTCTTCCCCCCACTTCACCCTTTCTGCTTTCCTTTTCTGTTTTCTCTCTCTGCCCTCACTGCGAACCACCGTCGCCGCCACAGAACACCACGGTCGCCGCCTCCGTTCGTTGTTACACCCCTCGGCGCTACATGTTGAAACTAAATTACTGAAAATAAATATGCTGGTTGCTTTCGGAAAATATTATTTTCTCTATTTCTTAAGTTACTTGAAATTAGTTGTAATTTTTTTTTCTTTTCCTCGGTCGATACAAAACAAACTTTGATAACTAATAACCGCATATATATATATATATATACATCATCACTTTTTACATAAGGACCTTTATATTTACAGGTCATTTACTAAAGTCACAACATAAGGAAACACACATAAACTAAACCTATATAGTAACGGTAGTCTGGAACCACGACATCAAAAAGATGGCTCTTAGTAGCTAAGATATACAGACTTTGACAATACCACTACTTCCCAAAACGTAAACCTAAAAACATCCTACAGCTGGTCATATCTAGTGAAAACCATTGGGAAGACCTCCATCGTCCTCCCCGGCTGCAGGAGTATCCGGCGAGGATACATCCGCCTCTACCTAAACCTCTGGAATAACGCCGTCTACCTGAGGATGATACTCGGGTACCTCCTCCTCGTCCTCCATGGGGTCCTCCTCCATCTCCTCATCCTCCTCCGGAACAATAACGATCGGCACTAGAGGTGACGGTGGCGCTGCCGCATGCAGTGGCTGATCAAATGGTGGCTGATGCACCAGATTTCCCTCATTCACCAGGTTCCTCAACAATAGCCACATCGGGGGAAGTGGTACTTTGACTGCCTCAAAGCTGTGAGTACGGGTCTGTTGTCTCATCGCTAATGTACCCGTAGTGGTACATAACGGCCCAGTGTACGTAGCGCTGCGGGCGCCTGGGTTAATCACCCACACACTACCATCCTCAGCATCGTCAAAGTGAAGGGAACGTATCCCCGAATACGATATCGGACTGTGTGGTTCATCCGCACTCATATATATATATATATATATATATATATATATATATATATATATATATATATATATATATATAGAAGCATAATAGAAACCCAACATGAAAATAAATAAAGCAAGGGTGAGATACCAATATTGAGATTCATCATGATAACTACATGCACGACACCCAAACAAACATCATACATACATATTGTAAATAATTCCTACCAGTGGGATTCTTTCTCGCCAATCAAATCGTGATTTTTCAAGAATGCATGACACTTCAATATCCATCCTATGAGTCTTGACCTTTATTCTCCGGAGATCCTAACTTCCCTCCTTCGAGCAATGATTAGGTTGCGATACCCATTAACACGGTTGTCTCATGAGGTCGACCAATAAATTTAGGTCCGGCTCCAATTGTTCAAGGATACCACAATGAAGCACCTAAAATAATATTGGAATAGTTCCCTATTGAGTACATTCGTGCCGGGTAACCGAATTCCACGACCCGAGGTTGCAAAGCCTCGAGCATTCGCTGGATTTTTGAAGCCCGAATCTCCCTAAGACCCAAAGACCCTAGAATTTATCTCCGGTCCATAACTAACCAATTTACCCAATTCACCCTTTGTGAAATTGTAGATTGATACACAAGGCAAGTCTGCCCAAAATGGCATATCTGCCAGACTATGCATGTAAAACCCGTTGTTATTGTAACTGTTATTTGTCGTTCGTTTTTCCTCTGTCGAGGTTTAAAGCTCCCGACTACCCTTTCTCAGGTATTACAATTCTTTCCACCTCCAAAGTACAATTTCCTCTTAGGAACACTAGCGTGACGTCTCGGCAATCTAGGTCCTTATCCTTTCCTTTATTTTCCCAAAAGAGTTTTCGTTCGGTGAAACACAATACCAAAACAAAAACTCCGAAAACTTATCCAAGTTTGTCAGAATATTTCCGCTATTCTTAAATTCTTTTCTAAAAACCCTTTTTTGATGAAATTCGTTTTAAAACGTAACGAAAATCATTTTTCCTTAAATTCATTTATTTTTATGTCTAAAAAATCCGTTAACACTTCTAAAATCATTTATGATCCATATATTTATTTTTTTCTCACGTAAAAGATCGTTTTTACTCTTGTGTGATTCCTCCAGAATCATCTTTTTCATCTCAGGATTATCAGGTACACAGACTCGTCCATTGCATCTTAAGATGTTGTCTGATCCTAAACTAAACTCAGTAGCTTTTCCTTGTTCCATTAACTTTTTCTTCTCTTGAAGACAGGTATCGACAACTTGTTGTTCTTTGATCTCTTCCATTAATCGACTAGAGATCTTGATCATTCCCAAACTAATTTTCTTTTGACTTACGTCCATGATTAAGTTGGGATCATAAAAATTTTCAATAAACTCTAATTCCTTCACCATCATAGCTGAGATATGAATGGCCTTCCGACTTAGTGCATCTGCTACAACATTGGCTTTTCCAGGATGATATTGTAATGTGATGTCATAATCTTTCAGAAATTCCATCCATTGTCTCTGTCTCATATTGAGCTCCTTCTGATCAAACAGGTATTTCAGACTCTTGTGGTCACTAAAGACATCAAACTTGGCTCCATACAGGTGGTGTCTCCATATCTTTATTGCGAAAACCACAGCAGCTAATTCCAGATCGTGCGTCGGATAATTCCTGTCACGAGTCTTTAACTGTCGTAATGTGTAAGCTACGACTTTCCGATGTTGCATTAATACACAGCCTAAACCTTGATATGAAGCGTCACAATATACTTTGTAAGGTTCATTCGGTTCAGGAAGTATTAACACTGGCGAGGTTGTCAGACGTTCCTTAATCTTTTGAAAACTCTCCTCGCACTTGTCAGTCCATATAAAAGGTTGATCCTTCCTCGTTAGTTGAGTCAATGGTCCCACTATCTTGGAAAAACCTTCAATAAACCTTCTATAGCAATCGGCTTGACCCACAAAGCTGCGAATCTCCGTTACCATTTTTGGACTTTCCCAAGAAAGTACTGCTTCTACTTTTGCAGGATCGACAACAATTCCTTCCTCAGTAATCACATGCCCCAATAATTTCAACTCTCCGAGCCAAAACTTGCACTTAGATAGCTTTGTGCACAACACCTTATCGCGTAGGATTTGTAGGACTTGTCGCAAATGCTCTTCATGTTCCTCATAATTCTTAGAATAAATGAGAATGTCATCGATGAACAGGACGACGAACTTATCAAGAAATGGAAGAAAAATCCGGTTCATGTAGTCCATGAAGATGGCAGGTGCATTCGTTACTCCAAAAGGCATTACAAGATTTTCGTAAAGTCCATAGCGAGTTATGAACGCAGTTTTTGGTATACCTTCCATTTTCACCCTTATCTGATGATATCCCATTCTCAAATCAAATTTGGAGAATGCAACAACTCCTCATAGTTGATCCATTAGATCGTCTATTCGCGGTAAAGGATATTTATTCTTGATCGTCACTTTATTGAGTTGTCGAAAATCTACGCAGTGTCTCGACCCTCCGTCCTTCTTTCTTACTAACAGAACTAGTGCTCCCCACGGGGAAACACTCGGTCGGATAAAATGTTTCTATAAAAGATCATCTAGTTGAGCTTTCAACTCAGCAAGTTCTGTTGACGCCATCAGATACAGAGCGATTGAAATCGGACCGGTTCCTAGAATTAGATCGATGGAGAATTCGATATCTCTGATAGGTGGCAAACCTAGAATATCATTAGGAAACACATCCGGAAATTCTCTCACTACAGGCATCGTACTCAAGTCGATTTCCCTCTCGACTTCCAAGTTAGATAGAAGCAAATATTCCCGAGCTCATTCTTTCGAACAAGTTCTCATTTGGTGGGTAGATAAAAATCCAGAAATCTCAGGATCAGGAAAAACTAAGGTCTTATGGGAGCAATCTAAAAGGATATGGTTGGAAGATAACCAATCCATGCCTAGAATTACATCTAATTGAATTAAAAGCAAGCATATGAGATTAACAAGAAAATGTCTATCCTGAATAATGATAGGACAGTTCAGACATATAGAATTCACAACAACAGGTTCAGTAGTTGGAGTTGAAACAATCAGATCATATGACATGGAAGAAACAGGCAATTCTAAATGTCTCACACATTCCCTCTCAATTAAAGAGTGCGTTGCACCCGAATCGAAAAGTACAGTTAAGAGATTACCAGCTATGTCGCAACTACCTTGTATGAGATCTTCAGATTTTGAAGCCTCAGCACCACTCATGGTGTAAGCCCTTCCCTTAGCTGTCGGTTTATTGGTCCTAGAATTGTTGGTGGTTGATGCAGGTTTCTGAGTTTGACAGTCTTTGGCCTTGAGCCCTATCTTTCCACATTTGAAGCACTGTACTCCCTGGAGTCGACAATTATCAGTAAAACAAGTTTCGCTTCCACATTTGAAGCATTTACGAAACTGGCCTTGGTTTTGGTTCCTTTGGCCTCCACTACTGTACGCAGAAGTGACTGGACGGTAAGATTGTTGATTCTGGTTTGGATTATTTCCGGGTGGTCGGAAATAAGGCTTCCCCTAAGCTGATTTTCCTCTCTGGTTCTAGTACTGATTCTGGTTTTGATTCTTGGATCGAGATGGTCCTCTAACATTCCATCTATTATCTCTCCCTTTTTCATCTGTTCTACCTTCCTGCATTTCTTGACCAGAGCTTGAAAGTTTTTGATTTCCAGTGGCAATATTGACTCATTGATTTCAAACCTTAAACCTCCTTCAAACTTCTCACATTATGGAAGGTATGATGAAAATGGACAACACACTGGTCCGTTTGCTAAATTCTTAGAAAAGCGTGGCATATGTGCTCAATACACAATGCCAGGTACACCACAACAATATGGTGTATCAGAAAGGTGTAACCGAACCTTAATGGATATGGTTAGGAGTATGTTAAGTAATGCATCTTTACCCTTATCATTGTGGATGTATGCCTTAAAAACTGCCATGTATTTGTTGAATAGGGTTCCTAGTAAGGCAGTTCCAAAGACACCTTTTGAACTGTGGACTGGAAGGAAACCTAGTTTAAGGCACCTGCATGTTTGGGGTTGCCAGGTAGAAATAAGGATTTATAATCCACAAGAAAAGAAACTGGATGCAAGAACAATCAGTGGATATTTCATTGGTTATCCAGAAAAGTCTAAGGGGTTTAGATTTTATTGTCCTACCCATAGTACAAGAATTGTTGAAACTGGGAATGCTAGGTTCATTGAGAGTGGTGAAACCAGTGGGAGTGAAGCTTCACGAAATGTGGAGATTAATGAAGTAAGAATACAAGTTCCTTTAACTTGTGTTCCTACTGCTCAAGTTGTTGTTCCTCAAATTGTTGAACCGTATAATAATCAAGAAGAACAACAAATTAATGTTCCTGAGGTTGACAATGAACCTATAATAGAACAACCACAAGAAATAGCATTAAGAAGATCCCAAAGAGAAAGAAGATCTGCTATACCGAATGATTATGTGGTATATCTACAAGAGTCAGAAAATCACTTAGGAATTGATGATGATCCAGTTTCATTTTCACAAGCCATGAATGGTGATAATGCTGATAAATGGTTAGATGCCATGAAAGATGAGCTTAAATCCATGGAACAGAATGATGTTTGGGACCTCATAGAATTGCCTGAAGGTTGCAAGAGAGTTGGGTGTAAATGGGTCTTTAAGACTAAGCGTGACTCTCATGGCAACCTTGAACGTTACAAGGCCAGACTTGTTGCTAAAGGTTTTACTCAGAAAGATGGCATTGATTACAAAGAAACGTTTTCACCAGTTTCCAAGAAAGATTCTTTCAGAATTATCATGGCACTGGTAGCTCATTATGATTTAGAGTTGCATCAAATGGATGTGAAAACTGCCTTTTTAAATGGGAACTTAGAGGAAGATTTTTATATGAATCAACCAATGGGATTCATAGAGAAAGGAAAGAAACACATGGTATGTAAACTTAAGAGATCAATATACGGACTTAAACAAGCTTCCCGACAATGGTATCTTAAGTTCAATGATACTGTTGTTTCTTTTGGATTTAAGGAAAACATTGTTGACCGATGTATATATCTGAAGATCAGTGGGAGTAAGTTTATATTTCTGATTCTGTATGTTGATGACATCTTGCTTGCAACTAATGATCTTGGTCTGTTAAGTGAGACCAAGAACTTTCTCTCTAACAATTTTGAAATGAAGGATATGGGTGAGGCAAGCTATGTGATCGGAATAGAAATATTCCGGAATAGATCACTTGGATTGTTGGGTTTGTCTCAAAAGGCATATATTAATAAATTTTTAGAGAGATTTAGGATGGACAAGTGCTCAGCATCTCCTGTTTCAATTCAGAAAGGAGACAAGTTTAGTCTCATGCAATGTCCAAAGAATGATTTGGAACGGAAATAGATGGAAAATATTCCTTATGCATATGTTGTTGGGAGTTTGATGTATGCTCAGACATGAACGAGATCAGATATAAGTTTTGCAATTGGAATGCTGGGTAGATACCAGAGTAATCCAGGAATGGACCACTGGAAAGCTGCAAAGAAAGTTCTTAGATACTTGCAAGGAACAAAGGACTACATGCTCACTTATAGGAGATCTAATCTCCTTGAGGTGGTTGGATATTCAGGTTCAGACTTTGTTGGATGTGTGGATACAAGAAAGTCCACTTTTGGTTACGTATATCTTTTAGCCGGAGGAGCAATATCATGGAAGAGTGAGAAGCAGTCGGTCATTGCTGCATCCACTATGGAGGCTGAATTTGTGGCATGCTTTGAGGCCACTATTCAGGCTAATTGGCTGCGGAACTTTATTTCAGGACTTGGAATAGTCGATAGTATTGCCAGGCCGCTGAAAATTTATTGTGATAAATCCGCAACTGTCTTTTTTTCGAAAAACGATAAGTACTCTAAGGGTGCTAAGCATATGGAAATAAAGTACTTTGCCGTTAAAGAAGAAGTTCAGAAACAAAGAGTGTCAATTGATCATATTAGCACTGAACTTATGATTGCCGACCCTTTAACAAAAAGGTTACCACCCAAAGCATTTACTGGTCATGTTGAAAGAATGGGCATTGTGTCTGCTAGCGAATGTTAAATTATGTTTTTAATTCATTAATGGTATATGTATGACACTCTAAGCTTATTAATGTATAAGTTTCTGAAATTTTTGTTTTCAAAATTATGTGTGCACAATTATGAATGATGACGTTGAAAACATGATTGGTCTTTAAAATGAAATTATTGTTAGACATATTATGTATTTCCCATGAAAGTGTCATATTAGGAAGAAGACTAATATAGTAGTACATGGAAGGAACTTTGTCAAAATAGGGATATATGACCGCCATGACTCTTATTAGTTCTTATTCTAAAATATGACTTATGATGTAACAAATGTATGAAACATCTGTCCTTACTTATGCGCATTATGATTGATTCTTATTAAACCATGAAGTTGCATTTTGTCACATGAGCCAAGTGGGAGAATGTAAGAATTAATGTCTCGTGTGTGACAAATATTAGTGGTGGTTTAATATTTGAATGAAATGACATATTGTTTGACATTTGAATGAATGATTATGACTCTTGGCAAGGAGTCTTATGAATGAAATGATGTATTGCTTGATGGAAGCAATTATAAAAGGAAGGAAATGAAACATTTCCCTATCTCTGCCTAGAAAGAAAGTCTCCTAATTTCCATCAAAGTTAGAGGCATAAAGAGAAAGGAAAGGGATGGAAGAGTTTCCATTGTTGATTGAAGTTCAAGCAAAGAAGTATTAACATTTAAGTATGGAGAAAGGTTAGTGTTTCCATTCATCCTATTAGTGAAGACTATGAATTCTTAAGATCCTTATTAATGGCTCATGTATGATAGAGTTTACATTAGAACTATACAGGGAATTGGTTGGGCAATGCTGTTGACCTCTTCAAAGGGGCAGAAATTCCTAGTTGGCCTTCCCGGATCAACCTTTTTCATCCACATCAAAACCAAAATGGGCCTATGGCACCACAACATGCTGTCTTTGGTAGTAAATTGTTGGGTGTAACGTGTGCTTTAGCAAGCTACTGTTCTTTCTCATTGTGTCTCATCATTCAGATCAACTTAATTATCTCTTAATATTGACCAAGTATATACAAAACACTTCTTCACCAACTGCTTTAGATTCTTGTCATTTTATATATCAATATTGTTATGGGTGAAGATGTCATTTGACTTGTGTTGCCATTTGTCACCATTCCCCTTACACATCACAGGCTAAGATGAGTGAAGAATTCCCAAGTCATCACTCAAGCACTACTTTGATGTCTACAATGGGTGTAATACAATCCATTGTTTTAATTTGTTTTTTTAGAGAGATCTTAGCCAATGGAAGTTGGGTTGGAATATCAGGCTTCTAGCTGTGGCTTATTCGGTTTACTCCTAATCTGTGAAGCACAAACGCAGACACGAACACGTGGAAACCAACGATGTCCAAAATATAGGACACCGTGACACGGTACGTTTGTACGTGCGTGTGCTTGTGTGTAAAATCAAATTAAATTAAATATGTGTGTCATTATATATTTGTCATCTAAATAGCTTGTTAAACATTATATTTTTCCTATGTAATGAGTCGCACAAAATATAATGAGACATCATTATACAATTTGAGCACTTTGTTTCTAGACAAGTGGAGGTGCGGCCAAAAAACTGAGACTGTCAGAAGAAGGAAGGAGCGTATACAAGGAGGGATTCAAAAAGTATTTTAATGAAAAAGAAGAAACGACAATGAAAAGAATCTAGTTCTTTTCTTTCTTTTTTACTATTTAAAAAGTTTTGATTTATCTTTTATTTTTTCTAAAAAAATTTGAGATGTGTCATTGAGGTGTCCAAAGCACATATATAAATGTCGGCAAAATGTCCAGGAAGTGTCTGAATCAAAATAAATTAATTTTAAATTATACACCTGACAAGAAGTCTAGGACACGTGTCGTATGGGTATCACATGAGTCGATGTCGGACACGTGTCCGACACTCAGACACCCCAAAAGCTAGGAGTGTCCATGCTTCATAGAGTCCTAATACCAAATCACTTGATTTAGACTTGAAAACTACATGATAGACAAATTGAAATTGGTTCATATGTGTATATTATTAATGTTATTGCAGGGAATTGCGTCGTCTGGAATAATGGTTGTTGTAATTGCATGGTGCAATCATATGAGAGACCCTATATTTTTATCTGCTTTCAACCCTCTACAGCTTGTCCTTGTGACCATTGCTGCTTCTGACGCCGAAAAGCAGTCAACCCTTTTCCCTCTGCAGCTTGTTCAGCTCTGAGTTGATCTTGTTGATTTTGGGCAGTGTTAAGATATTGGCAAGTGCACCGAATCGCGACAAGTAATAATAATGAGAGTAGAGTATCGTTCCCAACGAGGATTGAGATTAATTATCCACGTAGCTTAGGCAATTGATATTTGAACCAATGAATTTCATGTTTATAAAAGAGTAATTGATTTTTTATCCTAAATGTAAGAAAATGGAAGAATGAACAATTAGGATGAGATCTAATTAAGTATTTAGGACGGTTAGGAATCGGAATCCCTTAATTTTCACCTAATGCAACCTTGTTAAACCCTAACTTCAATTCAATTCATTCAATTAAAATTCAAGTCACTAATTTAGGTTTATCCCTAATTCCTTAGGTGATATCCTTTTGTTACCAATCAAGAACCCTAATTCCTTAGGTGATTCAAGAAGTAGCACAAACATTAGGCATGAGACTCATAGAAATGTATTGCATTGAAGTTTTGTTCCTAGAATCAACACCACAATAGTAATCTACTTCAGATCTAGCATGAACGCAAATTTTCCAATTATACATTCACACTTGTAATCAATTTCAGAGATGGATAATCAAAGAAATGCATTAAGCATAGAAGAGATTACCCTAATTGAACAAATTTGAATTGAAATCAAAGGTAAAATGAACTTGCATCAAGATCCAAATGAGTTCATCCTATCCTAACCTAAAGGATTTAGAAACTCATGGTAGAAAGCTGAAAATTAGATGAAATGGGTGAAGATTGGGATGAGGAAGCCATTGATTCTTCAATTCTTCTTTTCAAAAGCTCTTGAACAACCACGAATCTCGAAAACGCTCTCAAATATAACTGCTTCGCACTCACAAAATGATCCAAAAGTCCCTCAAAATAACTTTCGAACACAATTTATAGTGTCGGGAAATGAACCCAGTGTCGGGCGCTAAGATTGGGGCGTTGGGCGTTGGACTTGGAACTGAACTGGCACACTCTGTCTATCTTCTAGCGCCGGGCGCTGGGCACCAGAAATCATGTTTTCTGTTCCAGCTGAGTGCTGGCTTTGGAAACTGAGCGTTGGAAATCATGCTTTCTGTCCCAGCTGAGCGCTAGGACTTGAGATTCCTCTTCTCCTGTATATTTCCAACCAATTTTTAAGTGTGTTTTCCTCCAAAAAATGAAATCTAAGAGTCAAACTCTAGTAAGAAGAATTTGTATATTTTTCCTATCCATTTTCCTTTAGTTCCTAAGATTATATACATTTTTACTTTTATTTTCTCTATGAATCTGCATATGTTGCAGATTTATCACAACCCCAAACTTAGAGATTTTGCTTGTCCTCAAGCAAACATTTAGGCACAGAAAAGGGGTAAAAAGATATGGAGTTTAATGTTCAATCCCCTTGTGAAGCACATTACACCTGCAAGACTTCAACTCCTTAACACTTTTGCAGAATACACAAGCATCACACAATCAAACATTAATTCCACTTGATCACAAGTTTCATGCTTTAGAACAATCAAACACACTACAAAATCAGCTCCATTGAATGCACAAGAAAATCCCTTGCAACCTCTCTATTTAGTGTCTCACACATCCTCACTTGGTGATATTTGATCTCAATTCCGATCATCATGCATTCCTCAATCCTAATCTTGACAAGATGCTAAGAACACACATCACAAATGTCAATGCAACACATATCATGAGGTCTTTTATTTGGATGCAATGGGGCTAACGTGGGGGTGGATAAAATCAAGGATTTAGGCTAAACTACCTTGACTTCAAGGAATGTGGACTCTTGGAGTTTCCCTTGCTTAGCTAGCTCACAAGCACATAAGCACACAATTTGTGCTATTTTTCTTTTTATTCATTTACAACTCTCTCTTTTTCTTTTGTTTTCTTTTTTCTTGTTCATTCTCTTTTCATTCTTTTATTTTTCATCACTTCTATTCTTGCCCTTTTCTCACTTTTGTATACTTTCTTTGTTTCTTTTCCTCTTTTTGGCTTTTTCTATTTTTCTTTTTCTTTGTCTTTCTTTCACACTTTGTCTTTTTCTTTTCTTTTCAATTTTTTTTTCACAGTAGCCATCTTTAGTGGCCTATTCACACCCCAAACTTAATTTACTTGCTTGTCCCTAAGCAAGAGAACAACCCCAAACTTAAGTCCAAACATTCCTCTAAGCCTAAGTAGTGGGACAAAATTGTTTTTTCGATTTTTGGCTTGTAATGTGCTATCTTGTCAAGAAAAATTGGCCAAGGCTCAATTGGGCTCAACAATGGTAAATGTTAGGATGGCAATTATGGCCCTAAGTTTAAGCAAAGAATTATTGCCTCAATCATTTATGCATATGCAAAAACATTGCAACAATGACAAGCATCGAGGCAAGAAAAAGTGAGAACATGCAAGTGATGGACAAGCACACATGAAAGAAATGGTAATGTGATGTGTTTGGGCTCAGAAGCTCACAATTTAGGATTTTGTGCAAGAGTAATCCGTGCATCCAACATTGCATCAATTATAGCATGAAAAATTGGCACAACAATTCACAAGGATCAATGGTTTCAATGCAATCATGTGCTCAACTAGTGTAAAATGCATGATGCCAGAAATTTCAGTCAAGCAAAAGTTCTAGGTTCACAAGTGACTTTACACAAAACTCCACTCAACACAAGTGTGCAAGACAAAGAAACTAGATTTCACTCACGCACTCCACAGTCTGTAACAAAATTGACGTAAGGGATAAAGGAGAAAGAGTTAAGAACACTTCCCTCATTTTCCTTGCGTGATCGAGCCTGTGGTATCTGCACACACTGCAAACGTAGCTGGATGACACTATCCAGTCTTCACTACAGTATATGAAGAACAGTTGTCAGGATGCCATGAGTTATTATTTTTTTAAATCCACACATACTAAACAGTGAAATATAAGACTCTACACACCCAGATAAGTTTTAGATCCACAAAAACTCTATGACAAGTTCAGAATGATAATAATAAAACAGACAAGTTCAAACAACAAAACAAAGTCCTAACTACTGTGGTGCCCCCCCATGGAGCATCCTCGACAGAATCTGATTCTTCACCCTCCTCCTCAACTTAGGCCTCCTCCATGTCATCTGTGGCAGAGTCATCAAAATTAATCATCTCTAAGATCTGCTGCTCGGTCAGTGGTCCTACAGGTAGCCCTCCCAAAGTTTCCAGGTCCACGCCTTGATTCTCTGCCATTCGGCGGAGCATAGATTCCAGCCCTTGCTGAGATTGCAGAATAAGAGTATTTAGGCGACATATAGCTTGAACATTGCGGTCTAACCGCCTTTGACGAAGTGCTACACGCTCCAGTTGCCCGGTGACCTTTGTAAGACTAGTCTCTACATTCCCAATCCTCTTTGTAGGGTCAGGTTGCTGCTGTCCAATGGGTGGCCCCTACTGTCTGGTGGATCAACATGATTAGCCTGTTGTCCAATGGGTCCCACCTCCAGCTTCTGAATACATTTTCCAGTAATGGCAATCATGGGCTTCACTAATATCTCTTCTCTTGAAGCATGCACACCAGCATTTTCACACAGCATCACAATCAGAGTAGAATGACCAAGAGCAGCGGAAGAAGATTGGGCAATTTCATACATATCTTCAGCAAGTATCTCACCCACATCAATCGCCTTTCCCTCATTGATGCAATAAACCAACTGAGCCCTAGGTACGATTACATAAGAGACATTGGCACAAACTTGCAGTGTGTGATGCACAAAGGTGCACCATGCTCTAGGAATAGGCTTGAAATGTGATGCTTTCAACTTTCTCGGTACCCCACTCTTAGTATAAGTCCACGATGCACCGGGGCGGCATAATGTAGTTAACAGTGTAGCCTCATCAACCTCTTCTTCCAGAAGTTATTCATACTCGCATTCCGCAGGTGCCGGTGTCCGAAGGATAGAATTAATGATATTAGCATTATACCGAATTTCCTTCCCTGGAACAAAGCTTACATGCTTGTTTCCCTTTGGTGGTTCAGTTATAAACTCATTGGCATATAACTCTTTAACCAACTCTTGAGACACCGGCTTTGGGAAGCTAACCAATGTATTCCACCTTCGATTCAGAATTTGATGAACTATTTCTGGACACTCGGTCCTCCCCAACCGAATTGCTTTCTCATTCTTAATACTCTTGGTTTTGATATGATCAACATATCGCTGCTCATGAGCTTGAGAGTGAAACAGGGCAGCATTATAGGATGGGGAGGCCGCAGCCTTCTTTATTTTCTTTTCGATTTCAGTGGGAGCCATGATAACCTGTTGAAGTGAAATGGAAAGCACGTATTTTACCCACAGGTTGTTACCTTTCGAAGCACAGAGAAGAAGAGAAAATAGGGTTTGCGGTTCTGGTTTCTAACGGAGAAGTCTCGCAATTGGGTTTAAAAACCCCAAACCAGCGCCCAGCGCTGTAACTTGGCACCCAACGCCAGAAGCCCAGGTTTTCCTGGTATTGTCAACGCTCAGATGCACTTTGTGGCGCCCAGCACTGGCTCCTCCAGTTCTTGTTAACCCTGCTTTCACGCTCAACACTGGTTTTTCAGGCTCGGCGCTATCAGAAGACTCTGCAAAATTTTTCACAACACTGATGCTATCCTTTTAGTCATTTCTCTGTGACAGACCTGCATACAAGTTCAGACCAATTCCTACACAACAAAATGTATTACAAGATATCAAAGAAATCACAAAAATTTAAAATGTGAAAATGAAAAAAAAATTCTAATCTACTCTTGGGTTGCCTCCCAAGAAGCACTTCTTTAACATCACTAGCTTGACGCCGGATTTATATTCAAGGTTCTTGCAAAGTCAAGGCGGCTTTTTCTCTCTCAAAGTTACGTCCAAAATATAGCTTCAACCTTTGACCATTCACTTTAAATCTCCTTTTGGATTCCGAGTCTTCCACCTCAACCGCACCATGAGCCATAACTTCTTTAACAATGAAGGGCCCTAACCATTTGGACTTCAATTTTCCAGGGAATAGTTTCAAACGCGAATTTAATAATAGCACTTGCTGCCCCGGATAGAAGACTCTATGCAATATGTGCTTATCATGGTACGCCTTCACTCTTTGCTTGTAAATTAAAGCATTTTCATAAGCCATTAATCTCATTTCCTCCAATTTGTTCAGCTGATCCAATCTCTTATCACCGGCTAGAGTAGAATCAAAATTGAAAAATTTAAGACTCCAATGTGCTTTGTGTTCAAGCTCCACCGGGAGATGGCATGACCTCCCACAAACCATTTGATAGGGAGAAAGACCAAGTGGAGTCTTAAATGATGTCCTATGAGCCCACAATGCATCATCTAGCTTTCTTGACCAATCTTTTCTTGAATTTGCAACAATCTTTTCCAAGATCTTTTTGATTTCTCTATTCGATACCTCAACTTGGCCACTTGTTTGTGGATGATAAGGGGTGTCCACCTTGTGTTTCACATTATACTTGGTCAAAACACTTTGCAATGATTATTGCAAAAGTGTTTCCCTCCATCACTAATCAACACCCGGGGCACTCCAGATCTAGCAAAGATATTCTTTTTGAGGAATTTAACAACTGTAGCTCCATCATTTGCCGGTGAAGCAATCGCTTCCACCCATTTGGACACGTAGTCCACTGCCACAATAATATATTGATTGGAGTATCACAATGGGAATGGTCCCATAAAGTCTATCCCCCCAAAATCAAACAACTCTACTTCAAGAATGCTTTGCAATGACATTTCGTTCCTCTTTGAAATTCCTCCAGTTCTTTGACATTTGTCACATTGCTTGGCATATGTGTGAGCATATTTGAAAAGTGTTGGCCAATAAAAGCCACAATTCAATACCTTCACTAATGTCTGGTCCTCATTATAATGCCCTCTATACGGGGAACCATGGCAATGCCAAAGAATGCTTTGAGCTTCATCTTGATCAATGCACCTGCGAAGGATACCATCTGGGCAACTCTTAAACAGAAATGGATCATCCCAAATGTAGAAATTTGCATCATGGAAGAACTTTTTCTACTGCTGCCATGTTAGGCCTTCCAGAATAATGTTTGCGACCTTAAATTTTGCCATACCCGCAAACCAAGGCCTCTCCTTAACGATGAGCAGTTTTTCATCCGGGAATTCCTCTCTAACTTCATTCTCTTGGACTGTTACAGCTTCATTTTCCAATCTGGACAAGTGGTCAGCAACCACTTTTCAAATCTTGGCTTTGATTCCACTTTAGTCAAGAGATATTTAAGTGCAGAATGATCACCAAAAACATACAATGACTTTACACTACAAGAATTTCCGTTGTTTCCCTAGGCCAAAGGCCTTGGGAAATCCAGAAAATCCGTGGGAAAGTACACATTTCCCAGGGATGACCCACGGATTCAGATCCCTCGATTTTTAGGGGGTCGAAAACTTTTCCCACGGGTAAGCCCTGGGAAATACCCCGCGGTTATGCCCTTGGGAAATTTCCCAGGGTTAAAACCCTGGGAAACTTTTCCCACGGGTAATCCCTGGGAAATATTTCTCAGGGTTTTAACCCTGGGAAAGGTTTCCCAGGGTTTTAACCCTGGGAATTTTTTTTTTAAATTATAAAACTTTATTTATAACTTAACATTAATGTTAAACTAGATAAATAAATAATTTATATGAATGCATCAACAAAGAAATTAACATCATAATTCAAGCAAACAATTTGTTCTACAAAAAATGTTATTCAAATCATATTTGTTCAACGAAAAAAGTATTTCAAACCATAATTAACATGATAAGTAAAATAAACATATAAATTCATTCAAAAGTCTAAGAATTCTCATTATAAGGATCCACAACAAAATGGTCAAGAGAGTCGTCGTCCTCCTGAGTACACTGGGTCGTCTGACTAGGCTGTCGTTGTTGTGGGGGTTGTTGTGGCTGCAACTATCGCACTATCTCCATCAGTTGTCGCATCGTATCCATCATCCGACGATGCTCCTCATCCCTCTGCCGCTCCCTCTCCTAGGAAGCGACCAACATCTGCCTCAACTGAGCAATCTCCGCAGACTCCTGAGGGTAACGACTGCAGGTGGTGGACGCTCCAACCCTAATCTCTAACTTGCGCGAGGGCCCTTTCCGATAGTTGGCGGCAAGGTCTCCAGCACCGTACAAACGACCCTTATACTTGCCACCGACGACTTCTGCCTAAACATTCAGCGCAAGCTGCTAGTCCTCTTGTGGGTTAGCTGGGGTGGATGGTGAAAAGGCTGATGCTTGAGACCTATGTTGACTCATCCTCTCATGAAACTCCTCCTGTTACAATACATCAGGATATCAAAATTTGAACAATATGTTACAAGATAAAATATGCAGAAAAATGGACAGAGTTTCCCCTAAAACTACAACATCCCAATGTTTACAAATAGAACACCGCAATTTAAATCCATAAATCATCATCAAAAGCTCAATAGGATGCACACAAATTATCATGTCCAAACTAGTTATAACATTTCCAATGCCAGGCAGTATCAATAGGTCCAAATATAAAGTGACTCTACAGACTCAGTAATCAAAACATGAATAGTATGTTACACGATTAATTATGCTGAAAATTGGACAAAGTTTCCCCTAAACCTATAACATCCCAAACTTTACAAAATGAACACCACAATTTAAAACTGCAAGTCATCAAAATCTTAATAAGATTCACAAAAAGCAATATATTCAAACTGGCTTGAGAGCCAAAGCAACAACCACATACTTATATCATTTGTTTTTGTCCAATGAAATTGATTAACAACACTAAAATTAGAATGTGAAAGTTGAAAAAGATACTCACTTCAGTAAAGAATATGTGAAATACAATCTTGCTTTCTTATTAAACTCCTTAAAAGCCAATGCTCAAACTAGTCATAACATTTGAGGTTCTCTGCCTCTCAAGTCCAGCAAAGTATGAGTTTTACAATATCTATTAAAGCCAATAGCTTCTTCAAAAATCAATAGGGCATATTACCTGAGTGCGCTTGGAGCGTTCATCTATGTACTCTCCAGTATCCTTCCTAGTATCGAAGGATAACAATCCATCTTCTGCATATTAATAAAAAATCCAGATAAATTATAACATTAATGATGTACAAAATATTGGTTGATAAAGTTCAGCAAATGGTTAATGAGTTATCCAATCTTGGTGTACATGTTAACCAAACTTAACACACCGTTAACCATGATTTTGAACTTAACCCGTTGTTGCAGGTGTCGGATTTTTTTATGTTTAAATAACAAAACTGTAGATAAATAATAGATAGAGAATTAGAGATCATTCCTGAACATGCATTATAATAGTACTTCAGGAGGAGCATGCTAGGATAGTAGGATTTCTCACTAATAAGTTTTGTTTTGGTTTTCTGTGCAAACATCATTAATTTGGCAAGTGAATGATATGGAGTTATCAGTAAATTAAAATTGATTTTTTGGAACTTTGTTTGTGTTTGTTGAATTTCTGTGAATGGGTTCAGGGGTCTCTTTTGTACTATATATGCTATTAAATGAATATAATCAACCATAAGAACTCTAGCCCAAATGTAGCAACCTCAGGAAGGAATTTCACTAAGCATATGCACTATGCAATGGCTTCAAAGACATTTGTGCTCCAGAAGCCTAAAGTGCAACAATGTAATTATTCAGATGTAATTATTCAGCATAATCACATAGGCTTCTAAAACACACAGAGACTACATATGCTTGATAAAACTGAACAAATTTTCTAATTAGGAGCAAAGGACTAGTTTGTTTTATTCATTTTAATTTATTCACTCATCAAATTTAATGCCTAAATGAACCCAAATGTGCAAATCAACTTCCAGTTAAAAAAACCTAAATGAACCTCAACTGTGCAAATCAAACGAACCTTAATGTCCCAAAATCCACAAACAAACCTAAATGAACCTTAACTGTGCACACCAGAGGAAGATGAAGAGGAGCGTACCAGCGGAAAAGCTTGATGAGTGGCGTTTGGGGACAAACAAGGAAGGGAAGCGAGCAAGTTCTAATACAGAGCAAAGGCAAAGGCGAAAGTGAAAATAAGAGCTTATCGGTGCGGTGGACGAGAGCAAGGCGCAGGGACGTCACGGAGGCACGGGGACGTCGCAGAGGCGGGGGTGGGGGTACGTCACAGAGGCGAGGGGACGAGAGCAAGGCTTTGGGATGGCGCTGGCGAACCGGGAAAAGGCTGGACGGTGAGAAGGAGGTTGGGGCGACGCCGTTCACGTACAAGGAGTGAAGGAGAAGGCGCACCGTTCACATGCAGGGAGTGATGAAGGGGCGGTTTGTATGTACATATTTCCCAGGGCTTCGCCCCTGAGAAACGACGCTCCTTTTGCGACGGTACAGTCCCTGGGAAACGCCGCGTTAAGGACAAACATGTTTTCCCAGGGTCTAACCCGTGGGAAAACAAGTAGGAGCAGTTGGCACCTTGTTACCCACGGCCCAACCTGTTGGAACCATAGTGAGAACTTTCCTAGGGCTTTAACCATGGGAAAATTCAAAATTTCCTAGGGATTTTTTGCCTTGGGTAATATGCCCTGGGAAATAGCTTAAATTCTTGTAGTGTTAGAACCAATCAAATAGGACCTAAATTTCTCCAATGAAAAGGCTATGGCAAGCAATTCTTTTTCAGTAGTTGTATAGTGAATCTGATTTTCATTCAAAACCTTGCTTGCATAGTATATTGCATGGAAAAACCTATCCTTTCGCTGTCCCAAAACTGCACCTACTGCATAGTTACTTGCCTCACACATTAATTCAAATGGTAAGTCCCAATTCGGTGCAACAATGATAGGTTCAGTGACTAACTTATCTTTCAACATAGTAAAGCATGCAAACATTCATCATTAAACTCAAAAGGACTATCCTTATTCGATAAGACACACAAAGGTTTAACAATTTTAGAAAAATCTTTGATAAAGCGTCTATAAAACCCGGCATGTCCTAAGAAACTTCGGACTCCTTTGACATTTGTAGGTGGTGGCAGCTTCTCTATGACTTCTATTTTGGCTCTATCTACCTCAATTCCTTTAGCTGAAATTTTGTGACCAAGGACAATGCCTTCATGCACCATAAAATGGAACTTTTCCCAATTCAATACAAAGTTGGTCTCTACACATCTTTTCAAGGCAGCAGCTAGGTTAGTTAGATATAAATCAAAAGTAGAGCCAAAAACATAAAAATCATCCATAAAAACCTTAGTAGATTTTTCAATCATATAAAAAAAAAATGGATAGCACACACCTTTGGAATGTGGCTGGTGCGCTCCACAAGCCGAATGACATCCGACGATATGCAAAGATCCCAAAGGGACATGTAAAAGCTATCTTCTCTTGATCCTCCGGATTAACGGCAATTTGGTTGTAACCGGAGTATCCATCTAGGAAACAATAGAATGCTTGGCCAGTTGATCTCTCTAACATTTGACCCATGAATGACAATGGGAAATGATCCTTCCGAGTGGCTTGGTTGATCTTGCGGTAGTCAATGCACATGCGCCAACCCGTTCCCGTTCTTGTGGAAATGGGCTCATTCTTTTCATTCTTGATAACCGTCATTCCACCTTTCTTAGGCACGACTTGGACCGGACTAACCCATGCACTATCCGATATAGGGTAGACCATGCCCGCTTCAAGAAGTTTCAACACTTCTTTCCTCACAACCTCCTTCATAGTTGGATTCAACCGCCTTTGGGGCTGCACAACCGGCTTAAAATCACCTTCAAGCAGAATTTTATGCATGCAAAATGATGGACTCATGCCTTTCAAATCGGCTATGGACCATCCGATAACTGTTTTGTGCTCTCTAAGTACCCTCACAAGCTTTTCTTCCTCCAACTTTGATAATGCACTGCTCACAATAACAGTATTTTCAGCATTTTCACTAAGAAACACATATTTCAAATGTGCAGGCGCCGGTTTGAGCTACAGTTTGGGCTTATCTTGAACTTCATCTTTCTTAAGCTCTTCCTTCTTAGTGTGGACAGCAACTTGCTTTTGTTGAGCTTACAAACTGCACAAACATTCTTCTATTTATTTTCCTCTTGTTCATCACGATTTTCAATAGAATGCGCTATTATCTTCTCAAGAGGCGAAGAAGGGTGCTGCTGTCCTAAGACTTCTCTAGACATTACATCAACTTTATCCATGCGAAAACAATTCTCTTTATCACTTGGATGATGCATAGCCTCAAAAACATTAAAAGTGACTTGTTAAGATATTGGCAAGTGCACCAAATCGTGACAAGTAATAATAGTGAGTGTAGAGTATCGTTTCCAACGAGGATTGAGATTAATTATCAACGTAGCTTAGGCAATTGATATTTGAACCAATGAATTTCATGTTTATAGAAGAGTAATTGAATTTTTATCCTAAATGTAAGTAAATGGAAGAATGAACAATTAGGATGAGATCAAAGTATTTAGACGGTTAGGAATTGGAATCCCTCAATTTTCACCTAATGCAACCTTGTTAAACCCTAACTTCAATTCAGTTCATTCAATTAACATTCAAGTCACTAATTTAGGTTTATCCCTAATTCCTTAGGTGATATCCTTTTGTTACCAATCAAGAACCCTAATTCCTTAGGTGATTCATGAAGTAGCACAAACATTAAGCATGAGACTCATAGAAATGTATTGCAATGAAGTTCTGTTCCTAGAATCAACACCACAATAGTAATCTACTTCAGATCTAGCATGAACACAAATTTTCCAATTATACATTCACACTTGTAATCAATTTCAGAGATGGCCAATCAAAGAAATGCATTAAGCATAGAAGAGATTACCCTAATTGAACGAATTTGAATTGAAATCAAAGGTAAAACGAACTTACATCAAGATCCAAATGAGTTCATCCTATCCTAACCTAAAGGATTTAGAAACTTATGGTAGAAAGCTGAAAATTAGATGAAATGGATGAAGATTGGGATGGAGAAGCCATGGATGGTTCAATTCCTCTTTCCAAAAGCTCTTGAACAACCATGAATCTCGAAATCTCTCTCAAATGTAACCGCTTCGCACTCAGAAAATGATCCAAAAGTCCCTCAAATAAACTGTCGACAACAATTTATAGTGTCAGGAAACGAACCCAGTACTGGGCGCTGAGATTGGGGCGTTGGGCGCTGGACTTGGAACTGAATTGGCACACTCTGTCTCACTTCTAGTGTTGGGCACTGAGATTGGGATGTTGGGCGCCAGAAATCATGCTTTCTGTCCTAGCTGAGTGCTGGCTTTGGAAACTGAGTGCTGGAAATCATGCTTTCTGTCCCAGCTGAGCGCTAGAAATTGGGCTGAGCGCTATGACTTAAGATTCCTTTTATCCTGCATATTTCCAACCAATTTTTAAGTGTGTTTTCCTCCAAGAAATGGAATCTAAGGGTCAAACTCTAGTAAGAAGAATTTATGTATTTTTCCTATCCATTTTCCTTTAGTTCTTAAGATTATATACATTTTTAGTTTTATTTTCTCTATAATCTGCATATGTTGCAGATTTATCAGTCAGTCGTAGTTGTCGTCTGTAATATGATAACAGCTGCAACATTTTCCATTGCTTGTGCAACATTTTCCACCAGCTCCTTCAGGGTTCTCTCTCAGATTACCACGATCGCCAACACGACCGCCTCTACGCCCTCTTCCATGACCGCATACACGTCCACGTCCAGCCTCTGGTTCCACAACCGGTTCCATAACTGACATATAAGCCACAATCAGTTAAACCAAAACCAGAAACTGAAACGTAAACTTACTCGTTATCATACATTACCTCTAAGAAGTAATTAAAACAAGTCTAAGTCAAAGATCACACAACATAGACATAACAGACCTATTTCCCAAGATTCCCGAAAGACTCGACTAGCTCTGATACCTCTAATGTAACACCCCCTTGACGCTACATGTTGAAACTAAAAGACTGAAAACAAATATGCTGGTTGCTTTCGAAAAATATTATTTTCTCTATTTCTTAACTTACTTGAAATTAGTTGTAATTTTTTTTTCCATGGTCGATACAAAACAAACATTGATAACTAATAACCGTAAAAAAAATATATATATATATATATATATATGCATCACTTTTTACATAAGGACCTTTATATTTATAGGTCATTTACTAAAGTCATAACATAAGAAAACACACATAAACTAAACCAATATAGTAACGGTAGTCTGGAACCACGACATCAAAAAGATGGCTCTCAGTAGCCAAGATATAAAGACTGTGACAATACCACTATTTCCCAAAATGTAAACCCAAAAACAATCTATAGCTGGTCATATCTAGTGAAAACCATTGGGAAGACCTCCATAGTCCTCCCTGACCGAAGGAGTATCCGATGAGGATACATCCGCCTCTACCTCAACCTCAACCTCTGGAATAACGCCGTCTACCTGAGGATGATACTCGGGTACCTCCTCCTCGTCCTCCATGGGGTCCTCCTCCATCTCCTCGTCCTCCTCCGGAATAATAATGATCGGCGCTGGAGGTGACGATGGCGCTGTCGCATGCAGTGACTGATCAAATGGTGGCTGATACACCAGATTTCCCTCATTCACCAGGTTCCTCAATAATAGACACATCGGGGGAAGTGGTACCTCGATTGTCTCAAAGCTGTGACTGTGAGTACGGGTCTGTGGTCCCGTCGCTAATGTACCCGTAATGGTACATACCGGCCCAATGTACGTAGCACTGCGGACGCCTGGGTTAATTGCCCACACGCTACCATCCTCAGCATCGTTAAAGTGAAGGGAACATATCCCCGAATACGATATTGGACCATTGTGGTTCATCTCTACTCGAATATATATATATATATATTGAGGTATAGTAGAAACCCAACTTGAAAATAAATAAAGTAAGGGTGAGATACCAATATTGAGATTCATCATGATAACTACATGCACGACACCCAAACAAACATCATACATACATATTGTAAATAATTCCTACCAGTGGGATACATACCCGCCAATCAAATCGTGATTTTTCAAGAATGCATAGCACTTCAATATCCATCCTATGAGTCTTAACCTTTATTCTAAGGAGATCCTAACTTTCCTCCTTCGAGCAATGATTAGACTGCGATACCCCTTAACACAGTTGTCTCATGAGGTCGGCCTATAAATTTAGGTCCGGCTCCAATTGTTCGTGGATACCATGATGGAGCACCTAAAATAATAACGGAATAGTTCCCTATTGAGTACATTCGTGCCGGGTAACCGAATTCCATGACCTGAGGTTGAAAAGCCTCGAGCATTCACTGGATTTTCGAAGCCCGAATGTCCCTAAGACCCAAAGACCCTTGAATTTATCTCTGGCCCGTAACTAACCAATTTACCCAATTCACCATTTGTGAAATTGTAGCTTGATACACAAGGCACATCTATCTAAAATGGCATATCTGCCAGACTATGCATGTAAAACCCGTTGTTATCGTAACTGTTCTTTGTCGTTCATTTTTCCTCTGTCGAGGCTTAAAGCTCCCCGACTACCCTTTCTCAGGTATTACAATTCTTTCCACCTCCAAAGTACAATTTCCTCTTAGGAACACTAGCCCGACGTCTCGACAATCTAGGTCCTTATCCTTTCCTTTATTTTCCCAAAATATTTTTCATTCGGTGAAACACAAATACCAAACATAAACTCCGAAAACTTATCCAAGTTTGTCGAAATTTTTTGGTTGTTCTTAAATTCTTTTCTAAAAACTCTTTTTTGATGAAATTCGTTTTAAAACGTAACGAAAATCATTTTTCCTTAAATTTCTTTTTTTTTCTAAAAAATCGGTTAACCGTTCTAAAATAATTTCTGATCCATATATTTATTTCTCTCACGTAAAAGCTCATTTTTCCTCAAACTGTCGTGGGGCAAGCAAAAACCCTTATTTCTTGAAAAATTACGTATCATCAAACTCAAAACAAATTTTAAAATTCTTTTTCTCAAAATTCATATTTGTTTCCATTTTTCACGTCGTTTTCAAAACAGAATGCGAAAGTGAAATTTTTTCGCGGTTACGTCCTCGCTGTCACTCGTTATCCTTAAAATTAAATCCATTAATTTTCAAAAAACATAAAGCTTTTACTTAAATTTTCTTAACGTTTATCCTTTATTTCCAATAAGTACTGACCGATGTCAGGCTTCCAGCGAATAATACAATCAACAAACATTTCATACAACACAATTTATCACATGCTTTCACAACCAACAATAAATTCACACATCACAATTTTATAGCAGGCTTTCACGGATAAAACTTGCATCACATAATATTACGCAATAATTTAAAAAGAACACCACAAACTAACACAGATTTACAGACACACGAAACAATTTATACACATAGTTATCGAAGCTCCTAGGGCAAACTCCGTTTACCTTTTTGAAGCTTCTTAGATTATTCTCCTTCTCAAACAGAATTCCAATCCACAGTACAACGTACACGATCACACCAAAAACACTTATCCTTCATCAAACCACATCCAAAATAATCAACATCAAACAATTACAACACCTAAATTCTATGGCTAGGGTTCGGCCATGAGTAGTAAAAATGGCTAGGAATTTATAAAATTCACATGTTCTTGGATTAATGTTCCTTAAGCATTAGAGATTACATAATCAATGATCGTGACTTAAATTTGAAACAAAATCTCCTCCACCCTCAACATTAGGGTTTCGGCCTCTTAGAAAAAATTGGGAAGGAAATTTTATTTTTACACATGCTCATGAATGAAGATACTAGGGATAATAACTAGTTCATAGCAGTTGGAATCTTATGAAAAGGATTTTCTATGATTTTCTTGGAATTTTCAAAGTTCTAGATCTAAGAATATAAACTTGATGATCATGGCAAAATAAATGGAATAAATGGAGATCTAAGACAAGAATGACCAACAGTTAAGAGATTACCTCTTGAATGATGAAGAAAAGCAAGTGATTAATCCAAGTTTCAAGCCAAATCAATGAAGTTTTGTGTATGTTCTTAAGAGTGAACTTTAGGGTAGGAATTAGTTCATTTTAGGGACAAAGTAGTCATTTGTACTTGGGGCAAAAATGTGATTATATTAGGACTTTAAGGACAATTTGGTAAAACTAACCCTAAGGTAATCATTTCTCAAGGTGAGTCACACCATGACTCAGGATGGTGAATCCCCCCTTAAGTCATCACTTATGGCTCATATCCTCATCCGTTAGCGGGTCCCGAAAAATCCCGTTTTCAGCTCCGTTGTTCCCCCGATTTAATATATCGCCCGAATAATATATATTATTTAACTTTTTAAGTGAAAATTTCCAAAATAACCAAAGTCCTAGGAAAATTCATAAAAACCTAAGTATTTTGTTCACGAGTCAAAATTAGGTTTTATGACCAGTAAAATCTTACTGTCAGTGAAAACACAGACCGGGTTTCGTCTGAATTTTTAACCCAAAATTTAACCGTAGGCTTTCGCCATGAATTCGAGTCTAAATATGATTTTGTTTCAATCAAAATCATTCTCTAGGTATCGGACGAAATTATAAACAAATAATTGTTTATCGATACAGAAAACAACAGAAATCGGGGTGTTACATTCGTGACTCGTGAACACCGCCACTGCCTCCACCCCTTTCTCCTCTCTTTTTCTCTTCTCCTCCCTCTCCGGTTTCGTCTCGGCTACGCCAACCACCGCAACAACCATCGCAAACCACCACCTTCAACCACCACTCAAAACCCACCACCACCCTTCTCCTTCTCCTCCCCTCTCCCTGTCCCCTCCATTCCTACCAGCAACCCACATTCCCTTGCAAAACCACCACCACCGGATTCACCTCCACCAGAACCACCACCACACTGTTTAGGTATCCTCCTAATTTTGTTCCTATTTAATTTTATTCCTATTTATTTAAAAAAATTGGGTTTATTGATTAATTATAATTAATGTTGATTAAGGTTATTTTTTGTGTTTAGCTGGCTGTTGTTGTGATGTCTAAAATTTGGTGAATTTGATTTATTTTTTTGTTTTTGTGTTCTTTGTTTTGAGGGCTACCAGAGGTTGAGACTAGCCACCCTCACCATCGTTGCGTACAACAGTTTTTGGCCGCTAGAGGTACTGGGGCTTTTCTATTTTGGGATATTAATTATAACTGTTCAATGCATGATAAAGAAATTGTATAAATTTGATTTGTCTAATTTGTATATATTTGTTTAATTTGTATGGGTGTATTTTTTATATATATATTTCTCTGGTTGTAACAAAATTGTGTTTATTAGTTTTAAATTTAGTAAGTTGTTGTTTTTGCTAATTGCATAATTTAATTATTGAATATATAATTAATTAATGAATGTAGATTAATTAATGAATTTACTTTAATATAAAATCATAAGGACAAGTATTTTTGATAGGATGAGACGTAGCTAGGATTAGTTAACCGGTAAAATCATTTTCCTCCCATATATACTTGCAGTAGTAGTGATGAAGCTAGCTGATTCGACGTAGTGATAGTGATCGATAATAAGCGTGATCGGGCTTATTTGTACGTAAATAATGGAGTGGTTAAATAATACTTAAGAAGTTAATTATATCAGATTCGACAGTAATGAGCAGATTTGACAGTAGCTCATGGTGATCGGTTAAGCGTGATCGGGATCGTTTGTACGTAGTTATGGTTGAATTAATCAATAAAATAATTACATAATAATGAGTAATATGTTCTTTGTTATGTAATATTTGATATTAGTGAAGAAGTTAATTATTTAAATTATTAATTTAAAATAAAGTAATTAATTATTAATTTAAAATAAAGTAATTAATTATTATTTTAAAATGTCATATTTGAATAAATTAATCTTATGAGAAGAATCACTAATTATTATTTAAGTAATTTTTTTTAGCAAAGAATGGTATGCAAAAGCATCATTATAGATCAAAACATCCCAACTAGGTTTACACCCCAAGCTCTATCCATCATTTGCAGCATACCAGAATTTATTTAAAGCAAATAAAAGAAAAACAAAAAGCATAGGGGGGCATGAACCTAACCCATGAAGAAAGAGAAACAAAATCAACTAAATCGATACATTGGAAGACCCTATCTATTACAGAAAAATCTTGCCTAATAAAACTAGGGATGAGGTTCCACCAAGAGAAACATTTTGAGGCAACTCCATAAGCAGCCAACTTGTCTGCACAGTGATTCCTTTCTGTGTAGATGTGAGAAACTTTGAAATTCATGTTTTTTTACAGAGGTAAGGCAATTTTTTCATTTGGTCCTAAGATTCCAAGGAACAATATCCGGGTAGGAAAAAGCTTGCACTACAAGGAAAGAATCACACTCTAACCAGAGATTCAGTCAACCTTTTTTCGACGCAATCTCAATGGCCGCCATAGCTTCAAACAATTCAGCATGGAAGGCATCAAAATTACCAAAAAAATATGAAAAACAACCAAGAACAACACCACTTTTATCTCTAAAGATTCCTCCTCCACCTGCTGAACCAGGACAACCTATAGCCGAGCCATCTGTGTTGGCTTTAATCCAACCACACATCAGAGCATTCCAGCAAACATGAGTGATTTTGGGAGCTTTACCAGGATGCTTAACTACTTTGAATGAGTTAAAAATGGCAGTTTCATTATTGGAAGAAAAAGCTTGAGAGGTTGAAGCAATCACCAAGTTAATTGCTGTCCTAAGAGATATCTTCTTATTATCAAATCTGAGCTTGTTATTGCTAAACCAAATCACCCAAAGAATATTTACTATGGTAGCTGAAATAACATCTCTGACCTGCATGCTCCAATTCTGCTCACAGATGCCTAGAATAGAGATTAAAGAAGTTGAATCCACATTACAGTTGATGGTAGAAGCTAGCCAATTCCACAAATTTCTTGCAAAGTTGCATTGGAGGAATAAGTGCTCCATGGTTTCAGCTTGTTGATAACAGTGACTACAAGCCGAGACTAAAACACACCCCATTTTCTGTAATTGCTCATCAGAAGTAAGCTTTTGGTGGAGTAACCTCCAAGCGACCAGGGATTTTGATGGAGGGATATTTTGGTTCCAAATTATCTTACTCCAATCCACTTTAGACTGAGGAGGATTGAAGAATTAGAATGCATCCTTGAAAGATAGATTGCCCGAGCTAGAGTTCCTCCAAATAAACGGATCCTTAGCCGAGAATTTCGGAACAGGAATTTGGGACAAGATTATGCCAGCATTTGTGACTTTGAGTAGTAATTCCTCTGGAACAAACCACTTTCCATCTATGACAAAATCGGCTACTGAAGCAGACAAAGAATCATGCAGATTGGCTGGAATGTTAAGAGCATCCACAAGAGGCTTGTGACCCCAATTATGCAGCCAAAAGTTGATATCCTTGCCATCACCAATCATCCAAACAGAATTCGACAGAGCTATCTGCATACGATTTTTTATACCTGGCCAGATTGAAGATCTCACATACTTGAGAGATGGCTTATTGTGATGGATGAATCTGCCTTTGTGAATAGTTGCCCATTCTTTATCAAAAACCAATAAATCCCAGGAAAGCTTTAAGAGGGCAGCTTTGTTCAAAGCTTTCAGAGATTTGATATTAAGGTCCCCCTTCCAAAAAAGGATGACACAGCTTCGACCAAGCCACAATAACAATTTTCCTAGTGGAGATGTCCCCTAACTAGATGAAATTACGAATGCACTTGTCTAGATGATTAAGAAGATTAATAGGCCATGCATAAACTTGGAAGCTATATAGCAACATGTTGTGGATCACATACCTTACAAGTTCTACTCTTCCCATGATTGACAGCAGGCTTCATTTCCAAGAGGCTAATTTGGCCACAATTATGTCTGCTATGGGCTGCAACTGAGCTCTAGTAGGTTTCCCTCTAAAAATGGGGACTCTGTGGGTCCAGCCATGTGTTAGTTGAAAAAAGTTCAAAGCAGCCAGCAAAGCAAGCAAATGGCAATGCTGCTTTCCAGCCTAAAGCACAAAATTTCCAGCCAATGACAGCCTGTATGCACATTATATTAATTGCCATTTGCAAGCATTCCTCTCCTATAAATAGGAGAGGTTGCAATGAAGAAAAACGCACCAAGTAGAAGAACAACACAGAGTGAAGAAAGTGTGAGCCTCACAAGAGAGAAAAATTGTGAGAGAAAAATAGAGAGATCCTTAGAAAGAATTTCTAAGAGAGAAAAAAAAATAGTGAGCCAATTTGTGAGTGTTATCCACAAATTGAGGATACAATATTATTGTATTTTTGTGTTCCCATTATTGCTATAGTGGAAGTTTAAGCGGCCTACGGGTCCCGTGGTTTTTTTTCTTTCTCACATTGAGGAGGTTTTTCCACGCTAAAAATTATTTGGTGTTGTTACAATTATTTTACGCTTCCGCAAAGTGCCCATTTTGAGTTCACAGAGGAGGGAAATTATGAAGGCATTTCCCAACAGTGGTATCAGAGCTCGTGGGTACTAGGCGCCGGATTTATAAGAAAATTTTTAGTATGCTATGTGGATGCGGTTTTGTCTGATCTTCCACATCAGAAAAGGATTTTTTTTATTTGTTGGAATTTATTGTGGTACTGTGAAAGTGCATGCTTAGGTAAGTTCTGGCTAAGGAAAGATTTGGTATTTAAGAGTGTCTTTTGACCCACCTCTCTTTCCTGGGAACTTCCTCGGTACGTTTTTCACCTAGTACAATAAATTCCAGCATTCGGTCCTAGTCTCCTTTTTCGTCGGAACCCAATTGATTGGAAGAGCTATTGGCCTATGTAACTCAAGATGGAGGGAGCTGTCACTCATGATGGAGATATGTTCAAGCTAACTGCAGATAACTACTCCTATTGGAAGCCGATGATGGAAGATCATCTATACTGCAAAGATCTGTATTTGCCAATCACCCAGAAGGATATGCCAGAAGTGAAGACTGATAAAGATTGGGAGCTTCAGAATCGGAAAGCAGTGGCTATGATCCGAAAATATATTGATCGAAGCTTGTTCGAGCATGTATCAACTTATACCAATGCATATGAGTTGTGGACGAAGCTTGAATCCTTGATTCAAAAGAAGACGCCCAGGAACAAAACCCACCTTGTCAGAAGATTGGTAAAGCTGGAATACATGAACGGTCAAAATATGATCGAGCATCTGAATACATTCAAAGGCATTGTTAATCAATTAACAAAGGCGGGCATGAGTGTTGATGATGAGTTGCAAACTCTTCTACTCCTCAGTTCCCTACCTGAGAGTTGGGATACGCTAGTTGTCACTCTCAGCAATTCTGCTCCAGACGGAAAGCTTAGCATGGATTCTATTATAGACTGCTTGCTAAATGAAGAGTCAAAACGGAGAGAAAGAGGCTTGAACAGTCAGTTCGAAGCCAATGTTGTTGAAAATAGAGGAAGGAGTAATAATCGTGGAAAAGGAAGCCGTGGAAAATCACAAGGCAGATCCAAATCTCGAACCAGGCTAGGTTGTTATTACTGTGGCAAACCAGACCACATAAAGCCTGAGTGTAGATTCTTGAAGAGGGATCAACAGGCTGGAACAGTCCACCCTGACCAGATTGATCCAAAGAAGAAGAAAGAAGATGGATCAACTACTGCAGTGGCCTCGAATGATGAGAATATATTTCTTGTCGGAGAAGAAAATTATCTAAATATTGCATCCGATGATTGCATATGGATAATTGACTCAGGAGCATCTTTCCACGTCACACCTCATGAAGAATTTTTCTCATCATACCAAAGAGGAGATTTTGGTACGGTGAAGATGGGAAACCATGTCACAAGTAAAATCGTCGGTACTGGCGAAGTAACTTTGTTGACAGAGAATGGAAACAAGCTTGTGCTGAAGGAGGTCAGACATGTACCTGAGATGCGTCTGAACCTTATCTCAGTTGGAAAGCTAGATGAAGCCGGGATGATAAACCAATTTGGTGCCGGCAGATGGAAACTCAGCCAAGGAAGCATGACTGTTGCTCGCGGCAGGAAGGAAGGCTCCTTGTATATCATGCAGGGAAAGATATGCATGGGGGAGACAAATGTTGCGCAAGACGCAAGCAAAGAATTGTGGCACAAACGCTTGGGTCACATGAGCGAGAAAAATTTGGAGATCCTCGCAAAAGATCACCTTCCAAAAATAAAAGGGCAACCACTTGAATCCTGTGAAAACTGCTTAGCAGGCAAGCAACACAGAGTATCTTTCAATGGATCGAGATAATGCAAGAAGAAGAAAGCGATTCTCGGATCTGGTCCATTCAGATGTTTGCTCAACATCTGAAAAATCTCTTGGTGGTGCTCAATACTTCGTTACCTTCATTGATGATCACTCCAGGAAGTTGTGGGTGTATCCATTGAAGACGAAAGATCAAGTTCTTCAAGTTTTCAAGGAGTTTCATGCTTGAAGAGAACGAGCATCTGGAAGAAAGCTGAAATGCTTGAGAACAGATAATGGCGGAGAGTATCTTGGCCCATTTGAAGCATACTGCAAAACTCATGGGATAAGACATGAGAAAGTACCTCCCAAAACACCTCAGATCAATGGTGTAGCGGAGAGGATGAACAGAACGATTGCAGAGAAAGTCAGGAGCATGCTGTCTCACGCAAAACTCCCAAAGTCATTCTGGGCAGAAGCAGTAAGTATTGTTGTTGATTTAATCAATCTAACTCCTTCAAGAGCGTTAGATGGAAAGATACCCGATGAGGTATGGTCAAGAAAGAAAGCTTCCTATGGTCAACTGAGAGTCTTCGGATGTAGGGCATTTGTTCACATTCCGAAAGATGAAAGAGCAAAGCTAGATGCAAAGACGAAGGAATGCATATACCTTGGTTCACCAAGAAATGAACTTGGATTCAGATTATGGGATCCTGCAAACAAGAAGATTGTTCGAAGCAGAGATGTGGTGTTCTTTGAAGATCAGACGATCCAAGACATCAAGCAATCTGAGAAGTCAAAGCACAGAGTGATTTCTGATTCAAGTCCCATTGTGATACCCAATTCAGGGGGAGAGATTCCTCAAAGAAATGATGAACCTGATCAAACTGAGCAATCTGACAATGCAGAACAGACAGTGCAAGAAGAACAGATGGAGACTGATGAGGTAGAGCAAGAACCTCAAATCGGAAGATCAACGAGAGCCAGAACCATCAAGAAGATATTATTCAGATGAATATGTCACTCTCACTGATGAAGGGGAACCTCAAAGCTTTGTGGAAGCCATTGAGATGAATGATAATGATAAATGGTTGCAAGCTATGGAAGAAGAGATGCAATCCCTGAAGGAGAATCAGACGTATGACCTGGTGAGATTACCAGACAGGCGAAAGGCATTGAAAAACAAATGGGTGTTCTAGCTCAAGACTGAAGAAAACAACCCAAACCCCAGATACAAAGCAAGGATTGTTGTAAAGGGGTGCAACCAGAAGAAAGGCATAGATTTCGAGGAAATCTTCTCACCAGTGGTGAAGATGACATCTATTAGAGTAATTCTCGGTCTAGCTGCAAAACTAGACTTGGAGATTGAACAGCTTGATGTAAAAACGGCATTCTTACATGGAGACCTAGAGGAAGAAATTTATATGGAGCAACCAGAAGGTTTTGCAGAACCAGGCAAGGAACACCTAGTGTGTCGTCTGAAGAAAAGTCTCTACGGTCTAAAGCAAGCTCCAAGACAGTGGTACAAGAAGTTTGATCTCTTCATGACCCAACACAATTTCAAGAAGACCTCCGCAGACCATTGTGTGTTTGTGAAGAACTATGAGAATGATGAATCCATCATACTTCTGTTGTATGTTGATGATATGCTAATTATTGGGAAAGACAAGGCGAAAATAGCTGCTCTCAAGAAGGCATTGAGCAAGTCCTTTACCATGAAGGATCTGGGTGCAGTGAAGAAGATTCTTGGGATGAAAATCACTAGAGATCGTTCTAGAAGAATGCTGTGGATGTCACAAGAAGACTATATCAAGAAAGTTCTTGAAAGGTTCAACATGCATAACGCCAAACCTATGCATGTTCCATTACCAGGTCATCTCAAACTGAGTAGGACTCAATGTCCAGGGAATGAAGAAGAAAAAGAAGAAATGAGCAAGGTGCCCTATTCTTCAGCAGTGGGTAGTCTTATGTATGCAATGGTCTGTACAAGACCAGACATTGCTTATGCTGTCGAAGTTGTGAGTAGATTCCTCTCAAATCCAGGAAAGGAGCACTGGAATGCAGTGAAATGGATACTACGGTATCTGAAGGGAACTGCCAAAAGCTGTTTGTGTTTTGGCAATGGAAATTTAAAGCTTCTTGGATACTCAAATGCAGATATGGCAGGAGATGTGGATTCCAGAAAGTCTACATCAGGATACCTGATTACTTTTGCAGGGGGAGCTATCTCTTGGCAGTCAAGATTACAAAAGTGCATTGCTTTAAGCACTACAGAAGCAGAATTCATCGCAATCACTAAAGGTTGCAAGGAGATCTTGTGGATGAAGAAGTCTACAAGAGTTAGGCCAAGATCAGGAAAGTTATGTTCTTTATTGTGACAGTCAGAGTGCAATCCATCTCAGCAAGAACTCGACCTTTCATTCAAGGTCAAAACACATCGACGTAAGGTATCACTGGATCCGTGATGTGTTGGAAAGTAAGCTGCTGCAGATTGAGAAAATTCATACCAAAGATAACGGGGCGGACATGATGACAAAACCTCTACCAAAAGAGAAGTTAGAAGTTTGTAAAGATATTGCAGGCTTAGCATCAACCCCAAACTGATCCGAGGATATTTTTCCCTTTGGCTGGAGGGGGAGAAATGTGGGTCCAGCCATGTGTTAGTTGAAAAAAGTTCAAAGCAGCCAGCAAAGCAAGCAAATGGCAATTCTGCTTTCCAGCCTAAAGCACAAAATTTCCAGTCAATGACAGCCTGTATGCACATTATATTAATTGCCATTTGCAAGCATTCCTCTCCTATAAATAGGAGAGGTTGCAATGAAGAAAAACGCACCAAGTAGAAGAACAACACAGAGTGAAGAAAGTGTGAGCCTCACAAGAGAGAAAAATTGTGAGAGAAAAATAGAGAGATCCTTAGAAATAATTTCTAAGAGAGAAAAAAAAATAGTGAGCCAATTTGTGAGTGTTATCCACAAATTGAGGATACAATATTATTGTATTTTTGTGTTCCCATTATTGTTATAGTGGAAGTTTAAGCGGCCTACGGGTCCCGTGGTTTTTTTTCTTTCTCACATTGAGGAGGTTTTTCCACGCTAAAAATTATCTGGTGTTGTTACAATTATTTTACGCTTCCGCAAAGTGCCCATTTTGAGTTCACAGAGGAGGGAAATTATGAAGGCATTTCCCATCAGACTCCTAGGTAGTTAAATGACAACCATCCTACTGGAAACCCCAGTATCTCAGAGATTTGACCAGTTCTTCTAGGAGAAGCCTTACCTGTTTAAAATTTGCACTTGTTAAGATTGAGATATTGACCTGAAGCTTGGCTGTAATCTTCAATAAGATGAAGTAAATCCTGTAAATTTATTTTTGAACCATTGCAGAAAACCAACACATCATCATCATACATCACATGACTTGGAGAAGTGAAGCTGTTTGGGCCTGAGACAGTCTTAAATAGACCAGATTCCACCAGAAGGGAGATACCTCTGCTTAAGACATCCTCTGCCAAGCAAAAGAGAAGGGAAGATAGAGGATCTCCCTGCCTCACCCCCTTATTACAAGAAAAATACCCAACAGATTTGCCATTGACAAGAAATGATAGTTTTGCTGATTTTAGGATGAGCTTAATCCAACTGCAGAATTGATTACTGAAACCAAAAGCTTCCAAGACCTTTATGATGAAGTTCCAATCTAAGGTATCAAAAGCTTTCTTGATGTCCAACTTGAGAGCAAGATTCCCACCCAAGGTTTTATGGTCCAACAGATTTATCACCTCAGAAGCAGTGGAAATACATTCTTGAATATGTCTCTCTCTAACAAAGCCTCTTTGCTGGCTAGAAATGATCTTTGGGGCAATGGAAGTAAGTCTATCAGCCAAAACTTTGGTTATGATTTTAAACTTGAAGTTGGCTAATGCAATAGAAGCAGACATCATGACCAATGATTTCCCAAAAACTCTGATAGAAGCAGCCTCCAAACCCATCTGGCCCAGGAACACCCTCACCATTCATTGAAAAAACTGCGTCCTTAATTTCCACATCAGAAGGGATTTTTGTCAACAGATCATTGTCTTCTTGAGATATAGAGTTTGGCACCATAGAAGAGATTAAATTGTTTTCCTCACAATCATTTTGAGAAGCATAGAGAGAAGTTTAATATTCCAGAACATGTTGTTCTATGGCAGATTGCTCAGGAAGAATAACTTCATCCTTTCTTAACATTGGCATTGACTTGGATGTTTGGCGGATTTTGGTTAATCTGTGAAAGAAGCCTGTATTTCTATCTCCATTACAGTGCCAATTGACTCTAGCTTTCTCCCTCCAAAACTCCTCCTCAAAGCTAAGAGCTTGTTGAAGTTCCACTTGAGCCAAAATCTCTTGATGTATAAGATCATCTGATGCACCAACATAATTAATGTTTGCTGAATTTTATCTACTGCAGCAAGAGCATTTTTCACTCTAAGATGAATGTTGCCAAAAACATTGATGTTCCAGTCCTTTAGAGCAGATTTAACATTCTTAATTTTCTATGACAGCACATACATTGGACAGTCTAGGACCGGATTACTCCAAGTTTCCTGAATGAGTCTTTTGAAATCATGGTGATCAATCCATATTTTATGGAATTTGAAGGAAGATGGATATGTGTGGTCACCTTTTGTAGAAGTTAGCAATAAAGGAAAGTGGTCAGATTTACTCCTGACTAAAGTGCAACAATTAGTTGAGGTCCAGTGATCCAGCCAAGCATCATTACATACACTTATATCCAGCCTTTTTTCAGTTAAAGTCACCCCTCTTCTACCATTGCTCCAGGTATATTCGGCCCCTCTAGTCAGTAAATGTGTCCAGTTACCAGTAGTTGTAAAAGCTCGAAAATCTACACGAGATTCTTGAAGGTAAACAAGATCCTCTTACTTTATGAGAGCCCAAAACTGTGTTGAAGTCTCCTATAATGCACCATGGCCCAGGGTTGTTTGATTGCAAATCATTTAGATCATTCCATAAATTTCTTCTCAACCGGTAAGTGGTACTTGCATAAACCACACCAATAAAGAAGACCTGATCATCTATCTTAACAGAAAAAGAAACTTGCTGAGAGGAGTTAGAGATAATGGAGGGAGTGGAATTGCTGTTACAGAAACCCCACAAATTAGGGAGGGAATGATTTCTGTTATTAACAAAAAACAGCTACAGATTGAGCTGACTCCTAAAGGAAACAGGAACATCCTTGATTGAGATCCAAGGTTCTACGATGAACAGAAAATATGGTTTATTAATGCTGCACAATTTCTTCAATACTGATCTTGTGTCAGTATTACCAATTCCTCTGCAATTCCAATATAAAATCTTCATTAGGCATATAATTGGGGACCACCCCTTGATCTTGCATTGCATTTAGAATTATGGATAACCTTCACTTTCTTTTTTAGCTTTTTCTTTCGAGATTTGGAAAGCACATGTTGGAACTCGGCCTCTGAACTTTGCTTGTCTGACACTGCTATATCTTGAAGATATTTGCTTGGATCTGTAGATTGGGTAGGTTCTGGAGTGCACAAAGTATTTGTTGTATTTTTGGCTTGAATGCCATTATTAGTGGGTAGCTATAAACCATTAATATTTAATGGTTTAGTTAATAAAAGCCATTCATGATAAATGGTTTAGGCTTAGAATGCTTTATAGCCAATCTTTCTTTAGCTTGCATGTTAGTATAAATACATGCAATGTAAATGGAGAATTCATTCAAGCAAAAGCAAGAGAGAATTCATTCCTTTTGAGAGTAGAGTTGTGAGAGATAAGAATTCTTGAAGAATTCTTCTTTGTAGTTTTTGTTCTTTTCTCATACATAAGAGATTCTTCTTTGTGCTAGTTATCTTTTGTTGGTAAAGTTTTCTTCATCAAGACGGTGTGTCACAACAATTGGCATCAGAGCTATGTCGTCTACGAAGTTTGACGTTGAGAAATTTACTGGAAAAAATAACTTCAACCTGTGGCGGGTGAAGATGCTCGCTCACCTCACGCAACAAGAATGTGAGTTGGCGTTGGAAGGGGAAGAAAAAGCGCCGGCCGATCCCGACTACCACGAGAAAAAGGTGATAATGAAAAAGGCGTATAGTGAAATATTGTTATCGCTAGGTGATGAAGTTTTAGGAGAAGTCTCTGGAGAAAAGACTGCCGACAAGCTTTGGGCAAAGCTTGAAAGTAGATACATGACAAAGTCTCTTCATAATCGTCTCTGCTTGAAGAAACAATTATATACTATGCAGATGCATGAAGGTGAGTCCATTCACAAACATATTGATAATTTCAACCAGGTTGTTCTTAGTTTAAAAAATATTGATGTTGTGGTTGATGACGAAGACCAAGCTGTTCTTCTTCTTAGTTCTTTGCCGAGGGCTTATGACAATTTTGTAGACACAATAATTTTCGGTAGGAACTCACTGTCCATGGAGGAAGTAAAAACGGCCTTACAGTCTTGGGAATTGAAAAGGCGAATCACAGATTCATATGGCGGTACTAGCTCTGGGGAGGGTCTAGTCATAAGAGGAAGAATGGAGGAAAGGAAGAAAAGTTTCCAACGAAGACGGTCTAAATCACACGGCAGGAATAAGAACAACAATAAATGTTATAACTGTCAAAGAGAGGGGCATTGGAAGAGAAATTGTCCGGAGCTAAAGAAAGACAAAGCGAGTATTTCGGAGTTTGGTGGAGCAGCTGTTGCCTCAGAAGAATCAGATGGTAGAAATGTTCTGTTTGTCTCATCTAATGTTAATGATGATGACTGGATTCTTGATTCAGCATGTACTTTCCACATGACGCCTAACAGAGACTGGTTTGCCACATTCCAAAATGTTGATGGTGGCAAAGTTCTGATGGGGAATGATGGTGCTTGCAGTATAGCTGGCAAAGGTACGGTGCAAATCAAGATGATTGATGGTATTGTGAGAACATTAAACGATGTGAGGTATGTGCCCGAACTCAAGAAGAACTTAATTTCTTTGAGCACTTTAGACTCTCTTGGTTGTACATATCGAGCTGAAGGTGGAGACTTAAGAGTTTCTAGAGGTGCCTTGATGGTTATGAGGGGAAAGTTGAAGAATGGACTATACATCTTGCAAGGTAGCACAGTGGTAGGTGCAGCTGTAGTTTCTTCTATTTCAGATATTGACCAGACCCGTTTGTGGCATATGAGGTTAGGTCATATGAGTGAGCGTGGAATGGATGAGCTTAGCAAGAGAGGCTTGCTTGGTGAACGTCGAACTGGAAAACTGGACTTTTGCGAACATTGTGTTTATGGAAAACAAAGTAGAGTAAAGTTCAAAGACCGGTGTTCACGTAACGCGAGGGACTCTTGATTATATCCATTCAGATCTGTGGGGCCCGTCAAGTGTTCCTTCTCATGGTGGAGCAAGGTACATGTTAACTTTCATTGATGATTATTCACGGAAAGTTTGGATTTATGCCTTGAAACAGAAGAGTGATGTGTTCCTTAAGTTCAAGCAATGGAAATCTCTAGTGGAGAAGCAAACGGAGAAAAAGGTTAAACGACTCAGGACAGACAACGGGTTGGAATTTTGCAACAATGAGTTCAATGAGTTCTGTGCAAATGAAGGAATAGCACGTCATAGAACTGTGAGACATACACCACAGCAAAATGGTGTGGCAGAACGGATGGACAGGACATTGCTTGAGAGAGCTCGATGCATGCTCTCAAATGCAGGCTTGCCTAAGCAGTTTTGGGTAGAGGCAGTTAACATTGCATGTTATTTGGTGAACAGATCTCCTTCTACAGCTATTGATTGCAAGACTCCAGAAGAGATGTGGTCAGGCTATACAGCAAATTACTCAATTCTGCGTGTATTTGGGTGTCCAGCTTATGCTCATATTAATGAAGGAAAGTTGGAGCCAAGAGCCAAGAAATGCATATTATTGGGTTATCAAGATGGTGTAAAAGGGTACAGGCTGTGGGACCCTAAGGAATCAAAGTTCCTAATTAGTAGAGACGTGACCTTTGATGAGACAGCTATACTTCACCTAAGACCACATGAGGACCATGATAATAAAGTTGAAGTTCATGGTGATAGCAAGAAGGTGGAGCTTGAAGTTGAAGCTCTTAAACAAAAACCAGAGGAGACACATGAAGAGGTTACATCAACAGAGTCTGAATATACATTGGCTAGAGACAGGCCAAAAAGACAGACCAGACCACCTCAAAGGTATGAGGATTTTGTTGCTTTTGCACTCAGTATGGCAGAAAGCATTAGGCGATTACTTGTGATGAAGCATCACAGTGGATTGGTGCCATGAAAGAAGAGCTTGAATCCCTCCACAAAAAATCAGACTTGGAATCTTGTTGAGAAACCAGTTGATCAGAAAATTGTTGGTTGTAAGTGGATATTCAAGAAGAAAGAAGGAATAAGGTTCAAAGCAAGACTTGTAGCAAAAGGCTTTACACAAAGGAAAGGTATTGACTTTAATGAAGTTTTTTCCCCTGTTGTAAAGCATAGTTCCATTAGAGTGCTTCTTGCTTTGGTGTCTCTGCTTGACTTGGAGTTAGAGCAACTAGATGTGAAGATAGCCTTTCTCCATGGTGATCTGGAGGAAAGGATTTATATGCAACAACCAGAAGGGTTTGTTGTACCAGGAAAGGAAGACCATGTGTGTCTACTGAAGAAGTCACTGTATGGGTTGAAGCAGTCACCCAGGCAATGGTATAAGCGTTTCGACTCATTCATGATTGATATTGGGTATATGAAAAGTGAATATGATAGTTGTGTTTATCATAAGAAATTATCTGATGACTCCTATATTTACTTGCTTCTTTATGTTGATGACATGCTAATTGCATGTAAGTATCCAACTGAGATCAACAAGGTGAAGGCACAATTAAGTGGTGAATTTGAGATGAAGGATTTGGGTCCTGCAAAGAAAATTCTTGGCATGGAGATCATACGAGATCGGAAAGCCGGAAGGTTGTGTTTATCTCAAAAGAACTATATTGAGAAAATTCTAGAAAAATTTGGAATGCAAAATACAAAGACAGTTGGTACTCCTTTTGCAACTCATTTCAAGTTATCTGCAAAAATGTCACCACAAACAGAAGAGGAAGAGGAGTTCATGTCCCGAGTGCCTTATTCTAATGCAGTTGGAAGTTTGATGTATGCCATGGTTTGTACTAGACCGGATATTGCACATGCAGTGAGTGTTGTTAGTCGGTATATGGCTAATCCAGGGAAGGCTCACGGCAAGTCGTGAAATGGATTCTCAGATATTTGAGGGGTTCAACTGATGTGGGTCTAGTGTTTGACAGAGGAACAAATGAAGTTATTGGTCATGTCACTGGATATTGTGACTCAGATTATGCTGGTGATCTTGATCGTAGGAGGTCATTGACTGGTTATATTTTCACGCTTGGAGGTAGTGCTATCAGTTGGCGTGCAACTTTACAGTCTACTATTGCCTTGTCAACTACAGAGGCAGAGTATATGGCTGCTACAGAAGCTGTAAAAGAATCTTTATGGCTTAAAGGTCTAGTAGGTGATCTTGGTGTAAGTCAAAAGGACTTTACTGTGCATTGTGATAGTCAAAGCGCAATTCACTTAACCAAGAACCAGATGTACCATGAAAGGACAAAGCACATCGATGTTAGGATGCATTTCATTCGTGATGTCATAACACGAGGTGATGTGTTGGTAAAGAAGATTGCCACCTCGATAACCCGGTGAGACATGATGACAAAAGCTCTTCCGTCAGTGAAGTTCAAACATTGTTTGGGCTTAGTTGGCATTGCAAGTGCTGGTTGACACTAGAATCAAGTGGAGCAATACTAATAGAAGATGGATGCTGGATGGCTCGAGGAATTCAAGCCAAGGTGGAGATTTGTTGTATTTTTGGCTTGAATGCCATTATTAGTGGGTAGCTATAAACCATTAATATTTAATGGTTTAGTTAATAAAAGCCATTCATGATAAATGGTTTAGGCTTAGAATGCTTTATAGCCAATCTTTCTTTAGCTTGCATGTTAGTATAAATACATGCAATGTAAATGGAGAATTCATTCAAGCAAAAGCAAGAGAGAATTCATTCCTTTTGAGAGTAGAGTTGTGAGAGATAAGAATTCTTGAAGAATTCTTCTTTGTAGTTTTTGTTCTTTTCTCATATATAAGAGATTCTTCTTTGTGCTAGTTATTTTTTGTTGGTAAAGTTTTCTTCGTCAAGACGGTGTGTCACAACAGTATTCTCTTCAGTTTTAGCATCCTCATCATTCCAAAAGGAGCCTACAAGTCTAAGGTCTTTGGCTACAGTAGGATTATCTGTTTGTTGGACTGCAATAACCTCTGGTGCAGGTTGATTACCTACAATTGGCATTGCTAAAGTTGGTGCAACCTCTCTAGCATTGGAATTTATTGAATCAGCAACTACATCAACTGGAGAGTTAGCCAATGAGTCCATCAGACTGACATTGAGTCTATTTTGAGGAGTACTGATCAAAGAGTTTTGAGAGTTCTGCACCAGAGTTTGATGGGATCCAGAGCTGTTAGAAACAGAGATCATAGGATTCCTGATCACCGGTGAATGTTCCTGCATAATGGGAGCATGAATAATTCTATCAGACTCAGATATCAATTCCACCACATAGGGTACATTGTTTGGAAAATACTTATCTGTATTTCTTGGAGGATTATCCAATTCTGCCCTTTCCACAATCAAGCCTTGAACAACTCGATTTGGATTGCTAGGTTCACCAAGGACCATAACAGGCTCAACCCGAGGCCAGCTATCAGGAACATCATTGTCTACTATCACTTCTTTCCCTTTATTAAGAGAAACAGAAGCAACATGGCCTTCAATATTATCGGTTGTTGTGTCATTGACAGAGATGGTATTAATTCCAATCTCCAATCCATTATTATCACAGGCTGTAGTTTGTCTTCTGTCAGCTTTGACTACATAGGTAGGGCCTGCTGTCTTTATTTGGTTAACCAAGTTCGGTTCTTTCTGAATCTTGGAATCCAAGAAACCCTATTTCTTTTTGTATTATTCAACAGAATGGCCAATAATTTGGTAATTGGTGTAGAAAAGTGGCAACCTTTCATACTCTATGCCTACATAGAAGGCAAATTTATCTCTCTCTACCTTAATACTGTTAAGGAATTTAGCATTGAGGTCCACGTCCACCAATACCCTAGCATAATGCCCAAAAACTTTGTTTCTTATATTTTCATCCAGTGCAATTGGAGTACCTACAGCAGTAGCTATTTCAAACAAAATTCTAGGTCTCTAATACTCTTGAGGAAGTTCATGTATTCTGATCCAACACTGAGTGTGTTTGTTTCTGTTTCTTGGGGTTAAAGTCTGCTGTCCACTGTGACAATCGGAGGAGACCAGGATTAAGATTCCAAGTGCCTAATGACCAGACACTCCTGGGATCGTCTTGAGATGAAAAACAGAATTCATAGTATCCTCTCCTAAGGGGAATCATTCTCCAATTGCCTATAGGCTTCCAAAGCTTGGCAAGCTTTTCTCTCAATTCATTGAATTTTATTGGTTTATCCCCTTTTGAGAGTAACAATCGGCCATGTAGATTAGTTTTGCATCCATCAAGACCTTTGTGATACTCTTCCTCGGATATCTCGATGGTCACGGCATCACCCTTGACACATGGAGTAGGCAGCTGAGAGATTGGAATGTCCAATGCATTATTAACATCATAGGATTTTAAATAGTCAAGTAACGTAATAAATGGGAAGAATAAAAAAAAATTAAAAAAATTTGTTAGCAACAATTATTGCAAACAATTAACTATTATACTAATAATAGATTTTAAAACATGATATATAAAAAGTCAAGTAAACAAACATAAGTAATTAACTAATTCAATAAAATGTTTTGTTAATTAAAATTAATTTAAAACTTAAATGATTTAATAAAACATTAGACAAATAATTATGCGAATTTTTTTTGGGCAAAGCTTTGTTTAATTATGTGTTTAATTGTTTGTTATTATTGTTAAACATTATGCAAATTATCTCTATTACTTAAATTTTTATTTTATTTTAGAGTATAATTAATACGTCATCGAGAAAAACCTCAGTCACCTGTTCGAGGTTCAATATTATTGAGCATGTGTACTCATGGTGATGATATCGCTCATTTTATTGAATCTTGAATTGTCCAATTGGGACAGTTTGAGAAGAAACTTTTTCTCCACTGCTATACTAATTACTCGTTGATTCTCATTTGTTAAATAGTTGATGAAATTTTGGTTTGAAGCATTTCCTTTTGTTCTTCGGGTCCATACTTGATTGTGGTATCTTACCGCAGTCAAGTCGTGTACTTGGAGACCAATGGGAAATGCTGCCGAAATTTCGTCAGCTATAAGGCATGAGAAGTAATGAGTAACTAGTATAATACAGTGGTGAAAATGTTTTTCCTCGAATGTGATAGGGTCATACCTTTTAAGGAAAGGGAACGATTCAGGGTTATAGTATCATGTTTATAAATACGTCAATTTATCTGAAATTGCAGAAGGATGCAATATTATCCCTCGAGTCGTAGTTGGGTGTATAATAGGAACGAATATGGGAGATGACTTCTGAAACAGTCATTTGTAGATGGAGTTGAGGAGTTTATATTGAAAGCCAAGCAACATTGTGATTATGCCGAAAAGGGGGGAATAGATGTTCGTGCACAAAGTGCAACTGTATGATGGTTTTGAGTGATGATGACTTGAAGTTACACCTATACCAACGTGGGTTCAAGCCTAATTATTGGATATGGACTGATCTTGGTGAGGAGTTTCCGGATATTGATCTAAATGAAGTCGGTGGTGACGATCTTGACATGGGTGCATCAGGCGACGACTAAGTCGAACAACTCCAGTCAATGCATATGATGGTGGATGATTGTCTTGGGTAATATGGGAATTTCGAGGAGAATGAGTCTGATGACATGGAAGAGTCCCCCTAATGAATCGGCACAAAGGTTCTACAATTTATTGTTAGAGACAAATAAGCCATTGTTTGACGGGGTGTCAGATTCAAAATTATCAATTTGTGTTAGGCTTCTAGCTTGCAAGTCCAATTGGAATGTCCCTGAGCAATGTTTGGAGTTTTTTTGTAAAATGATTCAAGATGTGACACCCTACAAAGAGTTGTTGCCAAAAAGTTATTATGACGTGAAGCAGTTAGTGTCAAAACTGGGGTTTTGGGCTAAAAGGATTGATTGTTGTCCGAACGGGTGCATGCTATATTATGACAGTGATTCGGGCACAAATGACAACGCGCTGGAAGAATGTAAATTTTGTCAGACACCTAGGTACCGCGTTCAAAGTAGTGGCCGTAGTAAGAACAAACTAGTTCCTGCGAAGGCAATGTTCTATTTACCAATAATTCCAAGGTTGCAGAGACTGTTTGCATCAACACAAACTGCAGGACAGATGAGGTGGCATTATGAAAATAGAAGAAGTCCTGGCATTATACATCACCCTTCTGATGGTGAAGCCTGGAAGCACTTTGATCGGTTACACCCTGAATTTGCATCAGATCCTCGTAATGTACGACTTGGACTATGCTCAAATGGTTTTACCCAATACATTCAGGCGACATCCTCGCCATATTCATGTTGGCCAGTGATTGGTACACCATATAATCTTCCTCCCGGGATGTGCATGTCAAAACCGTATACGTTTCTTACTTGTCTCATTCCGGGACCATCTAATCCGAAGGTTGGGATAGATGTATATTTACAGCCTCTGATCGATGATCTCAAGAAGTTATGGGATGGTGTGTTGACGTATGATGTTCCAAAGAAGCGAAATTGATGTGGACTATCAATGATTTTCCTGCATATGGAATGTTCACTGGTTGGGGGACCCATGATAAATTGGCGTGCCTGTATTGCATGGAACATGGAAAGGCTTTTACCCTATGATATGGTGGCAAAAGTTCCGGGTTTGATTCTCATCGTCGGTTCTTAGATCCTGACCATCCCTTCCGAAGGAATATCCGAGCATTCAAAAAGAATCAGACAGAAGAGGAAGGTCCCCCGCCTTTGTTGACTCCTGAACAAATATGGGGTCGGGTTAGGGATCTTCCTAAAGTCACTGAAGCAGGTATGCCAAAATTACCCGGGTATGGAGAATGACATAAGTGGACAAAACAAAGTATTTTTTAGGAACTACCGTACTGGAAGGATAATTTGTTAAGACATAACCTTGATGTGATGCATATTGAGAAGAATTTCTTTGACAACATTTTTAACACGGTTATGAATGTGTCAGGAAAGACAACGGACAATGAGAAGGCAAGGATGGACATAGCTCTGTACTGTAGACGAAAAGATATGGAGCTGAAGCCGCAGCCTAATGGAAAAATGGTCAAACCAAAAGCTTGTTACACTCCAACCGCCGATGAAAAGAAAGTCAATTTGTCGGTGGTTGAAAGACCTTAGGACCCCTGATGGTTATTCCTCTAATTTGGAACGATGTGATGATGTCAGAACGGGGAGGCTTTATGGGATGAAAAGTCATGATTGTCATGTATTCATGGAGTGTTTGCTTCCTATTGCTTTCGACTTGCTGCCCCCTCATGTTTCGAACCCGCTTACAGAAATCAGTCATTTTTTCAAAGATCTATGCTTTGCAACTTTAAGAGCGGATGGTCTGACAAAGATGGAAGAAAACATTCCAATAATTCTGTCCGAGATGGATAGGGTATTTCCCCCAGGAGTTTTTGACTCAATGGAACATTTCCCTGTCAATCTTGCATATGAAGCGAGGCTGGTGTACCAGTACAATATAGGTGGATGTATCTGTTTGAAATGTAATTTTATTATATTTTGACATTTAAATAATTAACGTCCCTTGAATAATGCCTTGTCACTAATGTTTTCTATTACTTAGATTCATAGGCGACTCTAAACGATCAGTTAAAAACAAGGCTAGGTTGGAAGGATCAATTTGTGCGTCTTACTTACACCGTGAGACAACCCATTTCTGTTCCCACTATTTCAACAACTTTATGTTGGAACCAAGACATGTTAGCAAAGAGGTAGATGTTGATAATGAAAGGTATCCTTATATTCTATCCGTATTTAACCTTCCTGGCCGTCATGCTGGCAAGGAGCTTACTTCCTGGTTAAGTGATGAGGAGTATGCATCGGCCCATGTTCATGTCTTGATAAATTGCACAGAGGTGAAACCATACCATGAGTAAGTTTCAACGACCTATTTTTGAAATAATGTATCACATATTATATCAATTTCTCCTTTAACACATAGTACACATTTTATTTGTCACTGTGTTCCTGCAAATTAATCAATTAAGTGAACAAGATGCTTCTGCTCGTACACATGCAAATTTTCCTACATGGTTCAAGCAACAAGTAAGTGTCATATAACTCAGCAAACAATATATTAAGCTTAATTGCCTATTGAAAAAGTAATTATTTAATATGACCGACCTATTCGAAGGTGTATCAGCAACCATTAAGCATGACTAGCAAACACTTGAGAGATTTAGCGTACGAGCCCTATGACTGTGTTAGATCATGGCATACGTACTTTGTTAATGGGTACAAATTCCACACATATGAATGGAACGTGGGAAAAAAGGCAATTAATAGCGGGGTTATCATACAGGGTGAAGGTACTGGTGATTTTTATGGGGTCATAAAACACATATACGAGTTACAATACAATACAACTACTTATCCTAAAAAAGTAGTCTTATTTTATTGTAACTGGTTTGATCTATCGAGGATAGGCACAAAGGTGGATCCCAAGTATGGAACTGTGGACATTCGCATGGATAGAAGATATCAACAGTTTGATCCGTTTATAATTACTCGGAATGCAAAACAAGTTTATTATGTCCCTTATCCAACAATGCAAACGGACAAACGAGGTTGGTGTGTTGCTGTCACTACCAAGCCTAGGGGTCGTATAGATCGACGATGCAGAGGATGAGACGCTCTTCCAGGTGGATGAATCGTCACATGTCAATGAAGTAATTGAGGTCAAGCGTATTACTGGCATGTTGGGATCTGTAAATGAAGGGGAAGAAGTGGTCATTGGTAATCAGTCATCGATGGATTCATCATCAGAGGAAGAAATCCAAAATGATGACTCAATGCAAGAAGAAGAAGTGTCGAACTTACAATCAGATGACGATACCGAGTCTGAATAGGAATTTTACTGTTATGTTACTTTTATTGTATTTTAAATATTTGCTTATGCAATTAAATGTAAAACTTGACAAATATTGTTGTATTTTAAATATTTACTTAGATCATACTGTTATATGTCGATTACTTATTGTTTTTACATTGATTTATAGTTGTGCTATAAAAATAGATATGTCAGCATCAGGAGGACAGTTGTCCTGCCCCCCACCGCCTGGCTGTGATAAGGGGAAGGGTAAGGCTAGGCGGGGACGATACACCATCAAGTCCCGCGTATTTGCTGCAATTCCTGGAGGTCCCTCAGCACCCACCATACCCACCCCCATCCCTACCGCACCCACCCCATCGGCACCTACAGGAGCCTCCCCCACCCATTATACACCATCCCCACCCATTCTACACCCTCACCGACCCATACTACACCATCCCCTACCCATACTACACTATCCCCAACCCACACTACCCCATCTTCCACCCATGTCCGGACATCCACTCGCTTTGCGCCACGACACGCACTAGCCGGCTACTCGCCGCCCCCTACCGGACCCACACCACACCCACACCCAACATCACCATCATCATTGACTGTGCCGACCACACAGCCAACAGGATTATTATTTATGCCGACTCCTGGGATGATCCCACAGCCAGACACGACCATTCCATCCTCATCATCAACACCCGCATACGGTCACAACACGGTCGTTCCATCATCATCGTCTCTGAAGCAGTCGGTCGCGGTGGAGGACCTGCTTGAGTGGGCCAGGGTTCCCGCACCTGAGGATCGACCAAGGATCCAGCCTATTTTTGGATCGTATGTTTTATTTAATTTAATGTTGTTTAAAAATAGTTACTATTCAATAAGTATATATTTGTTGGTTGTCATATTGTTGAATTAATAAAGTTATAAATTTTTCAGCTTCATCCCATCGAAAGTGGGATCGAAGCACGTTACCTACGCCATCAAGGCGCAATATCGTCAATTCTGGCCATCATGGGGGTGATCCCCGGGGACGATCGGGATCATATCTTCAGACGATTCGGGGTAAGTTGTTGTTTATTATTTCATGTAATTTTCCCTTTATTTTTCACGCATTATATATATATTTTTGTATAATGTTATTAATATTTTTTCTTTGTTAACAGGAGCTTGTGCGCTGGTTACTGGATCGTGCCTCAGAGATACGTGCTATCTTTGACGACCGAGCAGTTGCTCGACTGAGGACATGCTCCGGGATCGTAGGGAGACCCGGATACGTCCGGATTACATCGGGCCCAACATCTGGGCCCAACTGTGTGCGTACCGGGACACTCCGGCTTACAAGCTGCAGTGTCAGCAGGCGAAGAGAAATCGGGCTTCCGAGTAGGGTGGGAGCATGCACACTGGTGGTTCTATTAGCTACATGCAGCATGCCATTTACATGGTATGCATATATAAATAATTTTATTTATAAACTGTATATTTTTATTATAAATTTATTTTATAACTAATTTATTTTATTGGTGTGTCGGTTGCAGGCAGGAGAGCTGCTCGGTCCGGTAATGTCCCTACGGTCTTTGAGCAGACACATATTCGCTCGGATACCGGTGAGTTTGTTGATGAGAGATCGAGGCAGACAGTGGTGAGCTAAAGTTTTTTTTAATATTTAAAGTATAGGTAATTATTATTATTATTATTATTATTATTATTATTATTATTATTATTATTATTATTATATATTTACATAGTTTAATAAATATTGATTGTAATGTATTGATCGCAGGCGGAGTACAATGCCAGGTTTAGTCAAGTAGCATCTGAGGCTGCCTCTTGCTCCGATGCCTCGGATCCTTCTCAGCTGGACCCCACCGAGGTTGAACGACTACAGACCCAGGTCTGGATGGATGTGGCGGGCGGGAAGAAGAAGGGGCGGATTTACGGTACTGCCACCCTAGCCAAGTTGAACCGTCGGGGGTCGACGCCTAGCTTGACTATTCGGGAGCCTACATCCTCCGACTCACAGGACACGAAGGAGGTGCAGCGGTTGAGGCAGGAGGTGCAGCAGCAAAGGGAGGCGAACGAGCGCATGATGCAGCATATGAAGACATTCTCTACGGTCATGACCGCTATGCTCGATTTCCTCCCACCAGACATGCGCGGCGCTCTGCAGGGGTCCCTCCATGCCACCCACCCCCATCCGTCCACTACTTCTACCGATCCACCACCGCAGGTGTCGCATGATGCCGATCTGTCTTCTGAGCCGCAGCCTGATGGTTATGTGACGCCGGTAGACTCCCCCCGCGATGACGACGATGACGGATATTATGGTGATGAGTATTAGGATAGTTATAGATGTAGTAGAGTTTTGTAGCTAGACAAATATTTTATTTATCGATTATATGTTGAGTTTGTTTTTATTTTATATTAATTTTAATTTAATTTCTTTTTAAATTTTATTTGTAATTTCAATTTTGTTTCTTAATTAATAATATAATAATTATTATTTAAAATAAAATATAATAATTAATAAATAAAATATCATAATAATTAAAATATAATGATAATTAATAAATAAAATAAAATAAAAATAATTAATATTCAAAATATAAATTTTAGTACAAAAAATTTAATGATTAATTATTAATATATATAAAAAATCAATTTAAAAAAATAAAAAAACCTTGTTTCCGATGGACAGTTCCGTCGGTAACTGTTGTTTAGAATTTTAGACGGAAAGGTCCATCGATAACTTCCACAGATAGTTACCCACGGACAATTCCGTCGGTAATATTAGGGACTCCGTGTGATGTGTTTTCCGACGGACATGACCGTCGGAAATTTCCGACGGACGACCCAGATTCGTCGGAATGCCTTTCCTACGTGCCTATTACCGACGGAACTGGGTTCGTCGGAAATTCGGTCGGTAATGCCGTTTTCCGACTGCTTTCCTTCCTTTCTGACGGTTTTTGTCCATCGGTAATTCCCTTTTTTTTGTGTAGTGTGTGGAGTTCGCAACACAGAACCTCACTAGAGACTAAAAATCGAAATTAAATCGTAATAACCATTGTCTTGACCTTGCTTGGGTTCGAGATCTAACCACAAATGTTATCAATGATTAATTTCTTTTTAGGCCTTTGTAACCTAAGCTCTAATATCAGCTTTGTCATGACCCGAATTTTGTAGCTATGATCGGCCGAAAAGAAAAGCCTCATCTTTCCCCTTCGCAACCTCACAAGCATACACAAATTCGTCACATCCAAAGTAAAAGATTACATTCATTACTTACATGAGGAATCTAATACATCAGAGTGGCTAACAACACAAAGAATTACAATGTCCATAAATAAATAAATAAACTAAGGGTACAGTCCCTTAAGCTATTCACATGGCATTCAAAGCTTCTGGCGGCTTCGCAGATACCTGTAGCTAAGATGTTAAATGTGGGGTGAATCAACTGACTCGGTAATAGTGTTTCCCCCAAACATATGTAGTCACGTAAAAATTAAGTGTGAAAATACACTCATACAATCATGCAAGTTATCGCTCAAGAGAACACATAATCATTTAAAGATACACCTCACATCCATTTATTCATATGAAAATAGTTCCATAAGCAAACAAAGTTATGTGCTTGTCGCTAATGAAGAGTACTTGGGGAATGACTTGCACTAACTTTTTTTCCCTGTAACTCATGTCCCACTCATAAGGGGATACATGTCATATAAATATAAATAAGTCATTGGGTCCTATTGTTCACTCAAGTTCCCCCATCCCGATGGTTTTATTTTTGTACCCTTAAGATACCGCACCCTTCGACTAACAACATCCCTACTCTAGGTTTGTTTACGGGGTCCCTAACCCCGACAATATTATTTATATCCCGGAGCCTCTCATTCCTCCGATCCATAACCAAAGATTCACGAATGACACATTTGTCGGTCGTTCCACTGAGTATCCATTACAAATATCACATTAAAGACAAACACATACATACTTTCATAATCACTTCAAAGCATTCACAAAAACTACATTATGAGCAATTACCAAAATATTTATAAGGGTGTGTTTGATACACATTAATACACAGGATATCACAGGATAAGCAGGACAGCACAACATAGTACAACCCCTTGAGTCACATGACAACTTTTTGTCATGTACATCGTTTGATAGATAATGGACAACACAAGTAAAATAATATTAATTTTGCTATGACATCCTTTGTAATATATATTATTATATATTAATATATAGTATTATTAATATATGTAAGTATTAGGCAATATATAATATATAGTGTATATGATAATATATTATTACTACCATAATAATATTATATATATTATTAATATGTATTATATAACGTTAACGTTCTATCAAAATATATATATATATATATATAACGTTTACGTCTTTAAAAAAATTCGAGAAAGAGAGAGAGGGGAGGGCGAGAGAGTGAGAGAGGGAGAGGGAGAGGGAGGGAGAAAGAGAAGGGGGAGAAAGAGGGGGGAGACAGAGGGAGGGAGAGGGAGGGAGGGTGGAGAGAGGTGTAAGGATAATTTTGTCTTTTTTTAGAGAGAGATGTAAGGATAATTTTGTCTGTTGAGAGAGAGACAGACAGATGTAAGGATAATTTTATCTTTTTCTCGTAGTCTATCCATGGGACAAAAATTTGTCTCATGGTTTGGTGGAGGACAAAATTTTGGATTTTTGTCCTGCCCCTCGTCCCCTTTTTTGTCATATCCCTGATCACTTTACAAATCAAACAAGGGACAACAAATTTTATGCTGTCAAGTCCCTTGTATTTCACAACTCAATTCTATACACAATCAAACCCATAATGATCATTTATCACATTTTTACCTCATTATCAAGTTAACATAATCAAGTATTCTTGTTCTACCGACTATTTTCATATCATATTCTAGAACCATTTCATCATGCACCATCCACTCATAATTGTTCTCAATTTCCACTAACAATATCATCACACCTTTACACTTTGTTTCTTCTTTACAAAAATTAATATATAAAATAAAGCAAGCATCTATCAATAAAATGCATTTGCATCAGTGAATATGTGATGCTCATACTTTTTGTCCCCATATATAGTTGAATAATGTCATATATATATTATATATAAAACTACAATAAATTTACCTAATTCATATGCTAGTGAGATTTGGTTCGGATCTCCAAATTAGGGAATTGTTTGTTTATTATATGGGTCCTATAGTTAATAGTTGAAGTCCAGAGTTGGGTGACTGGTGATGCCACATGTGCACACCCAATTTTGTTTGGGATGAGTTTTTTTTATAAATAATAAAAATAAGGAAAAATGACAAAAAAATAATAATAATAAAATGAATAAAAAAAATAAATAAAACGTGCTGAATATGATAAACATGAGATATTTAAAAAAACATTTCTTTAAAAATAACCCAAATTAATAATTTAGGTTAGTTTTTTTTTCCAAAATATCACAAATTGGTAATTTAGGTTAGTTTTCCTTCCAAAATACTCACAAATCGAGGAAACCACAAAAAAATGTGGGAAGGGGAGAGGATTAGAAGGTTTATTAAAATCATGAAAACATTTTCCTTCAATTTTCTTAGGATTCACAAATAAGAATGTCTCTCTAATAAATCTTTCATTTCCCTTCAACTCACAATTACAAACACATTCTAAGGATGTATTTGGTTAAAGGGGAGGGGAGGCGAAGTGAGAGATTATGTTTGAGAGGAGGAAATTGAGGGAATGTGAGAAAAAATAACACTTTTATATTAGGTTTGGAGAGATTTTAAAATAAATTTATATTTGAAGCTTACATTTCATAATGATAATGAAATTCCACCTCGTGTGTTATAAATTGGGTTCATTCTCGTCATGTTGTAGGTTCTGAAACACCTCTCAAATCTCGTTATTCAACCTTTCTCATTGTACATTTTACACCTTCATCTTCTTCCTCTCACACAGGCCACAACCTTCAATTCTTTGTCTTCTTCTTTCATTCTTCTTCATCTTCCTTCATTCCATTCTCATCTCCGCACCACGCCGCCGTCTAGCCACTGCGCTCCCTGCCCACCACAGTAACAAAACTGCAGCACCGCCAATCCTAATCGGACACCGCCACGGTTCCATCACAGTTCTGCGTTTCTGTCTTTGCAGCAGGTTTCAAAAGGAGACAACCCCTTTTATATTTTGGTATAGTTTTGTTTCTCTGGTCCTCTATCCCTTTTCTAGAGTACTTGTCCAGACAAATATAAAAAAAAAAAAAAGATTTTTTTAAAAAAATAAAAATATTTTCGATCGAAAAAAAGATCTTGGCTTCTTTATTTGAATATAAGAAAGCTCTTTTAAAAATATAAAAAACCTTTTTTTTTTTTTCAACATGCGTTTGAGTAATTCATCTCACCAAGAAATACGTAAGAGCGGAATTATTCATTCTGTCAAGTCAAACATGAATTTTCTTGATTTTTGTGTATGTTTTTTTTTATTCCTTTTTCTAGGTAAAAGAAATATGGAAAATGCTAACAAGTGTCATAAGGACATTGTTTAAGAATTTCAAAAAGTAAGTTTTATGGGAAATTGTGTATTCAATACATTAGAAAGAGATATACTTAACTTTTCAATGAATAATTATCTCATTCGGAGTCCTTATACAATGCCCTTAAGGCACTTGCTAGCAAGACTCAATAATATTTTTAAAAGTTATTAGAAGTTTTGCACAATTAACTCGATGTATTGTTTTTAACGGACGAGATAGGGTGTTAGTACCTTTCATACTTGTAACCGACTCACGAACTCAAATGTCATCATTTTCTTATAAAAGACAGTTTTCCTTTAATAAATGGTTTTTAAATGTTTTGCCCAAATAAAATATTGATGACGACTTCAGTTTTTTTTTCATTTGCGACACCCAGACGGGACAGTCGCAAGTCGCAACACTACACATTGCATATTTCATGTTTTTGTTTCTCACAAACATGAACATGAGTTAGTCCCCCCTAACATTCTTAATGGAGTAAATTCTCAATTTGGTCCGTGAAATTGTAAAATCGTATTAACTTCGTCCCTAACATTAATGAAATTTTAAAAAATATCCTTGAAGTTGTCAAAACGTTAATCAATCTAGTCATCTGTCAACCCCCGTGACTTAACAATGTTGGTGGGGCTTATGTGGCATGTTAAGTGCCATGTTGGATGTCCATTCATTGTGCAGGTGTGTTCTTCTAAAAGGAGTTACTAGACACCCATAATTCAGAGACTAAATTGACATTTTTTTAGGGTTAAATACCCAACAACATTTTTTTCTCTGTTTTAACATCTCTTTCCCCACACTCAGTTCCATTCTCTCTTTCTCCCAAGATACATCCACATGAGTAAGATCATTCATATTGATTTGATGTAAAGGGGGGAGAGAGAGAAGAAGCAGAGAGAGAAAGATACGTTGAAACAGAGAAAAAAAGTTGTTGGGTATTTAACTCTTAAAATTGTCAATTTAGTCATGAATTTGTCAATTAAGTCCCTAAATTTTGAGTGTCAAGTAACTCCTCTGACATGAACCCACGGTAAAGTGAATGGACATTCACCATGACACTTAACGTGTCATATAAGCCCCACTAACGCCATTAAGTTACTGAGGTTGATGAAGTGACTAGATTGATTAAAGTTTGACAATTTCAAGGACGTTTTAGGTATAATGTCAGGGACAATGTTAATACGGTTTTACAATTTCAGAGACACAATTGGGGATTTACAAGTGTTTAAACTTTAAAGACACAAAAGGTGTCTTATTATGATTTCTTAACAAAGCTGAGGCAGATAACAAACACTATTTTGCATATGACTCGCCATTTACACCCTTGTGGGGCTATACTTTGCATCACTTCATCTCACTTTCTAACTTTCCATTACTCTCAAACCAAATTTGTAGCAAATCATGAAGGGCATAAGGAATGTATTGCAAAAGTTGAAACCAACACTGCTAATGGTGGTAGTACAGTTTTCATTTGCTGCGATCAATGTGCTCTACAAGCTGGCCATAAATGATGGAATGAACATGAGGGTAGCTACTGCCTACCGCCTAGCTTTTGCTTCGGCTTTCACTATTCCTCTTGCTCTTATTTTTGATAGGTTGATGATTACTAAGTAGCTATTTCATTTTTTGCTTCTACAATTATCATATCGGTACTTTGAATATCAAGGAGAAACTAACAAAATATAACATGTTTGAAACTTGGATTTTGGGCAATAAATTAACTTGGCCAAATGGCTTTGCTTCTTTCCTGCCATATAGGAAGAAAACACCAAAGATGACTTGGAAGGTGCTTTTCTTGACATTTCTTTGTGGATTATTTGGGTATGTTACTTCAATTCTTCACCTTTTCCCCAATAATATTAAAATTGTTTCTGTGCATGTATACCTTGTCAATGGAGGTAATTCATGACCAAACTACTCACATGGTCATGTAATGTTATAGTGGAAGTTTATTTCAAAACCTTTACTTTGAGGCCTTGGCTGTGATGCCAGCAACTTTTATGTTGGCCTTGTTCAACCTTCTTCCAGCCATCACCTTCATCATGGCTATATCATGCAGGTACTCACCACCTTATACTACTCATTATCTTCTTCTTTTTTTTTTTTGAACTTTTCATTATTCTAGTTAAAAAAAATTGGCATTGGCAATTTTTAGACTTTAATTCTTTATTAATGAATAATGCACCCAATTTATGATACATTTCATTTTTTTCATAGGTTGGAAACATTAAATTTGGGGGCAGCAGCAGGAAAGGCCAAGGTGTTTGGAACTATAGTGGGAATTGGTGGGGCAATGCTGTTGACCTTTTTCAAAGGGGTAGAAATTCCTAGTTGGCCTTCCCGAATCAACCTTTTGTATCCACATCAAAATCAAAATGGGCATATGGCACCACAACATGCTGCCTCTAGTAGTAAACTGTTGGGTGTAACATGTGCTTTAGCAAGCTACTGCTCTTTCTCATCGTGGCTCATCATTCAGGTCAGCTTAACTATCTGTTAATAATGATCAGGTATATATAAAACACTTCTTCACCAACTGTTTTAGATTCTTATCATTTTATATATCAATACTGTTATGGGTGAAGATGTCATTTGACTTGTGTTGCCATTTGATATTGTTCCCCTTACACATCACAGGCTAAGATGAGTGAAGAATTCCCAAGCCATTACTCAAGCACAGCTTTGATGTCTACAATGGGTGCAATACAATCCGTTGTTTTTGCTTTTTCTGTAGAGAGAGATATGAGCCAATGGAAGTTGGGTTGGAATATTAGGCTTCTTGCTGTGGCTTATTCAGTATGCTACTAAATATCAAATCACTTTAGAGCCTGTTTCGATGAGATTATTTTAAGAAAAAACATTTATTTTTAAAATAAAAATACTTTTACAAAAAAATTTGAGTGTTTGGATGGGCTTTCGAAAAAAGAAAAGACAGTTAATGAGAATAAATCATATTTTATTGGATAATAATATCCTTGACAAAAATCTCATAAAAGTTTTTTTTAAAGCTCATCCAAAGGAAAAATAACTCCTGCTTTTATTAATATCTTTTGCTTGTTCAGCTATATCATAGAAATATTTTTTTAAAAAGCTCGTCCAAACGATACTTGTAAATTACATTGTACCTAAAAATTATAAATGATATGATAGACATAATTGAAATTGGTTCATATGTGTATTATTAATGTAATTGCAGGGAATTGTGCCGTCCGGAATAATGGTTGTTGTAATTGCATGGTGCAATAATATGAGAGGCCCTGTGTTTGTATCTGCTTTCTACCCTCTACAGCTTGTTCTTGTGGCCATTGCTGCTTCTTTGATGTTAAATGAGAACTTATATTTAGGAAGGTATACACGATATCAAACTTAATTCATACAAACAAGTTTCTACATGTTCATGATTTGTTTTGATTTAGTTTGGTCTTGTACATATATTATGTAGTGTGCTTGGATCAGTGCTGATTGTGTGTGGCCTATATGTGATGCTATGGGGAAAGAACAAAGAAATGAAAAAGAAGGCTCAATTAGCACCATCAGAAATCATGAGAGACTCTGAAGCTGTTGAGGTTAATAGACCATGATAAATGAGATCATATAGCAACCACAACAAAACCAGTCGCACTGCAAACGTTGCTAATGATCATCATTAGTTGTCAAAATGTATATGAGCATAAATAACACAATGTTCACAATTAGGGACAAGAGAAATATTAAGAATACACTCTCTTTGTAACACATGCTCTCTTATTGGTTGGAATTCATCGGGACTTACAAAATTCAAGTAAGACTCACATGAATTAATGAGACTCATTTCCAAAATAATGGGACCCACATGAATTTCAATCAATAGAAGAATATGTTAGAAAGATAGTGTTAGAGAATGTGTTCATAACAAGTGTCCCTTAGTAAAAAAAATAAAAAATATATAAGAAGTGTCCCACTAAGATGATAAAATATAATACTCTATTAAGTGTCGAGTACGTTAATGATATGTAGTAGATGGATTCAAATATTGTTGTATAATTGAATAAGCAATGTCTTAACAGTTAAAGAGATAATGTTAATTAGTGTCCTTACGACATTAGTTAATAAATCAATCAAAGAAAATTATTTTTGAAAGTGATATATTCAATATTTTGAAAAACGAAAACAAAAAAGTTGTTTTCAATGCTTTCCTATACAAATTTCAAAATAAAAACATAATAAAAACAAACTGACAGTTTTATAATTATTTCTGAATTCAAGAAAAAAAAATAAAGTAAACGGACCCTTAAGTGTCGAGTACGTTAATGATATGTAGTAGATGGATTCAAATATTGTTGTATAATTGAATAAGCAATGTCTTGACAGTTAAAGAGAATGTTAATTAGTGTCCTTACGACATTAGTTAATAAATCAATCAAAGAAAATTATTTTTGAAAGTGATGTATTCAATATTTTGAAAAGCGAAAACAGAAAAAAAATTGTTTTCAATGTTTCCTATACAAATTTCCAAATAAGAAAACATAATAAAAACAAAATGACAGTTTTATAATTATTTCTGAATTCAGGAAAAAAAATAAAGCAAACGGACCCTTAATGGCCATCAAATCATTTCAAGATATATAGTTTAACATCAACCATGAAAATCATTTTAACTATAATAAATCAATGAATCATAAATTTGAATTCAATATAATTTAAAATTCAAATTATTTGCTGAAATTTTAAATAGGACACGTGCTTGAGGTAGAGCTTTGTCTTGTTTATGGTCTTACTTGGTTCGGGGGATTAGTTTCTACAGTTGCATGCATGATACCCTTAAGAATCAGAAGAAAAAAAAAAGGATACATGCATGTCACCCATTAATATGTAATTTTTCATTATTTTATTAAGACACAATATCTAAAATAAATATATAAAGCTGTAACTTGGTAGAATTTTCTAAATCATAATTTTTTTTATATGTTATGTTGATGATTTATTGCCTACCATCAAAAAATGGAGTATACTGACATGATAAATTCAATATTTTTCATATATACATCAATAAAATATTTTTGAACTGGCATATATACATCAATTACTTATTTAGATGCTTGATGGGAAAACAAATGTTGCAGCGGGGCTTATATTATAGTGCGAAGGCAAGTGAGAGATTGCAACTGTCCCCTCTGGTCATTTCTGCTATACAAGACTATATATATTTTGATAAATGTGGGGTGCTATCAGAATCTGATTTCGCCACTTAATTATCGAAGTTTATAAATATTTAACAAAGTCATCCATTCACAAATGGGTCTGGGTGGTGTAGTCGGTTATCACGCTAGTCTCACACACTAGAGGTCCCCGGTTCGAACCCGGGCTCAGACAATAACAACATAACATTTTTGCTGAGCTAACAAAATACTACAAATATGCAGGACGTACTCACAAGTTCTCCTTATAGATATGGTAGTAAACTAATATTTTTCTGAGCTAATAAAATATAATATATATGCCACACATACACTAAAGTTCTCCTTGCTTTATTGTCTCCTATATAGACTACTGATTTTTTTTTTTTTTTAACACAAATATAGACTATTGATAAGACAACGAAAGGCCTTTTATCTTACAAGAACAACAGAGAGAACAAAATTCTACCGGATCTTAATTGTTACTCAGATGTTGTATGACTCAATTGTAACTGTTTTGTATCCTTTTTTTTTTGGTAAGCAAATAGATCAAAGAAGTATTAGGTGTACTCAAACCATCTACAAGATCTATCTAACATGACTAAAACCCAACAGTATTTACATCCCCCGTCCGTAATAATCCTAATATAAGGACCTCTTCCAATTAAGTCATTCCTGTCAGCCAAAAAACCAGAAACTGCCACCCCAACAACATAGCTACACACAGGTGCACTCAAAGATGGGCAGTTATCATAGCCGTCCTTAGCTGCCTGCAGTTCTAAAGAGACGAAGCAACACCCCTCGTTCCCTCCAGTGAACTCACAAAAACAGCAACTGGTATGACATATATATGCAAGCAGAAAAGTCCAGTTTAAACCCAACTAAATCCTGCAAGCAGATTTCATACATTCTAGAGGACACATGCACCAGTCAGTGTAAGAAATTCGCCACCAATCCTGATTTTTACCCAATGCCACGACCTCACCTTAATTAACTCTAAGGTGGAAACTGAATCTAGAACTTCCTGCTTGAAAATAATGCAATTTCTATGCATCCAGATCGACCAAATAACTGAAAACCAATCTGTAATCCAGACCCTCTTCAATTTTTTTCCCTCATACCATTCCTAAATGAGAGGCAAAATGAGATTTCATGTCACAAGGTAGTGCAATTTGAAAACCCAGCCATGAATACAATTTTGCCCATATCAAAGAGGCAAACCTGCAATTAAAAAACAAATGATTTGAGGTCTCCCACTCTTGCTGACAGAAAACGCAAGACAGAGATGATGGTGGGCCAATGATGTTTCTCCTAGCCAAATCGCATCTTGTTGGAATTCTGTCCAGGGTCGTTTGCCATGTAAACACCAGGATCTTTGAAGGTACCAAGTTAAACCAAAGCTTTTTGAAGAACACATTAATAGGCTGCAACGGAACAGATGCCATACTGAGGGAAGAGTTTTGAAGCAACACATATGCAGATTTTGAAGAATACCTTCCTGAACTATCATGAATCCATGACCATGTATCCACACTGTTATAATTACAACTGACAGTATTAATTAAAGAGACTAATTCATTTAGCAGTGCCTCCTCCCACACAAAAAGTTGTCTCCTCCACCTAAAATTCCAACTCCTATTGCTTTCCGACCCACTCCTCAAATCAGAAATGTAAGCACTTCTATTTTCGGATACAAGAAATAATCTATCAAACCTTTCCGAAAGACTAAAGTTGCCAATCCGAGGGTCTAACCAAAATGAAGTAGAATTGCCATCCCCCACCTTCTTGTAGGACCGGACAAAAAATAAGGCCCGATCGAGAACCGAACTATCCGAAGACAAAAATAATAGAACTTGCGGATGCAAGCGGGTCAACGGGTCCACTAATGAGTTTAAGATGGTTTTCTTCGGGCGGGTGTGGGTCTTTAATTTTTTTTCCGCCACCGACCAAATCCGACCGAAATATTTAACATTTAAATGCCCCTGGTCCTCCTTTGCTCCTATTGGCTGGTTATGATTTTCCTTCAATTTGATCGGGCCACTGATTTCTCTTATCTTATTTTTTGACTTTTTGAATTTCCTAAAATAATCATCTCATTTATTACTTTATCTCTCGTTTTAATTTCTCGAAATCTCTTCCACTTCTGGAGAACTCTGCATTTAACCATTCTCTTTCTAATTTCTATTCCTCGGTTCCTCTCAAAACTGAAACCATTATATTTCTTCTCCTCTCTCAAAATTGAAACCACACACAGATCCAAGAGACAACCACCCATCTACACGTAACTGACCTTCCCCACTTGCGCGCCGCCATAGCCCGTACGCGTCATTATGCCGTCGTCGTCCGGAGCAGTGAGAGCACCATGCGGTGGCCGTCGTCGCCAAAGAAGCAGTACTCTTAGATATGCCAGACTGCCACTACGCCGCCCTCAGATCTTCACCACGCCCAGTCCCACCTTGCACGGGATCTGTGAAGGATGTAGCCCAAGCTGTTGTCTTCCTCTGCATGTTTGGTTTTCCATTTCTTTTTGAATTTTGTATCTTGTTCATTTTCTTCCTCTGCATCTTGTTCAAGAATGATTTACTTTTTTTCCTTCGGTAAACAAAAGGATGTAAGAAAGATTGATGCTTTTTGTTAAACTTGAAAGTTTTAAGCTTTTTGTTTCTGGGTATATGTATCTGGGTTTGTTTGATCGTCTCTATTCATACTCTATTGTTCGTTTTTGTGTTGTTTGGTCCAAAACCGAGGCAACCCACCCGCACACCCGAGAACCGTTAAAACCGCCACCCGCTGAAACCGAAGGCGGAATCGGACGGGATTGGGAGAGATATTCTTCTTCTCGGTTATTTTCGGTTTTGAGATTTTTGGCCCGAAACCGACCATAACCGACCGATGTCCACCCCTACCTTCTTGACTAGCCCTTCCCTGAACCAGTCTATGTGTCCCAAAGCCTCCCCTAGTTTTACCAAATCTTTCCACCACCAGGATGTAGTGTTGGGAAATACCAGCATAATTTTCCTCCTCTATGAACTCAAAAATAGGCACTAAGCGGAAGCGTAAAAATAAGTGTAATAACACCGGACAATTTTTAGCGTGAAGAAACCTCCTCAATGTGAGTAAGGAAAAAACCACGGGATCCGTAGGCCGCTTAAACTTCCACTATAACAATAATGGGAATACAAAAATACAAGAATATCGTATCATCAATTTGTGGATAACACTCTCACAAATTGGCTCACTATTTTTCTCTCCGAGAAAACTCTCTCTAAGGATCTCTCTATTTTTCTCTCACTCTCTCTTGTGAGGATTGGTGTGTTTAGTTAGCACCCCTTAAGCTTCTTTATATAGGTTTAAGGGGGCTCTCCAAGTTAGCTCCCATACAATGTGGGACTTGCTTTTGCTGAAATTTCCAACAAATCTCCCCCTTCAGCCAAAGGGAAAATATCCTTGAATCGGTTTGGGGTTGATGCTAAGCCTGTAACTTCTTTACAGACTTCTATCTTCTCTTTCGGTAGAGCTTTTGTCATCATATCCGCCCCGTTACCTTTTGTGTGTATTTTCTCAATCTGCAACAGTTTACTTTCCAACACATCACGGATCCAGTGATACCTTACGTCGATGTGTTTCGACCTTGAATGAAATGTCGAGTTCTTACTGAGATGGATTGCGCTCTGACTGTCGCAATAGAGAATATAACTTTCCTGATCCTGTCCTAACTCTTGTAGGAACTTCTTCATCCACAAGATCTCTTTGCAACCTTCGGTGATTGCGATGAATTCTCGCTCAGTAGTGCTTAAAGCAATGCACTTTTGTAGTCTTGATCGCCATGAGATAGCTCCCCTACAAAAGTAATTAGATATCCCGATGTAGACTTTCTTGAATCCACATCTCCCTGCCATATCTGCATCTGAATACCCAAGAAACCTTAAATTTCCATTGCCAAAACACAAGCAGCTTTTGGCAGTTCCTCTCAGATATCGTAGTATCCATTTCACTGCATTCCAGTGTTCTTTTCCTGGATTTGATAGGAATCTACTCACAACTCCGACAAAGATAAGCAATGTCCGGTCTTGTATGCACCATTGCATAAAATAGACTACCCACCTGCAGAAGAATAGGGCACCTTGTTCATTTCTTCTTTTTCTTCTTCATTCCTCGGACATTGCGTCTTACTCAGTTTGAGATGACCAGGTAATGGAACATGCACAGTTTGGCATTATGCATGTTGAACCTTTCAAGAACTTTTTGGATATAGTCTTCTTGTGACATCCACAAAGATCCTTCTAGAACGATCTCTAGTTATCTTCATTCCAATAATCTTCTTCACTGCACCCAGATCTTTCATGGCAAAAGACTTGCTCAATGCCTTCTCGAGAGCAGCTATTTTCGCCTTATCTTTCCCAATAATTAGCATATCATCAACATACAACAGAAGTATGATGGATTCACCATTCTCATAGTTCTTCACAAACACACAATGGTCTGCGGAGGTCTTCTTGAAATTGTGTTGGGTCATGAAGAGATCAAACTTCTTGTACCATTGCCTTGGAGCTTGCTTCAGACCGTAGAGGCTTTTCTTCAGACGACACACTAGGTGTTCCTTGCCTGGTTCTGCAAAAACTTCTGGTTGCTCCATATAGATTTCCTCCTCTAGGTCTCCATGTAGGAATGTTGTTTTTACATCAAGTTGTTCAATCTCCAAGTCTAGTTTTGCAGCTAGACCAAGAATTTCTCTAATAGATGTCATCTTCACCACTGGTGAGAAGATTTCTTCGAAATCTATGTCTTTCTTCTGGTTTCACCCCTTTACAACAATTCTTGCTTTGTACCTAGGGTTTGGGTTGTTCTCTTTCGTCTTGAGCTTGAACACCCATTTGTTTTTCAACGCCTTTCGTCCATCTGGTAATCTCACCAGGTCATACGTCTGATTCTCTTTCAGGGACTGCATTTTTTCTTCCATGGCTTGCAACCATTTCTCCTTATCATTCGTCTCAATTGCTTCTATGAAGCTTTGAGGTTCTCCTTCATCAGTGAGATTGACATATTCATCTGAATAATATCTTCTTGATGGTTGTCTGACTCTTCTGGACCGTCTTACTTGAGATTCTTCTTATGTCTCATCAGTCTCCATCATCTGATCCTGACTTTCTTCTATCTGGTCAGATTGTTCTGTCTGATCGGATTGTTCCTCCTGATCATGTTCATCATTCCTTTGAGGATTCTCTCCCCCTGAATTGTTTATCACAACAGGACTTGAATCAGAAATCACTTTGTGCTTTGGCTTCTCAGATTGCTTAATGTCTTGGATCGTTTGATCTTCAAAGAACACCACATCCCTGCTTCGAACAATCTTCTTGTGTGCAATATCCCATAATCTGAAACCAAGTTCATCTCTTGGTGAACCAAGGTATATGCATTCCTTCGTCTTTGCATCTAGGTTTGCTCTTTCATCTTTAGGAATGTGGACAAATGCCCTACACCCAAAGACTCTCAAGTGACCATAAGAGGCTTTCTTTCCAGTCCATACTTCATCTGGAATCTTTCCATTTAAAGGTCTTGAAGGAGATAGATTTATCAGATCAACTGCAGATTTCACTGCTTCGTCCCAAAATGATTTGGGAAGTTTTGCTTGAGAAAGCATGCTTCTGACTTTCTCTGCGATCGTTCTGTTCATCCTTTCAGCTACTCCATTCATCTAAGGTGTCTTGGGAGGAACTTTCTCATGTCTTATCCCATGAGTTTTGCAATATGTCTCAAACAGACCTATGTATTCTCCGCCATTATCACTTCTCAAGCATTTCAGTTTTCTTTCAGATGCTCGTTCTACAGAAGCATGAAACTCCTTGAAAGCTTGAAGAACTTGATCTTTCGTCCTCAATGGATACACCCACACCTTCCTAGAGTGATCATCAATGAAGGTAACAAAGTATTGAGCACCACCAACAGACCTTTCAGACATTGAGCAAACATCTGAATGAACAAGATCCGAAACGCTTTCTTCTTCTTGCATCATCCGATCTTTTAAAAGATACTCTGTTGTTTGCCTGCTAGACAGTCTTCACGGGATTCAAGTGGTTGCCCTTTTATGTTTGGGAGATGATCTTTTGCAAGGATCTCCAGACCCTTCTCTCTCATGTGGCCCAGTCGTCTATGCCACAGTTCTTTGGTTGCGTCTTGAACAACATTCGTCTCCCCCTTGCATATCTTTCCCTGCATAATGTACAGAGAGCCTTCCTTTCTGCCGCGAGCAATAGTCATGCTTCCTCGACTGAGTTTCCATCTGCCGCTACCAAATTGGTTTATCATCCCAGCTTCATCTAGCTTTCCCACTGAGATAAGGTTCAGACGCATCTCGGGTACATGTCTGACCTCCTTCAGCACAAGCTTATTTCCATTCTCAGTCATCAAAGTTACTTCGCCAATACCGACGATTTTACTTGTGACATGGTTTCCCATCTTCACCGTACCAAATTCTCCTTTTTGGTATGATGAGAAGAATTCTTCATGAGGTGTGACATGGAAGGATGCTCCTGAGTCAATTATCCATATGCAATCATCTGATGCAATATTTAGATAATTTTCTTCTCCGACAAGAGATATATTCTCATCATTCGAGGCCACTGCAGTAGTTGTTCCATCTTCTTTCTTCTTCTTCGGGTCAATCTGGTCAGGGTGGACTGTTCCAGCTTGTTGGTCTCTTTTCAAGAATCTACACTCAAGCTTTACGTGTCCTGGTTTGCCACAGTAATAACAATTTAGTCTGGTTCGAGATTTGGACCTACCTTGTGATTTTCCACGACATCCTTTTCCACGATTCTTACTCCTTCCTCTATTTTCAACAACATTGGCATCAAACTGATTGTTCAAACCTCTTTCCCTCTGTCTTGACTCTTCATTTAGCAAACAGTCTGTAACAGAATCCATGCTAAGCTTTCCGTCTGGAGCAGAGTTGCTGAGAGTGACAACTAGAGTGTCCCAACTCTCAGGTAGAGAACTGAGGAGTAGAAGAGTTTACAACTCATCATCAACACTCATGCCCGCCTTTGTTAATTGATTAACAATGCCTTTGAAAGTGTTCAGATGTTCGATCATATTTTGATCGTTCATGTACTCCAACTTTACCAATCGTCTGACAAGGTGGGCTTTGTTCCTGGGTGTCTTCTTTTGAATCAAGGATTCAAGTTTTGTCCACAACTCATACGCATTGGTATAAGTTGATACATGCTTGAACAAGCTTCGATCAATATATTTCTGGATCATAGCCACTGCTTTCCGATTCTGAAGCTCCCAATCTTTGTCAGTCTTCACATCCGGCATATCCTTCGGCATATCCTTCAGGGTAACTGGCAAATACAAATCTTTGCAGTATAGATGATCTTCTATCATCGGCTTCCAATAGGAGTAGTTATCTGCAGTTAGCTTGAACATGTCTCCATCATGAGTGATAGCTCCCTCCATCTTGAGTTACACAGGCCAATAGCTCCTCCAACCATGTGGGTTTTGATAAAAATAACACTATACATGAATAGTGTCGTATAGGTGACTTGTATCGAATGCTGAAAATTACTGTAGTTTGTGAACAGTACGTACCGAGGAAGTTCCCAGGAAAGATATGTGGGTCAATAGACACACTTAAATGCCAAGTCTTTCCTAGCCAGAACTTTTCTAGGCATGCACTTTCACACTACCACACTTTATTTCCAGCAACAAGAATAATTATTTCCTGATGTGGAAGATTAGACAATACTGTAGCCACAGAGCATACTAAGAATTTTCTTATAAATCCGGCACCTAGTATTCCAGAGCTCTGAAAGCTCTCATACCATTGTTGGGAAATAGCAGCATAATTTCCCTCCTCTGAACTCAAAAATTGGCACTAAACGGAAGCATAAAAATAAGTGTAATAACACCGGACAATTTTTAGCGTGGAAAAACCTCCTCAATGTGAGCAAGGAAAAAACCACGGGACCCGTAGGCCTCTTAAACTTCCACTATAACAATAATGGGAATACAAAAATACAAGAATATTGTATCCTCAATTTGTGGATAACACTCTCACAAATTGGTTCACTATTTTTCTCTCGGAGAAAACTCTCTCTAAGGATCTCTCTATTTTTCTTTCACTCTCTCTTGTGAGGATTGGTGTGTTTAGTTAGCACCCCTTAAGCTTCTTTATATAGGCTTAAGGGGGCTCTCTAAGTTAGCTCCCATACAATGTGGGACTTGCTTTGGCTGAAATTTCCAACGACACCCCGTTGTTATTGTTGACCCCATACCTCTCCCTCAAAACAGTAGCCCAAAAAGCATTCTCATTATTTATTAACCTCCATTTCCACTTGCCCAATAGGCTCATATTGAATAGTCCCACCCCTCCCAATCCCCAAGCCCCACCCCCACCCCCACCCCACCCCACCCCACCCACCCACCCTTTCCGTTGTAGTTGGATTATCTTCCTAACCACATTCTTTGGTGGTCTCATAAAGGATACGAAATATATTGGTAAACTGGATAGCACGGAGTTTAGAAGGATCATCCTTCCACCAAGGGACAAATGCCTACCTTTCCATGATGCTAGGCTATTCTTTATCCTCTCCACGACCGGTACCCAAGTAGAGCTCTTCCTTGGGTTAGCCCCAATAGGCAATCCCAAGTAAACAAAAGGTATCGAGCCTGTTTTGCAATTCAAGAAAATCGTTGCTGCATCGATAAAAGACTCCCCCACATTCACACCGAAAATACTGCTCTTGTGAAAATTCACTTTCAAACCAGAAATCAATTCAAAGCACCTAAAAATTGTCTTAATCGCCCACAGGTTCTCATCACTAGCTTCCCCCACAACAATGGTGTCATCTGCAAACTGAAGGTGAGAGATATTCGAGAGATTGCTAGACATACTAAAACCCTTGAATATGTTTAACGCCACAGCCTTGTTAATCATACTGCTTAGACCCTCCGCAACGATTAGGAAAAGGATAGGTGCCAAAGGGTCTTCTTGCTTAATCCCTTTGGAGGCCCTAAATTCATTTGTAGGACAACCGTGAACCAAAATAGACGTAGACCCCGAGAAGACAGCTAAATCCATCCATCTTCTCCACTTCTCATTGAAACCCAATTGCACCAACATATCTTGCAGAAAGGCCCAATTGATGGAATCGTAGGTCTTTTCAAAGCCTACTTTGAAGAATAAACAACGCTTCTTAAACTACCTCATTGACTACCACCACCCCGTCTAAAATTTGCCTTCCAGGCAAGAAGGCTGACTGGTTTTGTGAAATTATAGGACCCAAAGCCACTTTCAGACGTTGAGCGAGAACTTTAGATAAGATCTTATAAAGACATCAATAAGAGTTATGGGTCATATTCTGAAATTTGTTGTGGACAATCCACATTTGGAATGAGAGTTATGAAAGAAGAAATAAAATCTGGTGGAAGCTTTCCGTTTGAATGAAATTCTTGGAACACCTCAAACACCTCACCACTTAGCATTCCCCAAAACTCCTTAATGAATTTGAAATTGTAACCGTCGGGATCAGGACTTTTGTCACCCCCGTAAGCCATCACTGCGTACTCTATCTCCTCACGAGAGAAAGGAGAACACAAAGCTAAACTCTCAGACAAGGTCAAGGTCTTCAGATTTCCCCCAAAGAACCTCGGCTGAACCCATTCTACCTCACTGAAACTGTCAGAAAAGTGGTTGAAATCAAGAAGAGCCAGAATCTGGTTATGTTTCCTTCTACCCTTTATGTAGGCATGAAAAAAACCGTTGTTTGTGTCACCTTCCTTAATCCACTTATGTCTTGACTTTTGATGCAGTAAGCTTTCTCTCATCCTCATTTCCTCCAAAGCAGATCAAACAGACCCCTTCTCTCCTCTACATCCTCCACACTCAAACCAGTAGATTCATTCTTGATGTCCAGTGTGCTTATGCCCTCAATTAATGAGTCAATCACTACATCGAGATTCCCAAACTGATCCTTGTTCCAGGACTTAAGAAAAATTTTAAGCAGTTTCAATTTCTCCTTTAAAGTGTAATCCTTCCAACCAGAAACTAATAGACTCCCCCATTTATCCCGAACCAACTGTTTAAAGCCATCATTTAACAGCCAACAATTATTAAACTTAAAGGGTTTTGGGCCCCAATCCACATGATTGTACGTTAAAATCACCGGGCAATGATCAGACACGTCTCGATCGAGCACCCATTGTAAAGGGTCTTGCCATTGTTGAAACCAGCCATCTGAAATTAGTATCCTGTCTAGCCTGCTCATTGCCATCCCGTTAGGTTTATACCAAGTGAAAAGCCTCCCAAGAACAGGCAGGTCCACCAGATTCATATCTTCCACAAAGCTTTGAAATTCAACTCCTTCTGAAGTAGAATACTGACCGGAACAACCCTTCCTCTCACTAGGCCTCAAAGACGGCGTTAAAATCACCTGCTTGCACCAAATCCTCTCACATTGAAGGATGCAATCTTCATAAAAAAACATCTTCAACACCACCATTGGATAAATCATGACACCTCTGTTGCACAACATCCCTATCCCTCACCTCCATTTCAATTATTTTTTCTAACATCCTCCCCTTCCATGATAAGACCTAGCTCCTTACCAGACTCCAGAATATTAAGTGCCGTAGGTTGATCAACATCATAACTGATCCTGGCATTGCAAGACCTAATTGACGACTCAGTGATAGACTCCACGGGTGACTCCTCTCTGGGAACCAAAGCAACATGCCTTCCCTCCGATCTAGAATCCCTGAGGATTCAGGAACAATTGTACCCAATGCTGTCCCATCTCTGCTTTATATACACCGAAGATCGACAATAGCCGTTTCTCCAGAACCGCCAAAATCTACCTCAAGCCCCGAACCCTCCACCACCATATCCGGATTAGCCTCCAGCAGATTATCACCATACGAATTATTGAGACAGTCGAGGTCGTTGACAAGTTGCTGACCAGTAAAATTTGAATTTGAAAAACCCCGACTCGACTCCGGCAGAACCAAACCTAGCCCGTCGCCTGAGAACGTCGTCAACGGAGACTCCACCCAGCTACCCCTCGACGAACTACCATCATCCTCATAGAGGTTCCTTCTAGTTGCGAAAGCCCTATTTGATTTAAGACTGAAACAACTAACCTCCGAGACCTCCTCCACCAGTCTTAACGTATGAATTACGTCATTGAACTTTGCCTTTACACTTCTGTTAATTACCTACGGTGAAGTCACAGAAACCAGAACCCTCGCTATATCGAGTCTACGCTTCATCGATGTTCCTTCGTCCAACAGAATAAAGTCTCCCATAGGTGAAACCAAGGTTCTAAAAACCTCATCTTTCCAAGCAGAAATGGGTACCCCAAAGATTCCTAACCCACACATTCCTCTGTGTGGCAATGTTTAGAGCATTTTAAGGTTATGGTTCCTGCTCAGTCATTCATGTGTATCAACGGGGGGGCGGAGAGAGGGAGGCCTTTGTAGGCCATGGCCTCCCATGTTTCAAAATTGCTTTTGTTTAATATGTACATATAACATGGAATATGGTAACAAGAATATAGGAAGCAGGGCATGATATTTAATATTAAAGCAAGACATGCCGTTAACATAACAATGCAATTGATAATAATGGCTTATTTATCCTTCAAATCGGTAATGGCTTATCTTATTTATCCTTTTATGGGAATAATAATATATTAATAATCTTTTTAGTTTCTTTATTTTACAATAATGTTTTTACAATAAAAAATAGGTTGACCAACTTATTTTATACAGTTTTAATAATTTATACTATATTAAATTGTTAATTATGTATCAAATTTATTTTGTATAATTTGCATGTTTTAGTTAATTTTTTTTATATTTTATTTCATATTATGTATGTTTAATTTTGGCCCTTCTCACTTGAATTTCCTGGCTCCACCCCTTATCAACGGTATTAAATCCTTTGGCAACAAAATGTATCAATTAACAGGTTTTAGGTTCTGCTGCCATCTTTAGTTAAAAAAAAAGGTTCTGCTGCCATCTTACTTGGTACATTTGTCGGCGTTGTCTTCAATGCTCCATTGCCAATGTGGAGTTTGCATCCTCCATATGTTATAACCGTAGATATATTATTAAAATAAATCAACGGTTCAGATTAAAAAGGACAAAATGGGTAAAAGAAAAAATACATCATCAACTCAAAGTCCTGTTCTCTTAGGCATTTTCCGGTGGCGGTGGTGCACCTCCAAGAATAGGGGTGGCGCTAAACTAACCCTTGTTACAAAACCCTTTGCCATCTCCGCCAAACCGTCGCGCTTGCCATCTCCGCCTTTACTGCTCGCTTCTACGCCATTTCCGCCATCATTACTCTCCCCTCCGCCTAGCTCCCCCACGAACTCATCACCGCATCAAATGTTCTGCTCCTTTCTACATTCACGAATCAGAACCACCACTGTCGCTGCTGCTCTGCCCACCGACGTCACCTCTGCTCCACCTTGCACGGTCGCTGCCTCCCTGCGACCTCTCTCCCTTGTTCTGCTTGTTTGGTGGAAATATTTACTTGTGTTTTTATCTGGTGATGGGTTGGATGAAGGTATTTGGTGGGGAGAGCTCCTCCACCTTGAGCGCGAAGATCCGATCCGCCACGATCGCGAGCTCCCTGCAGAATCGCCGCGCGAACTAGATCTGCTCTGTTCTCGACAAGGTGGTTGGTGTGGTGTAACGCGGTGGTTGGTGGTTGTTATAGGGGTTGTATCTGAAATGGAAAATAGGAAAAAGCACATTTGAACCAGGAAGGAAAGAGATTGAAAGAAAAAGGGAGAGAAGGAAGAAACTGATCATGTTGGAAAGAGATGAAGCTAGAAGGTAGATAACGCAGCTTGGACTTCAGCCGGCGGTGCCTGTCGGAAGCATGGTTGACGACGGTGATGGAGAGTGAGATTACGGGAGAAATGATGAAAGAGAGAGGATAGAGATGAGTTTTATATTTTTTTTATTTTACAGGAAAAACCTATTTTACCCTTGGAGGATGGGTACCCAACTCCATGAAGGGAGGATGTTAGACTCGCCCACATTTGTCTAACATATTTGGTACTTGAGAGGTGCTTACGATCTCCATCATTCAGTGCTCCTTGTGCTTTAGAGGTTAGACCTTATATTACAAGGCGGTCACGGAAAAGATTAGTATCAGAACTCTAGCGTGAGATTTTGTGTAGGAACGATGACAATAAATAGTGCTTCCTGGTATTAGGATGGGTAGAACAAAATATAGGCTTTCTATTTACATGAGGATAATGTGGCATGTAATGCAAAAATGAAAAGTGACTACATTAAAGTGACAATATAGCATCTATTTATAAAAGCATTGCCAACTGGAATTTTCAAGAAGTACATTATAATATTGTAAAAATGTGTCCACGTTAAAGACATTTTGTGATTGGTTGTATTTTTAAATGGATATAAGTTACTCCTGAAAATGGTGTATTAGTTTTTTTTTTCCCTAAGCTTTTACTCCATTGGATTTTTTCTTAGTAAATGTTTTAATGAGGTATATATCTATATATATATATATATATATATATATATATATATATATATATATATATATATATTCTAAATGAGGAATTATAGGAATAACTTCTTTTCTTTTGTTGTTTTCCAAATCATTTTCCCAGAATTTAAAGTTTTTATTTCTAGATTTTGAAAACAATGATTTTCAAATCATGTGAAGTAGGGAATGTTGTCATCCTCTACCTCCTCGAGATAAGCATAATAAGTTTTCCTATATTGTCTTATTTCTGATTGGAAAAAAGTGGAGAAAAACCATTTTTCTCATTCTTTCATTTTCTGGTTTTAACAACAAATAATTTTGCCTGATATTGAACAAAAATTACATAACTGGAGTATTCCATCAATAAATGTTTCTGAAATCTATAAAACAAAGTTAATTGATAAGTTCAAGTCCGATTTCATAATTAAAACTGCAGAATACACTATTAAAGTTGATAAAACACAAGAGAGTTTAAACTTGCTGAATTTATCCATGTTAAAAGAACATAAACAAAAATATAGATTTTTGCATATTGGTTTAATTTAAGTTGCAATAAAACCTTTGCATAGATTAGGCATAGATACACCTGTGTGTGTATGCCTAAGAGATACTCAGCCTGCAAAGTTCGAGGATCAAGTTCTTTCAATAATTGAGACCAATCTTCATGATGGTCCCACTTTTTTCAATAACTTTCCAAACCATACAATGTCTTTAGAAAGTTTGGGAAAAAATAAACATACACTACAACAGAATAGACTTTTAATAACGCACCTTTAATAGCATTTCCGTGTGGAAATGCTATTAAAAGTGATGGGGGACTTTTAATAGCGTTTCCTTTAGGAAACGCTATCTTAGGTATCACCTAAGATAGCGTTTTCGTGTGGAACCGCTATTAAAAGTGCCACTTAGGAAAAGATAGCGGTTCCACACGGAAACGCTATCTTAAACGCTATCTTAGGTATCACCTAAGATAGCGTTTCCTTAAAGGAAACGCTATCTTAGGTCTTCAGGAGCAAAATTAAACGCGCGCCGCGGCCTTCCCTCTGTTTCTTCCTCATTTTCATTCTACTGTTTCCTTCCCTCTTGCATGCCATCTCTTTTTTCTTCCCTCACCTTCATTGCTCGCCGCCGCTGCTACTCCGAAAGAGAAAGAACCCACTCGAACCCAAACCCCTGTGCCGCTGCTCCTACTGCCACCGCGAGTTCTCTCCATACCCCTATCGGTTATAGAAGAGCCATCAACATCAACCTCTATTTTACACGAGTCTCATACTAAGAGCTTCACACTCGGCTCGGGAGTGCGTGACACGATCACGGGGGCGCATTCCGGTTGAATCCACTTCCAAGTTTGCAGCTTTACCCCTTTTTCTACTGTGTTCAGGTGATTTTCTTTGTGCTATTTCATTGGAACTCTTTTATATGAAAAAAAAAAGGGTGACATACTAAATCAAGCGCATTTCTCCTGTGGATTTGAATACTCTGCTTATTCTTGCTTTATGTCCGGAAAACAGTTCCTTTGTAAGCAAGTGGTTTTTTTTTTTTAGTGTAACTCATCCTCATCACCACACTTGTCATCATGGTTCCTTTACTTAATAAAGGAGATTTTCAAGACTTTTGCTAAAATGTATTATTATGGTTCAAAAGTCGGGCTTCCAATGTATTATTATGGTTCAAAAGGAGATTTACGTAATTGACTTGAAGTTTTAATTAAGACTAGACTCGGCCCGAGTTTATCTCAAATCCATTCTCTGAAATGACCCATATCACGATTTCCATTGTTGACTTGGAGGCTGCTAGTCTTTTGGAATGGGCAAAGGGTTTATAAGATAGAGTGGCACCTTTCGAGAATCAGTCCCTTTATCTGTTCTTACATTTTCCTGCTCATTGTTTCTTAATGTAATACTTTGTTTGGCCTTTTTGGTGAATGTCTAGGTCTTTGGACCAACATTTGGTTACTAAATTTAATAGTTTTGGTTGTAGTGGAGTAAATTTTCTTGGCATTGTGTGATCAATGCTATTTGGTTGAGCAAACTAATCAATGCTATTTAATCGAAGCAACCGATTAGTGATTAGATTAGGTGATTAACTTCTATTTTGTGATGGCACATGTTTTAGGGATTTCCTAACAGATTTGTAGAAGAATTGGAAAGCATTGCTCTATTCTTGTGTTCTCTTTAATCCTCATTTTATCTCCCCCACCAACAAAATAATAGTTATTCAGGATCCCTTATCCTCCAATATCCTTGTGATTTTCTTTTCGAGGTCTGACTTATTTCTTCTATTTAAAAAGGCTGGCAATGTGTTCAATGTGAATGTTGATAATCTATATGTACACAAATATCTTGCGTAGTCAACTAAGCCTAACTGATGATATCATATTTGCTCTGCTTCCCCTGTTGAGTGCTTAACTTGCATAATATATAATCTTCACTGCTTTGAAGAAATCCCAAAATTTATTTTTGATCAAAGAATGCTTCTTATGTTATAAATTTAAAAAATGGGGGAGCGGGTTATTTTGTCATTTGGAGATGCTTTAGGAAACCTGGTTCACCATAGGCACTGCTTCAAATATGTTATCAATGAACTAGGGGTAGGGAGTAGCTCATAGTTTTATGATGATGAACAATAGAGGTACCTATCTGTCATATAAAGGAAATGTTGATGCTTTTTTAATTTTTACATGTGCACTCTTTTGTTTCTGAGCGAGTGAATGGTGTCATGTTGCTTCTACTGGGTAGCGACTATTGCCATTGAACTTACATGTTAATTGCTGCCAAACTGTTCTTACAATCCTTTGATATCTTGTCATCTCTGTTCTTACATCGCATTTTACTCTTCACATCTCATTTTCTAACCGATCTCTTGTTGCAAAAACTCTTTTGCAAATCATCCATAAATAAGTCGGACCACTCTCCGGTGAAGATCAAACCGTCTAGCTTGTCTTTGCACCTAAATCGTCAAGGAGAGTGCAACCATCTTTAACAAGAAGGCCTCTAACAGTTCAAGCTACATATAGGTATTCTATCCGGTGTTAATTTGTTATGAGATCTATGTAGTTTGTCCGCATGAGTGCATTCAATTAGTTACACATGTGATATATGAATAGGTGATAAGAGTCTTAATTATGTTAATTGCTTAGTTATAGAAACTTAAGGGTTTCAGGTTTCATTTTACACTTGTGCCACACTTTTTGTTAGACATGTGAGCAGTAGTGATTAACTTGGAGGTGAGAAGTTTTTATCTCTGTTATTTAGTGAGAACATTGGGGAGAAAAATCTAAACATGGTAAAGAACCATTTTGGGATGTTTTGATATGTCGGTTTGATATGCCCCCACTCGTTCAACCTATCTAGTAGCTGCCTTGCCATTGGATGCCAAGATTGAAATCGAGTGCATAGCTGCACTATAAGCACCGGTTGGTTCCTTCAGCAAACTCAGGTTAATAATGAACGTGGAAACTTAACCTAGTATTGGAGTTTAATTTTGGTTTGTCCTCCTTGAATCATGGTGCTCTTGTCATTACTATTATTGCTCTAGTATCCTGATAGGAAGGAATTTAATCATCGGATTCTCTCTCAAGATTATGTGCCCCATTAAAAGGGAAAGAAACTAAGTCAGCGACAATGTGTTTTGTTTGCAGCCTTTCATTCCTTTAATCTGTATACATTGCATGTAGACCTCAACGACTCTAAACTCAAAGTAAATATGTTTAATAAATATTTTTGTAGATCGGAAAAGCATGGATCGGAAATGGATGTCTGCCAATCGTTTAACGAAGGAGTATGAGGATGGGGTGAAAGAGTTCATTAGTTTTGCAGTTCGGCATGCGGAAAACCCTAATACAATCATATGTCCTTGTTTAGATTGTTGTTATGCAAGGCGAGTTAGTGCAGCCGATTTGGAAGAACATTTAGTGTGTAATGGAATCGATCAAAGTTATACATGTTGGACAAAACATGGTGAGACAAGAGCTGAGTCTAGTGAAATGAGGAATCGTGTGAGATACTCATCATACGATACCGACACAAATACTTATGAGGGCGATCGTTTTGAAGACATTGCAAATGCTTGTTGAAGAGGATCTTCGGGATTGTCCTCAAATGTTTGGGAGGTTGGTAAGTGATGCAGAGCAACCATTGTATGATGGATGTACTAAATTCACAAGATTGTCGGCGATGTTAAAGTTGTATAACTTGAAATCGGGCAACGGATGGACTGATAAGAGCTTTACGGACTTACTCACACTATTGAAAGACATGTTGCCAGATGATAATGTGCTTCCTAGTCGGACATACGAGGCTAAACAAATGTTACGCTCTATTGGCATGAGCTACGAGAGGATACATGCTTGTCCTAACGATTGCATTTTATTTCGGAATGAATATGCATCGTTACAGATGTGTCCTAAATGTAATGCCTCACGATATAAGAAGAAAGAATCAGATCCAGAGAAGGTTGTGTGGTATTTTCCCATAATACCCAGATTTAGGCGCATGTACCGTAGTTATGAAGATTCAAAGAACTTGACATGGCATGAGGATGAAAGGATCAAAGATGGCAAGCTGCGGCACCCGGCAGATTCTCCGCAATGGAAGAAATTTGATCATGATTATCCTGATTTTGGGCAAGAATCAAGAAACCTACGACTTGCATTGGCTACTGACGGATTTAACCCGCATGGTGTTCAAAGTAGCTCTCACAGTACATGGCCTGTGATTTTGGTGATTTATAACCTATCCCCATGGCTATGCATGAAGCGCAAATTTATGATGTTATCTATGTTAATTTTAGGGCCCAAACAACCAGGAAATGATATAGACGTCTATTTGACTCCTTTGATTGAAGACTTGAAACAACTGTGGGAGACAGGTGTGGAGGTGTATGATGGGTATAAGGAAGAAAGTTTCAATTTGAGAGCTATGTTGTTTGGGACAATTAATGATTTTCCAGCCTACGATGTCTGTCAGGATATAGCATCAAGGGTCGGTGTGCATGCCCTATATGTGAAGAGGGTGCAGATTGGATGCGGTTAGAACATTGTAAGAAGAATGTCTTTCTTGGGCATCGTAGATTTTTGCATCCAAGTCATCATTAGGTGGTGGAGAAAGGCGTTCAATGGGAACTCGGAAGAAGGTAGAGCTCCTTCACCTTTGACGGGTGATCAACTTTTTGAAAAGGTAAAGGATTTGAATATCCAATTCGGTAAACCTTTTACGAGAGATATTGTCACAAGAGGGTGGAAGAAAAGGTCGATTTTCTTTGAGTTGCCATATTGGAAATCATTATATGTAAGACATTTCCTAGATGTGATGCACGTTGAAAAAAATATATGTGATAGTGTCATTGGTACGTTACTCAATGTGCCGGGGAAGACTAAAGATGGCATCAATGCAAGGTTGGACTTGGTTAGTATGGGAATAAGAAGAGAATTGGGACCGAACGAATAAGGGTAAAAGTACATATCTTCCTCCCATTGCTTACACTCTATCTAGAAAAGAAAAACTGTTTTTTTTAAGTTTCTTGAAGGAGTTAAGGTTAGGAAGGGTACTCTTCAAACATTAGGAACCTCGTATCGATGAAAGATCTCAAGTTAAAAGGTCTAAAGTCCCACGATTGTCATGTTCTCATGGAGCAGTTGATACCCATTGGTATACGGTCTATTTTACCTAACAAAGTGCGGGGGCCTTAACTAAACTCTGTTTCTTCTTCAAGGCAATTTGCGGCAAAGTGATTGACCCCGGGAAGTTGCCATCATTGCAAAGAGAAATTGTTGTGACTTTATTCGAGCTTGAGATGTACTTTCCACCTTCATTCTTTGACATAATGGTTCATCTAACCATTCACCTTGTTAGAGAGACACAACTGTGTGGGCCAGCTTATATGAGATGGATGTACCCGATTGAGCGTTATATGAAGATATTAAAAGGGTATGTGAAAAACCGATCACGACCGGAAGGTTGTATTGTTGAACGGTATATTGTCGAAGAAGATGTTGAATTCTGCATCCGAATACCTATCCAATGCTGATTCTATAGGGCTGCCAAAGTCTCGTCACACATGGAGAATGATGGGGCAAGGAATTACTGGAAATGAAATAGTGACTATAACAAGGACAGAATGGGAGCAAGCACACTTATATGTTCTGCACAATGCCGATGAGGTTGAGCCATATGTTGAAAAACACAAGGACATGCTTAAGAGTTTGTATCCAAATAAGAATCAAAATTGGCTAACTAGAGAACACAATCGTTGTTTTATAACGTGGCTAAGAGATCACATTTATGCAGAGTTGACTGAAAATGCTACTTCAGTTTCAAATAGATTGAGATGGTTAGCCAAAGGTCCAAGTTTGCATGTATTCTCTTACCACGGTTATCAAATTAATGGGTACACATTCTATACAAAAGAACAAGATGGTCGAAGTACAATGCAAAACAGTGGTGTGACTCTTGTAGCTCAGTCGATGCATATCTCAAGTGTCAAAGACAGAAACCCGATATATGCAAATATGTCATATTTCGGCGTCATTGAACGCATATGGGAGTTGGATTACACAAAGTTTAAGGTTGGTGTGTTTGGTTGCAAGTGGGTTGACAATAATAACGGTGTTCAGATTGATGAGTCAGGGTTCATGCAGGTGGATCTTAATAGGGTGGGGTATAAAGATGAGCCTTTTATATTAGCATCTCAAGCTCAACAAGTGTTCTATGTCACTGATCCAGCTGATATGAAAAGGTCCATTGTTCTTTTGACTAACAAAATAATTACTAATGTTGATGATCAAGACCATGGAGATGTTGATATTGAAGATGATCCTTTCGCAGGGACATTACAATCACTTGATATTGATCAAAATAGTGATGATTTTATGTATATGAGAGATGATCATGATGAGGGGCTTTTGGTCAATCCACCATTTCGTACTATTAAATGACAAACAAATCTCAATCCTATGAAGAAAAGAAAAAGGTTGAGTTTAACATGTATGTAGTGTTTGTGTTTAAATTAACTTTTCGATCCTTTTATATTATAGTTAGCATCTTAGGTAATGCTAGTGTTGATTTTGTTATTCATAGTTGTTTTATATTTTGCATCAATTAATGTTATATTAATGTCCATTGATGTTTTACTTGTATCTAATATTTTTGTAGGTAAATGGCATCTTCAAGTAATTCTAGTGATGCCAAAGCGTGAGACGTGGACCAAATGATTATGAAGGCGGTCATCCGCGCTAGGAGTAAAGGACAAAAATTTGATGTAATTTACTTACTAATCTAAGGATTTCATAATGTATAGGGTTATCTAGATTTAATTACTTTATTATTTTTATTAGGTTGAATGGAATTCTTTGGACCAACCAATTCGTGCTAATGGTAAAATATTGAAGAGTTACATTGGGGCCGTTGTTGGCAAGCGGTCCCAATTATTTGTTTCCGATTGGAAGGATGAAGCTTTGGATGGTTTCAAAGAGAGCATATGGGCTGATGTACAGGTAATTGTTAAAATTTATAAATTATATTGTAAACTATGTAAACATACTTACTTTGACACGTTGTTTATATTGTTTTGCGGATGTCTTTTAATGTTGATGAATCTCGGAAAAAATTTGTACTTGAGGAAGTCGGTAACCTACATAGGGCATTCAGAACTAGATTGACCAAAAAATTTCTAAGAGATGCCAACGGGAATATCAATGAGGAACCTCCATCAAAATATCCACACATATCAAGGGATGAGTGGGACAGATTTTATAGCAATACGCACGGGAGATGCTCAATTCCTGGTATGTTTAATATCACGTTAGTCCTTATAATTTTATAGCAATACGTACATATGACATTAACCATGTATTAATATTACTTATATGTGTGCGAATAGAAATTAAGCAATGAAAATCGCAACAGGCGTTAGATCCTGCATGCCCTTACAAAGCATCACGTAAGGGTATGCGACATTGAGGATGAATTGGTATGTATATATATATATATTTAACTGCATGTGTGGTAAATATGACTTTTAAACTGTTTCGTTAATATATATTATCTCAATATACAGATGCGGGAGGCGGGGCCAGAAGTTAAGAAAATTAAACGCCATATTGTGTGGAGGAAAGCCCGCGAGAACAAGGCGGGTGTAATTGACAACAAAAATACGCAGACCGTGTGGAATAAATGTGTTAGTAGACTAACGTTTACATTTTCATTTGTTATTTTCTTATGATAATATATAATAATTTTAACATTTGCATTTCACCAATAACTATGTGTCAGGAGGAACCGTCACAGTCTGCGGTAGAGGGAGAGATACAAGACTTTGGTCGCCAGGATATTCTTGCCAAAGCCCTAGGTGTGCCAGAGAACCCTGGTCGTGTTAGGGGTGTGGGTTTCGGCGTCTCACAAAAAGACTACTTCCCACCTGAAGGTCGTGCAAGAAATAACTCGGAAACGAAAAAGTGGGAGACATTGGTGTCTCAACTCTCTGAAAGATTGAACATTTTGGAAGAAAAGCTGAAACAAAAGGATGATGAGGAAAGGCAAGCTAATTTCACAGCCCAAGCAAGCGTCAAAGATAGTTGCACTCTACCATCTGCCAGCAGGCTTCCAGAGGTAATGCATGCCTTTTTTTTTTACTAGTATTGCATTCGCAGTTAAATACATTCAATTGGATGCCTTAATTCACAGCTTATTCATCTATCATTGGATTAGGGCGTCAACTCATGTCAGCTATATTTATCGACCCCAAACTATCGTATGGTTGCTATGGGTAAAGTATATAATGAGCCGGGTGTTACACTGCACACTGGACCAGTACCCCTTAACCATGTGAAAGTTGGAGTTGATGTTGCAACTGAGGGGGATGCGCCATTGCCGGTACCTATCGATCGTGCAAATGTGATGACAGTAAGAGATGCAATAGGTACTTTTGTGGCATGGCCAATTGATCTCGTGGTTGTAATTAATATGGTATGTAATTGCATTTTTCCACCTTTTCATATACGGCATATATGCATTACATTAGTTGATCACTAACTGGCATATTGAAATGCAAAATTTCCAGGCACTCGCAAAAGCTAAAGGCAAGGGCAGAGTGTCTGGATATACAAAGGAGTCAATTACAACCCCAGAAAATAAAGGAGGCAACTCTGAGGCCAACCCTCCTACAGCTGGTTCAACTACAATTTCTCTGGAATATTTGAATTTTCTTAAAATACATGAACGAAAGAATATGAAAAATGCTGACCAATTGTACATAGAGATGGAACAAAATATTTTTGGTCAGCATTTCATTGAGATGTTCAATCCTGAAAATATCGAGAGAAGTTGTAAATCATGAATGGGTATCTCGCCTCCGTTATTTCCGCATATATCAGGTAATAAATCAGGCTTAAAGTGTACAATATTTTTTTAGTCTTTCAATTTAAATATTGATGTCATTGGTGTAATCCATTTTTATATTTTAATTGAAGGTATTTGTATGAAGAATTGTTGCTTCCAAAGGAAATAACGAGGAGGTTTCTGTTCTTGTCCCCACACCAAACAAATACATACGGCTACTTCGGGAGGGATTCACGAGACAACGTATCTAGTGACCGGTTTGCAACTAAAGAAAGAGAATATCAGCCCTTGTTTTTAGCGCCGTGCAATGTTGGGTGAGTCGCTTATCCTATAGGACTTAATTCACAATAATGAATTACATAAAAGTTGAGGTGCTTAGGATTTGTTATCTCAACATTTTTGTAGGAATCATTGGGTGCTGTGCGTGATAAATATTGTTGAAGAGATTATTTACTATCTGGATCCCTTGTATGTTGATCCTAGGGATCGCCCAGAATTAAAGAATCTGCATTCGATACGTAAGCATGTTTTTTATATTTCGATTTTCTATGATTCTGTTCGATAAGTAAGCATGCGTGTGTTTGTGATGATTGAAAATATGTTTCTTAATGAAGTCTGTTTGATTTTGTGATTAGTGCTTTGCAAGTTTATCGCGCAAATATCGGAGCTAAGGTGCCGCGTTTAAAGGCAACCAACATTAAATGGATTTAGATACAGGTATATTTGCAAAAACTTAATGCGCAATTAGATAAAAAAAAACTATATTGATTTCCTATTTTATTTTTTATAGTGCCCAAGACAACCCAACAAAGATGCATTGTGGGTACTATGTCATGCGTTTCATGAAGGAGACTATCTTGCGAGAACCAAGTTAAAATACCAATGGCGGTATGTTGTTTACTCGACTTTTAATCGTGGATTGTTCAAATGTTTTAGCAATTGTAACTTAATTTATTTAATTTTTATGTCGCATGATCTTCCCTGACTTCAAATGCTCCACATACTCCACTGCTCAACTATCTGAAGTCAAGGAAGAGTGGTGTCGCTATATTGTTGAAAAGTTTGTTTGATTATGTCAAATTGATCACAGTAGTTGCATCAATACTCATTGGTATGTGAATAATGCTTTATATTTATCAACCCCAAACTATCTATGTATTTGTTTTTCATTGGTACATGCCTTCGAGTTGACGTGCATGGAAAGGAGAAAATAAGTTCAAACTTGCACTTTTTGGTTCACACAAATTCAATCAACATCTATGTATTTCGCTCAACTGATTACTATTTTCTTCTCCAGTGAGTGCTCTGCTGCTTTCGATTTCTCTTTCTCTCCCAAACTAAATGTGTTGTTTAGGTTCTTATTTAATATGTTTAGGATCTATTGAAATTTAAGCATGATTTGGTAATTTAAGCTTGATTTCGTAATCTGTTTATTTGAATTCCTTTGTATCGATAATTTAGTTATCTTTTATTTAAGTGGTATATTAATATCATTTTTCTTCTATGTATCGACATCGAACACATAATCTGGAAAATAATCGGATTATCAACCACCGCAACATGGAATTACTTGGAGCTGATTCTCTTGAGATGGTATGATCATATTTAATTATTTATACATACATGATTTGTTTCTTGCTATTATTTTTGTTAGACTTTGTTATGCTTGATTTGAATTCTGTTTCTTGCTACAGTAGTATTTACCTAAGTAGTCTCTTTGTATCCCAATGTAATGAGTTAGTCTTTGTGGTGGAAATGCAGTATGTATGCTACTGAGGCTTTGGATCACATTTCGACACATTACTTTGGTGTTGTCTTGGTCTCATGAAAAACAAACAAGTTTGTAAATGTAGATTAATTGTAGATGTATGTTGGTTTTTCGATTTTGGTTTCTTAAGGATTGAGATCCGGTATAGTTCTTGCACTTTGATTTTGTCTTACTCGTGTGAATTTGAATACTTTAGAAACAAGTGGTGTACTTATATCTGGTTATATATATAGTTCTTTGTATAGAGTGTTGCACTTTGATTGTATAGTTCTTGGTTTCTTTGCACAAACACATGCGATCTTGCCTGCACAAACACTGATCTTTGCATCGAACACTTATATTTGAACACTTATATTTTGAACACATTTTGAACAATTGTATTGACTGTAACAATTGTGGTTTTTTTGTGTAGTTAAATATGCAGGAATAATGGATGTAAAAGTTAAGAAATAAAAAAAAAAGGGGGGAATAGATAGCGTTTGTTGATACAAACGCTATCTAAAGTCACCTATTAATAGCACTTCCTAAATGCTATCTTTGCTAACGAGTTTTAATAGCGGTAGCATAGATAGCGGTTACAAACGCTATTAAAGGGCATACGGAAACGCTATCTAAAGTCTAATCTGTTGTAGTGATAATATCAAATTATATATTAAAATAAAGGAAGGAATTTGGAACCCTAATTCTTATCCAATGGCAGTAATATATAAAATATATTACAAAGCTATGAAAACAAATATTTCTCCAAAAGCATTGAATATTTCTTAATGTTAAGTCTCTTCCTTGTCTAGGAATTCCTCATCCCGATGTCAGTCTTATTGTTCAAACTGATGCATCAGATAAGGGATATTTGGATTCAACTGGTATGCTTTCATTCCGGTATTTGGATTCAATCCCAAGAAAAATATAGTACTATTAAAAAAGAGATTTTATCCATAGTATTATGTATTTCAAAATTCCAAGATGATTTGATAAACAAAAGATTTTTACTCAAAATTGATTGCAAAGCTGTAAAAGTGATAATAACTTTATCCCCGATTTCTTAACCAGGGAATTCTTGCAAGGCACTAGTTCTCAATGACCACCAGATCCCGATGAGGATCAATTCGAGGAGGGGCTCCTCCTTCACCTAGCAAATCCAAAGAATTAACTCCCGACTCCTTTGCCCTTTCTGCTTCTCAAATAACACAAAAGAACCTTCCACCAGTAAGTCTCACAAATAACCTTATCATAAGCCCAAATAAATTCACACCATTGAGTGATGAGCCACAAACCAAAATAGCCACCCAGAGAGAACCATTAACCTTTAAAATAAAACCAGCCTGTAAAAAGCATGCTCTTATTGAGCAAGAATATGGCAACCCCACATCTGATATAGATATATATATATATATATATATATATATATATATATATATATATATATATATATATATATATATAGGTTGAGCTAAGATGCACTACCCATATTTTGCACCACCCACTATACCACCCATATATGGCAAATTTTGGACCAATCAAATTGCCACATGGGTTTGGTCAAAATTTCAAACTTTCTAGTTGTATTTCTACTGTAGTCAAATATATGAATACAATATATTGTAGTATAGTATATGTACTCTTTGTATTCGCAAATTTAATCTATATTAAAATAATGTTTTTTGATTAAAAAACAGATTATATTACAAAATAATATTTTAATATGAATTAAAATAATTTTCATTGTCAATAATATTTTGCAATATAATCGGTTTTTTTAATCAAAAAACATTATTTTAATATAGGTTAAATTTACGAATACAAAGAGTATATATATTATACTACAATATACTGTATTCATATAGTTTGACTACAGTATAATACAACTAGAAATTTTGAAATTTTGAAATTTTGACCAACCTATGTGGTAATTTGATTGACCCAAAATTTACTACATGGGTGATATAGTGAGTGGTGTAAAATGTACCGTAGACACTCCCATGTATGCATATATATATATATATATATATATATATATATATATATATATATAACTATTATAAGGCTCAACACATTGAGGGTCAAGGAGCCACTTTTCACACACGCAACATCAGAGAGTAGTAGTCATGAGAACAGAAGAAACACATAAGAGAAAAAAAGAGAGAAGAGAAGAAAGAAAGGGATACGGAGGAGGCGGCAGAGGAAGGTGGGGTTCATGGTGCCCTTGGAATCGAATAAGGAGGTGTTAGATGAGGGGTAAGAGAGGAAGACGTTGATGGTGGCGAGGAGGGTGATGGAGTCAGGGGAGTTGATGGTGGTGGTGGTGGCGGCGGCAACCTCGGTGGCTGAGGGTGTGGGTCGGTTGCGACAGTGATGATGGTGATTTTTTTTTTATGTCTTTTGTTGAATATTTTATTGGTTTGAAAATTTTTGAATGAGGGTCAAGAAGCCACTTTTCACACACGCAACATCAGAGAGGAGAAGTGAGAACAGAAGAAAGACAGAAGAGAAGAAAGAGAGAAGAGAAGAAAGAAAGGGATACGGAGGAGGCGGCAGAAGAAGGTGGGGTTCATGGTGCCCTTGGAATCGAAGAAGGAGGTGTTAGATGAGGGGGAAGAGAGGAAGACGTTAATGGTGGCGAGGAGGGTGATGGACTCAGGAGAGTTGATGATGGTGGTGGTGGTGGCGGCGGCAACCTCGGTGGCTGAGGGTGTGGGTCGGTTGCGACGACGATGATGGTGATTTTAGGACCGAGGTTCCTTCTCTCTCTCTCTCTCTCTCCGACGACGACGACGACGACGGTGATTTTCTCTTCCCTTCTCTTCTCTTCTCTTCTCCTTTTCAACATTTTCTTGGATTTTATCTTTCTCTCTTCACATATCTACAATGTCTTCCTCTCTACCCATTTGGCTTTTGTTTGAAAGGTTTAATGATTTTGTTTTATTATTGTTTGTTGATTTGTGATTGTTGCAGGTCTGAGTTTAGATAATACTACAAGGAGCATTCACATAGGACTGCAGACTGCCAACTTTGGAGGAGGACCCAATTGCATCCTGTGCATAGAAAAATTGATTGTTGCATTATTATGAGTTTTTATATTTATATCTTTACCTTTTTTTGTCTCTATCATCTTCTTTGGATTTTTGCATTGTTCGGCATTTATGTTGTTTGGATCTGATTTTGTTTTATAGATAATACATTTTTAGATTAGATTTTCTTTATAAAGGAGCTGCATTTTGACCATTGTGTTGATTTTTTCTTTGTTAGTAAGCCAAACGAATCAGCATCAACTATGCACTTTGATAGGTGTTTGATTAAATGCCAGAAAGAAGAACCCCACCATATATGTATTACATCAGAAAATGGGTGTTTTGTTATTACCATATCATTTGGTGGTGTTGTCACAAATTTTAATATAATATTCATTCTAATGCATATTTTGTTCTTTACTTGGTGTGCGGATCATTTACTTGGGGCCTTTTTTTTCGTTTAATTGAGTGATTACAGGGATAAGGTGTGACTGTATTTGTTTATCTAGATTGCTGTATTGGGATTTTGTTATTTAGTTTTTGGTGCATGGTTTCAAATCTGAGGTTGATTCAAATGTAATGGGTTTAGATAACTGATAAATATGGTCCTAAGCTTTAGAGCTAATTGGATGTGTCGGTGGAGTGATGGAAGGGGAAGTGGGTCTTAGCATAGTTGAAGAACTCTAGTGAGCGCTTCCAGTCGTTGTAGGAGAGAAGGGTGTGACTCTATGTTGACTTATATACACTTTATATGATGCTAAGTTTTCTCAACCAAAAATATTTATATACTGATCATGGGGTTTATATAGGAGTAGAAATTGCACGATTTAGTAAATGTGGTGATTCTCTTTATAATCATGGGGTCTACAGCATCGCACCATGCTAAGTTTTATACACACTTTTCGAAATATATACTGATTTATATATATATATATATATATATATATATATATATACACTTTGGGAGGTGCCTATTTTGTTTAAACAGCACCTTTTACACATTAAGATATATTTATCCACTCATAAATTTTAGCTTCTATCAATCATGTGCTTACTAGAGAGACACTCAACAAGGTAATATGCATTCTATACCCCCTTTTGTTTTCTTTGCTCAATTTTGAATCTTTTTACATTTTCATGAAAGTGAATTCTCGTGGGTCTTTGAAGGTGGATTAGTGCATGCTTCGGCTGCAAGAACTTCAGTATACTGTGGCTAGCGGAACCAAGGTAGTCTCAGTCGCAGCACCAGAGGTTATCTCAGAACCAGTCTCATAGTGGGGTAAGCCCACTAGCATTTTTGTCTTGGTTTTTGGAGTAGTATTTTTGTCATAGTGGGGTAAGACCACTACCATTTCTGTAATTTTATTCTTCGCCTTTTTTAAGTTGAAAGCTGAACAAAAATGTTTATACGGAAATGAAAGGGAAGTTATTAAGTTTTTCATTTGGAAATCTTTTTCTATTTATTATATTTTCTTGACATATAACCTTCGGAAGATAGCTGTAGTTAGTTAGTTAGCTAGCAAATTTTTAATTTGCTCTGTTATTTAATTTCTCATCTTCTATAAAAAGAAAACAAGTTATTTGAATTTTTTTTAACTCATTGTTATCTTTCTTGGAATGACTTTTCTGAATGACAAATTATATGGAGCGTTAAATATGAGATTCAGGCACAAGATGACTCATTGCAACCCCTAACTTCAAGTGAATGGGTCAGTTAGTTTTTTTTTTTTTTAGTTAATAACTCCTGGGGTTTTATTTATATCATTCTTTGTGCTGTTTGATTTATGTGAGCTTTTCAGGATTTTAGATTTTTTTTTTAATACTCTCTACACAATTTGGCTTAGTTTTGGTTTGGCTTATATGAGTTTGAATTCCCTCTCATTGTTGACGTCAGATTAATTTCTACTTTTCTGAAAGAAGCAATAGCAATAGCTTTTCTCCTATAGCATTAAATATTTTATTGTGGCTCACCGCTTCAAATCCTTCTCCAATAAGCCCATTTTCCGTGTAATGTTAGTAACATGGGTAATGCTAAACTGTACGGGGTTATGGGAAAGAAAAGCAAAATTGAAGTCACTTATTTTTGTGTTTATTATTTGCAGGAATGCAGTGCAAGGGAATGAAAATTTCAGGTAATTAATGTCTCAATTGAATCTTGTGTTATTTCAATTTAAACATGTATTATTCTTTCTATTTTCGTTTAATTTGATTGGAATTACAATAAAAAGGAACAAGGAGGAAAAGCTAGGATTCTAGGTGGGAAAGAAGATGATGGAGATAGAGTAGAGAATCAATAATAAAATGTTTCTATTTTCACTCAGACTTAGTAGAGTAGTTTAAAATTAAAAGTATGTTTTGTTATTAATTGTAGAAAGGGTGCCTGAGGCAAATGGGAGCTCCTTCAAAACTTGGGTGCCTAATTTCAAAACTTCTACATGAGAAGTGTATAGGTTGGAGAGAAAGAAGAAGCTTAGGCATGAGGTGAACATCCACAAGTCATTGAGCGAGCTTTTGAAAGACCTTTGGGAGCTCTGTCATGCCTGCCTCCTTATCTCCCTCCTTGTGTTAGTAAATCTCTCTCCCTTTCTGTTGTTTAAACCTTTTTTTGAAGAAGTTTGTTGTTTTGGATTTCCTTATTATGTGTTCAGAATAACTAATCATTAGAATTAGAAAATCTATGAGTTTTTTTTTTTTTTTTTTGGGGGGGGGGCCCTTATTTCCTCAAATTATCAAATCCAAACATGTGAAAACAGTTCTCAAAGAAAATTATTGATTATTTGTCAGATGCACTTTAATGTTTAAAAATGTAACTACCACTTTTGGATGAAGTGGGTGTTCTGGAAGAGGAATTTGTAAGCCTTGAATTAAAGGTTGTGCATTTCAGGCAGGATTTGTATCAAGAAGTTGTCTACATGTCATCTTCTAAGAGGAAAATGCAACATTCAGCTCTTACTAACAATCCAAAACAAACACTGGATAGTGCCAAATTGGATAAACTGAATTTCCTTTCCCAAACAGTTGGTATGCAACTAGGCACACCCCAACACTCCCAGGTGAGCAATCCACAGTTATTATGTTTCACTGTTTCATCTTAATTAGAAAGTTTTACATTTTAGCATATATTTTTTAAGTTAACTTTGTGCCAAAAAGAGTGTAATCCCTCATTGCTTGTGCTGTTGTTTGGGAAAGAGAAGCAATCCTGTACTAATTCTTCCAAGAGCAGACAACAAATTTATAACCAAAGAAATAGAACTCCAATTAAGAAACTTCCCATTGAGAATAAATCATTGCAGCCACGTTGGGATCCTCCAAAAAAGCAGGTATTGTAATTCTTCGAATTTGCTGTTTTGATTAACTATTACTATTGTTTAGTTCTTTAGGCACGTAATAATCTTCTTTACTTTCTATCTATGTTTTGCTGCATTATTGTCATCTGTTGTTGGTTTTGAAGTTGGGGTAGATGAAATCAAACAAGGTATTGTGTTAACCAATTAATAAACTTTATTATCTGTAATCTGCTATCCTGATTAAAACCAATACTTGATGTTGTTAACGTTGGATAAGTCATCTACCAACTTTGACAGGCATTGTTTCACTCGCTATGTAGAGTTCCTGACATTGGCTATCTGGTTCTCAGAAATTGAATGCAACCGATCAAGTCTCTCTCTTTCTTTTTCAACAGGGAAGGGTATGGTGGTGGTGGCAAAGAAAAGAATTGATTTTGAATTTTTGATTACCAAATTGATACTTATTTTTCTATTTTCTCTTATCTCTCTTATTATTAATATTTTTCTGATGTAGGTTTTTTATTCCATGTTGTGTTGCTTGCCCTTGGTGGAATTGGAATGGAACGCGAAGCTAGACAACGTCAAGGTTGTGGTGGGTAGCATGGGCTTTCTCTTCATAGGAGATTGAATATGCTACTTAATCCTATTCAGGTGATTAGTGTTACTTTAGTCTTTGACAAGCAAAAACACTTTTGCCTTTTAAGTATTGACATCTATCATTAAGCACGTCTTAGATATACCGTTTAGATGTTTTCCAGATTCAAATCAGATCATATGATTTATTGATTTAGGAGTTTGATTCATTTAATTTTAATTGTGATATTAGATCAAGAATCACTTGATTCTTTCCTTGCTTTATCCTTCAAACCGCCTTCTGCATTGTAGACAGGAAAACAGTGAAAGTTCTGTATTTTAAGTTGTGGCATGTTTCACATAGGACTGCAGACTGACAACTTTGGAGGAGGACCCAATTACAATCTGATATAAACCCCAATGATCTGAACCTTTTTCTTATTGAATATATTATATATATCAAAGGTTACCTGATATGAAGATCACATCAGTATCAGCGAGGGATTTATGCAGAATGATTGTCGTGCATGTTCCTCGTGATACCAACAATACATTTATTTTATTCTATTTATGATACTTATAATTTTAATATATATTCTACTATAGGAAAAGTGGGTTCCTGGTGAGCACATGCCCTCTCAGTGTTTCGCATTCCGACCCATTTCTCTTTTGCTTTGCTTATGCATAATCTAATTTCTCTTTTGTTTAAAAAGTGGCTTTTTCTTCTTTATAACTTCTGTTTATATGTTGGGTAAAAGCTTTTGCTAGGTAGGAGCTTTGTCTGTCAGAAAAAGGAGCAGTGCAAAAATATTGTGGTTGTCATTGAAAATATTTTGGTACCTTTTCTTCTATGAAGGTGAGCTTCCTCTAACAAGAACGTTCCTCAATACTCTCTAAGGTTTTAAATCTACCGTCTTTTTGGTTTCAACCCTTTAAATCTACTTTTCTACAGTGAGCAAATGTGTTTGGTTCAATCAAACTCAGCTTACTACTAAAATTATACAAAAGGCAATTTGCTTTGTGTATAAGGCATTGATTAAGGTTGCTATTAAAACCAATATTTTTATTTAACTTCAGATTTTTTTTCCTTCTCCAAAATTGGTGCTAGAAGGTTGGAAATTTTTAATCTCCATCGATACATCGTTGAAGGCCTACATTATATCATATCAGTAGTGATAACTGATAACTTTGTCTTATATGACCATGATTTGGGAAGGTAATAATTCAGATTTATTCTTCATGATTATGCAATTTAGTTAAGATAGATGTATTTGAAGGTTTATGATGCATTAATTAGGATTAGGATCAACAGGGGAATGGTTTCTGACAAAGCTAAAGTATCTCATGTAATCATGTCAATTTTTTAATCAAGGATAGGTAAAAAAAACTCAGAAAACTTTAGCTGAACTTGAAGATCAGTTAGGTGTTAATGTTACTGTATAGCTTCACATTGATTGGATTTATAATCTTTTCAATTATATGTTCTCTTAAAAAAAACGTGACAGGACCCAGGAAATGTCTCTCACGGAAAATAAACCACAGCTGAAAGGGGAGACCTTTTGATAGGAGAAGTGCCTAGCAGTTACTTATTTGATGACTTTCCCAAATTGATTCAAAATTAGGAGTTTATTCAACCTGAAATATCAATTGGAGTTCTTGCTTAAGAAACCACATATTTAAACTGTAGGAACCTTCCTTTATGTTAAAAATCTCTTCTACACATACTTGGTATATTAAAATACAATAACACGGGACTCCTACTTAACACTCAATTTAGGGACTTCTAGACTGAATCATAATTAATGCTTAACACATCTTCACTAAAATACATTAACCAATAACTTACTATATATAACAAATACTTAGGAAGACTTAAAATAATTTCTCTAGAAAATTGAAATTAAAATTGTGAACAGCACCTCAAGTCATTTCACAATTGTTGATAAGGGAAGATGCTTGAGGTTTGTTAGATTGTCCTAATAACAGAGGAGAGGTCCTTGCCACTAACTAAACACTTTAATCATGTTGAGAATCAAAAAGGGTCCTTATGGCCTTCAAAGGTCTAAGTTTCATAGTCGAAAAGAATCTACAGAATCTCCATTCTCCAGATTGCAAGGTGTAACACCCCGTTTTTCATTAAGTGCTTTTATACATGCTTGTTTGATTGTTTAAGCTGTTGGTTTAAGTTAGAGTTGTTGGTTAAGGGCTAAGTGAGATTTTTGGCTTAAAAGTCCCTTTCTGGTAGATGAGCACGCCCATGCTCATTAGCCAGCACGCCCGTGCTTAAAGCCTAAAGCGTGTTGCGAGTTTTAAGTTGAGCACGCCCATGCTCAATGTGCGGACCTCGTCTCGCTGACGCTAGTCCAGCACGACCGTGCTTAGTGGGGAGCACGCCCGTGCTCAGTGGTGGCAGCCTATAAATAGGCACAGTAACCGAGGGTTTCTGTTTGAACCCTTCTCTTAAACCCTAGCAGCCACCCTACACGAATTTCTTCCCTTTCCTCTCTAAAACCATTGCTTGTTGGTGTTTGGAGATTCTTTTGGAAAGCTTAGTTAGTGTTGGTTCATCATAGTGAGGTAAGTGTTATCCCTTTGTAAGTTTCATCTTCTTAGTTTGAATTGGAAACTAATCGTTGTGTGTTCTATTAATCCAAGGCTCGTCACCGGAGCCAGCCGCTTGAGGTTTCGGGACCAGTTCGTTGTTGGCTTTGCAGTTAGCGCTACCTTCAATCCAGGTATGGGGAGAAGGATAGTATAATCTCTAGGCAAGGGGGTAGCGTAAGATGTGGGGCTCCCATGACCTCATAGAGTTGTCTGTCATGTCTTAAATATAATTGTTATAATTAATGATGCTATGAGGAACTGTTTATATGTGTTATTGGTTATACTATTATGTTGAATAGGTTCATGTTGAGATTGACTATATCTATTTCGTTATTATAATGTTGTAATGTTATAATGTGGTTATGTTGGCTGAATTGGTTGATATTATGCCATGAATATGTTGGTTGATGCTGTGGATATCATGACTGTTTGGCTGATTTATGTTGATTAAGGTAACACGTTGATAAAGGCCATAATTGATTAATTTGGGACCGCTAATTGATATAGTAATTAAGAACTAATTACTTAAGGTTGTTAACTAATTATGAATTGTTAGTGGAAGGTGAGTTTTGATGCCAATGGATTAGTCCAAGGACCCTAGGTTCTGATTTGAGAGTGTTTAGAGAGTTTTTGCCCAAGAACTAGGCTTTGTTTCTGCCGGAAAAAGATCTGTCGTGCATTGAGCACGGCAGTCTTTCAAGAGGAGCACGCCTTTGTTCCCAGTTTGAATTCTGGAAAATGGCCACGCAGTTAGCACGGTCGTGTAGCAGAAGAGCACGACCGTGCTGCATGAGCACGACCATGCCTAATAGAGAGCACACCCGTGCTCCACTTAAGTGGAAGCACCCGTGCTGGGGACAAGCACGCCCGTGCTTTCCTTCCTAATCAGAAACCGAATTAAAGGAAATTAAGAGGTTTTTGACCCCACTTATCCCCAATTGTGACCTGATAATGTAATAATTGAGCAATGGAACTTAGATAACTTGGTTAATGATTAATTAAGATAATTACAATGATAAATGGATAAGCCGGTGCCTAATGGGCTACCGCACATTGTTTGACTCTGGTCTTTGTTTGGCCAAAGTGGCCTCGATGCTTTATGGTCGAGGTGTTGTTATATTGGACCTTGGTGCTTTTTGGCCAAGGGGGCATTGACCCCATGGTTTGAGTCTAAGGTGTTGATGTTGATGTTGGTGATAAGCTTTGGGTGCTTTTAGGCCCAAGCAAAGGAGGTGGTTGCCCTGTTTGTTGTTGTGCCATTTGCATAGAGCATTGGAGTTAATGTTGAGGGGGATTTTCAACATAGGGGAGGTCGTCCGAGTTATGATGATCTGGCCCAAGTCTCGGGTGGTTCACCCATGGTTTGGTGAACCGTGCACCCCCGAGGTGGCATATCCAGTTATGATATGCCGGCTATCCAAGGGGTTCCTCCATGATTTGGGGAACTGCCGGTGTTAGTGCTTTTTGACCAATACGGATATGTAACTCCGAAGTTGACTTCCTGAGTTAGTTGGATCCACATGCATTGATGGAGTAGTGGAGTGGGGTTGCATTGCACCGCATAGCATATGTTAGATGATTAACTTGCTGTTATGATATTATATGATGATGTATATATTGTATGTTGTTATATTGCTATGCCACGATGTATGATCATCTTGCTTCCTATTCCCATGCTGTTGTGATTATATGTTTTCTTACTCCCTTATGTTTGTCTTGTTTGGCCTGATTGGCATTTTGCAGAGGGCGGTGAGCAGCCTGTTGAGGAGTGACTCCGAGGAGCCACGACTTAGTTGGATGTTTAGCTTTATCAGTTTTAGTTGTTTGGTTTAGTGGTTTGTATTCCATTGATTTATTTCGGAACCTTTATTACCAGCTTTGAATGTGACATTGGGGTTGGGCGTTATGTTATTGCTTTATGTCTTTATGCTTTTATTTTCCTCAAAAACTTATGTTTTATTCCGTGTTTGATGAACTTGTTCATGTGGGCCTTTCATTTGTTAATTAAATGATTATGCATGATTATATATCTTGATCTTTGTTTGTTTAAATGCTTTATATAACATTCGGGGTAGAGGGTGTCACATTTAGTGGTGTCAGAGCAGTTCGACCTGGTTCGGATGCGGTATGAGTCTGTTATGAGTCTGTTGTATGCTCTTGTTTGAATTGTTTATACTCTTATAGATAATGATGCTTTTGAATTAAGATCCGTTAGTTCTTCCCGCTTGGTTCCTGTATTTAACTGTTGACTCGGGTAAATGCATGTATCAATGGCAGGAAGAGGTAGGAACGATCAAACTATCACCGATGCTTTGGTACTTCTCGCCAATGCCATTGGCCAGGTTCAGAACAACAATCACGGGGGATCGGTAGAGTTTCAGGGTCTCGACAGGTTCCAGCGGAACAACCCACCGTCCTTCAGAGGGGCTTATGACCCCGAGGGAGCCTTACTTTGGATAAGGGAGATCGAGAAGATCTTCAGAGCTATGGACTGCAATGATCAGCAGCGGGTTATCTTCGCCACCTTTATGCTCACTGAGGAGGCTGAGCGCTGGTGGGAGAACTGTCATCAGAGGTTGGTGGTTGAGGGTACAACAGTCACCTAGGCGGTATTCAGAGATAGATTCATGGAGAAGTACTTTCCTACTGATGTACGTAGTAAGGAGGAGATGGAATTCTTGGCACTGAAACAAGGAAACCTGTCAGTGGGCGAATATGTGGCAAAGTTCGAAGAGTTGGCTAGGTACTACATGCCCTACCAGGTCATGGTGGATGACCGATCAAAATGTGTGAAGTTTGAGGACGGCCTTCGTCCAGAGATTATGTAAACGATTAGCTATCAAGAAATCAGAGTCTTTCCAACCTTGGTGAACAAGTGTAGGATCTTTGAAGATGCCTACAAGTCCAGAGTCGCCAGCTACAGGAGTTCAGATAGTCAGGGTAGTAAGAAGACTAAGCAGAAGGACAAGGATAAGGGCAAGCAGCGTTGTGCTCCAGTCACCCGGGATTTCAGACAGAGTGGCGGGAAGCCACAGTTTTCTTATGATAGGTCCAGAGGCGGGAATTCTTATGCCCCTAGGCCCATGAAATGCGGTAAGTGCAGTGCATCAGATCATTTCACTCTCCAGTGTAAGGAACCAGACATCGTCTGCTTCAAGTGTGGCAAGTCTGGCCACATCAGTCGAGATTGTGAAGGATCAAAGCCAGAACCCGCGAGTGCTAGCAAAAGTCAACAGTCTCAGGTCAACCGACTAAAGACCACTGGGAGAGTCTTCACTCTTAGTGGAGCTGAGGCCTCTGAGTCCGATGACTTGATTCAAGGTATGTGCTTGATTGATGGGACTCCTTTGACTGTTTTGTATGATTCGGGTGCTACTCACTCGTTTATATCACATGATAGGGTCAAGAGTTTAAATTTGTCTGTTACCTTTCTTGAGTTTGATTTGATTGTTTTAACACCTACCAATAAACCTATTCTTACTTCTCGTGCATGCAAGAATTGCCATATTGTTATTGATGGCAGAACCTTTACTGTTGATCTTGTATGTTTACCCTTGAAAGATCTTGATGTTATTCTTGGCATGGACTGGTTATCTTTTAACCATGTCCTTCTAAACTGTTTTGTAAGACCTTAGTTTTTGGCACTCCTATTGAGTCTAAGGATCCGACCTTTCTATCTGCAAACCAAGTCAAAACTTCGTTGAAAGACGAAGCCCAAGTATACATGATGTTAGCTTCCCTGGAAGTAGAGAGCCCTCCTGATGTTGGAAGTGTACCTGTTGTGCTAGAGTTTCCTGAAGTCTTTCCGGGGGATGTTTATAACTTGCCCCCGGAAAGGGATGTGGAGTTCACCATAGATTTAGTGCCTGGCACCGGGCCAATATCCATAGCACCTTATAGAATGTCTCCTCTAGAGCTAGCCAAGTTGAAGGAACATATAGAGGATCTGATGATGAAGCCGTTCATTAGACCTAGTGTCTCTGTGGGGAGCACTAGTGTTGTTAGTAAAGAAGAAGGATGGCAGTATGAGGTTGTGTGTCGACCATCGGCAGCTCAACAAAGTGACCATTAAGAATCGGTATCATCTTCCTAGGATTGATGACCTTATGGATCAGTTGAGAGGGGCTTGTGTCTTTTCTAAGATAGACTTGAGGGCAGGGTACCATCAGATTCGGGTCAAGTCTGAGGACATCCCGAAGACAGCGTTTAGGACGTGCTACGGTCACTATGAGTACTTGGTTATGCCATTTGATGTGACCAATGCTCCTGCTGTATTCATGGACTACATGAATAAGACCTTTCACCCTTACTTGGATAAGTTTGTGGTGGTGTTCATAAATGACATTTTAGTGCACTCCAAGACCAAGGAGGAACATGAGGAACACCTGAGGGTTGTCTTGCAGACCCTTAAGGAAAAGCAGTTGTATGTTAAGTTGTCTAAATACGAGTTTTGGTTAGAGGAGGTTAGTTTCTTAGGTCACGTGATCTCGAAAGGTGGAATAGCCGTTGACCTGGCTAAGGTTGAGACGGTGCTCCAATGGGAAGCGTCAAAGTCTGTGACCGAGATTAGGAGCTTCTTGGGTTTAGCAGGGTACTATAGGAGGTTTATAGAAGGTTTCTCTAAGATAGTCTTACCCTTAGCCCGTCTCACCAAGAAGGGACAGTTGTTTGTGTGGGACTCTATGTGCGAAGAGAGTTTCCAAACCCTTAAGACTAGGTTAACATCAGCAACATGTTAGTTTTGCCAGACCCTAATAGACCTTTCGTAGTTTACTGCGGTGTTTCCAAGCAAGGTTTAGGTGGAGTGTTGATGCAAGATGGTAAGGTAATGGCTTATGCTTCTAGGCAGTTGAAAACCCATGAGAAGTACTACCCTACCTATGACCTAGAGCTAGGAGCTGTGGTATTTGCCTTAAAGATTTGGAGGCATTACCTGTATGGAGTGAAGTTTGAGGTCTTCAGTGATCATAAGAGTTTAAAATATCTGTTTGACCAGAAGGAGTTGAGTATGAGGCAGCGTAGGTGGATGGAGTTCCTTAAGGATTATGAGTTTGATCTAACTTACCACCCAGGAAAGGCCAATGTAGTGGCCGATGCCCTAGGTAGGAAAACCTTGCACGTTTCCGTTTTGATGGTTAGAGAGATGGATTTGATTGAAGAGTTCAGAGATCTTAGTCTAGCTTGCGAGTTTATCCCTAAGAGTATGAGGCTTGGTACCTTGAAGGTTACCAATAACTTGATGGACCAGATTAGAGAGGGTCAGAAGTTAGATAAGTTTCTCTTAGACCAACGAGAGTTGCTTGCTCAGGGTAGAAACCTTAGTTTCCAGGATGGAAGTGATGGGGTCTTGAGATGCAAGGATAGAGTTTGTGTGCCAGATGTTCCTGAGCTTAGAAAATTGATCCTTGAGGAAGGACATATGAGCGATCTGAGTGTACACCCAGGTGCCATTAAGATGTATCAGGATCTTAAGAGGATGTTTTGGTGGCCTATGATGAAAAAAGATGTGGCTGAGTTTGTGTATGCTTGCTTAGTGTGCCAGAAGGCCAAGATAGAACACCAGAAGCCATTAGGTAAGATGCAGCCGTTAAGTATCCCAGAATGGAAGTGGGACAGTATTTCCATGGATTTTGTGTCTGGACTCCCTAGGACTCCAACTGGTTTTGAGGCTATATGAGTTGTTGTGGATAGACTAACTATGTCTGCCCATTTCATCTTGATGAATATGGGATATCCTTTCGAAAAATTGGCTAAGCTTTACATTAGAGAGATAGTTAGGCTTCACGGTGTACCCTATAGCATAGTATCAGATAGAGACCCGAGGTTTACTTTAAGTTTTGGGAGAGTGTGCAGCATGCCTTAGGGACAAAGGTTAGGCTTAGTTCAGCTTACCACCCACTGACTGATGGGCTGTCTGAGAGAACCATCCAGTCCTTGGAGGACTTTGAGAGCTTGTGAGCAGTTGGGCAGTTGGGACAAGTTTCTGCCCCTGATAGAGTTCACCTACAACAGTTTCCATTCCATTATTGGGATGACACCTTATGAGGCTCTTTATGGGAGGAGATGTAGGATACCCTTGTGTTGGAATGAACCTGGTGATAATTTAGTGCTATGACCTGAAATAGTGCAAGAAACAACTGATAAGATAGGAATGATCTAGGAAAGGATGAAAGTGGCACAAAGTAGGCAAAATAACTACCATGACAAAAGGAGGAAGGTGCTCGAATTCCAGGAAGGTGATCATGTATTCTTGAGTTACCCCAACAACAGGGGTTGGTAGAGTGATGAAAGCGAAGAAACTTACTCCTAGATTCATTGGTCCCTACCAAATCTTGAAAAGAGCCGGCGAAGTCGCCTACCAAATAGCCTTACCACCGTTCTTGTCCAATCTTCAGTGTTTTCCATGTGTCTCAACTCAGAAAGTATGCTCATGACTCTAGTCACGTGATAGTACCCGACGCAATACCGTTAAAAGAGAACTTGACTTTTGAGGTGTTACTCCTTCGAGTCGAGGATAGGAGGGTAAAGCAACTAAGAGGCAAAGAGATCCCTTTAATCAAGGTTGTTTGGAGTGGGGCTACTGAAGAAAGTGTTACTTGGGAGCTAGAAGACAAGATGAAGGAAGCATACCCGCACCCCTTCGTTCGAGGTGAGTAGAAATTTCGAGGACGAAATTTTTATAAGGGGTTGGAATTGTAACACCCCATTTTTCGTGGGATGGAATTGTAACACCCCATTTTTCGTTAAGTGCATTTATAGATGCTTGTTTGATTATTTAAGCCGTTGGTTTAAGTTGGAGTTGTTGGTTAAGGGCTAAGTGAGATTTTTGGCTTAAAAGTCCCTTTCTGGCAGATGAGCACGCCCGTGCTCATTAGCCAGCATGCCCGTGCTTAAATCGTGAAGCTTGTTGAGAGTTTTAAGTTGAGCACGCCCGTGCTCAATGTTCGGGCCGCGTCTCGCTGACGCTAGTCCAGCACGACCGTGCTTAGTGGGGAGCACGCCCGTGCTCAGTGGTGGCAGCCTAAAAATAGGCACAGTAACCGAGGTTTCTGTTTGAACCCTTCTCTTAAACCCTAGCAGCCACCCTACACGAATTTCTTCCCTTTCCTCTCTAAAACCATTGCTTGTTGGTGTTTGGAGGTTCTTTTGGAAAGCTTGGTTAGTATTGGTTCATCCTAGTAAGTGTTATCCCTTTGTAAGTTTACTCTTCTTAGTTTGAATTGGAAACTAATCGTTGTGTGTTCTGTTAATCCAAGGCTCGTCACCGGAGCAAGCCGCTTAAGGTTTCGGGACCAGTTCGTTGTTGGCTTTGCGGTAAGGGCTACCTTCAATCCAGGTATGGGGAGAAGGATAGTATAATCTCTAGGCAAGGGGTAGAGTAAGATGTGGGGCTCCCATGACCCCACAGAGTTGTTATAAGAATACTGTCATGTCTTAAATATAATTGTTATAATTATTGACACTATGAGGAACTGATTATATGTGTTATTGGTTATACCGTTATGTTGAATAGGTTCATGTTGAGATTGGCTATATCTATTTCGTTATTATAATGTTGTAATGTTATAATGTGGTTATGTTGGCTGAGTTGGTTGATATTATACCATGAATATGTTGGTTAATGCTGTGAATATAATGACTTTTTGGCTGATTTATGTTGATTAAGGTAACACGTTGATAAAGGCCCTGATTGGTTAATTTAGGACCCCTAATTGATATAGTAATTAAGGACTAATTACTTAAGGTTGTTAACTACTTATGAATTGTTAGTGGAAGGTGAGTTTTGATGCCAATGGATTAGTCCAAGGACCCTAGGTTCTGATTTGAGAGTGTTTAGAGAGTTTTTGCCGAAGAACTAGGTTCTGTTTCCTGCCCAAAATAGTACTGTCGTGCATTGAACACGGTCGTACTGAACAGCGTGCTCCCATTTTGAATTCTAGAAAATGGCCGCGCAGTTAGCACGGTCGTGCAGCAAAGGAGCACGACCGTGCCTAATAGAGAGCACGCCCGTGCCCCACTTAAGTGGAAGCACGACCATGCTGGGGACAAGCACGCCCGTGGTTCCCCTCCTGATCAGAAACCGAATTATAGAAAATTAAGGGGTTTTTTACCCCACTTATCCCTAATAGTGACCTGATAATGTAATAATTGAGCAATGGAACGTAGATAACTTGGTTAATGATTAATTAAGATAATTACAATGATAATTGGATAAGCCGGTGCCTAATGGGCTACCGCACGTTGTTTGACTTTGGTGCTGTTTGGCCAAATTGGCCTCGATGCTTTATGGTCGAGGTGTTGTTTTGTTGGACCTTGGTGCTTTTTGACCAAGGGGGCATTGATCCCATGGTTTGGGTCTAAGGTGTTGATGTTGATGTTGGTGATAAGTCTTGGGTGCTTTTAGGCCCAAGCAAAAGAGGTGGTTGCCCTGTTTGTTGTTGTGCCATTTGCATAGAGCATTGGAGTTGATGTTGAGGGGATGTTCAACATAGGGGAGGTCGTCCAAGTTATGATGATCTGGCCCAAGTCTCGGGTGGTCCACCCATGGTTTGGTGAACCGTGCGCCCCCGAGGTGGCATATCCAGTTATGATATGCCGGCTATCCAAGGGGTTCCTCCATGATTTGGGGAACTGCCGGTGTTAGTGTTTTTTGGCAAATACGGATATGTAACTCCGAAGTTGACTTCCTGAGTTAGTTGGATCCACATGCATTGATGGAGTAGTAGAGTGGGGTTGCATTGGTCCGCATAGCATATGTTGGATGATTAACTTGTTGTTATGATATTATATGATGATGTATATATTGTATGTTGTTATATTGCTATGCCACGATGTATGATCATCTTGCTTCCTATTCCCATGCTGTTGTGATTATATGTTTTCTTACTCCCTTCTTATGTTTGTCTTGTTTGGCCTGATTGGCATTTTGCAAAGGACGGTGAGCAGCCTGTTGAGAAGGGAGTCCGAGGAGCCACGACTTAGTTGGATGTTTACCTTTATCAGTTTTAGTTGTTTAGTTTAATGGTTTGTATTCCGTTGATTTATTCCGGAACTTTTATTACCAGCTCTGAATGTGACATCGGGGTTGGGCGTTATGTTATTGCTTTATGTCTTTATGCTTTTATTTTTCTCAAAAACTGAAGTTTTATTCCGCGTTTGATGAACTTGTTCATGTGGGCCTTTCTACCCATGGACCTTTCATTTGTTAATTAAATGATTATAAATCTTGATCTTTGTATGCTTAAATGCTTTAATATAACATGCGGGGTAGAGGGTGTCACATAAGGTCGCTCCAAAGTTCATCATCTAATTCTATAAATTCCCTTGCAACCCCAATTTTATCTTTTATATTTTATCCCTCTTAATAAATTTGATAGAAATAGTTTTTGAAATGATATTTGAGATTCTGATTGATAAACTGTTAATGCTGCCAAAAGGATAAGAAGATCAACAAGGATAGACTTTGACATATCTTTTGGTGTAGATGATTTTTGTCGTGCCAGCAACAAATATGTTTGGTAAAATAAGGTATGATTTTTCCCTCGGAGCATGCAGGTTTTTATTGGCTTTGATTAAAATAGTATGACTTCCTTCGCTTATGTTTTTGCTAACATTCTGCTTCCTTTCCAGGGTCTGCCTGTCTTACTCCACGATGACTTAGATTTTTGTATGCAGCTATTTCTGTTTCCATTTTCTGGTGCTTATTTCCTGATATGCTTCAATTTTAGAAATATCTCAAGATAACTTGATAACTCGATAGGCTGTTTAGCTAAACAAAAGGCTTTGTAGATGGATCAATGATCTGTCCTTTTATGCCTTGTGCTTTTTCCTTGTGATTTTGATGTGAGACGGAGAAAATAGATGGGGAATTATAGAGTTAAACTTTGATAACTACATGCTCATATGAAAATTTGTTAAAGAGTCTAAAGTCTGTGGAAGAAAAAATTTTTGGTCAACTGCTTTGTGTTTTCCTTTGTGTTCTCATGGGATTGCACATCATCAACTGTTCTATAAGAGTATTTGTCTTCCAATGGAATAACTTAATGGTTGAGAAAAAAGAGAATACAGGAAAATCTTTCTGCTACAAAAACATTTTGGATTATTATTCCAATAAATATTATTTGAATAACCTATTTCTTTATAAATGTCATTTTTTAAAAAATTATTTTGTTCTTCATTTCCGGCCCGTTCTCATTCTGCTTTTGCCTTTTATAACTTCTATTTTCTTCTCCATTTCCTACACCTTGTTAATTAATCTGCTTTTGTCTAAAGTTCTTTTGGTGGACTTTTTTATTCATTGCACTTAGGGGTCTTATTCATTACACTGCTTTGGTCCTTGAAAGATTTTTGGAACATTAGACTGGTCATTGAAAGATTAGTGACACCAAATTGGTCCTCAAATGATAATTTTGGTAATTGAATGACATCAATCTGGTTCTAGGTAACATTCCAGCCCTCTTCCTCTTTCTTATTGTACTTTTGGTTTATTGCAATCTTCATGCATTCCCTATTTTTTGATCATTTATTGTTGCTGATCTACACAGCAATTTTTTCAACTTCCCCTTGCTTTTTACTTGAACTAATCCTTGGGCATTTTATTATTCGCCCTTTGTATTTTAATTGTAAATTTTGTTCACGTTCCATTCTGAATTGGTTATTGTGATGGGGTGAAAAGTATTGTTAATGGATCCAGTTGAAATGATTCAGTAGCTGGAGTAAAGGAAGAGTTTTGTGTTTATTTAAATGACATCTATCAATATCCCTCTCCACTTGAAGCATATATACTTCAAGTGCAGATTCTAAGAGAAAATAACTCCTACAGTGTTTTGCCAGTCATATATCCTATGTTAAACAAAAATGGTATTCTCAGTTATCAATTCTTTTACATTATATATTTTTTGCTAATTTGTATTTTGATTGTTATATGTGAATGTTGGTTTCAGGGAACATTACAGATTCAGGAATGAGAAATAATGGTATCAATCGCATGGAAATCACCCCATGTTCAGCAAGTGACTATGTTAAATGGAATTTACTCATTGTGTAAGTCAAATATGTTAAATAAACTGTGGGCTCTTGATGTCCTTTTTATTTTTTTTAATAAACTATAAACTAATGTTATTGTTTTGGTAATTAACTATAAACTAATGTTATTTGATAATAAAGTTAGTGGTGGGCAATATTATACTGGATTAAAAAAATTCCTAGTGTTTATAACCAAACTGCATTATCAGTACATGAATAATAATATTTGATAAAAAACCAGAAAAAATAATATTTTTGTAAAGTAATTAGATGATAGTGGTATAAAATATTGTTTGTATATCATTATTTGCTCTTTCTTTGTGATGGTTGTGAATGAGACACTGGGTAGGAAATGTATAGTGGGGCTCCTTCACAAGAAGGCAAACTAAACTAAATTTAATCTAGAGTCCTGATACCATAGACATCAAACTAAACTAAATTTAATCTACTTATAACCATAAACAACAAACTAAATTGTTCCTGTCGAGATCCGACTTGTCGGAATCTCGCCACAGAACGTCAAACCAAGAGTGAACAATGGGGGTTGTTTTAGATTATGGCTTAGCAGAATATTGTATTCCGGTCCTACGTATCCCAATGGGAATCAAAGACAGACGTAGTTTTAGGTTCAACCCTTCGCCATACGGAGATCTCAATCCCTTAATCTTGTATCTGATGAATACCAGCGAGCAAGGACTCTTCAATAGTCTCTTGGTCGAGCTAGTTTCTCTAATACGCTTAAGGGAGAGTCACCGGGGTGAGTCAAAAGTGAGTCTCTCTCTTGAGTTCTCCTTCTTTTATAATAGGATTCCCATATCTTTAAGAGATCTGGATATATTTTCTTTTATCTCTTAAATCTTCTTTGAGATGTGATTTTCTTAATTTAAGGGATATTATCTCTTTTAACCGAATAAGGTTATTTGAGATAATATCAGGATTGATAAAGATAATATCAGTATCTTAAATTGATCTCTTAATCGGATAAGGTTATTTGAGATAATATCATGTTTATTAAAGATAATATCAATATTTTATCCCTAATATCAGGATTGGATCGGGTATCCAAGCTCGGTGGCCGGGTTTTGCTCATCGGCCAGTACACAAGCCCCCAAGCTTTGAGCTAGTAAAGCGTAAGAGTTTTCATGACTTTAGCCAAGCTTGGCCTTTTAGAAACCTTATTTGGAGAGTCTAAATTTTATGGTGTAGGTTCTCCCCCCCCCTTACCATAATCCTAATGACCGATCTTGTACCTCGACCAATCGTTCATCCTCGGTGACCGAGTCTAGGAACTTGGTCTCTTCTTTAGCCCTTCGAGTTGGCGAGGTAATTGGTCGAGCTTCATACTTCGGTATATATATATCCTTTAACTCGGTGAACACCTCGGGCGGCTGAGCTTCACGCTTCGAGCTGCTGAGCTCTACACCTCGGCTAGTGTATACAAGCTCCCCAAGCTTTGAGCTGAATGTGTGGAAGCTTTTTGTAGGAGCCGAGCCTAGCCGAGACGGAGGTAATCATCTGAGTTTCGTACTGTGACCTTATTTTCTCGGTTCCCGAGATCAAAAAGAGACGTTGCCCTTTGTTATTAAGGTAAAGTTGACTTGTGACGCGTGGCTTTTATGGCATCATTTCCGAGGCCTGTGCTGTAGCTGCGTGCTCATACTTTTACTTGATGACAGTGCATATTCCGACGTCTCTGCCACGTGTTTCCTTTCCATTAGCGAGCCGAATCTGCGCAGACTTGAAGGGATGTTTCTCTTCTCTCGCACGCCAACAAGCATCATCAATTCGCCAAAAGGAGCGTTCCATTTCTTTGAGACGTTGCACTTTTTCTATAAATTGAGTGAGCCCCTGGCACAGGGTTTCACCTTCCTTGAGCCTTAGATTTTCTTCTCTCTCGAGTCTTTTCTAGTCCAAGCTTTCACACTCCCTTCCTATTCGAGGTACGTCCTTCTCATCTCTTTTTTCCAGTTTGATTTCTGATTCTTCATTCATGGAGACTTCATTCGAGGTATCCCAGAATGTCTCTTCTGGGGTTCAGATCGTAGAGCCCGAAATCAGTCCGATTGGGGGCTCTCCTCATCCTTCTCCATCTCCCTCTCGTGGTGGCGGCGGCGCTAATGGTGCCTCCTCCTCCTCCTCTGATGAGAGCAGCTCCGCTGCTCCTAATGCCATACCCATCTCCAAGCGTTATAAGCGTACCAATAGGATGCCTAGAGTCCCATACCCAGATATCACTATACCTGGGTATTTTTGGGTAAAGCCGGATGCGAGAGCCTTTCATTCAAACTTTAGGGATTCTAAATCCCTCATATCCATGAAAAACAAAGTGTCTTCTTCTAGTGGCACTGTAGAGTGTTTGCTGTGTTTTGAGAGTGAACACGTCTTCCTTCGTGCTGCTCCAGATCAACCTTCTTTCACATACGTGTATAAAACCATGTTTGAGCAGATTGGAGTCACCTTGCCGTTTACCCAATTTGAGTGTGATGTTTTGAAGATTATGATTGTTGCCCCAACTCAACTCCACCCAAACAGCTGGGCCTTTTTAAAGGCTTTCCAAATTCTTTGCGGGTAGATAGGAGTGGTGGCTACTGCTCCTATATTCCTCTACTTTTATAAAGTCGGGTTTGGAGATCGGCTTGGTTGGATCTCCCTTAGTGGGGTTGAGTGGGGAGGCATCATTGGGCTCTACAAGAGTTCATACAAATTTTTCAAATCGGACTTCTTCAAAGTCCGACCTACCGTAGGGAATGAGTCTCTATTTTATGACTCTGATGGAATCTCCAAATTCCCTCTTTACTGGCAACCCCATCTCACTAAGTTTTCCAACTATGATGTTGGCTGTATGACAACTCAAGAAAGAACCGATGTTGAGCTCCTCAAGCTCTACCCTCGGCCATTGTCTTGTGGGAAACTTTTATTGCTTCCTAAATCGTCAACTCGGCAAGCCGATTTTGATTGTAAGTGGCTTTTTAGTGCGCTATTTTACTTACTTTGCAGCATACTTGTTTTAATGATTTCCTTTTTCGTTGATAATGGGGAAGTTCAATTATAAAGATTTGATGAAGAAGTCGGTGACCAAGCTGCTTTGGTGGGTCATTTAGGTTCTTAGAAGCTAAGGGGAAGAAGATGATTCGCGATCTTTTGCCGACCCGAACACACGCCCCTCCAAAAGGACTCGGGAAGATTTTCGGTCAGGGTTCAGGGGAGAAGTCCTTCTCCCCTACTGGTTGTTGAAGAAACTCCCGCCGTCGAGAGGAGGTCGGGCAAGGTTCCTGTGGTAGTCGATCTTACTTCGGTCACCAAATGGTACAACGGAAATTGCAACCCTGGTTTCGGCTCTCTTTGGGGTAGTGAGTTTAACCCCTGTTCGCTCATCGACGGCCAGGTGCTCAAACCCGCTAATGCCCGTCTTTTGCTGGAGCAAGGGCCTGGTGAAAGCATGGAGGCTGCTGCTGCCTATGCTCTTCGGATAGCTTTGATTACCCGCTTCTGGGGTCACCAGTTCTCAGAACGTCAAGAAGATGGAAGTGATGAAGGCCGATGCCGCCCGTGCCCTGAAAGTGAGGGATGAGTTGGCTCAAGCTGTGGCCAAGTGTGAGGAGCAAGCTCGGGTCATCGGTCAGCTGAAGGCCCAAAAGGCGGAGCTGGAAAGAGGCAAGACCGTCCTTCTGGCCGAGCTGGATCTAGAGAAAGCCGAGCGGCTGAATCTTCAGAAGGTCGCAGAGGGACTTCAAGCCGAGAAGGAGGTCAGTCTTGAGCTGCGGAAGTCGCTAGAGGCCGAGAAGGAGGTCAATCTCAGGCTACGGGCTGATCTGGCTGAAGCCGATGCTTCCATTATGAAGGAGCACGCTAATGGCTTCTCCCGAGCCGTAAAGCAGCTTCAGCGTTTCAACCCAAATGCTGACTTCTCCCGTGCTGACGTGGACAAGGATTTTAACAAAGACGGAATTCTAGTTCCGTTCTTCGAGCTTGAGGATGAGGCATAGGCAACTGAAGAAGATGAGGCTGAAGGAGAAGCGGTCGAAGAGGAAGTCGATGGTGAAGGGGGAATGGGCTTACCGGGCCAATCTTCTCATATTTCTCCGAGTGCCGAGGATGAGCCCAACTCTATTCCTGTTGAAATCGTTTCTCATGGGGATGCCCATGAGTAGCCTAGGAAAAAGTTCTCAGGGCAATGCTCTTTTATTTTGAATTCTTATGTACTTTTGGCTTTGCCCCTTCTTATTAATGGAATTACGTGCTAGCTTACGAGTTACTTTTTACTTAGAAAATGCTTGTAACTATTTCTCTAAGTTAGTGCTCATTTTTTATAGTTTTAGCGTGTTACGCGTTTTAATCGAATATTTGGAGCTCGAAATACTTGTAGGTTCTTGTCGCAACCAAAAGTTACGGCAGGGACGACGATAAAAAGAAATTTTAATAAAGGTAGAGTCGCCACCAATTTTATTTAATTTAGGAAAAATTGGAAAACCTTAAAAAATGGTCTTTGAAACCAAGTCGAGTTCGGGAGTCGGTTACGAGTGGGGAAGGTGTTAAGCACCCTACATCACTCACCCTACGAATGATACCTTGAATTAATTGTGAAAATTTAATTTATTTATTTATTTATTTTACCCCAAAAATATTTACAAGAAAGAATTTATTTATTTATTAATATTTTTTTATTTTACGTTTCTTTATTGTTCCCTTTTTTTTGCAATTTTAAAAATTATGGAATAAATCCTAAATGAGGTTGGACATAGCACATAAGTGTATAGGGCCGTCTCAAAACTAGGGGATTGAGCATGACACTTGTCATAGAGCAATCCAAAAAATCATTAAATAAGTTATTAATTAATTATCCACATTAAATAAATTAAAAGAACACAAAAATAATAATAAAAAATAATAATAATTTTGGCTTGACGAGATGATTGACCCCGCTCCTACGTATTCCCTGTTTCGATGGGAAACTCAAAACCACGCAGTTCTTATAGAAAATATTTTATTTGTTGGTTGATTTTAATTTTTATCAAAAAAATGTTTTTTTTTATTTCATTTAAAAAAAGGGTTTATGATATATTTCATTTTTTTTATTTTTATCGAAAACTCCAAAATGAGATAAAACATGGCATATACATCCACAGAGCTATCCCGCATCTAAGGAATTGAGTTTGAAACCTCTCACAAAGCAATCCCAAAATTATTTTTCAAATGTTTTATATTTTTTTCATTTTTTCTACTTATATATTTTTACTTTAACTTATGAGTATTTCAAGAATAAAAATACAAATAACCTTTTATTCATCAGCCCAAACCTTAACTTTAATGATATCTATCTCGTCTGGCCCAATAAGTCATCCACTAGCAAAAACAACTTTTTAGAAATAGTTGAATAAAGTACTAAAAGAAAACAAATAAAACAATAGTATGCAAGGTTATGGTCAGTGGTTATCTTAACGTTGCAGTGATAGGGGGCAAACACAAACCCATTTGCCATTTACCTGCACGCACATGAACGCAGGAGGAGAGGCAGTGGCAGAGGTGAGCCGCGCGAGGGGGAGAAGGGCCCAGAGTGAGGCGCGCAAACGGAGGAGGCACGCGGCGACGGAGAACAGCGATCAATCAACAGGCAGAGGAGGAGCTTTTGGGACTTAGGTGGAGAGTGGAAGAGAGAGCGGCGCAAGTGAGAGGGGACAGGCAAGTCACTCACTGTTGAGAAGGGAATGGAGTTTTGAGAGAGATGAGAGGAAGAATGTGTGTCTGCGTGGGTGATGAGAAGGGGTAGAGGTGCTTGGCTAAGGATTGAGTGGTTATGAGTGGCTAAACTCTCTGATTCCTTTCTCTTTTTTTCTTCGTTTCTGTTCTGAAAATCCCCCTCCCCCTCTGCGTTCTTGTTATGATTCTTATAGTGCCAAACTGTTCCCATTTTGATCCTAAAAATCTGTTAAAGATTAAAAATTTCATCTCTAGTTTGAAATCTAACCGGAACTGTTGAGCCTTGTCTGCCTAAAATCAAGGGATTTACCCTCCTATAATGCGAATTTGTTCTGATCTTATCCTAAAAAAAATCTGCCAAGATTAGAAAACTAGGTTCAAATTCAAAATAAAGTAGTTGCTAGGGTTTGTTGGAGAGGATGAAATGGGTTTAAAAAATCTTTTTATTATTTTTATTTTCTTTGCAATTTTTTATTTTATTATTTTTTGAAATTTTTAGTGAAGACTAAAAGACCCGGTCAAAATGGGGTGTTCACAGTTCTTACTTACCTTCTTAGGCATTGGTTGCCTTTTTAGGTTTTAGCCATTCCACCTTGATTTGGTCGATCTCGGCTCGGACTACCTCTTCAGGTTATTAAGTTGTTGTTTACCTTTATAAGCTAGGCATTCCGACCTCAACTCGGTCGATTTTAGCTCGGTCAGCCTTTTTAGGTTTTTAGTTGTTGTTTACCTTTATAGGCTCGGCATTTCGACCTCAACTCGGCGATTTTAGCTCGGACAACCTTTTTAGGTTTGTAGTTGTTGTTTACCTTTATAGGCTCGGCATTTCGACCTCAACTCGGTCGATTTTAGCTCGGACAACCTTTTTAGGTGTTTAGTTGTTTTCATAAATAAATTTTTAACCATAACAGTATTTTTGCTTAATAGCGCAGCTGAAAATGATTCTATTTATTTATTTTTCCATGTGTGCCTCATTAAAACCCTCCCGGTCAAAACCTCGTGGGAAAAAGACCGGGATAGGAAAAAGAGTGCATCACCTACTTACATAACCTTAACTAAAATAAAACTTAAGGTGGGAAGTGTTCCATGTTCTTGGAACAGCCTTTCCTGACAATTATTCTAGCCTATATGCACCATTTCCCAGATTTTCAACTATTCTGAATGGGCCAGACTAGTTCCCTGCGAGCTTACCCTCTCTGGGATATTTTCTCGCATCGTTTTGCAGTCTCAGCACTAAGTCACCTTGCACAAATTCCCTTGGCTGCAACCTCGAGTTGTACTTTCGAGTTGCTTTTTGCTTGTATAGCTCTTCTTTGATTTTCGCCTCATCTCGGACTTCTTCAACCATGTCAAGCTCAACTCAGTTCTTCTTCATTCTTATTTTGGTCATGATGCTGCCTTCGGAAAGAGAGTTCGCCGAGCTCAACTGGAATCATTGCATCGGTTCCGTAGGTTAGCTTGAACGGGGTTTCGCCAGTTGAAGACTGAGGTGAGCAATGGTAAGCCCATAGGATGCTTGGTAATTGTTCAACCCAAGCTCCTTTTGATTGGCCTAACCTTCTTTTTGAGCTCGTTTAAAATGACTTTATTGGCTGCCTCTGCTTGTCCATTTGTTTGTGGATGCTCAACCGAGGTCACTTTATGCTTAATTCCGAGGTTGGAGTAGAACTCTCTAAGCTCTTTGTCAGTGAATTGCTTTCTATTATCTGTGACAATTGCGCAAGGGAGGCCGTGCCTGCATATGATGTTTTTCCATACAAAACTCTGAACCTTTTAAGCAGTTATCGTAGCTAATGGTTCTGCTTCAATCCACTTGGTAAAGTAGTCCACTACTAGCAAGAACTTGACTTGACCTTTGGCAACTGGGAAAGGATCGACTATATCCATCCCCCACATAGTAAAGGGCCACGGCGAGAACATGGAATGGAGCTCTTCTGTTGGAGCTCGTGCTACATTGGCAAACTTCTGACAGGGCGCACACCTATTAGTCCAGGTAGCACAATCCAGTCTCATGGTCGGCCAGTAAAACCCTGCTCGCAGGACCCGAGCTGCAGAGATCGACCACCTGAATGCTTTCCACAGATTCCTCGGTGCATCTCATCCATTACGTACTCGGACTGCTCCTTTGCTAGGCACTTCAGTAATGGCATGGAGAATCCTCTTCTGTACAGCTCTCCGTCTCGGATGGTGTAATGGCAAGATTTTAGATGAATTCTCCTCGCCTCCTTAGGGTCACTGGGCAATTTGTCCGAAGCTAAATATTCCCTAATTGGCGTCATCCAGCCACGAATATAGTGCTCGGTCATTATTACTTCGGCACTTTTTATGCTTGGTTCGAGAAGGTTTTCCTGAATGAAAGTTCTTGGCTGGCCAGCTTTTTTGGTACTAGCCAACTTGGACAACAAATCTGCCCTGGAATTTTCCTCCCGAGGTATATGCTCAATAGTAAAATTATCAAACTCAGAAATTAGACTATTAACCTTGCAGAGATACATGGCTTGTTTGATAATCACTCAAGACTTGTCCTGTTACAAGTTGTGAGTCACTTCGGCATTTGAATTCTTGGACTCCAACTTCCTTAGCTAGCATCAGTCCTGCAATAAGGGCTTCATATTCTGCTTGGTTGTTTGAAGCAGTAAACCCAAACTTTAAAGATTGTTCCAGGATTAGATCATCAGGGCCTTCGAGAATTATTCCAGCTCCGCTTCCCTTTAAGTTAGATGATCCATCTACATATAGAAGCCGGATGAAGGATTCCGACCTCGGCCTAGAAGAGAGCCCGGCAATGAAATCGGAGAGGCATTGTGCTTTCATCGGCCCCCTTGGCTCAAATTGCAAACCGAATTCTGACAATTCTACTGACCAAGCTATCATTCATCCGGCTAGATCGGGTTTCCTGAGCACCTGCTTTATTGGATGATCAGTTTTGACTATAACTTGGTGCGACTGGAAATAAGATCGTAACCTCCGAGCTACCATAATTAAGGCGAGGGCTAGTTTTTCAATTACTTGATATCGTGTTTCTGCATCTTTCAGGATTCTACTCACATAATACACCGGCATCTGTTGTTCTTCCTCTTCCTGGATGATTACTGCACTCATTGCATAATAGTTGACAGATAGATACAAGTACAGATCTTTGCCGAGCTTAGATCGAGTGAGGATAGGGGGAGAGGCTAGAAAGAGTTTCAGATCTTCAAAGGCTTTCTCACACTCCTTAGTCCAGGTGAACTCTTTTGGTTTTTTCAAAAGCTGGAAGAAGGGTCTTGCCTTTTCTGCGGACTTCGGGAGAAAGCGGGACAGAGAAGCTAATCGGCCAGCTAACCTCTGAATTTCTTTCACATTCCGAGGACTCCGCATTTCCATAACAGCTTTGCACTTTTCTGGATTAGCTTCAATCCCTCTGTTAGCATATATCCTAAGAACTTTCCTCCTTGTACACCAAAAGAGCATTTTTCTGGATTTAACCTCAAGTTGTATTTTCTGAGCTGACTGAAAATTTCTTCGAGGTTGACTGAGTGTTGCCTCAGGTCATCGAATTTTACCACCATATCATCAACATATACTTCTAGGTTCTTTTCGATCTGGTTGACAAAAACTTTGTCCATAAGCCTTTGATATGTTGCACTAGCATTTTTTAAACCGAAAGGCATTACCCGATAGCAGTAGTTTGCCCCATCAGTCATAAATGCCATTTTTCTTCATCGGGTGGATACATCCTGATCTGGTTATAACCTGAGTATGCGTCCAAAAAGGACAAAACTTTGTACCCCGAGGCCCCGTCTACCAGTCTGTCAATGTTGGGAAGAGGATAAGAATCCTTTGGGCACGCCTTGTTGAGATCGGTGTAGTCGGTGCACATTCTCCATTTACCGTTGGCCTTTCTAACTAACACCACGTTGGCTTGCCAAGTAGTGTACTTCACCTCTCTGATGAAATTTGCTTTGACCAATTTGGCAGTCTCTTCAGTTACTGCTTGGCGCCTTTCTTTGCCAAGTTTTCTTTTTCTCTGAGCTACAGGCTTGGCTTCGGGACATATAGATAGCTTATGGCACATGAAATTGGGGTCTATACCAGGCATATCCGATGTCTTCCAAGCAAACAAATCGGCATTCTTTCTTAAGACCGCTTGAATTCCTTGTTTGAGCGAGGGGTCGAGCTGACTGCCGACTTTGGTGCCTTTGTTCAGCTTGGGCTCCCAATGGAACCTTTCTAAAGACTCTGTTGGTTCGGCTCTGGACTCGTACATCTCCGAGTCCTTGGGTCAAGTTCAAACATCTTGTGAAATTTGGTGAAGTTACCGAACTGACCGAGCTTACCACTTCTGCTTTATCATCCTCGACATTCTTTGTGATATCCTAGTTTCGGGTAACCTTTAGGCTATCCACATAGCATTGCCTGGCAATCCTTTGGTCAGCTCGGACTGCGACTATATCTCCGGACTCGACTGGGAATTTCATTATCAGGTGTGGGGTAGAGACAATCGCTCCGAGTTCATTCAACGTCGGTCTTCCAATAAGGATGTTGTATGACGTGCTAGCATCCACAATAACGTACCTGACTGATACGGATTTGGAGAGTCTTCCTTCTCCAAACGTTGTTAAGAGGTCTATGTAACCTCGGGTTTTTACTTGCTCCCCGGCGAACCCTACTAGCTTGTCTTCCTGCTCTTTTATCGACTTTTCCTGAAATTCCAAGTTTCTTGAAGGTCGCCAGGTATAAAATATCAGTCGAGCTCCCCTGATCAATAACTGTTCGTTTGATCGAGAAGTTGGCTAATTCAATCGTTATCACCATTGGGTCATCTTGTGTTGAGAGTCCCACATCGATTAGAGATATGACCTAAGTAGTGCTTATAAGGCTTGGGCAGTCCTCACCTTACAAGCCGGCTTTTGGGGTTGAGTTAGGCCCAAAACCCGAATTTAAGATGGTATCAGAGCGCATCCTAGATCTGTTATTGGGCCAAGATCTCTATTATTCCACCCACATTTGTCCACGCTCCAGATGTCCAGGACTGGGCGTGCCGTGAGGGGGTGTGTTGAGATCCATGTTATTCCACCCGCATTAGTTCACGCTTCAGATGTCCAGTCCTGAGCGTGAGGGGGTGTGTTGAGAGTCCCACATCGACTAGAGATATGACCTAAGTAGTGTTTATAAGGTTTGGGCAATCCTCACCTTACAAGCCGGTTTGTGGGGTTGAGTTAGGCCGAAGCCCGAATTTTAAGATCTTGATTTGGATCCAGCCCTCGGAAATCATCGTCCGAGAAAGTTATTGGAGGTCTTGTCTTTGTAAGTTTTCCAGACACCGTGTTTACAGCTCGGATGGCTTTTACATGACGCCGCCGAGCTGAACTCGTTGTTCCTCGACCTGCAAATCCTCCTGAGATTGTATTGATGACCCCTCTGACTCCTCCTTCTGATTCTTCATTAAGAGTCCTCTGATTATTCAACCGATCTCCGTTCTGATTATTTCCTTGCAGGTTTGCATCTCGGTTGCGATTGCATCTCGGTCAAGACGACCTGCCGGTACCAAGTCCTCAATTTTTTCCTGGGTTGCTCTGCAATCTTTAGTAGAGTGACCATAGTTTTGATGCCATTTGCATTCTTTACTTCTGTCTGCATTGGCCGGCATTTTGGATGGTCGAGGTAAGGTGAGTAACTCGGCTGGAGAATGGTTGCCCGAGATCGGTACAGCGGCATATAAGACTGGTACCTGGGTTGCCTCTCCGCGAATCCTCTTTCATTGGTCTTTTGGGCTCTTTGTGGATTAGCCTCCCTATCTCTTTCTTTGCTCGGAATCGAGTTCTTGTCTTCAAAACCTCTTTCCCTCCTTTTGAATTCTAGCATCTCTTCCGAGTTGATGAAACCTGTAGCTTTTTCTTGCAACTCTTCAAAATCTCTCGGTGGTTTTCGAGATAAATACTCAAAGAATGGCCCCAGCTTCAGACCGCCCATGACGGTGTGAAGACAGAGTTCCGAACTCATATTGGGAATTAAAATTTGTTTGGCACTAAAACGAGTCATATAATCTCTGAGTGATTCATTCCTTTCTTGTTTAAAATTCACCAGCGAGACCGAGTGCCTTTTATGCTTTCGGCTCGCTGTGAATATCGGTGATGAACTTAGTTACAAGCACATCGAAGGAATTAATTGACCGAGGTGGTAGATTCGTAAGCCAGGTTAAGGCCGGGCCTTGCAAAGTGGTTGGGAAAACTTTGCACATGACGGCTTCCGAATCGGTCACCAGGTAAACAGAAGAAACAAAGGATTCTACGTGCTCGGTTGGGTCAGTGGTGCCATTGAATTTATCGATGTTAAGGGGCTTAAAATGTCTAGGCATGATTACCTCATCGATGTCATCTGTGAACGGCAACCTCGGTCGTCGGTCTGTTACCCTTTCTTTTTGGATAGTCCTTTCTACTTGAGACTTAGCTTCCGAAGCCTCGGGGAGAGGTTTGGTCTTGGACGGTCGGTTAGTATCATGAGGAGAAGGTACGTAGGATCGACCCTTTTGGCTAGCATCGGGTGAGGATTGCTCTTCCTCGGAAGGTGCCACTGATCTTTCTCTTTTTCTAGTTCTTAGAAGCCTTTGGTTCTGAGCACGTATCTCCTCATTCTCCTTCTGCAGCTGCCTTAATCGTGCCATAACCTCTCCCGGTAGGGTTATCTTCATCGATGGGAGGGGGAGGGTGATTGTCATGGTTCTGGTTCGTGTTCGAAGCCTCATGATCTTCATGATTCATGCTGTTCGCCCCTCCCCTCGGGCCATTCCGTGTAGTCACCATCAAGCTTTCTTATGGAACCGGGGAAAGTTTTTCCTCGGCCCCACAGTGGACGCCAAATGTTCCTGTCGAGATCTGACTTGCCGGAATCTCGCCGCAGAACGTCAAACCAAGAGTGAACAATGGGGGTTGTTTTAGATTATGGCTTGATAGAATATTGTATTCCGGTCCTACGTATCCCAATGGGAATCAAAGCCAGACGTAGTTCTAGGTTCAACCATTGGCCATACGGAGATCTCAATCCCTTAATATTGTATCTGATGAATACTAGCGAGCAAGGACTCTTCAATAGTCTCTTGGTCGAGTTAGTTTCTCTAATACGCTTAAGGGAGAGTCACTGGGGTTAGTCAAAAGTGAGTCTCTCTCTTGGGTTCTCCTCCTTTTATAATAGGATCTCCATATCTTTAAGAGATCCGGATATATTTTCTTTTATCTCTTAAATCTTCTTTGAGATGTGATTTCCTTAATTTAAGGGATATTATCTCTATTAACCGGATAAGGTTATTTGAGATAATATCAGGATTGATAAAGATAATATCAGTATCTTAAATTGATCTCTTAACCGGATAAGGTTGTTTGAGATAATATCAGGTTTATTAAAGATAATATCAATATCTTATCCCTAATATCAGGATTGGATCGGGTATCCAAGCTCGATGGTCGGGTTTTGCTCCTCGGCCAGTACATAAACTAAATTTAATCTAGAGTCCTGATACCTTTAAAACTCACCAAGTGCTCTGAAGTCAAAGTCTTACTATTGAGATGCCTGGACAGAGGCATTAACTATTCCACAAGTATTGCAAAATGCTTGAGAGAATGTATTTGTTAATGTATTGCAAAATGCTTGAGAGAATTTTTAAAGGTACATATAGTTGTTGGTTGGCATAGAACTTTTAAAGGTACATATAATGTAAAAGAAATTTGAATGTTATGTTTTAATGGCTATTTGCTACTTATTCAAATTTGTATGGTCTTGGTAAACCCCCAGCCCTGCATTCTACCACTATTAGGTACCCCCGGGGGCTCTCTCTCTTTAATTTGTTATTTGCTTTGCATTTCAGCTTTCAGTGAACCTTAAACTTCTACAGCCTGCCTTTGAGGGAGAAAGCCTAATCTTTCACGCAACTCGGTAAAATACCTTTCTAATTTAGATTGTCCTCTTTTCTTATTGGATTCATTGAAATATGGTTGAAGTTTGATTGTGATTGCTGGCTGGTATTTGGTGATTGTGAATGAGGCTGTTGTGGATTCATGACTGATGTTATATTTGCTTTCTTTTTCCTTATTTTGGTGTTGGGTTCTTAAGGGAATTTTGGGTTTATGTTACTTTGAGATTTTGGATTGGCAAAAAAAAAAAAAAAAAATCAGTAATGATGACAATTTGTAAATTATGAGTCTTTTGTTTTTTGTTTTTTGGTTTCAAGCTCTCGGCCAAGCTTTCTTAGTTGCCTAATAAAGAGTGTTAAAGGTTCGTTAGGAATATTAAAAAGCCAAGCTTACTGAATTGAAATTTAGTGTAAATGGTTATCTGGCGCTATGTACTTAAGATCTGCATGCCCATCTTTGTTGGAAGGTCAACTTCAGCTAAGATGACATCTATATATTGTCCCTCGATATTCAGTGCATTAATTACTTGCCTTGCCGACTTTACTAAACTATATGTTATATGTTATCTTAGAGAGCAGAAGCTTTAAATCGAATGCAGATCACTGACACAAAGGATTATGCGAGGGGTGTGGTGTGATAGAAGCAAAGGCTAGGGAAGAAAGTGGCAGTTTTAATCGTTATGAAGGACAGTATGAACCTTCTATACCATTTAAATTACAATGTCAAGTTTTACTTTAGAGGCACTTACCATGTTTAAAAAGCAATTATCTCACATCAGGGGGTATAAGAAAAATCAGTGTAAATGTGCAGAAAATGAGGCGGGGCCATCTATGGGAAGCTGCAGTGATTCCATTACTTTAAAGGCACTTTTGTTATTTGTTTGGTATAAAGATAAATATCATATCAGAACAAGGGTTGGGTTAAGGTGCACCACCTGTATTTTATATCACCCACCGCACCATCTATATGTGGTAAATTTTGGACCAATCAAATTGTCATATGGGTTTGGTCAAAATTTCAAACTTTCTAGTTGTATTATACTGTAGTCAAACTATATGAATACAGTATATTATAGTATAGTATATGTATCTTTGTATTCGTAAATTTAACCCATATTAAAATAATATTTTTTGATTAAAAAAACTGATTATATTATAAAATAATATTTTAATATGAATTAAAATAATGTTCGTTGTCAATAATATTTTGAAATATAATCAGTTTTTTTAATCAAAATATTATTTTAATATGAGTTAAATTTGCAAATACAAAAAACACATATTATACTACAATATATTGTATTCATATAATTTGACTACATTATAATACAATTAGAAGATTGAAATTTTGACCAACCTATATAGTAATTTGATTGGCCCAACATGGATGGTGTAGTGGGTGGTGTAAAATGTGGGTGGTGCGCCATAGCCCAACCCAACAAGGGTATTCTTTATATTTATATATATATATATATATATATAACTCATGGATATGAATCTGTCGTGAATATTCTATTTTTTGAAACCTGTTTCTAAGAACTTTATTTATCACCAGTGAATGACAACTTAAGTTGTTGATAATTTTTACTTTTCCTTGCTAAAGGTGATGTGTATGACTTTTTTTTTTTTTTTGCTTGACTGAGGTTCTGAGCTGACAAAATTGTTGAGATATTGAAGCTGCAGTGATTCACTCACTTCAAAAAAATTGCAAAAAGAAGTTACCATATTTGTGGAACTCTTTTTTTTTTTTGACGGTTGTTAGCTTGTAAGCTGTCAAAAAAAATTCAAATATTGAAGCTGTGGTGATTCACTCACTTCAAAAAAATTGCAAACAGAAGTTACCATATTTGTTGAGCTCTTTTTTTATTTGGGGACAGGAGTTATTTTCTGCCAGTTTATCTTATTTGGAATACTAATAATGAAGCAGCCATAACTACTACATCTTGGTCTTAGATGGACGTAAAGACCTTGAAAAGAAGTTTCTAATGTTAATCTCCTGTATGGTTCTGAGAAAAAATGACGGAGATAAGTTTATTCAGCCAATTTTGTACCTAATGATATGCTGGATGATACCTTTTGGTTTGTTATAATGTTTAGCATATTTATTGTCTTTGTAGTAAAAAAAAAATCAGAGTCTGTTTAACATATGTACTACCTTTTCTCTAGGAGCCTTGGAAAGATTATAAGTGTTGGTGTTCCTGCATTTGAAGCCCTAACACAAATTGGAAGCATCATATAGTTTGATGGTATTTTGCTTCTCAATTTTTCGTTAATAGTTCTTCACATTATTAAATATTTAGTTACGACTATGCTGAGCCTCATGGCATCCATTTTTTTTGTCCAGTGCTTTTATTTGTACAATGGAATGTTTATTTGATAAATTTTTTTGATTCAATGTAAGACATGTGTTATATTAATTTCTATAGTAGCAAAACTTTTGAAAGCTTGAAAGTGCCAGTGGAGTTATATTCTATTTCTTTGTTTATAAGATCTAGGAGTGTTATAATTTTTTAAAGAACTCTATTTGACCTGTGATCATGATTTGGATGAAGGCACAATTACTTTATAATCGGGGTACCTGATAATTTAACACCAGATATCATATCTTCATTGCACACCCGTAAGCTCAAGTATTGTTATAGCTTGACGTGAGTGATTGTAATAACAATTTTCCTTAGCCTAATATATCAGATTGGCAGAAAAACACCTAACGTAATATTTGCTGCATAATTACTTTGCTTTTAAATACCTGAACCTGTTATGAGAATGGAATTTCGTAAGTTGATAATTTACCTTCTAACCAATTTGGTGGGTTCTGGAATTTTAATTCTAGACTTACCAATTCCATAGACACGTAAATACGATCCTCAAAAAGGGGGTAAGATATAGACAAAGCAAAGCCACGGGCAAATAATAGGGGAGAGTTAAGGGTTTAAGAAGCATTAGTAAGAGGGCTTGCTATAATCCTCACCGACTATAACACAACTCTTGAGTGCAACTTTATCAATAAACTAACTATTGGAATGTTAAAATATTCTACGACTTGTTGTAAGTTTGTAGAGGATCAACTAATTTTCAGTCGTGGAAGAATTTTTTTAAAAAAATATGGTTAATTTAAACGGGGAAAAGTTAAGAAATATATCAAATATATTTTTCAGAGGGAATGAAAATAATAATATAATAAAGAAATATATTTTCTAAAATGATTGATTTGCACAAAAAAGGAGATACAAAAATCAAATAGATTTTCAAGAAATAGAAAATTAATATGATAGGCATATATATTTTTTTAAAAATAGTTAACTTGAAAGGTAAAATAGAAGAAACAGTTCAATAAAATTTTCAAGGAAGAAAAAAAATGATAGATATAATAAAACACAATTAATTGAGGTTACATTTGATATAAGTCATTTTCATATTCCTGAAAAAGTAAGCTAAGAATAATTTTTTTTCATGTTTGTATAAGAGAAAAAAAATAATTCTCTGACTTTGACATAAAACTTGCCCTATGATAAATATTGTGCATTAAGTGGCTAAGTTTTATTTGCATGTTTGACAATCTCCACTACTTCTTTGTTTGCTACACCTTATCTATATGGAACAATCTCCACTACTTCTCTGTCAATGGCTACAACAATCTCCACTACTTCTCTGTCAATGTTCAATACAATAACATATAATATTATTGAAATATTTATTCTTTTCATAAATTTAAATGATTAAGAAATTGTATATCATGAACTCATACTCGTAATGAAAAGTCAAGTTTTTATAAAACCTGCTAAAAGTTTTATCATACAAATTTGCCATATAGCCTGTTATTCATTAAGTATTTAAGAGCATCTCCAACGCAGGTTCTTAGACTAAGTTCTTAGAGCTAAGAACGGTTCCTACATAGAACTACCATTGGAGATGGAGGAGTTGGGTTCTTCTATAAGAATGGTTCTTCTATAAGAACTCAGTTCTTATTATTAAAAAAATATTTCCTTCCTTAGAAACAATCAAAAGAGGGGAGAGAAAAAATAGGTTAAGAACTCAAGTTGAGTTCTACCGTTGGAGTAAAAATTAGTGGAGGTTCTTAAATCATATGTGATATTGTAGGGCCCACTAAAAGAGACTTAAGAACCTAAATTGGGTTTTAGCATTGGAGATGCACTAATATACTAATCCAATTTTTGCACACAATAGTATTAGTTTATATTTAAAAAATTAGTACATTTAGTACTCGGGTGCGTCGTCGGCCTCTACCTCCATGAAATCTCCAGGGTTTCCCTCGGGTTCCTCTTCGGGGTCGTCCTCCCGATACTCCTCCGGGTCCTCCTCAGGATCCTCCTCCGGAACGTCTACCTCAGGAGGGTCTACGTGGAGTAGGCCCTAAACCTGAAGAGAGTGTAGGTATAACCAAGTCGGAGGTAATGCCACTCTCCGCGCCTCCTCGGTCTGACTCCGACGGATGGGGTCCCCATCCTCATTCAAGTCGGTGGTCGTCACCGGTCCCGTGTACGTAGCGGTGGTAGCTCCTTGATGTATGCGCCAAGCTCTAATGTCTCCCGCGTTGTCGAAGACTTCAGTCTTCGACAGGATTGGTATAAGGGGGATGTTGGGATCCATCTGAACCCACACATATACGTCGATCCAAAAGTAAGTAGAACATAACAAATAAGAAATGCAAAAGTGAGATACCAATAACAGATATATCATACAATAACCATGAACATGATACAGGCAACAGGTATTATAGCAAAGGGCTTCATACCCTACACTCAACTTTATAAAACTATGCATGTCACTTCAATAATCAGGCTCTAACTTAATCTCATGAGATACTGTCACCGTTTTATCATAAGGGAATAAAGAGTTGATCAGGCTCAAATGCCACATTGGCAAGTTGTCTCCGTCACCTCGTGCACCAAGGTACCCGGATCAACATCATCTCGAATGCCTCATTACGCAGGCCATTCGGATAAACACCTCATCGAATACCTCAACTTAAGCAGGTATTCGGATTACTCAAGCACGTCTGCCAAGGGGAAATGCATATGAATAAAAGTCTTTTCATTATCGAGCTTTTCTTTGTGCTTACTCTTTTTCGTTGTCGAAGCTCAAGGCTGACGACTATTCATAATTTTCGACACTTGGAAAAATAACACATGACGCGTAGTCCGAGTGCTCAATCACAACAACCTAGACCGATGCCTCAGTCGAGGGTTGTGCTCATATAAATACTTATAGTTTTATCCATGTTTTATCTTAACATGATAAGGACTCCTAGTCCACAACAACGAAATTAGGACACGCAGTCCTCAGTTCCGAGATTTAGGACTCTTAGCCCATAATATCATCATTAGGACCCTAGGCCCATTTATCACGGATCCTAGATCACGTGCATACCACTGAATACTAGAGGCAACGTTGATGGTGTGCGAATGCACGTGCGATCCGGCAAGTGTACCGGGTTGTCGCCAAGTAATAAAAGATATCGATCCCACAGAGACCGTGATCTCGAATCGCAACTAATTGTTAAATGATAAAACCGAACTGTATAAAAAGATTCGAAAAAGGATTTGATATTTGAATTAAGATATAAATAAAACAGAATCAAATAAAACAGAAAACAACAGTTTATGGTTTTTTAGATCTAAATGGATTCCTAGGGATTTGGGTTACCACAAATATCGTTTATGTTGCTAAATTGATTACCCCTTTGTTAATTATCGAAATCGCCTTGAAGGCGAATTTATCCTCAAATAGTTTAAGCTCCCTCTCGGGTTACAAAAATCGTGCCCGATTAAACCAACCCCTACTCTCGTGGTAGTCGAATTTAGATCGGACCCTTTGCGCTTTGTGACAATTCGTTGATCCTCGAAGGACGGCTTCTAAATCTCATGATTTCAGTCCTAAGTCTGACTCTATAGATCCGACACCCAAGTTCACCGCTAGGTTCCTCCTTAGAATGTCTATGACACGCTAATAAGTGCGCACCAGATTTACGAGTAATTAAAACACTAGAAATCGGATCTAATGCAAAATCGCAATTAACAAAGATATTACATCAATTCATTGCATAAACAGACCTTGGGCATAGCCCCAATCCCTAGAAATTAAATTGCTACTCAAGCCTTGCCATGGTGGTGACAAGCTTGGTTGACAACAACATGAAAAATAAAAATCAGAAAAGGGAGGAGGAAGAAGAAGAGAGATCCCAAATAATAGCCTAAGTAGCAGCCCAAAAAGTCCCCCTCAAGCCTCTGACTTGATCCCCTATTTATAGATTTGGGAAGTTTGAATCCCAATCTAACTCAAATTAGATCCAAATCAGTTGCTTCTGATCCAAGTAACGCGCGTTACGGCCGTGACAGATTCTGCCTTGGGCGCTTCTTCGGTAATTGGTCTGTCACGGTCGTGATGCTCATCACGGATAGGCCGTGACAGATTCTGACTTGTGGGGGTCTGGCTTAGCTGACTGGTCACGGCCGTGATGGTCGTCACGGGCAGGTCGTGACCGGTTCTGACTTCAGTCTTCTTTCTTTTTTAGTTTTGCTCGATCATGGCCGTGATGGGCTCTGTTTGGTTTATTTTCTTCACTTTTCAAGCTCCATTTTCATCCGAGCTCCATCATGGTTGATCCTGAGCATTTAATCTTTAATTTCTGCAAAACAACACCACAAAAACCGCCTTACCCGTTCTAAAGTAAAAATAACCAAAAATCAAATTAAATGTGCCTAAACTAAATGAAAATGCATGCAAAATGATAGACAAAGATGAGGTGAAATCACACTCATCAAATCACCCCAAGCTTAAGATTTTGCTTGTCCTCAAGCAATTACCAAGGTCATAAGATATAAATAATCAGAGCATGGATAGTGAACCAAGAACCCGAGTAACTAATCCAAGTGACAGGCTTATTCAATAAGCACCCAAGAGATAATCGATTTCAAGTCCAATTAGAAACTTAGGTTTCCTAAATTCATATTCACACTGATTCGGGCACTCTTCTCACCTCACTCAAGTGTTTAAGGATATATATGACAATTCGCTCAATTTCCTCAAGGAAGGTATTCTACCATAAGCTTGACTATTAACCAAATCTCTACTTTATTAATGAAAACACATAAGAATCAAGAGGTCTTTTACTTTGGTTGTAACGGGGCCATGGGATTAATCGTTAGGTGGGGAAATCAAGAAAAGGAAATTTCAAGAAGGCTAAACAAAATTCAAACATTGCAAAGCATGACACCTTCTAAAATACCTTTTTGGGTTTTGATTCACTTTTCCACCTTTCTTTCTTTCTTTTTATTTTTATTTATCACTTTCTTTTGTCATCCCCTTCTCCATTTTTTTTGTTTTTTTTTGCTTTATTTAATTTATTTGGAGAAGGGGAGATTTTTAGCTCAAGAGAAATATTTTCTAATTTTCTCATCCCATACGTTTTCAAACTACCTTTTTACCCTTTTTGTAATACTCTAAAAGGTGCCATACCAAGCATTATTCATCAAAGTAATTCAAGGTACCAAGAAAAGTATTTTATTCTTTTAGGCTCAAAATTGGGCAACTAAGGGGTAGCATTTAATCAATCAAAGCTCAGAAGGCCGGAAAAATACCTAGTGCCTCAATCATTTTCAAAAATGTTTCAAAAAATTTTCAAGTTTCAAAGCGATTTCAAGTCAAGTTCTAGAAAATACAATCCAAGAGGAATTAAAACACTCTATCACAAGGAATGGGGTAGATTTAGTGAGTACCCCCTTTTTGGCTCAAAATCTCACAATTAGTAGTTCAAAAATCAGTGAGAAACACAAATTTAAGGAACCACATGCTAATTATCAACTATAAAAAAAATCATCTCAAGAATTTTTATTTTTAGCTTTGTCACAAGAATATAAAAAAAATGGGTTCAAAAACTCACTATCTCAATTCATTTGGCTCCAAGTTCTCACAATTGGATGCATATTCTAAGTGAGGGGAAATCTAGAGAATGTGATCATACAAAATTATGCCTAGATGAATGCAAAAATGCAAATGCAAAAATACCCCTACCCCAAGCTTAAAACTTACATTGTCCCCAATGTAAATAATCAAGTCGGAGAGAGGAGAAAAATTGGAACAACTCACCGAGGTGGTAGCGGGTGTTGGCTCACATTCCAGTCAAAAACTTGTTGGGAACTGTATCATGGCCGTGAGGCTCATCACGGGCAGGCCGTGATCAATTCTGGTCCTCAGGAGCTGGCCTGTCACGGCCGTGACCTGCATCACGGCTAGGCCGTGATGCTCTCGGATCTTAGGGTCCTTTTCATCGCGCCCGTGATGCATATCACGGCTGGGCCGTGATCCTTTCTGATCTCCTTTGTTAGCTCATCACGGCCATGACCACTGTCACGGCCTGGGCGTGATGGCTTCTGACTTTATTTTTCCTTGCTCTTCTTGCTCTTCCTTCCTTCTTATCCTGAAAACACTATACAAATCTATTAATTTATGCTTTTTGCCTCTTGATCTTCTCAAATTATTCAAGAGCTAAATTCAAAAACAAAAGGGAAAGGGAAAGAAAACTTGGGTTGCCTCCCAAGAAGCGCTTATTTACGGTCTTAAGCTTGACCATACTTTCTTCAATCAACCGGGGTCGGCTGGGCGTAGAAGTGCAGGAACACTTCTCTTCCATGGAAGTCCTTCAAAGAGTCGATTCTGCTCATACGGCCAATTGCGCTTCCGCTTCGCTCTTTTCACTCGGAGCTTCCTGGCCTTACTCCCTCCCGGCGGAAGTTTCGTTTCCGCATGATCAGCAACTCCAAATTCATCACTACAGGGTGCATCATCAGCCATGCATGTCTTCGGAGTTGCTTCCATGCTGAGCTCTTCCTTTACCATTGGAGACGTTATATCGATCCTGCACACATGGCTCTCAAAAGGAGGGTTGTTATAGGAGTTAGTCAAATGAAAATCTACCCTATCTTCCTCTACATTTAGAGAGAGTTTGCCATTCCTTACGTCTATTACTGCTCCAGCGGTGGCCAAGAATGACCTTCCTAAAATGATGGGGAATTCAGAATTCCCTTTCATATCCAATACCGGGAAATTGGTAGGGATGAAAAATTTCCCTACCTTTACAGGAACATTCTCTAGTATGCCTAGAGGAGTCCTAGTTGAGCCATCCGCAAATTGTAAGGAGAATTTGAATGGACTCAACTCTTTGGTTCCCAACCTTTCCAAGATAGTGAGCGGCATCAAGCTCGCACTAGCCCCTAAGTCACATAAGGCTTGGTCTATTTGCACTTTTTCAATCGAGCAAGCGATAGAGAAACTACCTGGGTCTTTCAGCTTAGGAGGCATTTTAGTTTCTATATCTACTTGATTTTTCCTGACCAACCTTTGTGGGAAAGGTATTGGGGGTTGGTACGGTGGTGGAAGGACATACTTTGGTTCTGGCTCTTCCTTTTCGCTCATGTCCTCCTCTGGTTCCACGTCCTTTTCCCCCACCCCAAGCTTATCATCCCTCAAGTGAATGGCATTACAATGTTCATGGGATTTGCTTCGGGTTGTCCCGGGAATGTACCCTTAGGTCTCGAGTATGTACTGGCTTGTTGGGTAATCTGAGTTTCTAGCATCTTGTTATGAATGGATAAGTTATCTACCTTAGATGCTAGCTCTTTTATTGCCTCGTTCACTGCCCTGCCTTGTTGTCTAAACTCTTCATTTTGTTTTGTTTAAGTTTCAACAAAACTTTCCAATAAAGACTCGAGTTTAGATCTCTGTACCTGAGGATACCCCGGTGCGGCTTTCCTATTACCTTGGCCCTCTTGGAACTCATGGTTTAGCGTGTTGCTGTAGTTGCCGTAGGAGAGGTAAGGGCTGTTCTTTCTTTGGTTGTAGGGATTTGGGGGAGCATAGTTGGGCAACTTCGGGTTCGTGTCGTAGAAGTTGTGACAAGAGTTCACTTGTTCACCCGAAGCGCCGAATCCATGAGCAATACCACGTGGACATTCCATTATGTCATGTCCCTGCATTCCACAAATCTCACAAACAGTGTTAGTAGCACCTATTGCACTCACATTAGCCCTTTCAAGCTGATCAAAAACGTTTATTAAGTGAGTCAATTTTAGACATGATAAGATCAGTGTTATTTATTTCAAACTTACCCCCCGGAATCTTGTTCGAGTTATTACCTCTTTCTGAACCCCATTGGTGGTAGTTGGTGGCCACGTTTTCAATGATGTTGAATGCCTCAGTCAGAGGCCTATTCATAAATGCTCCACCAGCTGCGGAATCAAGTGACACCTTCGAAGAGTAATCCAATCCGTTGTAGAAGGTGTGCACTAATAACCACCTTTCGAGTCCATGATGCAGGCAAGACTCCAGCAGTCCCTTATAGCGATCCCAAGCTTCTGATAAGGATTCTCCGTCTTTTTGGAAGAAGTCGGTGATCTGGGTTCGTATGTAAGCCGTCTTGGATGGAGGGAAGAAATTTTCCAAGAACGCTTGCTCCAGTTGGTCCCAAGTAGACAAGGTATTAGCGGGGATTTGCTTTAGCCAAGCTTTCACTTTTCCAGTAAGAGAAGAGGGGAACAACCTCAAGCGAATAGCATCAACCGGGGCACCATGAATTGTGACTGCATCGGTGAACTCCAAAAATGTCTCTACGTGGTCAGTCGGGTCCTCCGAGGGCAGTCCTCCGAATTGATGTTGCCTAATCATGTTGATTAGCATATGAGGTATAGTGTAGTTCTCCGCCTCAATCTCTGGCCTAGCAATCCCAGTTCGCAAACCCCTAGCATTTGGGGCTGCGTAGTCCTTCAACGGTTTCGTATCCGGAAGATTCGCCATGAGTGGAATGGGAATCAACCTCTCTCTTTCTCTTTGTAGTCTCCTACGTCTATGGAAAGTCCTTTCGACTTCGGGATCGACCTCGCTAAGGTTTCCAAGACTTATGGATCTTTGCATAAAAAAAACACAGAGAGATAGATACGTTAGAAGGAAAAAGAGATAATAATATTTTTTTTATATAAAAATTAAATAAAAATAAAAAGTCCAGAAAATTCAATTTTAAAATTAAATTGAGATTCGAGAACACACAGTCCCCGACAACGGCGCCAAAAACTTGATGGCGTGCGAACGCACGTGCGATCCGGCAAGTGTACCGGGTTGTCGCCAAGTAATAAAAGATATCGATCCCACAGAGACCGTGATCTCGAATCGCAACTAATTGTTAAATGATAAAACCGAACTGTATAAAAAGATTCGAAAAAGGATTTGATATTTGAATTAAGATATAAATAAAACAGAATCAAATAAAACAGAAAACAACAGTTTATGGTTTTTTAGATCTAAATGGATTCCTAGGGATTTGGGTTACCACAAATATCGTTTATGTTGCTAAATTGATTACCCCTTTGTTAATTATCGAAATCGCCTTGAAGGCGAATTTATCCTCAAATAGTTTAAGCTCCCTCTCGGGTTACAAAAATCGTGCCCAATTAAACCAACCCCTACTCTCGTGGTAGTCGAATTTAGATCGGACCCTTTGCGCTTTGTGACAATTCGTTGATCCTCGAAGGACGGCTTCTAACTCTCGTGATTTCAGTCCTAAGTCTGACTCTATAGATCCGACACCTAAGTTCACCGCTAGGTTCCTCCTTAGAATGTCTATGACACGTAAATAAGTGCGCACCAGATTTATGAGTAATTAAAATACTAGAAATCAGATCTAATGCAAAATCGCAATTAACAAAGATATTACATCAATTCATTGCATAAACAGACCTTGGGCATAGCCCCAATCCCTAGAAATTAAACTGCTACTCAAGCCTTGCCATGGTGGTGACAAGCTTGGTTGACAACAACATGAAAAATAAAAATCAGAAAAGGGAGGAGGAAGAAGAAGAGAGATCCCAAATAATAGCCTAAGTAGCAGCCCAAAAATTCCCCCTCAAGCCTCTGACTTGATCCCCTATTTATAGATTTGGGAAGTTTGAATCCCAATCTAACTCAAATTAGATCCAAATCAGTTGCTTCTGATCCAAGTGACGCGCGTCACGGCCGTGATGGCCATCACGGCCAGGCCGTGACAGATTCTGCCTTGGGCGCTTCTTCAGTAATTGGTCTGTCACGGCCGTGATGCTCATCACGGCTAGGCCGTGACAAATTCTGACTTGTGGGGGTCTGGCTTAGCTGACTGGTCACGGCCGTGATGGTCATCACGGGCAGGCCGTGACCGGTTCTGACTTCAGTCTTCTTTCTTTTTTAGTTTTGCTCGATCATGGCAGTGATGGTCATCACGGCCAGGCCGTGATGGGCTTTGTTTGGCTTATTTTCTTCACTTTTCAAGCTCCATTTTCATCCGAGCTCCATCATGGTTGATCCTAAGCATTTAATCTTTATTTTCTGCAAAACAACACCACAAAAACCGCCTTACCCGTTCTAAAGTAAAAATAACCAAAAAATAAAATTAAATGTACCTAAACTACATGAAAATGTATGCAAAATGATAGACAAAGATGAGGTGAAATCACACTCATCAGATGTCTCGCGAACTAGATTCTCTTTCAAATGTACTTACTTTTCGTTCGGTGAAAATCAAATACAAAACAAAGTCTCGGCTACTTGTCCAAGTAACCGGAATATTTCTAAATCGTTTAGGAGAAATCCTTTTCTTTTACAAACCTTGTGTAAAACATATTGTAAATCCTTTTCTCTTTTGAAATCCTTAGTTAAGTATTTTCACAAGGGTTTTTCTTCATCAAGTAAAGGTTACAAACAAAAGGTTTTCTCTTGAATAAGAAACTTAGTTCACAAAAGTAGTTCCCTTGGGTTTGAAATCAACTCAAGTTCCATTTCTAAAATAAGAAACTCATCCTCATAAGGTAAGCACTTTTAAACAAAGGTTATGATGATAAACCAAATACTCTTAGAGTGTTATTCAAGGCTTATTAAAGCTTTTAACCCTTTAAAATCATTGGGCACGGACTCAAATCCGGCTTCACAAACTTCAACCAACAATAATATCACAATAAAAGTTCAATTAATCATATATGTACAATTCACCATACTTTAAAGCAAGTAAATCTCAACTTCACATAATGATCACACTAATTCAAGTAACCAAGTTAGACAAGTATTTGCTCAACATCATAATCATATTCAAGTTATTCAAGTAAACACATACACACATGCATATAGTTATTGAATATCTTAAGGCAATCCCCTCTTACCTCAAGAAGGTAAGGGAATGAGAGAAAATAGACAGTTTCACGAACGTTCTTCAAAGTCGGTTAGGATGCAAGTCTAGGTTTTAAGAAAAAAGGTTCAAAGGATTAGAACTCAACCAAGAACTTAGGGCTAGAAGTTTCCAAAACACATGCAACTTAGGGATTTATGATCCTTAAGTGCTAGGAGTTTAAAACAAGATTACTTGAAACAAAGTTGAACAAAAATCCCACCAAGTTACACTTGATGGAGATTCGACCTTGACCAATAAGATAGGCTAGGAACATTTAAACTTTCCAATCTCTTTGGTTTAGCATCCATTAATAGTAAGGAGCTCAAAACCATGATCACTTTGGAAAATGAAAAACGAAACACCCTAGGTCCATAACCTTTAAGATTCGGCCATCCTTGGGTTTTCATGATAAAAATCTTTAAATTTTTCCAATCTCTTAGACCTTATAGCATCCAATAACTTATGAAGCTCAAGTCTATGATCATCTTGAAAGCAACATAGGACTTTAAATAACAAAGCTCATAAGCACATAAAGTAAGAACAACATAAGCCTATAAGTAATTAAAGCATAATGACATAAGTAAATGAATCATAATTGACATAAACATAAATGACATAAAAGTAAATGACATAATGTAAATGACATAAAGTATATGACATAAATATAAATGACATAGAATAAAAGACATGAATATAAAGAACATGGAAGTAAATGACATGAACATAATGACATAAAAATAAATAAGCACAAGTAAGGAAAGCCATAAAGAAAGCACAATAAATAAATGAAGCAAGAATAAAGTAAAGATTCACAATGTATTAGGGTTCGAAGTTCATGATCACACTTGGATAAGTTGAAACATAGTATCCTCAACCACTAATACATAGTTTTGGCCATCATGGGAAAATAAGCTATCAAAACCTTTCAAGATTTATGGATTCAATGATCAAGGAACACTTAAAAAAAACTAACACATGATCATGTAAAAGAAGTTGAAACAAAACACTCCCTAGGCCATCATGAGTTGATTCGGCCTCCTCAAGAAATAGAGGATGGAGATTTTTGATTTATACAACCTCTTAGTATGTTAAACTACAAGTAAATACAAGACCATAGAAATTGGTTTCAACTCAAAAGGAGTTTTCTACCATTTTTGAGAGATTTTTGAAGATAAAAGCTCATATATGACATAAAGAAGAAACTTTAGAAAAAGATGAAGTTTTTAAAGAAAAGAATACATGAGAGTATTACCCTAAGCAAGAGGAACAACTTTGATGAAGAACACTTAGTGAAAAGAAGAATAAAAACTAGAGCTTTGGAAGCTTGAAGTTAAGAAAAATATGAAAACTTAAGAGTTTTAAGAGAGTAGACGAAAGGAAAGTGATGAAGTGAAGATGAAGAGTGGTATTTATAGAGGAAGGGGGAGGGGTGCACGGCCTAGAGGAGAGGGACCAAGGCTTGGAGAGGAAGTTTTGATTTATGGCATTGTTTGGATCATTTGAGGAAGGTTTAATGGGTTTTTGGAATAAAATAGATTATAATTTGAAAAATGAATCATGATTACTTTAAAGTGTATCATAAGAATTTAATTAGACATCCCATAAAGCCTTCACTCATCCTTTAGGGTTCCTTTAACTGCTTAAATACGTAACCGGTTGCGCATCCGATCGTATTTTCTGAAGGTTCCGTCCGGATAAAATTTTGTATTTTATTCCCTGACAACAAAATTCGAAAATTTACCAAACCCACACAAAACCTCATGAAAAGATTCATCGTATCGTTCACGGATTAAAATTAGGTTTCTAGCTCAGTAAACTAGTCTTGTGAGAAAACGCAGATCGGTTTTTAACTCGAATTTTCAACTGAAAATTTTACCGTGACTTCATACAATAAAACAACACAAGGAAATGATTTTATTTTAATTAAAATCATTGTATAGGTTTTATCAAAAATAAATACAATTAAACATGTATTTACTAATAATCGAAGTACAGGAAAAACAGTGCGTTATAGCCCTTATATGTAACACCTCAAGATTCACCCTTGTGTTTATATGTGTTAGTTTTGGCATATATATGTTTGATATGTTTGATATTTATATATATGTGTATATATTATTGCATATGATAATATGTATATTAATATATGATTATTTACATTAATATGAGATTGTGTCTCTTAATGTTTGATTTTATATGTTAATATATGATATGTGATTTTATTACTAATAAGCGATTAAGAATGATATGATAAGATATCATGTGATTTAATATTTAAATAGAGATAGTGTTATTCTTAGATTTTAGCCCCTCAACCAATCAAATTTGAGTCCTTATCAATATAGGATCATCCTCTTTTTGTTTATATCTTAAGACATAATCTCCTAAGGATCCTATCTAGGAATAACTACCAAATATGTCACTAAAATTTCATTGAACTTTTGACCATCTTAGAGTCCTATTTAGGATTCGATCATCAGACATTAATTTGTAGGTATTTCTCTGAGCTTTCTAACGTCGCCAAGAAAGCCTCAATCGGAAACTTGTAGCTCAAGTTATGGTCAAAATACCAAACTGTATACAGTTTGGTTTGAAATATGAACCCGTTATGACTCAAACTCATATATATACCATTAGACTCGACCTAAACCTAGTTTACACGACCCTAACACTGAGAAAACTGCCTCCCTCCTTCCTCTTTGAATCCTTATGGGTTTTCTCCCTAAAACTCTCTCTAGGGAACCCTTGCACCGTTCTTCACTGCTTCTTGATAGGAGAACATCGCTATGAATAGGGGTTCGTTGTGCTTGATGTTTGGGACTTTAGAAAAGGTAAAATTCGTGCACCTTGTCCGTTGTGTTCTTTCTTTCAAGTTCTTGATCTTTTCCTTTTAATTTCTTGATCTTAGAGTTGAACCAAAGTGTCTCTTTGTCGTTCTTGAGGTTGTAGACAAGCGCTCATGAGACGGGACCCAAGTGGATCTTCTTTCTCTCTTTTGAATCATGATCTCTATTACAGGTATGTGGAGAAGGGTAGTGTAGTCATAGACTTGGGGTTAGTGTAAAGTAAAGGGGCTCCCATAACCCCGTGTTGTTTTATGTGTATGAATGAATAACATGTTAAATTGTATTGTTTGGTGATGGTATGTTCTTGGCTATTTTGGTATGTTATTTGTATGTGTTCCATGTTCATGACATGTTGTTAATATTTATCTTGATTGCCTTAATATGAACATGATAGTATGATGATTGTCGTTATTATTACGATGTTGGCTGTTGATATTATGTTGGTTGTATAGTTGATGCTATGACTGTTGAGTTGATGGTTAAAATGTTAAAAACCTTAATTGGTTAAATTAGGTTCTAAAATGAGTTAGAGATTAATAGGTTTAAACACCCTAAAAATTGGTTAAGGAACTGTGTTGAGACTATGCCCAGAACAGTACTGTCGTGCATTGAGCACGACCGTGCTGAACAGGGAGCACGCTCGTGCTCCCAAAGCACGGCCGTGCAGCAGAGGATCACGTCCGTGCAGCTGAGTACGACCGTGCTCAAAAAGGAAGCACGACCGTGCTCACCCTTCTGGACCGAATATGAGATTAAGGACTTAAACAGGGGTTTTAACCCCAATCTTCCCCAACGACAAATGATGACTTAGTTAATTAATGATGAAGACTAGATAACTTAATTAAAGATTAATTAAGATGGTTAAGCCGGTAACCGTTGGGTTACCGTAAGTTGTTTGAGCTGTACCTTGGTGCCTTATAACCAAGAAGGCCTTGGCTCCACGGTTTGGGTCTAAGGTGTTGCAATCGATTCTGCTGCGGTAGATTCCGCTGGTTAAAGGTGTTGCGGTAGATTCCGCTGATGTCTTCGGTTGATTCCGTTGGAGTTATGGAGGTAGTGGTTGTCCGTGGTCATTGTGTTGCATACGCATTGCATCAGAGTTGTTGTTGTTGTTGAGGGATGTTCGACATAGGGGAGGTCGTCCTAGAGTACGGCGATCTGGTCATCCACGGTTGGAGTAGATTCACCTTGCGCCCCCGTGACGAGGCATCCGTTGGTTTGATGCGTTGGCTATCCAAGGAGTAGATTCTCCGGTGTTGAGTAAATTCTCAATATGGATATGTAACTCCGAAGTCGTCCATCCTGAGTTTAGTGGATCCACATGCATTGTTGGTTTAGCGGAGTAGGACTGCATTGCCCTGCATAGCATGCTTGATGTTGACGAGGTTGATGTATGTTTATACATGTTGTTGATATATGGTGTCATGCTTGTATGTTTTACTTTACTTCCTACCTCCTTGTTATTATGATTACATGATTCTTACTCTCCATTATTTGTTTGTTGTTTGGCCTGATTGATACCTTGTAGAGGATGACGAGCAGCCCGGAGAGGAGTGACTCTGAGAAGCCGCCACTCATAGTTAGGGTTTGTTTTTATGTTCAGTTAGTTAGTTTTCAGTTTGTATTCCGTGGATTTATTCTGAAACGGTTATACCAGCTCTGTATGTGACATCAAGGTTCGGATATGTTTATTTCTTTGTTATGTTAAATTGTTTTAAACTCGTTTTATTTTCCGCGATTTTGAGAACTAGTTCATGTGGACTTTTCCACCCATGGACGGATGCTTTATTTTATCCAGTTTGACCATGACTAAATTATATTAATTGTTTATCTTAAAACGTTTATAACATGTGGGGTAGAAGGGTGTCACATTATGCATTATAAAGAAGTACATCCTTTCTTCTTTCTATTTTATATAGTCTATAAAATGAATAAGTCAGATTGGCTAAGTATATATAGTTGATTAAGAACTAAGCTTTTTAACATTCATAGATTCTTTTTCTGGATATCTTTTTTATTTTTTTTATCTTTAAAGCATATTTAAGTATCTTTATCTTGTAATTCATCTACATTGTTTTGACTAAATTATTCTATAAATTTATATAATTTTTTTTGAAAAAATTAAATAGGTTTTTAAAATTAAATTTCTAAATTTTAAATTTAGTTTCTATAATATTTGTTTTAAGAATAAATAACACTCACCTCCAATTAGGTTTGATAAATAACTCTCCTCCCCATCCTGTCTCGAAATATTCTTTCATTCAGCTAACCATTTTGACCAACCCTGTTGTTTAAACATTTCAGTGGAATATTCTACGTAACCCCAACTCTACCATCACAACATTTGCCCCATTTTGTATTGGCTCTTGTGACGTGTTCCCTAGAAAAACCACAGATCTCTTCCCGTGTATCATGCCTCTTTTCATTTCACCGTTTCTGTCCCACAAGGCCTTGTTTTCATTCATTGATGTTTTATCTCATAACTCTATTGAATTATCGAGAGAAAAAACACTCAAAACTCTATATATTGGGAAATTTGTCCCTTTTTTTTTCCATTTGCTATTATAATTCTTAGTTATATTGATTTCATAGAAAGTATAGGTTTTGTTTCTTTTTTATTTTGGAGAAGTATAAGTTTTGTTTATAACACAAGCTCTCTATGTGTGTTTGGATTAGCGTTTGATAAAAGTTATTTTGAAAGTAATTGATTTTATAAAAATTAATTTGATTAGAATTAAGTTTGAAGTAAATCCATTTATATTTGGATGTTTTTATTTTGAAAACAAGTTTGATATACAATTTAGTGTAAATTTTTCAACTCAACTCAAAAACTATCTTTTGTGACTTCTAATTAAAATCACTTCTGAAGGCAAAATCAATATTACCTAAGAATAACCAAACATCTCATTTTTTATTAAAATCACGTTTGACAGATGATAAAATTAATTCTAAAGGCTTCTAACATAAAACCAAACACACAATGTCTTTCATTTGTGAAGTTAAATGCTCCTCAAACTCCTTTATGATCCTACTCGAGTCTTAAGAACTTCATCTATTAATCTATTTCGAAAATAGTAGAACGTTAGATTTGGCAATTATTCACCTAACAATAGTTCACCTACTAGAATTTGTTCTTCTAACTTTTTTGCCCCACTCAACTTATCACATGGACTACTATGATGTCTTTGCAGAGCAGATTGTTTAATATTTCTGCATTCCTGTGAAAATCTAACAACCCTTGTAGGTCAACTTGGTTATTTGAGTCAATATTTTTGGATTTAGCGATCCAAACCATGGTTAATTTCGAAGGAAAACTTAAAGAAATGGGTTGGTCAAATTGATCATAGGAGAATAGTGTAATTTTCGAACAAAAATAAGGTTAAGCTTTATTTTGTCAAACTTAAAAGAGAAGATGTGAATGTTATTTATCCTTTTTTTTTTAATTAGGCCACTAAGTTTATTATATGTTTAACGTCATTGGGGTTCAAATTTAAAAAAAAAACTATATGACTCAATTAAAACTTTAAACTATAAAATTTTATTTTATTTTTCTTAAAAAAATAGATACTCACAAAATAATTTATGACATGTTCTTTTTTAATGATGTTCTACTTCTAGGTCTTATACTTGTGTACAACACCCCTAGTTTCAACATTATTAACCTATCCTCGTTAAGAAAACATTATTATCTTTCAGATAAAAAAATATAATTTAATTAATATATATTGTCAGTTTAAAAAAAATGATGTTAATCAATTATAAATTATCACATCAATGAAAATATTTTGTTTTTTTTTATCATAATTATCGTAAAAGTAACCAATGAAATGATTTGTGATTGAATATTAATATAGAAAACTTTATACTAATAATATATCAAAATTAAACCCAAAAAATATTATTAACATATCTTCAGATCTAAAAAAATATATATTGTTAACATATTTTATTTGGACACAAGTTAAATGATTATATGAAATCATTTAAAAAATGATTACATGGAATGAAAATTTAAACATATAACATAAATTAGAGTTTATATTTAACTAATAATCAATATAATTTTTTTTTATAGTATTAATAAGTAAGAAAAAAAAGTGCAATATTACTGTTATAAAAAAAAAGAAAGAAAAGAAAGTGCAATATTACAAATAAAAATTTTCACATAGTTAATTGGTTTAATTACTGCAAAATGAATTTTTAAAACCTTTGAAACAGAAAAACAATTCTCCTAAGAATAAAAAACATTCCAACCAAAAATATTCTTCTACATTCTACATTCTACATTCTTTTTTCACCTTAAAAAAAATATGTTGTGCCGTCAGTTGTCTCCACAATAATATTCCCATTCCATTTTTTTTTTTTGTTCCCTTGAACTTGAAGTCTTGTTGAAGCGGCCTTAACCATAGCGAGGGGCTTTGGTCCTTCGCTAGGGTTTGGGAATTCGCCATTTCCCTTTTCTACAGTTTCACGCTTCCTATGATAATCCTCTTACCTCTACAAACTCCCATGATCTTGTTGTTTCCTTAATCTCTAAGCTTTTTAACTTCAAAGGTACTTCCTTTATTCTGCATTTTTCAATAGCTTTCTTGCATACTCTTCCTGAAATTTTTTTTATTCTTCTTCTAAGGAATCTGCTACTTATTGATGTTTTTTTGAAATAAGGGTCTTCGGGTTTTTATTTTGGGTTAGAGATAAAGGTTGGATTTTTATTTTGGGTTTTGTTAGATTTAGAGTTTGAGTTTGAATTTGAAGGTGATGGGATTCATGTGATTGAAAATTGAGATATTTTTTTATTTGGGTTTCAATTTTAGGATTGGAATTTTGGTTGATCTGTTTGCTCAGATCGATGTTTTGATAATTTGAAGGTTTTCAATTGGATATTAGGTGTTAACTGTGTTGAACTGTTGAGCTCTTTTTTTATTCCTTGGACTCATTTACTAATAGGAAACAAATCTGAAACAGGGAACTTCAATGCTGCTGTTTGTGAGGAGTTTCGTGTGATCTTTGTGGTTCTGATTCAGTGTAGTTAGGATCCTGAGAGGGTTTTCTCTGAAGGCAGTCTGTGACGATGCCTTCGAAAGATAATCAGGGCCCTTCATCGTCGCTTTCATCATTCGGTCGCTCAATATTTGGTGTCAGGCAGGAACAGGTACATTCTGTGGAAGCAAGTCATGAATCCAATTCCTGTAATTTAGAGCTTGGATCATTCCAAAAGCGGGTTACAGATCGGTTTCATGACCTTTCTGGGGTTAGTGATGATCAATTGCTCTCAATCGAATGGATGCAGAAGCTCCTGGGCGCGTTTATCTGCTGCCAAGAGGAATTCAGAGTCATTCTGTTGAATAATAAAGAGCAAGTCTCGAAATCCCCCCTGGATTGTTTGATTTCTGAATTCTTTGAGAGGTCAGTGAAGGCGCTTGATATCTGTAATGCAACCCGTGATGGGATTGAGAAGATTCGTATGTGGCAAAAGCATCTTGAAATTGTCCTCTGTGCATTGGATTCAAATAAGAGAGCATTAAGTGAAGGTCAGTTCAGAAGGGCAAGGAAGGCACTTGTGGATTTAGCACTGGCAATGCTTGATGAGAAAGACTCCGGATCAGTTTTTTCTCAGCGTAACAGGTCTTTCGGGAGACATAACTCTGGCAAGGATCATCACTCGGCAGGGCATTCAAGATCACATTCATGGAGTGTTTCTCGGTCCTGGTCTGCAGCCAAGCAACTGCAGTCCATTGCAAGTAACCTGATCCCACCTCGTGGGACCGACATTGCTGCAACAAGCGGGTTCGCGCTTCCTGTTTATACAATGAATTGTATTCTCTTGTTTGTTTTATGGACCCTTGTTGCAGCAATTCCTTGTCAGGACAGGGGTCTAAACATTCACTTTTCAGTCCCACGGCAATTCTCCTGGAGCACTTCGGTTACCTCACTTCATGAACGGATCGTGGAGGAGTCAAAGAAGCGAGATCGCCGGAACTCAAATGGTTTGTTGAAGGAGATATATCAAGTGGAGATATGCACCCGCCGCTTGACAGACTTGGTTGATTCAGCTCAGTTTCCGTTGACCGATGAGCAGAAAATGGAAGTTGAACAGGATTTGAAGGAGCTTACGCATGTTTGTCAAGCTTTTAAAGATGGATTGGATCCGTTGGAGCGCCAAGTGAGGGAGGTGTTCCGGAAGATTATGACATGCCGAACTGATGGTCTCGATTACCTCGGTACATCAAGCTATACAGTACAATGAAAACGGTAGATTGTTGCTGAGCTATCAGATGTAAAAAACTGCGGAACATGTACATTTTGCATCTTACCAGCTTTTTTGAGAGGAGGGAGAATGAGTATAGACAAGTTTAGCAGATGAATCATTTAGCTCTCTTGTAATGCACGTATGTATCTCACTACTTGTGTGAGAAAAGAAAAACTGGTCCATAAATATTTATGATTTTCTTTGCTTAAATATAATTATATATGTAGCAAGTGTTTTCTCGCACTTGTATGAGTAAATTTTTATTGCAGCAGTTCAAATTGATTTAGAATGCGAATGTACTGCAGTTACTTTGAAAATTGCATGAGGAACCCCTTCAATATATTTAAGTACATGATATGTATTTTTAAAACTACAATTCAATTAACTTAATGATGAGACCATCTACTGCATCCCCGCAGTTTTTTTTTTGTTTTTTTACAACTGCAGGGGATCTATATCCATTTTCCGCTGAGGTCCGAGACATTTAATTAGAGTGATGTTACATAGCAACACAGATAATCAGAATTTTAACATAATAAAAAGGTTGTTAGATGAAATAAAGTGGTAGAGATTACTCATTCATTCAAGAGTTAACAAGCAATGTATATTATTCTAACAAAAAGCAATTTTTCATGTAATTATGACAAACATTTTGGTTGTTAGTTGTTTGTTTTTGTATATTTTTATACCCATTTTAGGCCTAAATATTATCAGGTTCATTATTTCTTCTAATCTTGACTCGCGGCTAATTTGTTTAGGTGAATTTTATCTAGACTAATTGATTTTAACCTTCTATAATACTTCCAACATCAATGCCCCAACCACAAGATTGGAAATTTTCATGTTTGAAATTAGAAAAACCACCATTTCTTTATAGAGGAGTATTAAAAATAAATTATTTATTGCTTGTTTTGTTCTTTTACTTATTTTCCTTAATCTTATCAAGGGTTATATTCTTATTCCCATTGTAACTCCACAAAAATTATTTCCATGTGTGCGTTAGATGTTGATTATTTATTTACATGTGCAGTTATAAGTCTAGAATTGTGCAATTAACTAACTAAGTTTTAAAACCCATTATAATTTCCTGTACATAATGAATTAAAAAAGCATTAGCCTCTTCAATTATAGTTCAACTGTTTCACCACATATTTTGCATAAACCTGATAAGAGACAACAGAGATAAACCGTAGGTAACAGCAAATAATTTGCACCAAAACAGTCAACAAAGGAAAGAAAGGGGCTAAAAAGGCACAATTAAACTGGAAAGTTCTTTAGAAAATTCTTTGAACATTAACTGTCATTGTACAAAGTTTTCTCAAGGTTCCTAAGCCTACAGAACTAGCAACTTCTATAAACTTTAACAGATATGTTACACCATTTTGCTTTTGTTCTTTGTATACATGATGTCACATGTGAGAAATGAAAAACAAACCTGCCTGAGTTAACTAGCAGTCTAACAACACCTGCCCACTCTTACATATAAAAGCTCAAGTCCTTCAGCATAGAACAGCAGACTTTACTGACCAAAAAGGCTACCTATCCCTACCCATAACAAAAAGGAAAGAAAAATATAATAAAAGAAAAAAAGGAAGGCCAAGGTCCCATCCATGCATGTCTTATGCCCCAAGCTCCCTCCCATTTTTGTCTTACTGCAAGGATTGTGCTGGAAGAATACCAAGTCAAGGAGTTTTCACCATTAATGGACTTCAATTTGGCATCTCTGAACTGTTCTGAACACAGTGCAGTCTTTTCAGTTCCATTGCTCTGCAAGGCCTTGTGTCAACCTAGCCGTTCCTCTATATCAACAAAGTTGCCTGAATTCCATGCAAATTTCTTTCATTACTATCTAAACAGCTCTGGGAAAGACCACATTATGAACTTTGCAAAAATGTCAGACTCCAAGAACTCAATATGAGCAGCACGTCCAATAAGCGTGTTTAAGTTCCTGCCATAGGAAGAGGTGTTGAAGTTGATGTCGCAGCGCATGACCACACGATGGTCAGACTGGGGTCGGATTTGGTCCAAGCAATTATTTAGCATCTCCAGAAAGACTTTCCCTCTTTTAGAGAAATCCAAAGAAGCTGCTGGACACAGTTCTATTCTGGCAGAATGGTACGGAACATAACCATCCTGACATGTAATGAGCAGGAAACATTATGATAAACCTTTCAATATAACAAAAGGAAACTATATCTATATGCTTATTAACATGACACTATTTAAATATTAACGTTATGCAAAGGAGAAAACCTAACTCCTAATTACTTTGTTTCCAGTTTTCTATTTTCATTAATAATTACAAAAATGTCATATTGTTTTCATTCTGTTTCCTATTTCCAAAGATTCATACAGGGAACAGCGAAAACAACAAAAAGTTGTTTTCAGTGTTTTTTGTACAAATTTTTTAAAATAGGAAACAAAATGAAAACAAGATGGTATTTTTGTAATTATTTTTTAAAACGGGAAATGAAAAATGAAATTGGAAACAAAGCAAACATTCCCCTAGTTTCTAAGGTTATCCTTTCATTGATCTCTTAAAATAGATAATATCATTTACGTAGGACCCTTGTCATAATCATCACCCATATTTTGAAAAAAATAAAATAAAAATCCTTGCAGAGAAGCAGATGAAGAAGATAAACAAATAGTTATGAACTTATTATATCATTATTATGAATCTAAAAAATGTAAGCTTTCCACCTTGTATATTTCTTTTATTTATTTATTTATTTTTCTCTAATTCAAACATAAGCTACAATCTTGTATTATTATATCTTCACTCTTCAGGATCGGATCCAGTATGTGAATGCAGATATTTTACAATAATGCAAGGAAATGTAAGTTCTGTTAATGTAGGTCTTACAAACTACACTAATTCCCATCATAAGCATATAAAGAAGGTTACCTGAGGTGAGGATAAAAGAATCACATTCCGGAAATTTGCCAGTGTCTTCTCCTGTAGAAGAGAATAACAATATTTTACATTGGCAGCCAAGGACTAATAAAATAGAACTTATTTCCCTATGTTCCCTTCATTGAAATACACCAACAAAATTGAACATAAACATTCAAGGTAAACAACCCCTTCCACAGTTACTTTTCCACTAATTATCTCCATTCCCATAAAATTCGGGACCGGGGGAAGAGGAGACTTAGATAAGGGGTTAGGGGTATGACAGCCTGTAATTAAGAGCAAAATAATATGCATTCAATACCTTAGAAAGATTGTAGATGAATGTATTCTCAAGATCAGGATCATCTGTAAAGGTCAGCTGATGGATGCATTGCGTGCCCTTGAACTTCTTCAATAGCCACAACCCAGAATTGAATAGAGAGTTTGAACTATACATATAACCCAAGTGTGGACCAGAAATGGAGACATATGTATGTAAGTATCTTAGATATGGCTCCATGATGCTCTCTGGAATATATATATATTTTTTTTAAAAGAAAGAAAATTAATTTCCCAAGTTTAAATTTTGACGAGTAGTAGTATCCTTCAAACTTTATGCATAAGTACCTGCTAAGGCGGTTCTAATAATGAGATTCCCAATAGAATGGCCAACAAAATTAAGCTTGATATCTTTTAAGTTTCCACTTCTTGAAGCTTTATCCATCTTCTTTTTCAGGAAAGAGATAACTTCCTGGCCAAGCCGTAATCCCATTTCTCTGAAGTCTTCAGATGTTTTGTTTTCATTTGCCTCTGACATAAGAAACTGTATCTTGGGGTCTATAATAAGCCATTGGTTCCGTACAAGCCGTAAATCCAAATGATTTCCCTGTTAATGTTTCAGTACAACGGGTATACGTAGTCAAATGTTAGTGAAACAAGATGGAAAACAAGACAGATTTAGTCAGTCGCCACCAAAACCGATCAAGGCAACAAAAGTATAAACATGAAAGCAGGAATATTATTAACTTATAAAAGTAAAAAATAGATATTCAACTTCTTTTAGACAGGAACTTAATTTGTCATAAAACAGTTAAACACACGGTGTTTGGTACGATTGCTTCAATTAGAACAGTGAGTTTTGTCCATAGGCACTACCAAAGGGTATTTAGCAAAGTTTCTTGGAGGGTTCATGGATACATCTTATTTTAGGATCACATTCCAATAATGGGGGCCTTCACCTAAGCTAATAGAGTAAGATAATTTAAATTATTCTACAAATGGGTAATATTTATATTTTTTGGACAACGCTAGATGCTTAATATTCATTCAAGTGTTTCAAATACATAACTGTTAGCTATAGAAATAACTCGTGAGTCTTAACCTAACAACTTAAGCTTAAGGAATGTTGGTTCTTTGCATGTTATCAGAGCCTCTATGACCAGGTGGACTATTTGCTCCGCCCATTCTACGAATAGAAGACTTGGACATAGAGGCTCTGATAACATGCAAAGAACCAACATGGGAGAGTTGGTTGTTGACAATAACAATAAATCCTCTATAAAAGACTATGATCGATCATATTTACCATTTGAAATGCTTTAAAATCCATTCCAGCATTCATGGTTATATCAAGTAATAGATGTAAATTTTTAAAGACTCCGGATTCAAAGTCGTACAAAAAGGCAACATAGTGAATTATCACACATCCAAATTTTTTTGGACTAACCATATCTATAATTATGCTATAAACTTCAGAAAAGATACAGCAAAACAGTACACTGCAATTGTAACGATTTTTTTTTTTTTTTTTGGGGGGGGGGGGGGGGGGGTTATTATGATTGGTGCTTTGTGTTTAAATAAACGAGTAATGTTTTTGCACTAGAAATCCAGTTATAATGGTACCACAAAGTTCTCTTTATAACAGAGTCACAACAAAATGGAATTAAATAGCACTCTAGCTAATAACTTAGGTTTATTGAAGAGAGTGAGCTATCGGAAGCCAAATCCTCACAGAAGAAAGGCCAAAGTTATTTTGTTTTCCCCAATTTCCCAACTGTAATAGCAAGAAAACCTCATGAAGTCAAGTAAGTTGTCCCCCAAAGCCTTGGTAATCCAATGCTTCAGTGGCTATAAGTATAGGATACAAAAACTAACGTCACAAATAGCCTATGAATATGGAACCTAGGATGCTACTGAATGCAAAAGATGTGGAGGCAGGCACTGAATACGGGAATTTTATTATATCGGGATAACATTAACATATTTATGAAATTTCCCATTTTCAGTTTTATCCCAGATCACATAATGATGCTTCAGTTTTCAAAGAAAAAGGATCCAAGTTTGTAACTCTTAAAAAATTGAAGGCCATGGCACAAAGTAACAATAAATAAGGGTAGAAAACCCAAAACAGATTAAGGAGATAAAAGTAACTGCAAGAATGTGAAAGTGAAACATGCCTGAAACCCATGAACAAAAACAGCTACTCTCAAAACATGCTCATTTTGTTGTGGGGTACTACTGCACAACTTGTTTGTCGCTCTAAGTCCATCCTCTAGGAAAAGTCTCGTTTCGTCCTCCAAAGGAATCAGGTTTGAATTCACATTGGGAGAACGGTACACATTTGTCAAGCGCTCTACAATAATAATAGGAACACGCAAAGGATCTTCGAAAATATACATGTCTTGTAATGACCGATTGTTGATCTGCATGAAATTCATACATCAAGAGGAAAAAGAAAAATTATAAAGCATTCCAGACAAAAACAATTACTTACCCTCATTTGTGCTATACCTCGCCTATGAAGCTCAGCACGCATTGCTGCAGTTTGAATAGTCTGAACAGAAGAAAAGGGAGATAACATATATGAAGACATTCTAATAATTAATTCCAAACATGGCAGACAATAATAAAATTCATGAATCTTTTACAACATATTATAGAGAATTACCTCATCAGTTAACTTCCTTGTACTTAATGGACTTCCATGTAATGATGTCCCCTCAACTCCATTACTCATGTATTGATGAGGAACCGCAACCTCTGAGTATACCATCCATATTGACCATTCAGTTCTCCGATCATTAGCCCAGGAATTACGTAGAAATTCCAGTATTTTTGTTTTGTTTTCCCTGGGTGAAGTGATAAGATTGAAAAAAGAGATGTTACTGACTTGGTGTAGTGCTAAAATATTATGTTCAAATAGTGCATCTTTGCTATCAACAAAACAGTCTTGCCATGCCTTCATGTTACTAATAGATGGCACATTACAACACGTGAATAACAAAAGGCAGCCTCATTATGGACAAGCTAAATCTCACTTAGCCTGTCAAACAGGCTCAAGTCTGGCTAACAATAGTATGCAAAAATAAACCTCAAACCAAGAAACAAAATAGTTTTTGTAGTTTGTAGATGTCATAGTGATCAGAATGGATGCACAAATTTAGAAGCATAATTCATTGAAAAAGGGCTACACGGACTTCTACGGTTGCCAAACTTTAATAATTATTTGGAAATGAAATTAATTCTAATATATATAAACAAACCTGTGGAATTTTAGAAATATATTCCAGAGATACAAGAGCTGATTTCCCAGAGACTGGAAGGAGTTTAACAGATGATCGTCCCAAGAAAAAGGTTGAAATGATTCCTCAGTAAGATGACTGATATAATGAGCAGCTTTCTGTTGAGGGGAAGAAAGTATTGAATCAGTAAATAGTCTAAAACACGAAGCTGGAGCAGATAATGAAACATTCACATTGCCAAAATCACGGACCTCAGCACTGACTTGAAGTGACGGTTCACCATCATTACTTTTCACATGTGCTGATGGAGTAGAATTAAACCATGAATCATCCGATTCAAAAGTAATTTCAGTCAAATCAATAGCCTGGTTAATGCCAGTGCTTATTCTTCTCAGATCTTCAAGCAGGATATCATAGGCAGCCATCAATGATTTGATGAGCATAACCTAATTTGAGTTTTGACCATCAGCAGGAAAATAATAAAATGGTAAGCAAAGAAATTTCTCTACAAGATTTAACTTAAACCAATAATATAAACCACAATTTTACAATGTCAACTTAAAAACACTTTGATAAAACAAGAAAAATTGCTATGAATCTATATAACTTTTACAGCAATAGAACATAGCATACCTTGTTTGACCCAACATAATCTTTGACACAAGTGCCTTCTGAATCTCTGGAATCACTGGTTTAATTCAACTAACCATATCATTGAAAAGTTAAAGCAATACAGTATGTACAACAAGTAGAAGAAACATAATTAAGTTACGGATGTTGAAGTAATAGGGTTTAGATAGAAAATGAGTACAAAAGAATACAAAATAGTGATGAATTGGATTGATATAACCTATATAAAATGAAAAACACTAATATCTATTTACTAATAATTAGGTCAAGTACCAGTGTAATACAATTAGGACAAGCCCATGCCCACTAATACAATAAGACTCCAAACCCTAATAAAAAAAAGGAAACAACTCCTATTTTGCCCCTCAATTAGAAGACTAATTTGACTAATTTGTTCTATAATATATTTGTGATATTCTCGAAGATACTCTAAGATATTAACGTTGATATGTTTTAATATGCTTTAGATTAGACGTTAATATGATTTGATTCAGTTGTAAATAGATGATATGGTGAATCCTTAGAATCAAGGGATTTGATATTGTATACTTGTAAATCAATATATATATATATATATATATATATATATATATATATATATATATACATGAAGCTGAGAGGGTTTCTCCCAAGCTATTCAACATATTAAGTTGGTACGCAAGGCTAGGGTTTGATCTAGTCAAGAACTGTGCTGCCTATCTTTGAGATTTGTCAACTCTAATTATCAATTTGCAGATGTATTCACCAAGTCTTTGTGGGGTTCACGGATAACATACACATTCAACAAGCTTGGTTATGACATCTATGTACCGGCTTGAGGGGAAGTGTTGATATGTTTTGATATGCTTTAGATTAGATGTTGATATGGTTTGATTAAGTTTCCTAATGTCCTTGATTTAATTGTAAATAAGAGATATGGGTAATCCCTAAAATCAAGGAATTTGATATTGTATACTTGTATTCAATCAATATTATATTCATGAAGCCGAGAGGGTTTCTCGCAAGCTATTTAGCATATTAAATATTGTGAAGATGCTAACAATAGTGATTCAACAGTTACTAGAGTATCTATTTGAATATTAAAAAGTGAACTCGGACAAACCTGGGTACCTTCTGTCTAGATGTGCGATAACTAGCTTTTAGTAGACTGATGTGAACACTTGTATCAACAAGGACCGCATGAAAAGCATCAAAATGGACAGGGCAATATGAATGCAATCCCAGAAGAGCTTTAGGTGGGATTTTATATTCATGAACCGAAGCAGCACATGCATCAACTGAACCTTGTAACTCAGACCTGCACAATGATGCAAGCAGTTTCTATTTCAAAGTTCACAACCTCAAATTTGCATATTAATAATAATAAAACCTAAAGCTCAATCAATATCATTGTATTTAACTTTCACTTGTTTAATACACTACACCATTACACCTAGTAAAAGAAAGAGCATCATTAACTAACCCAGTTTCAGTCATACGGGTGCGCATAAGTTCAAACTTCAAGATAACAGCAGAGGATTGTCCCTGTGTATAAATATCATTAGCCAAGTCATCCTATACCTAATATGCTTGTTTAACAAAATAGAACCTCCATTGGCTATATATATATATATATCAAGAAATCATGAATAGAGAGAAACTGACCTCGCATTCACCAAAAGATAGGTAGAATGAGATCATGATGGAAAGAAATACATCCTGCCTTGCATATCTAATCCGGAATGGGGGTGTTGAAAAACTGTTGTCTGTATCATCAATCATCCAAATTCTACATAAATTGTCAGAACCCACTTCAGGTGCTGCAGCTCAAAGAAAAGATGGATTCTAAGATTTTACTCTAGGTAAAACACAAATATAATGCAAGACAGGAAACAAACCCGAAGAACAAGATAATTACTCAGCATATCAAGTTTGCAAGTGTCAACATCTCATGTATAATAGAAGAGCACAGCAGTTCAAAATAGTAGGCTTAAAGAGTTCAAAAGCATATTACAGTCTATGTTAATGAGGTTTGACAGCCACAAAGTTCAGTACAACTATGCAGCAAAGTACCGCAGGCCACAGAGACTGAAGCTCCGTCCAAATTTTGTTTTGCATGCAGGTAACCAGTCAGTTGTCGAAAACTTAATTTCAAACATGGTTAGCAGTAAAGAACATTGAAAACAAATTCCAGAAAGAAAAAAATAGGCAGAATATTTTGACAATGATTAAAACAACATATGAGAAGCTCAATCCCTATTTGATTGTACATTCCAAATTTATATATAAATATAAACAGAGGATGGTAAAAAAGAAAAAAAGGTAGGAAATAAGTTTTGTTGTATATTCCCTATGCTGAAAATGGAGATAACAAACATCAATCCGATGTTCAGTACATATTTGTCTTCTGAAATCGCAATGTTTAAAACGTATGTTCTTCATGTCCACATTCCATCTTTCACGCCACAAAGAACTTATTATATATCAGTGATTAAACAGGCCCTGCGTGACCCTTATTTAAAAGAAAATCACTACAACATATTAAAGACAAATCATCAACACCCTGACAGAGAAGGAATAGAAGCTAAAGTATTCTAGAACCACAAACATTCTAGAAACGTAATTGACGATATGACATGGCAGACATAGTTAACAATAGACAACATTGGAAAATTCATTCTAGAAAGAGAAAATAGGTAGAATATTTTGACAATGATTAAAACAAAATATCAGAGAAGCTCATGCAGTATTTGGTTGTAAACTCCAAATTTATTAATAAATATAAACAGATAATAGAAGAAGTAGGGAATAAGCTTTATTCTATATTCCTTAAGCTAAAAATGGAGATAACAGACAACAATCTGATGTTCATTTGATACAAGTTTGTTTTCTGAAATCCTAAAGTTAAAAACATATGTTCTTCACGTTCCTATTCCATCTTTCACATCACGCCGCAAAGAACTTATTAGATATAGGTAATCAAACAAGCTTTACATGACTCTTATTTAGAAGAAAATCACTACCACATAGTAAAGACAAATCATCAATACCCTGACAGAGAGACAGGGAAAAAAAGCTAAAGTAACTACCACTTCTAGAGCCATGATCATTATAGAAATGATTGACAGTTTGTCATTTCAGAGAGTTGAGATATTGTTCTACTCACTCACAGTAGTGGAGCCAAGGACCTAAGGTCATTGGGGGCAATATATAAAAGATAAAAAATTTATAATGAACTTCCAAATTCATCAAACCAAGAACGACAAAAATAAAAAATAAAAAATAAAGTGAAAAGAAATTGAAAACTCTTTTTGGTCCTCACTACACATACAATACAACAACAACGACAAAAACCAAGTCTTTTCCCACTAGGTGGGGTTGGCTACATGGATCAAACAATGCCATAATGTTCTATCATAAATCATGTCTATAGACAAACCATTTATATCTAAATCCTTCTTAATGGTTTCTCCTATAGTTTTTCTTAGTCTCCTCGGTGTCCAGTGATTGAGCCATCATTCATCTAATCTACTCTCTTCACTAGGGCTTCTACAGGTCTTCGCACATGTTCGAACACTTAAGGTGAGATTCTATCATATTTTCCACAATAGGTGCTACCTCAACTTTCTCTTTAATGCATTCATTTCTAATCTTATCTTGTCTAATGTATCCACTCATCCAACGCAACAATGTCATCCTTGCTATATTGAGTTTATTCTTGTTGTTCAACATTGCAAGTCTTACAGTTGTGCGGTAAAATTTTCTCTTAAACTTAAATGGTACTTTTCTATCATAGATAACACAAAGCACTCTTCCATTTCATCAATCCCACTTAAATCCTATGGTTTACATCTCCCTCTATTTTCCGGTCCTTTTTATGATGAAATCGAGATACTTAAACCATGTGACTTGTGGTATGGTATGATCTCCAATTTTCACAACTCAAGTTTAATTTGCTAAACAGTAATATGGTTGCGTGGTACTTTTTTAATAATGAAAACATATGAATAAAATATTCATTATGACCAGAGACAGGTTGTTTTTCTCCAGTTAAATACTTCTATATTTTGTTCTGTGTTTAAATTTAAAATAAGATCAAAGATTGGATATTAGGTTTTAAAGCTTTTCACTTTGCCTTGATATAAAAAAAATTCCCATTTATATCCAAAATTCTAAAGTGCTTGCCTTGTCTTGGTAAAACAAATACAAGGCTCCACTTACAATAACTACCTTAAGTCAGGGTTTTGACTGCTAAGCAGCAGCTGCAAACTCCAAACAATATGAGATAACTATAAATCCAAGTACCTTTTTCCATAGAATATGAGAAAGTTGAGTGGAGGCATATGCCCATACTCTGCTGGACGTGGATACGCCAGTGCTCAGACATGATAATATACACATTTCACATACAATATTTTAAGAGAAACGATACTTCATACTCACAAACCCTTCACTGAACAACAAATGAGTGGCATAGAAGTGTCTCATACATTGCTTACACCCAGCCAAAATTTCTCTGATACTCATTTATTGTTCTGGTGTTTTGTGAGTATGAAGTACATCTATGCATCATTTTTCATATTGTAAAGGCTTGAGGAATGACCTCGCCAACACCATGCAAAAATTGTATAGTGCAGCTGCACTGTGTGAACTAAAGTGGAGATGCATGGCTTCTATACATAGAACTCTATGGTTTCAAATGTCAGTCCAGGCATTAAAATTTCAACAGCCACAATGCTCACAAAGAACTCATATGGTTATGCACATCTTCGATATTAAATATTTGAGATATGAGATTACCTAAATAAACCATTTTTACTTTCTTCAGAAACCAGTATCAATGAGACAGAGCTTCACATCTTAAACCTCATTTGGTAGGAAAAAAATTATTCAGAATCTCATTATAAGTTATTACATGGAAAGAAAATAGGTTGCCGTGAAATATGAAGTATAACTTTCATATAAGAACATGGTTGTTACAGGATCACTCACGCGCACGCACACGTACAAACACACAAAAACACCCTTAATGAAACAGCTACAAGATCTAAATGAACCAGAAATTTGTGTCTTACTAAAGTAGATTAATCTAGTACAGCAAATCTAATTACAAACTACAGAGAATAGCTGCAAGTAACCACCAATACTTCAAGAGATTAAGAACATATGTCACCTTCATACTGAACAACTCGTGCCGGAATCCCGGGATAGGATTCCTCACCCTCCTCCCATCTCATGGTAACCTTGATTTTGTACCATCTGAATAACAGCAATAAGATCAGGATGAAAAAAAATTCAATTTTTTTTAAGTAAACAAAATCAGCCAAAAAAAAAAAGGGAAATTACTAGAAATTGGAGCTTACCCTTGTTCAAAAAGATCAAGATTATGAAACCTATGAATGTAAATAGCAACTTCATGAACAACATCCAGCACAGGGAGCTGCTGATTTGGCCTTGCAGAGCCAGATTGTTGCTCAACATTGACCAACCTTTTGGTTGACCAATTCCTATGATTCAGACCCACAAGCCATCTCAGTCTCCGAAACATATGTTATACAACAGTAGTACTCTAGCAGCAGCAGATACTGCAATATTGAATCATGCCTTATCCCCTCCAATGAAAGTGAAGCTAAACCCACAAAAGTTCAAAACAAAAGGAACCAACTTTCTCTCACCCACCTTCGTTTCAATGCAAAAGCTACCCCTTGTACTTGAAAGTGACAAACTTTAAGGGATCTGCAATGTGGGTCTGAATTGATTGGTTCGAGTTAGGAAAAGTTTGGGGACCAAGATGGGAAATAAAAGCAGAGACTGAGTGAATGAATGAATCGAAAGTGTGGAAACAAGAAGAAGGACAATGGAAAGACACAAACTGTGGTTTATGATGATTGAGAATAATTTATGGTTCGTGATCATATGCATTGTACCTTTGTTTGTTGGGACACGGCACGACCCAAAAGAGCATTATTTTCGTCGACCCTTTTCGCAGGTGCTATTAAAGATCATTTTTCTTGTTTTTGTTATTAAATAAAAAAAACTATTTAAAAATAATAAAAATATGGTTTTTTTTTCGGGGGAGGCCATAAGTTTATTCATATTAAAAGAATTGATTTTAGAGATTATAAAAATTAATTTAGGTTTCTAGATCTCCTCGCAATATGTAATCAGGAATGTTTTTTGAACACAAGAATGGGGACACCATATGGTGTCCTTTTAGTTTTTGTATGTATTTTCGAGATGCGTGTATACAAAGATGATAAAAAGTAGGTGAGAGATAAAAAGAAACATATATGATATCTAAAATTTGTGTTTAAATATCACAACTCATGTAAATTCCATTGTAAATAATTGCTGACGTTGATAGTATTTCTTGGCGTTACAAGTGAACGTGCCTTCCTCCAATCCAAACTTTATATAATAAAAAGAAAAAAACTAATTTAGGTTTCTCTTAAAAAAATAATTTAGGTTTGATAATGATATTTTAAAATGGAGTTTTTAAGAAATAATTTTATTTAGAAGATAAAGTAAAATCATTTTTCAAGTGTAAATATATATATATATATATATATATATAAGAGATTTCATGCTTAAAATCAATTCTAATAAATAGAAAAGCTAAAAATTCTTACTTCAATTTTAACTTCCAAAAATATTTTATCGGGCACACTTTTAAAAACAAATAGATTTTGTTACGGTTGATGAAATGAATTTGACTGATCAAACGGAATTTTGTTGATCAAACGAGCTTTTAGGTGTTATCCAAATAACACAATTTCCATTTGGAAACGTCCTAATTCCAAAAATAGCATTTTATGGCAAACAAGGCACTAGTTAAGAATTTAAATATATTTTATCAAAAAGAAAAAGAATTCAGAGATAGATTTTTTATATTAAAAAAGAGATGTATTTAATACAAGAAAAATAAAAAAAAATTGTAATTTTCAATAAAAAAATCTATATATTGATTCCTTAACTTGTGTACTCAATGACATTTAGTATCAGTCATATTTAATAATCACGAAAAAATATACATTAGAATAAAAGTTTATCATGTTTGTAATTGGAAATGAATAATTTCATCAAACAAATGTGGCATTAATCAATTGAGGGTGCGTTCGGAAGATTTTCACTTTATGATATAAAGTATGATATTTGAACATCAAATTTTGAACATCATATATATTATCATATATATTTATATCTATCTTTTATTTATTTTTTATCTTCTTTGAATATACAAATTTTTCAAAAATATACTAAAAAAAAATTAAGGGACAAAAGGTACTATTGTAATTTTTTTTTCCAATAAAAAAAGGGGCTTTGAAAATGGTAACGTGGGATGTCGCGTCGGTGAAGACGATTGAAAATCATGGGCCCTTTACGCTGAAAATGGTATCGCTATCCCTGCTGCATCCTCTTGACGTGTAGAAAGTTGGATCTTTTCTGTTCTGTTGTACGAGGAAAATGATTGAAGTTTCCTACCCTTCCCTGGTTTAGCTTACCATTTTTCAGTCGTTGCCCATCTAGATTTTTTTTGGTTTATGAAAAGTGATTCCGGTGAAAATTGAATCTAGGGCCATTTGTTTGTGCTTTTAAAACTAATAATTCTTCGGGAATGTTTTCAGTAAATATAATTTATGTAAAATCAAAAGTTATTTAAGTTTGGCCATAAATTTAAATAGTGATTATAAAAAAAATTCACTAATATTGAAAAAATGAATTTTCTCCTTATGAAATTATAATAAAGAACACAAAAATTACTTCCCGATAAATATATATTTTTGATCTGAAAATATAAATTAATAATATAATTTATAGTTACTAAATTTTAATATTTATTTGAAAATAATTTATTTAATAAAAATTGAGAGAATATTAGCGATCATTTTTTAAAATTAAATAGCTCAGCTAATTTTATCCATGCTAGAAAATTAAATTTCTCTTAAAAATGTTTTTTTTTAGATTTTATTTTTTAAAAAGCTTAAAAATGTTATAAGTGGTTTTTTTTTTATAAAAAAAATTAGTTTGGAGAAAAAAAAATCTAAACAAACAGGCTATTAGAGGGATCATGATCTAGTCCATTAAAATTTTGATTTTCAAGTTTAAAAAAAATTAACTTAGCATAGAGTTATTAAGTATTTTATTTTCTAACCATTAAAGCACGTATTAAAGAGAGGTCCTGCTGAAGGGTGAGACCACTAAAGCCCTTGCTTTATGCCTCACTCTGAAACTTTATATAATACTATGCTACAAACAAGTAGACAAGTAGGTAATGTTATTAATTTTATAATCCTTTATACGTGTTCAAATCCTACAATATGCGATTTTTTATTTTTTTTACGAGTTATATTATTTGAACACAAAAGTTGGATACCATATATGTTTATTTCTATCTCTCACTTATTTTTTATCTTCTTTATATACACGCTTCTCAAAAATACTCAAAAAAACAAAAAGGATACCATATTTATTTACAAAAATCATTCCCTTTTTTTTAACATATTGCAAAGGAGCTCCTAATGCTGGTAGCCTAGTATGTAGGTCTATGCTTGCACCCCGCATTTCTTTTTTTTTCTTTTTTTATTATATCTTTTTTCTTTTTTGATTTATTCTTAAAGCATTTATTTAATTATACCTTTTATTTTATTTAAATAATGTCAAACTATTAAACAAAACAAAGTTAAAATTCATTGATAACTGAAAGGAATATCTGCTTGTTTAAGATTTAAAGTGACATTTACATTGTATAAAAAGATAATTTTTTAAAATTTTCATTTATATCGAAGTTAATTTATGATTATTTATAATTTAAAACTCACTTTTTTTAATTTTTATAAAAATTATTTATTTATAAAATATTATTATTATTAGTTTAAAAAATGCCTCACATAAGAGTCCGTTTTAGGCCTCAATTAGTATTGGGTCGGCCCTGATTAAAAATTAAAATTGAAAAATAATATTCATTTTTCATTATGAATTGCTTTTAAAAAATATCAAATATTTTTTTAATTAATTTTTAAGACAATAGATACTTATATTTTTCATTTTTTTTTTTATTTCTTAATGTAAGCCTAACAAAACTTGTGCGTGCGTGTGGTGTGGAGTGAGTATATACTCCTAAAGTCCTAGTTAAGATGAGCGACACTCATACCAGTGGTGGTAGTTATGGGTTGGTGGGAGCCATCACAGTGCGAGGGTAGTTGAATTTAAAAGGTGTATAGTGATTGAATTTATCATTTTGCTTCTATGTATTTAATTCTACTCTTTTTTACTTGATTGAAATTCTTGTACTTTTGAAAAATCTACCAATGCAGAATAATGTGTTATGAAAAATGAATACATCGTTGGCAAATTTGGACTCTTAAGATATGTTGGACTTTTTCTTTTTACCAAAGATATGTTGGACTTGTACACTAAATATAAGAATTTCTCTCAATTTGAAATGAATGTGTTCTACTAATAATGGTTAGCACCAACAGTTTGCATCAGCTTAATTTAGTTAGGATTTAAATTCTATGAGGGCTACTAATATAGATTATTTGTAAATACTCCTACAAGTTATCAGGATTAATCCTCATTAGCTTTATCCGTACTATTTAGGAATTTATGGGTTAGTTGTGCGGCAAGGAAAGTCTTAGCCTTAGCCTTTTCTTGGCAACTACTCTTGGATCGACTTCCTACATTGATGGTACTCATGGATGTTAGTCAAGCAGGTTGCGTTCTCTGCGGAAATGCTTAGGAAACAACCCATCACTTATTCCTTCAATGCCCTTTCTCGATCCAGGTTTGGCTTTTTGTTTGCAAGTGGCTGAGGGTATCTTCTGCAATGCCTTTTGATAACGTTTTTATTTTTATTTTTTTATAAGCAAATGTTAGTAATTAGTATGTTATGTTAGTGGTAAACCTCTTATCACTTCAATCCCTATGTTCCTCTCCCAAACCTCATTGACCGCCTTTTGATAACTATACTCTTTATCTCTCGCACAGGAGTCTAGGAGTCTGGTTAGTGGAAGAAAAGGCAGAAAAGTTAGGCATTTGTTTTGGCATACTACAGTTTGGTCAATATGGTTGATGCGCAATGATGTGATCATAAACAATGGAAAAATCGATCTTCTGGCTTTAACTGACATTATTAGATTTCGCTCTTGGTCATGGTTCTCGGCTATGTTTGGTGTATCAGGCTATACATAATTACATATTTAGATTGGTGCCAATTCCCCTTAGGGTGTTATAGCTTATTTATGCAGAGGAAAAATGGCACTCTGTTTTGTTTATTTTTAGTTGATCATTCTTATACAAGTGCTGGATTTTTTTCATTTTGTAGCAGGGGTATTTTCTTGCAATTTCTACATACACTAGTTTTCCTCTTCGCAACAGTGTTTTCCTGCAAGATTTGTGTACCACTTCTTCAGCGTCAGAGAGATGGCATAGGTTTTTTGGCTTACTCTGAGACTGGCTTTTTTAGCTTATTAACGTGTCCAGCTTTGATGGAGATACCATTAGGCAATTGATATGGATACAGGGACGGGTTCGCTTGTTATCTCCCTAGATATCGAGTCGGATTTTGTTTTTGGTTCTTTAAATATACATTGGTACTTCTTGTTACATTCATACACTGTTTCTAGTTGTTCCTTCACATTGTTTCCGTCTTAACACTTTGGTTGCCTTTCGGCTTTAGCCGTAATATATTTTGTATACCGATTTGAATATCTCTGACTCCTTCAATATATGTTTGTTCATAAAAGAAGATAAATTAATATCTGAAATTGTCATTATTAGAATTTGACTTTTTCAAAAAACCAAAAATTAGTTTGTGGCTAATTTGGCAACAGTTGGTCAATTTGGTCAGTGACAGTAATATGCATTAATTATACTTAATAGTGTCTCACGTGTCACGTTAAGTGTCAACTTGACGTCTAGGTGACAAATTACACTTGAAACAATATTGTGTTAACATCATGGTTAGTCATATTAATCTCTGATTCTATGAGAAAGAAAATTTAGTTCATGACTTTGTCAACAACTGATCGATTTGGTCCCTTAAGTTAGTATGTGTCAGTTATACTTAATATATTGTCTAAGTAGCACATTAAGTACCAATATGATGCCTTCTTGACAAATCATGCTTGAAAGACTAGTTTCTTACTTTGTTTTTTTTTAAGAAAAAAAACATGAGGTATAAAATCACGTCGTTTAGTCTTCTTTCTCAAAATTCACCATCTTGTTTTAACATTTACTACTGTTGGAGCATAAGAAATTAATTCTCTGCAATAACCATCAAATATCCTAAAATTTCCTCAATTCACCTTCTTCAAATCCATAAAAACCAAAACTCCCAAAGTTGTCCCAAATCCAAATCTGTATATGCCTTTTGTAAATTAAAAGGTTTGTGGTTTGGAAGGTTAGAAATGATAGGCAGTGGAAACTTGTCCAAATTCGACTTATCACCAAGGTTTTGAAAACCGGACCGGCCGGTCCGATCGGGAACCGGGACCTTGGCCGGTCCGGGTCACAGAGAAAACCGGCCTAGCATCGAACCGGTGGAAAAACCAGAAAATCGGTTCAAAACCTAGAAACCTAGTGAGTGAATCGCCAGTAACCTGGCTTGCAGCTTCCTTAAAAAAAAAAAAATTAGTATAAAATGATTTGGGTCATCCTAGCCAAAACCCAATTCTTTTGTTTTCTAACATATGTGGGCTAGTTATAGATTTTGGGTTGGTTTTCCCTATGAAGATGATTTTAACATATATTTTTATATTTATTTAGTTTAATTTCAAAATAAAAAAAATTGTGCTTAATAATTTTAGTTGTTATGTTGTTTTTTTGTTTAATATTGTTACAAATATTATATTAAAAATTAAAATAATATTATTTAATTATAACCGGTTCAACCACGGTTCAACCTCGGTTGGACCATTGAACCTCGAACCGCTGCCTTCACCGGTTCGATGGCCGGTCCGATTTTGTAAACCTTGCTTATCACACGCTAAAGAAACAGGGATAAAGGTGTAGGTTCCAAACCTGATGGAAATCACTCCAATATACATGTGATCTAGTTCAAATTTAAGCATAATTAGCTATATCTTAATATTTTAAACTTATAATAGAAATTTCTTTAAATATGAGTACATCTATTTCTATTTGAAAGTGACGTGATTTCTTATGTACTCTTCTTAAAATAATACATGTCATTTCTATGGATATGGTGCTTTTGGTCATCTACTCCTGTAAAGACAATACTAACTTTTTCTTAGGGTGGTATTTATTTTACATTAGTTGGGTTGCGGTGGAAACAATATATACGGGTTATAGTACCCCAAGTACTCTAAATAAATACTATTTGAGATTATAAAAAAAAAGTTCTTTGTTTTTTTTTAAAAAATTTAAATCTTAATTTTATTTAAATATAATGATGTACATTATCTATTTCATTTTTTTTTATCATTCTCTATCTCATTTTTTGAAAGTTTTAATCTTTTAATATATACTTTTTAAATTCTAACAATTTAAAAGAACTCATGCAATTTAGAGTATACTAACTACTTTATTGTTATTATGTTTGCATTAGGTAGAGTTATAAAATTCAAACCGATCATCAACACGGTCAAGACACTGAGTCAATGGATCACTGATCGAACCAGTGAGTCACCGATTGAACCGATATATATATATATATATATATATATATATATATATATATATATATATATATATATATCTGTGTGTGTGTGTGGTTTCATGAGATTATCCTCTTTTAAAATTAAATCTCAAGGCGGAAGAAAACCGTCCCCATAAATCGCGCATTACAAATATGAATCACATAGGGAATTGGCGTTTATCTCTTGAAGCGTGCTTTACTTTTCAGATCACCAGTGTCACGAAGGCGTAGCACCTCTACTCAGTCCACGTGAGCAAATGGGCATCGGTGCTAAGCATCTTGTGCTAGCTAACGGTTAAGGGGAGACACGATTAGCAAGTCGGGATTAGAGGGGAGAGCACTAGCCTATTTATAAGTCGGCAACTCCCTTTGACATAATTGCTTACCCTATTTGGCTTTGTACACTACAAGCCCAATTGTCCTTCATTTGCTCTATATGTGACCCTATAGGCTCCCACTAAGTTAGCAATAATATTAAATATTATAATAATATCAAATATTAAATGTTATAAATAATGAGCGGCATCTAGCAATGCATCATTACTACCCAATTAGCGAGAGTATCGGTGATCCGATTTTAGCCTTACTGCGATCAAAATTTACCGTGCAGTCAATGTCCCTTCGTCCATATGTTTTAGTTGAACACAATGCATAAAAGTGTCATCCTTGTTATGTTCAATTATTTGTTCCTCGATCCCCGAGTAGACATGTAATCACAGACGGGCGCAATATCACATATTGGTCCATTTTCGTGTGGCCTCGTATATTTCACTCTCACTCTATCGAGGGGCCCATGACATTACCCCTGTTATGTAGGAGGGACGAATCCTGTCTACATCTCTCACACTCTACAACATGATTTATTGTAGGCTCAATAACTACCTTTATAATCACCATTTTACGCGTGACGTTTGATAGCATTAAAGCCTACAGCTCCTCATGTAGGATTTGTAGTGACTTCAAGTCGAATGACTACTTCACTATGGTCTCCATGAGAATACTTATGACACTTACATAACTATGAAGTATTCTCATAGTGGGTCATCCGGTATAAATATTACTTTTAATATTTATGCATGTGTGCCTACTTGATATCACATATCCATGACCTGTGAGATGTGGTCATCAGTCTACTTACACAATAGTTTATGTATTATTGTTGTTTGAATTAATAATAATACTCGACTACAGATATTTTAATAATTATATTATTCAATGAGGTCTCACGATTAAGTCACGTACTTAATATCTTATTGAATGAACTTCCTATTCTAAGGATTTTATTATTTGAGACATGATCAGGGGATAAAGGTTTCTCATAGACGGTTTCAACCGATTCACTATCACTCAATTTTTCGTTCGGTGATGTACCAATATGTCCATTATCTTCAATTGGTTTTTGCTCTGGAACCTTAGGGACATAAGCTTGCATATTCTTCTGCACCAATGGTGGATCCTTATGCACCAGTTTCTCCTTGTCAAATTTACAAATCGAAGTCAAGTGTCCAATTAATTTACAATGAGAACAAAAAGAAGGAAGCTTCTCATATTCGATACCGACATAAAATGCAAAACCTTCATATTCAACCATAATCTCCTTAAGAAACTTTCCTACTAGATCAACATCCACTAAAACTCGAGCATAGTGACCATATGCCCTAGTACGGGTTGCTTCATCCAAACTTATTGGAGTACCTAAACCGCCTGCAATTTCAAACAACAATTTCGGGTGCCAATATTCATGCGGCAAGTCATGAATTCCAATCCAGCAATGAGCACGATTGTTTATGCTTATTAGGAATAAAATCCGGGGACCGCTGAAAAAGACGCAATAGCCCTGGTTGAAGGTTCCAAGCCCCAACGGTCAAGACATTACGCAAATCCTTTTGAGAAGCAAAACTGAATTCATAAAATCTCTTTCCTAACGGATTCATTCTCCATTGACCCAAAGGCTTCCATAGTTTTGAAAGTTTGTCACGTAAGTCGAAATTTGTTACGCTGATATCACCCTTCAACAACAACAAGCGACCATGAAGGTTGTTTCTACAACATTCCAACCCCTTTTGATATTCATCCTCAAATATTTCGATAAAGACAAAGTCTCCTTCATGCACGCTCGAGGATGCTGACTAACCGGGATGTCAAATAAAGCATTCAAAGCCTGAGCAAAAGATTTTTCGTTGTGAAAAAGGCGAAGCTTTCAAAGAAGATTCCAGATTTAGAAACGCCCAAGGACAAGCCATGAGACAACCGTTACAATCCAAAACAGGAACACACAAAGAAATCAAATAGGAACCACAAAGCCAAAATAAAATCAACCAGAGATGATGAAACATGGATGATGGAGAGTGAAGAAACGATGGTGGTAGGCAAGAGGGGAGCTTGGCGGCGATCTGGTGGAGAGGGAGGTCCAGAGAGGAAGAGGAGATCTAGCTGGGAAAAGAGGGCGATGATTGGTCTTGGATAAGGTTGGGAGGAGACTGATGAAAAGGAAGGGGTCGCGAAGGCGTCAAGGAGAAGGTCGTTGTAACACCTCGTTTTTCGTGTTAAACCTTTAAGTGTTTATATGTATGTTAAGTTTTCTGAAATGTTCCCTAGGGATATTTATGAGTTACCCCTGAGAGAGATGTAGAATTTATCATAGACTTAGTGCTGGGAACGGGACCCATATCCATAACACCTTATAGGATGTCTCCTCTAGAGCTAGTAGAGTTGAAGAAGCAGTTGGAGGAACTGATTCAGAAACAGCTCATTAGGCCTAGCGTGTCCTTATGGGGAGCGCCGATGTTGTTGGTAAAGAAGAAGGATGGCAACATGATGTTGTGTGTCGACTATCGACAACTCAACAAAGTGGCCGTTAAGAATATGTATCCCCTCCCTAGGATTGACGATTTTATGGACCAGTTGATAGGAGCTTGTGTTTTCTCCAAGATAGATTTGAGGTCAGGATACCATCATATTCGAGTTAATTATGAGGATGACCGCGCTGTCGCCACGCGCCAAAAAAGAACGAGCGATTATAAAATAATGCAGTATAGAGCGACAACTCGGATCGTCTCTCAAGGACTCTTTAGGTGTTGTTATTATTAACAGAAAATTAGTAAAAGTTAGAAATGGGGGTTTTGAGATTAAAACTAAATTAACAAAACAAATCAAAAACAGAGAAAAGAAACAAAGCAGTTTAAGAAATTAGCAAATAAACAAAAGCGATTAACCCATCGTTCTCTCAGTTTCCCACTATCATTGGTTCATGCAAATCCTAAGCAGATACTAATCCCCTCCCGGTTGTAGCAACAATTAACAAACGAAAACCGCCACTACAGATGTATGTTCCTATTCCCGAAATAACAAACGGGGTTAAGCTCTCATGAACAAACGAACATGAATGAACACACGCGAAATAACAAACGCGATTATGTATAGGAACATTACATCACCGAAATGAAACAATACCACACTATACATTCCTGAAATAACAACCAGAAACATATAGCATGGCATTGAAAAGAGAAAAGCAACTAAACATGGAATACAGAACCTCAAGTGTTAACAGAAACCAATTACAGTAGATTAATCTAGGAGACTAATTCTCCATTATAGAAATAAACAATAAACTAAGAGAAAAACAAAAGACTAACAAACTCAGAAACTAGCCAAAACTGGCTAATTATGACTCTGCCTCTTAGCTTTCCAAAGCCACTTAATTTGCTTAATTATGAATTAAGATGAGAGAGTTATGTCCACATTCAATTCATTGGGCAGCTGAAACGCCTCTGACTTCACATGGATTAAAGCCCTTCAAAACGGCTCTGTTTGGAATAATGGTCTTCATGAGAGTTAAAGCTCTTTGTTTGATCTTTCATTTGCCACCGGTTTCAGTTCCAACCGACATCTACAGCCCAAGTTATGGCCCAATCTTCATGACCAGTTCAGGTTCCAGTGACAGCAATTATATTCTGACTTCCAGACTCGCGAGGCGAATGGATGCTCGCGAGGCGAACGCTTCAACTTCAAAACTGCCACAGCCGTGATCTTCAACACGGGCAAGCCGTGATCGTCTCTGACTTTTCAGAGTTGCACTACTCGCGGGCGAGAGCTTCTTCATGGGCGAACCAGTTTTATTCATTTTTATTACCTGAAAATAAGAAATAACAGTAAGTATTTTATTTAACTTTAAATCAACTAAATTAACCTAAAAACACTTTACAGACTCAAAATCTTACTTAAGGACAATCAAGTCTAATTTGGGTGAAAATGATATAAAATAAGCACAAAGCCAAGGTCTTGACTAGTTATAAAACCAGTCAAACAGAGGCTCATCAAAATACCCCAAACTTAAACTTTGCTTGTCCTCAAGCAAACTAAAACTCAAAAACTTAAAAAGACTCAAGACCTGGCAAAACATGGCAAGCTTAAGGATTCAATCAACCTTGCACAAATTTCAAGCAATATTTCAAAAGAATTTTTTTTTCTTCCAATGTTCCCCCCTTTCAAGCAAAGTAATCCCCACAATCATTTATTCTAAACAATTGAGAATTTCATCATTCAAACACTCATTAATCTAAGCAGGGGATCCAAGTCACACACAAAAGAGAGATCACCAAAATCAAACAACTGCCTTCCTCACAAGGGAAATTTGTGTTCACTCAACGCTCAGTTTTTGTCAGGCTATCAACAATTCACTCATTTCACTTTTCAGAAGCACTTCCCATAAATTTGATTTTCATCTCCAAATGATTCCCACAGAAAATATGCATGCAACATCAAAAGGTCTTTTATGGGTTGTAATGGGGCCTGACTAAGGGTAGGATATACAAAGGAACTAGGCTGAAGACCCTAGGAACTAAGAGAGCATGAACATTATTTACACTTTGAATTTAACTCAAGTTCCTTTTTCATTTTTCTTTTATGCCTTGGGTGACTACAACCTTTTTATTTCTTTTTGGCATTTTTGCACTTTTATTTTTTCTGTTTTTATTTTTCTTTTTTTCTTTTTTTTGTTTTTTTTACATAAATTTTTTTTTCTCAATCCCAAACAACATATTGCACCTGGTAGCCACCCCAAACTTAATTTCTTGCAACCAAATTTCTTACTAAGATTCCATGCTCTCCTAATCCTAAGATCGGGTTAACATGGTTTTTTTCAGATTTTAGCTTGTAACATAAGGTTAACAAGAACAATAGGCTCATCAGGCTCAAAGGGGCTAACTAAGGAACATGCATTAGGAATGGTTATTTTAGGCTAAGTAGCTATTTACAAAGAAAATGCCTAAATCATTTGCTACACACATATAATCATGCAAACCAAAAAGAGATTCAAGCAAATTCAGGAAAGTGCAACTTGAAAGTGATTCTCACAATCAAAAACATGTTGGAGGCTCAAAACCTCACCTGGACATTTTTGCAAATTATTTGAAAGAGATTATATCCCTAGTGTGTGCTTCCTATCACCCCAAACTTATCATAAATCATGCCATCATAATAAAATCTCAAAGTTCAGTTTCAATCATATGGGGATCAAATTTTCAAAAATTTCATATCCTAGGGGGAAAACAGTCAACACTATCATGCAATCAATCTATGCAAAATCAATAAAATCCATCAAACTTGCCCATACCAGACTCAACACAACTCCTGAGCTTCTCAAATTATTCAGGAGCTTTATTGGAAACAAAACAGAAATAAAGCAAAGAAAAAAAAATTAAAAGAGCAAGGTAAAGAAAAACTCATTGAGGGGCGGTTCCACCGGGATCCCATTGCTTGTAACATAAGTCCCACATGGTAGCCAAAGGGTGGTAGTTCATTCCATGCTTCCCTAACTTGCAGCCTTTATACGGAAGTGGGTGCTTGACAATCATAGTAACCTCGCCCAGTGCGGCAGACTTTTCACTTCCTCTGGGGTCACAGATGACCTCTTTCTCAATAAAATCCTCCCAATAAAAGTGGGGCTCAACCTCTTGGACTGGCCATGGTGTAAATTCCAGAGGCTTGAACTCCATCACCGGTTGTTCCACAGTGGGAGGTAGCTGCTCAATGGATAGTGTATTTGGAACTTCTACCTGAACAATCGGTATCACTCTCACTATCATCCCGCAAAATAGAGTCAAGAAACTGGCCACAAACAAGACACGGGTTAGTGTCGAAGACAGTTAGTACATGTAGTAAAAGAAACTGAGTTAGTAAAGGTCTGATTGTCTGGACTTTCTGCACACGGTTCATCCACCCCATCATTCTCAACACCTGCATTTGATTCCACAGGTTCTTCATTATCCTCAAGCTTTTTGCCTTGATTGTCAGGATGGAATGTATAAGCTCGAGGCCAATAAGTAGCATTTGTCAGAATGGGGCATGCCTCATACAGGTGCTCAGGAGAGCCGCACATGCCACAAAACTGTGTCTGCTGAAACAATTGCTTCAAATAAGTGAGCTTATCAGTAAGATCCATAACCAGACAAATTTAGCAAAAAAAAAATTATTTTTTTTTTTTGCTAATAACACAACAAGAGTCCCCGGCAACGGCGCCAATTTTTGACCGCGCTGTCGCCACGCGCCAAAAAAGAACGAGCGATTATAAAATAATGCAGTATAGAGCGACAACTCGGATCGTCTCTCAAGGACTCTTTAGGTGTTGTTATTATTAACAGAAAATTAGTAAAAGTTAGAAATGGGGGTTTTGAGATTAAAACTAAATTAACAAAACAAATCAAAAACAGAGAAAAGAAACAAAGCAGTTTAAGAAATTAGCAAATAAACAAAAGCGATTAACCTACTGTTCTCAGTTTCCCGCTATCATTGGTTCATGCAAATCCTAAGCAGATACTAATCCCCTCCCGGCTGTAGCAACAATTAACAAACGAAAACCGCCACTACAGATGTATGTTCCTATTCCCGAAATAACAAACGGGGTTAAGCTCTCATGAACAAACGAACATGAATGAACACACGCGAAATAACAAACGCGATTATGTATAGGAACATTACATCACCGAAATGAAACAATACCACACTATACATTCCTGAAATAACAACCAGAAACATATAGCATGGCATTGAAAAGAGAAAAGCAACTAAACATGGAATACAGAACCTCAAGTGTTAACAGAAACCAATTACAGTAGATTAATCTAGGAGACTAATTCTCCATTACAGAAATAAACAATAAACTAAGAGAAAAACAAAAGACTAACAAACTCAGAAACTAGCCAAAACTGGCTAATTATGACTCTGCCTCTTAGCTTTCCAAAGCCACTTAATTTGCTTAATTATGAATTAAGATGAGAGAGTTATGTCCACATTCAATTCATAGGGCAGCTGAAACGCCTCTGACTTCACATGGATTAAAGCCCTTCAAAACGGCTCTGTTTGGAATAATGGTCTTCATGAGAGTTAAAGCTCTTTGTTTGATCTTTCATTTGCCACCGGTTTCAGTTCCAACCGACATCTACAGCCCAAGTTATGGCCCAATCTTCATGACCAGTTCAGGTTCCAGTGACAGCAATTATATTCTGACTTCCAGACTCGCGAGGCGAATGGATGCTCGCGAGGCGAATGCTTCAACTTCAAAACTGCCACAGCCGTGATCTTCAACACGGGCAAGCCGTGATCGTCTCTGACTTTTCAGAGTTGCACTACTCGCGGGGCGAGAGCTTCTTCGCGGGGCGAACCAGTTTTATTCATTTTTATTACCTGAAAATAAGAAATAACAGTAAGTATTTTATTTAACTTTAAATCAACTAAATTAACCTAAAAACACTTTACAGACTCAAAATCTTACTTAAGGACAATCAAGTCTAATTTGGGTGAAAATGATATAAAATAAGCACAAAGCCAAGGTCTTGACTAGTTATAAAACCAGTCAAACAGAGGCTCATCAAGGACATCCCAAAGATTGTGTTTGGAACGTGTTATGGTCGCTATGAGTATTTGGTTAAGCCATTTGGTGTGACTAATGTTCATGCTATGTTCATGGATTATATGAACAAGACCTTTCACCCTTACTTGGATAAGTGTGTGGTGATTTTCATAGATGACATCTTAGTGTACTCCAAGACCAAGGAGGAACATGAGGAACACTTGAGGATTGTCTTGCAGGCCCTTGAAGAGAAGCAGCTGTACGCTAAGTTGTCTAAGTGTGAGTTTTGGTTAGAAGAGGTGAGTTTCTTACGACATGTCATCTCTAAAGGTGGGATAGTCGTTGATCCGGCTAAGGTAGAGACGGTGTTCCACTGGGAAGCGCCAAAGTCAGTGCCCGAGATTAGGAGTTTCTTGGGTTTAGCAGGGTACTATAGGAGGTTCATAAAAGGTTTCTCATGGATAGCTTTACCCTTAACCCGTCTCACCAAGAAAGGATAGCTCTTTGTGTGGGACTCTAATTGAGAAGACAGTTTCCAAACCTTAAAGGATAGGTTAACATCGGCACCAATGTTACTTTTGCCCAATCCTAATGAACCTTTCGTTGTGTACTACGATGCTTCTAAGCAAGGTTTAGGTTGAGTGTTAATGAAGAATGGTAAGGTATTAGCCTATGCCTCTAGGCAGTTGAAAACCCATGCTAAGAATTACCCTACCCATGATTTGGAATTAGGAGCCATAGTATTTGCCTTAAAGATCTTGATGCATTACCTTTATGGAGCTAAGTTTGAGGTTTTTAATGATTATAAGAGTTTAAAATATTTGTTTGACCAAAAAGAACTCAATATGAGGCAACATAGGTGGATGGAGTTCCTTAAGAATTATGATTTTGAGTTGACCTACCACCCAGAAAAATCCAATGTAGTGGCAGATGCCTTAAGTAGAAAGATCTTACATGTTTCAGCCTTGATGATTAGAGAGATGGATTTGATTGAGGAATTTAGAGACTCGATCTTAGTGTGGGAAGTTACCACCTAAGAGTATTAGGATTGGAACGTTGAAGATTATCAACAGTTTGATGGATCATATTAGAGAAGGTCAGAAGATAGATGTTTATCTTTTAAGGTAGAGAGAGCTGCTTGCTCAAGGTAGAGACCTTAGTTTTAAGGAAGGGACGGATGGAGTTTTGAGGTTTTAGGACAGAGTTTGTATACCTGATGTTCCAGAGCTTAGGAAATTGATCCTAGAAGAATGACATAGGAGTGGATTGAGTGTGCAACCAGGTGCCACTAAGATGTATCAGGATTTAAGGAGTATGTTTTGGTGGCCTAGGATGAAAAAGGATTTGACTGAGTTTGTCTATGCGTGCTTAGTATGCCAAAAAATTAAGATAGAACACCAAAAGCCTTCAGGTAAGATACAACCTTTAAGTATCCCATAATGGAAATGGGACATCATCTCTATAGATTTTGTGTCTGGACTCCCTAGGACTCCAGCTGGTTGTGATGCTATCTGGGTTGTTGTGGACAGGTTGACTAAATCTGCCTATTTCATCCCTATGAACATGGAATACCCCATAAAGAAGTTGACTAGGTTATACATCAAAGAGATAGTTAGGCTACATGGTGTGCCATCTAGCATAGTATCATATAGAGACCCAATATTTACCTCTAGGTTTTAGAACATCTTGCACGAGGCTTTAGGAACTAAGCTTATATTGAGTTCAACTTACCACCCACAGACTGATGGTCAGGCTGAGAGAATCATCCAGTCCTTAGAGGACTTGTTGAGAGCTTGTATGCTAGAGCAGTCAGGTAGTTGGGACAAGTTTTTACCCCTGATAAAGTTCACCTACAACAATAGCTTCCATTCTAGTATTGGGGTGGCACCCTATGAGGCTTTGTATGGGAGGAGATGTAGAACACCCTTGTGTTGGAATGAACCCAGTGAGAATGTTGTGCTAGGACCCGAGATAGTGCAAGAAACCACAAAGAAAGTGAAGATGATCCAGGAAAAGATGAGAGTGGCACAAAGCAGACAAAAGAGTTATCATGATGAAAGAAGGAAGGCTCTCGAATTCCATGAAGGAGATCATGTGTTCTTGAGAGTTACTCCAACAACTGGGGTCGGTAAAGTGATGAAAGCGAGAAAACTTACTTCTAATTTCATTGGCCCTTACCAAATTCTAAAAAGAGTCGGTGAAGTTGCTTACCAAATTGTGTTACCTCCTTTCCTATCCAACCTTCATAATGTTTTCCATGTGTCTAAGCTGAGAAAGTATATTCATGATCATAGCCATGTGATAGTACCCGATACAATTAAGTTGAAAGAGAACTTGACTTTTGAGGTGTTGCTGCTTTGGGTTGAGGATCAGAGGGTGGAGCAGCTAAGAGGGAAGGAAATTCCCTTGGTTAAGGTTGTTTGGAGTGGGGCTACTGAGGAAAATGCTATATGGGAGCTGGAAAACAAGATGGTGGAGGCGTATCCGCACCTTTTCAATCGAGGTGAGTGGAAATTTCGAGGACGAAATTTTTATAAGGGGGTCGAATTGTAACACCCCGTTTTTCTTGTTCAGCCTTTAAGTGTTTATATATATGTTAAGTTTCACCTTACGAATGTTAAAAAGGGCTAAGTGGGGATTTTAAAGTGGAAATCCCTTTCTGGTGCATGAGCACGTCCGTGCTCAAGGGGAGCACGACTGTGTCGGAAAATATGAGTTTTTGACGTGAGTTTTGCGAGCCCGTGCAAACTTGAGCACTACCCTGTGCTCAAGTTGAGCACGCCCATGCTCAGGGGGAGCACGGTCGTGCTCGGGGCCTGATGTATATAAATAGAGGAGTCTGTTAGGGTTTCGAGTGTTAACCCTCAATTTGGCACTTTGTTCAACCTTAGTGTGACAGAAGCTTCTTTTTTCCCTTTCCTTTGAACCCAACCAAGTCCTTGGTGTTCCTACGTCCGTTTGGGAGAGAAGTCACGCACTAGTGTCATCTAAAGTAATGTTGTCATCCCTCTATTAATATATTTTCCTATTTCTTGGATTGGGGATTAATTGGTTATCCTTTATGTTTGACCAAGGCTTGAGGAACTCGTCGAGCCACTCGAGGGAACGATAATAGTTTGCTTGCGATGTCGTAGTTGGGATCTTCATACCAGTTATGGAGAGAAGGGATAGTATGAACATGTAGGCATTGTGGGTAGCGTAAGATGAAGGGTTAACCCATGACCTTTTTGCTTGCTAATTGCCTAAATGATGTTTGTCTGCTGTATGTTCATTATCAATGTCTTATATGTGATTAGCATGTTTGAATTATGAACTATTATTGATGATGATTACGCCTTGATTGGATGTTGATGATGATGTTGCCATTCCATGAGTGTATGCTTGGTTGTTGATGTGGTTAATGATGAGATTAATGTTAATAAGACATTAGAGAATGTTGATAAAGATGAATGAAATTAAGGGATAAATTCCCAATGTTTATAAGACTTGAATCATAGTAATGAGAGGCAACGTTATTGCTCAAAGGTTTAGTCAAGACCCTAGGATTGATTCATGAGCGTTTTAGGGACATTAATAAGGAAACATGAATTAAGGATTAATTCCCAATTGTTTATAAGACATAAAAATCAAATGAGAGTAACAAGTTAATGATTGATGGTTAGTTAAAAGCCAATAGGATTGATCTTTGAATGCTCTAGGAAGCTTAACAAGGGTTCACAACCCTTTTTGCCCAAAAACAGTACGACCATGATGACCGTGGCAACCATACCCAGGAGGGGGGGGGGGGGGGGGGTGAATTATAACTAAAAACTTTTTGAAACTTTAAACAGAATTAGTAGCGGATATGAAATTCTTTTCAAATTAAAACGTTATCGCGTGCGAGTAAAAACTTTTTTGCAAATGATAAAGCAAAAGTAAAAGAGATAGGGATAAGAAGATTGACACAGCGATATATCCTGGTTCAGCCACATACTACCCACGTGGCCTACGTCCAGTTCCCAAGGCAATACCACTAAGGGTTTTCACTCAATCCCAAGCTTTTAAACAGTAGCCTTGCGCCCTTTCATAGGTAAATCTGTTGTTGTTTACTTCGATGATATACTTATCTACAGTGCTAATCCTAAGGTGCATCTTTAGCACTTGCGGGAAGTTTTGTTCGTCTTAATCGAGATAAGTTTTATGCTGCTATGAGCAAGTGTGTTTTTATGACAGATTCTGTCCATTTTTTGGGGTATGTTGTCTCTAAGGATGGTCTTGCTGTATACAGTAACAAAATTGCAGCTATAGAGCAGTGGCCTCAACCTACTTCCATTACTGCTGTGCGTAGTTTTCATGGCCTGGCATCCTTTTACCGCTGCTTTATTCCTCATTCAGTAGCATCACATTGATCACATTTTGGCATGCAATTTTATTGTATTTTCCTTTTTACCCACACATACAACATTTTGTTGGGTCACCATGATATAAGTATCTTGCCTGTACAATATTAGTGTTCTTCGAATATGATTTTTATGCATTGTTGAGATGCTCATAATCATATTTTGGACATCTCGTGTTGAATGTGTTACTTCAACTTTAACATCATATTGTGGTCACATCTCATTTAGTTAATCTGGAAAATTATTTTCTTATTGAAATGTAAAGATTTGAATTTTGTTGCCAATGTGGGAAATTGTTAATTAGAATATTTTGTGTTAACTTGAATATGTCAATATCACATTTTATAAATAAATAAAAAACATTAATTGGAAGTCAAAATTAATTAGAACATATTGTTAATTTTGTTAAGCCTGGAATGGAGTGGTCAATTTTATTGAACATAAAAATTGTTTTTTTTTAATAAGCAAACAAGTATATTGATATAGAGTACTAGGGGTATTCTAACCCACATACATAAACAAGAAGAAACATGGAAGAGAGAAAAAGGCTAAATGTAAAGGTAATACTACTAGTAACAACAACAAAAAACAGTATTAGAATTACATTAACCTAAATCTAGCTAAACATGGACATATTGTTAAATGTTGTTTATACGTGGGTTTTGTTAATGGGTCCTATAGGTAACCATAATAGGTAGGTCAATACAAAGTTGTTGTGTGTACTTCTTGTAATTATCTACGGTGTATTTAGCATTTTGAAAAGTTTTACATTTCGTTTCTCAATACAAGTTTTTGTATGTACTTCTTGTAATTATGTATCTACTACTATGACTTGCTTAAGTTACTACCTTGTTGTAAAACAACAGTACAATACAGTACCATACCTCTTAGGATGCATTTGAAAGCAGGGGCGGACCGACACTGTAACCAGGGTGTGCAGGTGCACACTCTCATTTTTATTTTTATAATTACCTGATATATTTTTTTGCCCCCAGTAGTTAGAAAATTTGCACCCAATGCCACTCATATCACACCTGGACCACTCCCCACACAACCCTACGATAGCAAGACCCCACTGCACTACTGCACCTTCAACCTCAGTCATTGACCCGTCGTTCGCTCGGTCCGCTGTCCATCCAGGGTAGCGCAGCCCACCTCTCGCTCTCTCATCACTCACAGTCATAGCCATCTCTCATCTCTCCTTCGTGGCTCCACCTTCAATAGTCGACCGTCACCGCCGCCACTTGTAACACCCTGTTTTTCGTAAGTGCTTTTCTTTAAAGCTTGTTTGGCTGTTTAAGTTGGTGTTGTTAAGTTAAGTTGTTGGCTAAGGGCTAGGTGGGATTTTAGCTTAAAAAGTCCATTTTTCTAGTAGATGAGAACGCCTGTGCTTAAAGTCTGAAGCGTGTTTTTGATTTTAAGTTGAGCACGCCCGTGCTCAACAGTGAGCATGCCCGTGCTCAATGTGATGACCGCGTCTCGGTGACGCTAAGTTAAGCACGACCGTGCTCAGTGGGGAGCACGACCGTGCTCAGGTGTGACCTATATATGTTTGGCACAGAACCCGAGGGTTAACGTGAAACCCTATTTTGTTGGTTATAGCAGCCACTGTTGCAACCTAGTGTGCCTCCTTCCCTATTTCCTCTTCATCCATTTCTATAGTGGAGTTTTGGAAGCCAGTTGGGAAGCTTATTTGACCTGTTTCAGTTTAGAGGTAAGGTTCCCTTCCCTTGTGGTTTCCTTTCATAATTTTTGGAATAGGAAACTAATGGGTTTGTGTTTGGTTTGGCTAAGGTTGAGTTGGTGTTGAGCCGCTTTGGGAACCGAAGGCAGATTGCTGTTAGGAGCTTATGTTGGAGCGACCTTCAATCCAGGTATGGGGAGAAGGGTAGTGTATATCATAGGCACTAGGGATAGTGTAAGATAAAGGGATTCCCATGACCCCGGTTTGTCGTGTATGTGTATATGATTAATATGACGGTTGTTTGATTATGATAACATGATCTTGGTTGTTAATATGTTGTTTATATGCCTATGTTCATACTACGTTCTTGATGTCTATGTTGGTTATATGAACATGATGATATGTTGATGGTTGCTATTGGCATAATGTTGTTGGTTGAATGACTGATACCATGATTGTGATGATAGTGTTGTTACTATGTTGATAATGACGTTTAGTCCTAGAATAGGTTGTTAACTGGCTTAGGATTAATAGAATTAATCCCTAAATTTTATCGGCCAAAATTGATGTTAAACGTTGCCCAGAACAGTATTGTCGTGCATTGAGCACAGCCGTGCTGAACAGGGAGCACGCCCATGCTCCCAGTTTGAATTATGGAAAATAGTTGCGTATTCAACACGGCTGTGCAGCAGAGGATCACGCCCGTGCAGCTATGCACAACCGTGCTCCACTTAAGTGGCAGCACGCTCGTGCTCACCCCTCTAGACAGAATCTGAGATTAAGGACTTAAACAGGGGTGTTTAACCCCAATCTCCCCCAACGATGATGATGACATAGTTAATCAATGATGAAGGTTAGATCACTTAATTATATATTAATTAAGATGGTTAAGTCGGTAACCGTTGGGTTACTGCACGCCGATGAGTTATACCTTGGTGCTTTTTGGTCAAGGGAACCTTGACCCCGTGGTTTGAGTCTCAGGTTCTGTTGATGTTGTACCTTGTTTACCGAGAGTTTGCTCCAAGGGGACCATGACTCGGTTGGGTCTAAGGTATCGCGGTTGATTCCGCTAGAGGTTTAAATGTTGCGGTAGATTCCGCTGAAGTCTTCGGTTGATTCCGTCGAAGCAAAGGATGTGGTGGTTGCCCGTTGTTTGTTGTATGCTGCATGCATCATTGGAGATGTTGTTGGTGGTGGATGATCGACATAGGGGAGGTCCTCCTAGAGTACGGCGATCTGGTCATCCACGGTAGGTTACCCAAGGTTTGGTAACCGTGGCCCCCGTGAAGAGACATTCGTTGGTTTGATGCGTTGGCAATCTAAGGAGTAGATTCTCCAGCGTTGAGTAGATTCTCTATGTGGATATTTAACTCCGAAGTCGTTCATCTTGAGTTAGTGTGGTTTCACATGCATGTTGGAGTACTGGAGTCATGTTGCATTGCACTGCATAGCATACTTGGTTGATATGATGTTGATTGGATGTTGATATATATATATATATAACTATGTTGATGTATGTTATGATGATACTATGCGGTATGTTTTACCTTGCTTCTTATCTCCATGCCGTATGTGTTTACTTGATTCTTACTCCCCGTTCTTTGTTTATTTGTTTGGCCTGATTGGCACCTTGCAGAGGATGGCGAGCAGCCAGGAGAGGAGTGACTCTGAGGAGCCACCACTCATAGTTTGGACTTTTCCTTATGTTTAGTTAGTTCAGTTGTATTCTGAGGATTTCATTCCGGAACGGTCATACCAGCTCTATTGTGACATTGGGTTGGGTTATGTTGTTCATCTTTTGGTTTATTTGTTTTAAACTTGTTTTATTTTCCGTATTTTGAGAACTCGTTCATGTGGGACCTTTTTACCAATGGACAAATGTTTTATTTTATCCAGTAAATGCATGTTTGGTTTTATATATTTGTCTTTAAATTGCTTTAGAACATGCGAGGTAGCAGGGTGTCACACCACTCAACCGCTGCGGCTAATAGCACAGGCTCGTCCTTTTCATCTTCCTCTTCCGTTGCTCACAGCATAACACCATCGCCACTCAGTCTCACGGCATAGGTCGATGTCGTAACTCATTGGGGATTTTTAAAATTACTCTTCATGGCTTGACCCAAACCTCTTCCTTTTCAAATTTCTCTTGTTCTTCTTCTTGAATCTGTGACACTGATTTTGTGGATTGGGGATTTTGTGCTAAGATAAATTGGGAATTGCATTTTCTCTGTTAAGATAAATTGGGGATTTTGTGGCTTTCAATTTGTATGTCATTCATGCAGCTTTCTTGGTATTGTTGAGCTCTTTCTAGGTATTGTTCATGTTAAAGATACTACAGCTTTATCATTGAAATTAGATTGATATGCAATTAGATTGATAAGTAATATGTTTGTGAAGTCAATTTCATGTAATTTTCTCTAGATTATGGTTAATTGCAAATATTGATAGGTTAGAGTTTTGATACGTTGAACATTGACAATGACAATGAGTTGATTTGGTGAGGGGAAGAAAATTATAGCAAGTCCAACTATGGATATTAATCCGGTTCTCAGTTATCTGGTCTATTTGGCTAATGAGGAACAACTACATTGTCTGAGATATTGTGTCAAATAATAGTAGTATTAAGTGTGCTTCCTGGACAAAATGCGGACTTTATAATTTTGTGACTATGTTACTGGCATACTAATATAGTAGTTAAGTCTGATATGTTGATGGTTCTGTTGTATTTTATATAGAGGTCTAATAAGTCTGATATCTGGTTCTCTAGAGGTCTTCCTGCAAATGTATATCGGAATTTTATTCACTTGGCACATGTGTTTGATTATACACTACAAAAAAAAGCCCAATTACCGACGGCCAAAAACCGTCGGAAACACTAAAAATCGGTCGGAAAACTACATTACCGACAGACTTTCCGAAGGACACGATTCCGTCGGTAATAGGCGCGTAGAAAAGCCTTTCCGACGGATCTAGTGCGTCCGTCGGAAATTTCCGACGGCCTTAACTGTGGGAAAACTTGCCACACAGAACCCCTAATTACCGACGGAAATTCCGTCGGTAACTCTGTGGAAGTTACCAATGGAATTTTTCGTTGGAAAATGTAACCAACAGTTACCGACGGAAATATCCGTCGGAAACTAGGTTTTTAAATTTTTTATTTATTTTGTTTTATATTAATTATTAATTATTTTTATTAAAATTTATATAATAAATATTATATTTTATTTATTAATTATTATTATATTTTATTTAATTAATTATATTTTATTTATTAATTATTATTATTTATTTATTAATTTATATTTTATTATAATTAATTATATTTTAATTATTAATTTATATTTTATATTATCAATTACAAAACAAAATTGAAATTAAAAATAAAATTTAAAAAGAAATTAAATTAAAATTAATTAAAACTAAAAACAAACTCAACATATAATCCATAAATAAAATATCCGTCTATCTACAAATCTCTACTACACCTATAACTATCCTAATGCCTATCACCATAATATCCGTCATCGTTGTCCTGTTGGGGGGAGTCTGCCGTCGTCACATGACCATCAAGCTGCGGCTCAGTAGACAGACCGTCATCATGCGGCTGCGGTGGTGGATCAGTAGCAGTAGTGGAGGGTTGGGGCTGGGGCCGGGTGGCATGGAGGATCCCCTGCAGAGCGCTGCACCTGTCTGGTGGGAGGAAATCGAGCACAGCGGTCATGACCGTAGAGAATGTCTCCATCTGCTGCATGACGCGCTCGTTCGTCTGCCTTTGTTGCTGCACCTCCTGCCTCAGCCGATGCACCTCCTCCGTGTCCCATGAGCCGGAGGATGTAGGCTCCCTAATGGTTATGCTCGGCATCGACCCCCAACGAATCGACCTGGCTAGGGTCGCAGTACTGTAAATCCGTCCCTTGTTCTTCCTGCCCGCCACATCCATCCAGGCCTGGGTCTGTAGTCGCTCAACCTTGGCGGGGTCCAGCTGAGAAGGATCTGAGGCACCAGAGCAGGAGGCAGTCTTAGGTGCTACCTTACTAAACCTGGGATTGTACTCCACCTGCGATCAATACATTACAATCAATATGTATATATATATATATATATAATAATAATAATAATAATAATAATAATAATAATAATAATAATAATAATAATAATAATAATAATTACCAACAGTTTAAATATAAAAAATCATTTTAGCTCACCACTGTCTGCCTCGACCTCTCATCAACAAACCCGTCGGTGTCCGAGCGAATATGTGTCTGCTCAAAGACCGTAGGGACATCAACAGACCGAGCTAGCTCTCCTGCCTGCAACCGACACACCAATAAAATCGATTAGTTATAAAACAAATTTTAAATAAAAATATACAGCTTATAAATAATGTTATTTATATATGCATACCATGTAAATGGCATGCTGCATGTGGCTAATAGAACCACCAGTGTGCATGCTCCCACCCTTCTCGGAAGCCCGATTTCTCTTCGCCTATTCACACTTCAGCTTGTAAGCTGGAGTGTCCCAGTACGCACACGGTTGGGCCCAGATGTTGGGCCCGATGTAATCCGGACGTACCCGGCTCTCCCTACGCTCCCAGAGCATGTCCCTTAGTCGAGTAGCTGCTCGGTCGTCAAATATAGAACGTATCTTTGAGGCATGCTCAGATAACCAGCGCACAAGCTCCTGTTAACAAAGAAAAAATTAATAATAACATTATACAAAAGAATATAATATATATGGAAAATTATATGAACTAATAAACAAGAACTTACCCCTAATCGTCTGAAGATACGATCCTGATTCTCCCCGGGGATCACCCCCCATGATGGCCAGAAGCGACGATACTGTGCCTTGATGGCGAAGGTAACATGCTTCGATCCCACTTTCGATGGGATGAAGCTGAAAAATTCATAATTTTATTAAATCAACAATATGACAACCAGCAAATATATGCTTATTAAATAGTAATTATTTTTAAACAATATTAAATTATATTAAACTTACGATCCATAAACAGGACGGATCCATAAACTTACGATCCGAATGATGAGGATGGAATGGTCGTGTCCGGCTGTGACATCATCCCAGGAGTGGCCATAAATGATAATCCTACTGGGTGTGTGGACGGCGCGGTCGATGATGGTGGTGGTGCTCGGTGTGGTTGTGGTGTGGGTCCAGTAGGGGGCGGCGAGTAGCCAGCTAGTGCACGTCGTGGCGCAAAACGAGTGGAGGTCTGGACATGGGTGGAGGGTGGGGTAGTGTGGGTCGGGGATAGTGTATACTAGAAAATTATTATTTTCGGATGGATTCACAGATGGATTTTAGACGGAATTTGGACACTTTTCCTACGAATTTTGGACGGACAATTAATTTCGGACGGATTTCAGACGGAACAACCCCCGTCCGAAAAAGCCCTGTTACAAATAAAAAATTATGTCCGAAATTCCTTCCGAAATTAGTTCCAGACAGATTTCGGACAGCTTTCAGACAAACACAAAAATTTGAATTTTGGTTATATTGGCTTAATTTCGGACGAATTTCAGACGGATTCAATATTGCTATTCATGCAAATTCTGGACGGATTTCAGACGAATGTTATGATATTATTTTGGACAGATTTCCCACGGATTAGATAATCATATTTAAATAATATTTTTTGATAAACAAATCATGTTTATTAATAAAAAAGGGGCCAAACTTAAATAATTATGCATACCAAATTAGGTACCTGGACTTGGAATCTAATATAATATAATAAAAAATAATTATTATTAAGGTACCACTTTAGACGAGTATCAAGCTTCAAATAAACAAAAACACAAAGTATCTTGAAATACAAGAATGATATATTAAGATTCAAAGCATTAAAATATCATTACAAACATCAAAGACATAAATTTATTCCTCGTTGTTACTTTGATCACTAAACTCTTCATCTTCATCTAGAACATCATCCATCATCTCCTCATCATCATCATATCATCGTCGTTGTCATCTAATCATCATCGTCATTGATTAATTCGTGGCCACCATCATAAACGAGAAGGATGTTACTATAATCAAATAAAAGATAGTGAGTCCTTCCGAGAAAGCATTCATCACACTGTAACAAGATAATAGACATTATAACTAATTTAAATAACAAGATAGAAAATATGGATATTCAAACTATTTGGCTTGTACTCACATAATGGACACCATCACATTAAGATACTCTCTACTTTGAAACACGCTCGCTAAGGCTATATCAAGTTGAAGTCAAATTTGAAGAAACTACTAGGAATAGAACAAATGTGGGGATGTCAGGAAGATATTTGGGTTTTATGTAACAAACACCGGTTCTGGCAAACCAACAATAGCATGCATCAATCCAACATTAAACGATAAAGCCAACCTAATATAGATCATGCACCAAAGGGAAGAGACTTAGGAGAAGATGAGATAATAAGGGTATAAAAGCTCTGGGGCAGTGAGGACAAATTCAAAAAATCACACCTCCTTTGAAACACAATTATTCTTAAAAAAGAATCGCTAGTTGAATAAGATGAAGAAAGTCAAGCTGGAACACAGTTTGACTGAGCATTTCAATAAATATTTCACTGAAGCCAATGATACAATTCAACCCCTTCCCTTGACTATGTGAAAGGATACCGCAAACCAAAATGCAAATGATACAATATGACCATAACAGCCTCACCTGCCACCCCCATGAAATAAAAACAAGATTCTTCCCAAATTTGATGAGTATGTAAAGAAAATCCACACAAATCACCCAAGGTTCATATGTAAACAAAAAGTAACATATTATCACCTTTCTCTCAAGTTCCACCGTGTAGCTTTCAAATAAATATTCCCGATCTCTTGGCCTTTCAACAGTGCTGAATCGTTCATCATGTTCAAACATACTTATAGCTTTATTGATCATGGAAAATGATTAACTAGAAATTATGAGGTGGATTAGTTGAAGTTCCGCCTAAAGAGATCAACTAAAAATAAATTCTTAAATCAATCAAGCAGAAACATACCTCCATCTTGTGGATGATGTAAGTTCTTTACACTCCTGAAAAGAGAATATGCATAAAGAGTTAATTAATAGAAGAACAAATTAATCAGGTATTCTGTTCAACATACTTCCAACATCTTTGTGAATTCTTCCCGAGCTCTTTTCTGCTTCATGCGCCTCTCTTCAGCCTCTGGCTTCTTCCTTTGGCCCAAATACTGGATGGAAGATTAAATTGATTCAATGAGAGAACCCATATAGTGTGTCATTAACACAAATCTACAAAATAATATGCAACTACATTGTGCCATTGAATTAGTGCACTTGATGCAGACTGAACATTTGCAGACTCCAGAAGTGCTTTGAATGCAATTTTTGCTTCCTAAAAGAACAATGTAATGCTGTATTAAAGATAAAATAAATGATAGAAAAGAAGGATATCATACTTCCCAAGTTTTTTTAAAAAATAGATTATCCATAACATTCAAAATTCTTACCAGCTTTAAGGTTCACAATCCAAATTAGGGAAAACGAAACTATTCAAAGAATAATGAAATTAGTTTAGGATAACACTAATTCACTACCCCAATTTCACAAAACAAGTTTCAATTTCAAAATTGAAATCTGAATTCAAAAGCTAGGGTTAGGGTTTGGGAAAATTTGGGGATTCTTGAAATTAGATAAAGTGAGAAAATCACTCACCCAACCAAGAGGAAGAAGGAGACGTGGTGGCTGAAGATGGTGGCGACGGCAGCGGCGCGACGGCAGCATCAACGTTCCAAAAGCAACCATGACGGAGACGGCTTCCTAACGGCTCACCAACCTGACAGAAAGCGAGGTTGTAGTCCTCTCCACTCCATGCGGTGGTGGACGGTGCTCCACGACGGCTCACTTGGTGGCTGGAACCTCAACCACGGCGGGGGAACAAAGTCGCAGCGACGGAGCAAACGAACCAGATGCGTGGCTCGCGTGGTTTCTTCCCTGGTCCAGGCACGAGCGGCGGTTGGAGGTTCTCAGGGGAGGCGGCGCGACTGGACAAGCCAGAGAGAAGGAGGAGAGGATTTCGGTCTTTTGCAAAGTCAGAGGGTGGAAGAGTGAAGATGTGGGTGTGTGTCTGTTGAAGAAGAAAAGGAGAAATAAGAAACGAAGGGGTCGTGCGTTTTCTGACCGGGAAAGAAGAGAAAAAAATTCCTTTTTCATTTTCTTTGTTTTCTTTTAGTTAGGAGTAGGTAGAATGTGTGGTTGAAATTTATTTTAGGAAAAGAATAATAATATTGACCATTAGATATAAAACAATGAGTGACAAATATATACTTTCAAAATTCAAATTAGAGTAAAGGTTGGTGGTTGAATTGATCCACCAAGAAAATCAGTGATTCAAAAGTAATCTCTAGTTAACACTAAACCAATTTATTTTCAAATCTAAAATTAAATAGAGTAACATCTGAAAATAAATTCCTTTGAATCATATTATTTAAAATATTTTTATAAAGACAGAATAATAGTGACAATCGCGTAACATTATTGTCCTGCAAGCGTGTATATACTGCAGTAACGCACTGTTAACGTACCCAATAAAATAATTTTAAATGAGTAAATAAAATTACTCAAACTACACAACATAAAAATAACCAAAAATAAACATCCAGATAATTAATTATTTCAATAAAATAATTAAACGTATATGTGAAAAACTAGGGTGTTACACACTACAGTAGCACATTGCTAACGTAATCAATAAAATAATTTTAAATGAGTAAATATAATTATTCAAACTAAACAACATAAAAATAAACAAACTTAAACATCCAGATAATTAATTACTCCAATAAAATAATTAAACATCTATATGAAAACTGGGATGTTACATATAACAAAATAAACATACACATCCAAATAAAATAATTAATCATATGTGTAAAAACTAAGGTGTTACACGTGACACAAATTCTCGATTTGATCCCTATACATAAAAAATTATTAAAATGGTCCTTATGAGTACAAAAAGTCGCCATTTGGTCCCTGCCATACAAAATTTTAGGGACAGATTTAATTATGTTTTTCTCGTATAGGGACCAAACGGGTAATGTATAGGGACCAAATGGAGATTTTTAGTACGTATAAATTTATGGCACCGTGATTATGTTGCCTATTTTTTGTTGTTGTATATTAGTCTATTGTTATAAATTTTTACAACAATTTAATTTCTAAAATTTAATTTTTGAATTTAATTTTACATTTTACATTTTATTACTCTAAATATGTTTTTTAATTTTTTTCATAAATCTTGTTTACTTTTAAATTTATTAAGATCAAATATTTTAATCATATTTGTAAGATAAATTATTTAATCTTTTTCAATAAAAATATAAAAAATAACAAATCCGTGTGAAATCTGTCTCAAATTTTCGGACAGATTTCAAACAGATGTAAGATAAATCAAGAAAAATATAAAAAATAACAAATCCGTGTGAAATCTGTCTCAAATTTTCGGACAGATTTCAGACGGATGTAAGATAAATCAAGAAAAATATAAAAAACAACAAATCCGTGTGAAATCTGTCTCAAATTTTCGGACAGATTTCAGACGGATGTAAGATAAATCAAGAAAAATATAAAAAACAACAAATCCGTGTGAAATCTGTCTCAAATTTTCGGACAGATTTCAGACGGATGTAAGATAAATCAAGAAAAATATAAAAAATTACAAATCCGTGTGAAATTTGTCTCAAATTTTCGGACAGATTTCAGACGGGTGATTGAAAAGACCCAAGATAAAAAAAATATGAAACCGATCCGTGCGAAATCTGTGGGAAATATTTTGGCGCATTATTGGCACGAAAGTTTGAGACAAAGTAGAGACGAATTTGAGACGGAATCTCATTGAAAATTACATTCGTCTCAAATCCGTCCGAAATGTTCATAAAATTTCATACGGAAACATTTCCGTCCGAAAATTCCGTCTGAAAATTCAAGTTTTCTTGTAGTGGTAGTATGGGTAGGGGATGATGTAGTATGGATTGGTGAGGGTATAGAATGGGTGGGGGATGGTGTAGAATGGGTGGGGAAGGCTCCCGTAGGTGGCGATAGGGTAGGTGCAGTAGGGATGGGGGTGGGTGCGTTGGGTACGGAGGGACCTCTAGGAAAGCGAGCAAGCACCTGGGACTTCACAGTGTATCGTCCCCGCTTAGCCTTCCCCTTCCCTTTATCACCGCTAGGCATTGGGGGGGAGGGGGGGCGGCTGTCCTCCTGATGCTGACATATCTATTTTTATAGCACGATTACAAATCAGTGTAAAAACAATAAGTAATCGACATTTAACAGTCTAATCTAAGCAAGTATTTTTATATAACAATAGTTGTTAAGTCTTACATTATATTTCATAAGCAAATATTTAAAATACAATTAAAAATAACATAATAGTAAACTTCATATTCAGACTCGGTATCGTCATCTGATTGTAAGTTTGACTCTTCTTCTTCTTGCATTGAGTCATCACTCTGGATTTGTTCCTCTGATGATGCATGCATGGATGCCTGATTACCAATGACCACTTCTTCCCCTTCATTTGCAGATCCCAACATGCCAGCAACACGCTCGACCTCTGTTGTTTTGGTTTCAACGACTCAACAGGGGGGGTGAATTGAGTTTTCAAAAAATATTTCCCTCTTAAAACTTTTTCACAAAGCTTTATAAATCAGAGTTGCGGATTAGTGCCCTCAGGATCTTTAACAAGATCAATGAAGGGTTTGTACAAAATCTTGAATAGAAGGTGATGAGGATAAGAAAGATTAATTCAGAAAGATTCAGAATAGGTTCGATTTTAATAATCAGTAATAGTTCAATTTCAGTAATAACAAAATATAGTTTATACAGATCAAGAACAGAAATTATATTGAACTTTAAACATCAAAGTTACAGGTTCTTGAACATAAATAGAAAGTAAAGGAGTTTGAGTTTAGGGATACCACACAACTAGATTTATCCTGGTTCAGTCACCACCACTGTGACCTACATCCAGTCCCCACTCCACCTGTGGGATTTCACACACTAACACACAAGCTTTACCAGGTAGCTTGAAAAACTTTCACACCATAGAACACTCCTTCACCTCGAGATACCACACTCTTATGAAGAGCCTCAATGTTCAACCTTAGGGATACCTCACCCTAATCACTCAAAGAGATTCCCTCTCTCTTTACAATCAAAAGTAAAAACAAAAGATGATTCCGAACTCTCAGTAGTCAGATAAACAAATTGAAGCACTTTGAGTATTGAAACACTCTTTTCTAAGTAAGCTCAATAAAGATGATGAATGATTTTCACAATTGATTTCTCAAAACGATTTTGTAAAACTGTGATATGTTATGATATTCGTATATGTTGTTTAAGTGTTCCTTTGATCCCTCTTTATATAGAAAACAAGTTATAGTCGTTGGGATCAATCAAAACAGATTTGGATCTGATTAACAGAATCTGTTTTCTTGATTCTCGTTCTTGAAATAAGATTCTGATTGTTCTTGTAGAATTCGCGTCCATAAAATAACCGATTCCATTTGGAAAAATAGCCGCGTCTATCTTAAAAAATAACCGCGTCCATCTTTAAAAAATTGTAGAGTCCATTTGAAGAAAATAGTCGCGTCCATTTGCCATGTTAGCAGACGGGAGTACTAACACAAAGTAATTGGACGTGCTCCAACTAGTAGACGAGCTCCATATGCCATGTCAGTGGACGGAGCTTCTCATTAAGATCTTAGCAAGTCCAAAGACTTGTGTGGACGAGCACTTTTATCACTTCAGTGGACGTGCACTTGTGTCACTTTAGTGGACGTGCGCTTATATCACTTTAGTGGATGTGCGCTTGTATCACCTTAGGTGACGTGCTATTCCCAGTGTTGGACGAGCACATATATTATTACAGTGTTGGACGAGCGCTATGAAATCTTATTTCAAAAATCATTTTCATTTACGAAAACTTATTCCTTTTAATGCAGGATATGAAAAATGATTTTCTTTCATGCATCTTTTCAAATTGATCTTATTTGTGAATAAGAGATTTCATCTCTTACAAATCATCTAAGACTTAACACTAATTTCTTCGTTAAGCTCTTGTCTTGATGATTCCTTGTTCTTCGTCCTTGCTCTTTGATTCCTCCAAGTTCTTCTTTGAACATTCTCCTTTAATTGCTCACTGAACTTGTTGAATATTGCTTGATACCCGTCTTTACAATTTAACACTAAAAACATTTGCATATAGATTAAGTTTTATTTGTCATATATCAAAATTTCTAAGTCATTGAGTTTAACAATCTCCCCCTTTTTTATTATGACAAACCTTTTGACAAATTATAAGATCAGAGTATAAGTGTAGCAGACGCTAAGTGTTTTTGACAGATTTATATCATGGTATTGATGGGCGCGAATCCGCAAGTGAACGGCTTCGTCATCAAGTAATAAAAAGATCGAACCCACAGAGATCGTGATCTTAAATAACTATCAATTTTTAAATCAATTAAACTGGACTAGAAAAAGATTTGGAAAAGATTTGGTTTTTAAAAGGTTAACTAACAAATCAAATATCTAAAACGAAATCAAAAACAAAATAGGAAAGTAAATCAAATATGAGATTTTTCAATATCAAAAGAGATTCCCAGGAATTGGGTTACCAACAAGACTGCTCATGTTACTAAATTGACTACCCCTCTTGTTAATAATCAAAATTGCTTTGAAGGCGAATTTATCCTAAATAAGTTAATGTTCCCTCTCGGGATACAAGAACCGTGCCCAATTAAACCAACCCCTACTCTCGTGGTAATTGAATTTAAATTGAACCCTTTAAGTTTTGTGACAATTCGTGAACCCTCGAAGGACCGCTTCTAACTCTCGTGATTTAAGTCCTAAGTTCAATCCCTATAGATCCAATACCTAATTTCACCGCTAGGTTCCTCCTTAGAGTATCTATGACATGCAAATAAGTGTGCACCAAATTCACAAGTAATTCATGCAATAGGAATCAAATCGAAAGCAAATTGGGATTAACAAGAAGTAAAATGTCAATTCATAACGTAAAATAAGTCTTGGGCATAGCCCCAATTCCTAGAAATAAAAACAACTACTCAAGCATTACCGTGTTCATAGCAAGCATGATTAACAAAAGCATAAAAAAACCTAAGAGGAAAGAAGAAATTGAGAAGAAGAGAAATCCTAGTTTTTTGCCTAAGGTAACAGCCCAAGTCCTCCCTATTTTCGAGCCTTGGAGACCTATTTATAATGTAGGGTAACTTGAATCCCAAGCAATTACAAAATTAGATCAAATCAGCTTTTAAAATTCCAGATATTGCTCGTCGCGGCCGTGATGCCTGTCACGGCCAGGCCGTGATGGGTTCTGACTTGGAAATGGCTTCGCTGCTGGGTCTGTCACGGCCGTAACCACCATCACGGCCTAGCTGTGATCAGTTCTTCCTGTGAGGGTCTGGTTCAGTTGGTATGTCACGACCGTGATGGCTATCATGGCCTTGCCGTGACTAGTTTCGAGTTTATCCTTCTTTCTTTTCAGTCCTACTCGATCATGGCCGTGATGGGCACTGTTTATCTCATTTTCTTGGTTTTCAAGCTCCGTCTTCATGAAAGCTCCAACATAACTAATCCTGAGCATTTTAATCTTCAATTCCTGCACACCGACACCACAAAACCACCTTACCCGTTCCAAGGTAAAAACTAACAAAAATCAAACTAAAAATGCCTAAACTCTATGAAAATGCATGCAATATGATAAAGAAATATGAGGTGTAATCACACTCATCAAACGTCCCCAAGCTTAAGATTTTGCTTGTCCTCAAGCAATAACCAAGGCCAGACAAGATAAACAGTCAGAGCATGGGTAGTGAACCAAGAACCCGAGTAATAAATCCAAGTAATAGGAATATCCAATAAGAAGCCAAGAGACAATCAATTTCAAGTCCAATTAGAAGCTTAGGTTCCCTAAATCCATACCTCTCACTAATTCGGGCACTCTTCTCACCTCACTCAAGTGTTTAGGGACATTTGACAATTCACTCAATTTCCTCAAGGAAGGTACCCTACCATAAGCTTGACTATTAACCAAATCTCTACTTTATTAATGAAACACATAAGAATCAAGAGGTCTTTTATTTTGGTTGTAATGGGGCCATGGGATTAATCGTTAGGTGGGGAAATCAAGAAAAGGAAAATTCAATAAGGCTAAACAAAATATCAAACAATGCAAAGCATGACAACCTTCTAAAATACATTTTTGGGCTTTAATTCACTTTTCCACCTTTCCTTTTTTTTTTCTCACTTTCTTTTTCACATCCCCATCTCCATTTTTTTTTGTTTATTTCATTTTATTTTCTTTTTCTTCAATTTGGAGAAGGGGAGATCTCCAACTAAAGAGAAATATTTTCCTAACTTTTTCGTCCCGCAATTTATTTTTTCAAACCACCTTTTTGTCCTTTTTGCAATACTTTAAAAGGTGTCATACCAAGCATCATTCATCAAAATAAATCAAGGTACCAAGAAAAGTATTTTATTCTATTAGGCTCAAAATTGGACAACTAAGTGGTAGCATTTAGTCAGTCAAAGCTCAGAAAAATACCTAGTGCCTCAATCATTTTCAAATATGTTTTCAAAAAATTTTAAGTTTCAAAACGGTTTCAAGTCAAGTTCTAGAGAACACAATCCAAGAGGAATAAAACACTCAATCACAAAGAATGGGGTAGATTTAGTGAGTACCCCTTTTAGGCTCAAAAAATCTCACATTTAGTAGTTTAAAATCAATGAGAAACACAAATCTAAGGAACCATATGCTAATTATCAACTATCAGAAGATCATCTCAAGCATTTTTATTTTTAGCCTATCACAAGAATACAAAAATTGGGTTAAAAAATTCACTGTCTCAATTCATTTGGCACAAAGTTCTCACAATTGTATGCATACTCTAAGCAAGGGGCAATCTAATCATGTGATTATTCAAAACTACGCCTATATGAAAGCTGAGACACCCCGTTGTGCCCCATTGTATTATTACATTAAAACCTTAATATTTATTTACTTAATCGCGCGCTTACTGTTGAAAATACGTAAAAATTATAACTTAAATAATAATCATATAACTTCTACAAATACAAAACACACCAAAACTATATTACATAAATACACACATAATTATTCTTTATTTTACACAACACGGTTTAGGGTATCCTCTCAGTAGGATCCCACACCGGTACTTATTTATACAAACATGCTTATAACTAACTGAAAACAAGAAACGTCTTATATGACTCACTGGCCCTAAACTTACTACTTTATATTATTAGAATCAGTAGGTTGTTCTCCAACGTCATCTTCATACGAAATGTCATTCAACTCCTAAACAACCTCCATCTCGTACAAGGCTCCATCCATCTCCTCAGCAACATATTCGTCCATCTGGTCTTCTAACGTAACAAAGTAGACATACACAAAAATACAGAAATAGGGAGATAAGAAACAATTCTATCATCATAAGTGGAAAAGATTCATAGCATATAATACAATAATAGTCACAGACACGCATCATTCAAAATCAACAATCATCCTCAATTCACTATATCATCCTCTACCCTCCAACTCATGCAACTAAACCTTTATGCTGACGTGGCCACTGCTAATCCTGTCACACATCCCTCGTTAGGAATGTCAGTTAGTCGTCCAAGTGACACGTTCCCAACGCCGGTGCACATTCACATCCATGGTGTACATCCATGGTGAGAATGCTCATGCAAAGCAATGACACTATAGCTGCACAAGATCAGGTGCACACCCTGGTTCTCTCTCTCAACTTTATCAAGGGTGCTCATGCATAGCAATGACACTATAGTTGCACAACTTAAATTCTAATTTGGAACGGTCCACGAGAACTTCGGACCTCGTGTATCTCAAATACACGGTTATGAACACCAATGCAACATATGATTCTCACTGACTTTTATCAATAACAACCTAGTACCTCAAGCTTTTCCTCATAACCTCCACTTACATACTATATCACATTACTTCTATACCATAATAGCGAGGCACTTATAATTCATATTCAAAACTCTCACCCAAACAAAATACCTCCGAGCAATATATATCTTTCCTTAAAATAATCTAAGCATAGTATTAAACACAGGCAGATCATGCATAACACATTAATCAACAGAATATTCAAACATCTCAATATCATATAAGGCAATTTATCACAACCAAATAATTAACAAAGTCAGACTCTGTCACGGCCTGGCCGTGATAGCCATCACGGCCGTGACAGACATCCCAAGCAAGAATTCTACAAAACAGAACCTGTCACGACCTGGCCATGACAACCATCACGGCCGTGACAGACAACAAACATCCTCAATATCATAATTATTCAAACACCGAAACAATACGTCACATGCAGATGGAATACCTCAACCGGCGTATCACAAACAGTCAAAAGTAAATAATTCAGACATCCTCAAATATGAATAATCAACCTAAGGCGATAAACCTACAATTCCCAAATCGTCATTGGTTTTACGGAAAAGATTCCAATACGATTTTGGTATTGTCGATTACTCGACCACTAGTAGGGTTTAGGTCGCCCTACACCATTATTATAAATTATATACTACTTATCGGTTCCGACGATGGAATGGTTCTTTCTCCCACCTGAGTTATCACCGGAAACACGTACACGACGATCCTCGTTATCCCGCCACGAGTTAACACAACCACCTTCATTCAAACAACATAACTATAATTAATAAACTAACAACCATCTATGACACTTTAGGGCTAGGTTACGCCAAGACTTAGAAAATAGGTTTAGGATTATCTTCTTAATGCCATCTTTTGGATCTTAGTTACTAGAATCTTAACTAACATAGATTACTTATTACAAGACTAAAATTTGAAACAAAATCCTCTAACCTTTAGGGTCAGGGTTTCGGCCCATATTAGTAATTTAAGCTAGGGATTTTTGTTGGACCTAAGCTCTTGGATTTAAGCTATACATGTATTATATAACTTAAGTCAAGTACTAACATTCAAAACAAACAACAAAACACCAAACCCATTTTCCTACCTAGGTTCTGCCATTAATGGTTAATAGGGAAGGAAAATGATTTTGATCACATTCTCTTGGATAAATAAAGGAGGGATCATAACTAGATCATAGAAATTGGTTTCACATTTTTATGATTTTTCTACAATTTTCTAGAATTATTTGAAGTTCTAGATCTAGGAATGGAAAAATATTATTCATGGCATAAACATGAGAAATAAATGAATATGAAAGCTTATGTGATCAAGGAGATGAGATTTTACCTCTTGAAGATTGAAGAAATGAAGAAAATGATCAACCTTCACTAAGCTGAAAACTGGACAGCTTGAGGGTGTGATGGTATTGTGAGTGTATCTCACAATATACTGATCCAAAAATCATTAACGTTGGCTTGATAGAAAGATAATAATAAAAGGAACAACTTTGGTGTTGAAGGTTTCATTTGGTTCGGATCATAAAAGGGGTGAAAAGGGACTTATTTCTTCTGTTTCGTGGGTTGCTGAGAATTCTGGGCAGTTTCGGTATTTTGATCCTATCTCCCAATCCACTTATCCGTTTTCGATGATCTTTAGCTTGTTGGAAATAAGAGAGAAATAGGAACAACTTTTATGTTGAGTGTTTTCCGAGTTTCAGAAATAAAGAGGGTCATATGTTTGGTGGGAATTTGGTGTTCTTAGGGTTTTGTAACTTAGTTGGTGGGGAAGATGAAGAGAATGAAGAAAATGAGTGAAAGGGGAGGGAGGCCACGGTTTTGAAGAGTATTTATAGGCTATATTTAGGCTTTGTTTTGTTATAAGGAATTGATTTAATGGGTTTTGTGATTATTTAATTAATATAAGTTTAACCATAGTTAATAATTAACTTAACTAGGGTTACTTTGCTTAACTATGGTTATTAAATATGTGGCTCACATTTGATGGAGGTGTGGCTGATTTTGGGCCACACAAAGTGACTCACTAATGAGTCACCGATCTTATCCGATAGCGGTTCCCGGAAATTCCGTACGCAGCTTCGTCGTTTACCCGATCTCGGTTTTTGAGAGGAAAATAATGAAACGAAAGCAAAATGAAATAGGTAAGATTTATTGGTGGTGGATGCACGAAATTGGAGAGATGTGGGAGGTTTTCAACCACGTAAAATGAGTGGTTAAGAGTGCGTAGATGCGTCTTGTTAATACCCGCGAAAGCTTGGGGGTATTTTGGTCTTTTTACCTAAATGTCATGATTACTTGCATTTAATGCTCATAAATTCTTGGTGACTCATCCTCCATGAGTCATCATGTATGACTCGTTGTCTCGATCTCTTGGCGGGTCTCTGCACTTCCCTTCTCGACTCGTCGGTTCCCGATTAGGGTTTTATACCCGCGTAAAAGCACAATATTTTATTTTCGGTTGAAAATTTTCAAAACAACCAAACTCGTTAGAAATATGATTTAAATATAAACCATTTCGTTCACGAGTCAAAATTTGGTTTTCTGCCCAGTAAAATTATACTGTCAGTGAAAACGCAGACCGGGTTCCGTCTGAATTTTCAACCCAAATTATTATCGTAAGCTTCTACCCTAAGATAGAGTATGAATATGATTTTTATTTCATAAAAATCAATCTCCATGAACTCGGATAAAAATATAAATAAATACATTTATACCGGTTAATACAGCGAAAATATTTTTACTCAAAAAAAATCGGAAAATAAAAAGTAGGGTGTTACATTACTACCCCTCTTAGAAAAAAATTCCGTCCTCGGAATTTCTTAACTCAAAACTAGACATCATCTTGCAATCGTATCTTAATCTAAAGATCCCACATTATATTTCTCATCGCTTTTTTTCCCCTACGTAACAGCGGTAACTTCATAACATAATTCATTCTTATATCATTCTATTTATCCTCGAACTTATCCATCACTGTATTCTATTCATTGTTCTTAACCTTTCCAACTTGATCTAACATCCTTAAAGGACATAATCAAAACTTAATCCCTTCCTCTTCTTACTACTGATCCATTAAAGAATCTTATTTCAACATCTAACAGCCGTAATTAACACCACAATCGAACTACCCTAACTTCCTACTTCATGTATCCAATCACAGTCTTAGTTCCTTAGAATGTATTTCACTATTCTGGATTATATCAAAATCACACCTTTCAAATCTCCAAATAAACATCTAAACACTCCGTAAGATAAATTGCAATCAAAAGATCAACACCCGTTAGGATTATCTAACTTAACAAATTTGAATTTCTCTAGTAACCTCAATTTACATCAGAAATCATCTTTTCTGCTCATATTCATCTTAGGTGAAAGCTCATATTCTACTTAGGTGAAATTACTATATACACTTTTGTTTACTCTTCCCAAACTCATACAATCCATCTTAACTACGATCATTAATCATTGCCCTAGATTCCATAATGATACTATGCCTCGATCAACATTTGATTTATAGTAATTGTCTTACTCACTGATACCGATCTTAATCTTACCAGTCATATCTATATCTCAAAACTCCCATCACTTCCTATTTATCCTACTACAGGGAAACAATACTTAGGTACTATACCTAGATTATATGTTGCTCAATCAAGTCTTAATTGTAATCCATAACCATCAGAGCTTAAGGTGAAATCCTAACTCGCCATTTAAACAAGAACAACATATCATTATAACCATTATCTAAAAAATAAAAGGCTACAAAGCTTCAACCAAATGAATCCTATACTAGATAAGCTCCAAACTAATTCGTTATCTCTTTATTATTTTCAAGGACTACCCATACTATCCAAATATATCAAGCACTTAAGATAAAGTTCCCTTAATACCAATTATCCCACAACAATCTATACTTTCACTGTACTTGATTTTAAACAAGCAGGAAAACCACAACCGACTAACTAACAAAACTTACGAATTTCCGTCACCATTTTCAGACTTTCCCACCAAGAACACGATTTCCACTTCCGTAAGATTATCGACAAGTGTTTACAATAAATGTCATATTCTTAACAACTATATGACACTGATGTCAGACACATACCTTATATGAGATCTGCAGAGTGAGAAGGTTCAACTCCCCTCACTGTAAACACTCTCCCAGTGACCCACTGTCCGCAATCTCTAGCTATATGACCAGGTTTTCCACAGTGGAAGCAACTAGGTTTCTCCTTGCAATTTCTAACATGATGAGGTCCTCCGCATCTAAAGCAAGTTAATCTCTTCTGTGGTTGCTGACCTGCTCCTAGATCTCTTCTCCTTGCTTCACCTCCATAACTTCCAGCTCCTTTATCAGCAGCTACCGTCTGCTGCCTATTTCTCTGTCTACACTTACGAGCATAATGACCTGGTTTACCACAATGGAAACAACTAGGTTTTTCCGTGCAATCTCTAAAATGATGCGATCCTCCACATCCGAAGCAAACATAGACTTGTTGTTGTTGATCCGATCTAACCACTAGTGTTGGTGCAGCTGTCTGCACTGGTTTAGTATATGGTCCCCATCTCCCTTGAGAACCACTCTCTACCCTCCTTGGAGAACCTGATCGATTAGGGCCTCCACTTCTTGGTTGTTTCAGCTCAGCATCTTGCCTCTGGTCTATGCTTTCTATAGCACTGCAACTATCAACCAACTCCGGAGAACACTGAATATCTAAATACACTACAGCTCTTCGCAGCTCATGTCACAATCCTTCTTCAAACCTTCTACACCGTCAATCCTCATCTGGGAATCTCTGATAGAATTCTGAAAACTTAATCAGAGCCTCAAAGCGTGATACATAATCGCCTACAGTCATATTTCCTTGTCGGAGGCTAGTAAACTTCCTCTCCTTCGCACGTCGGACTACATTCAGAAAATACTTCTCGAAGAAGCATTCAGTAAACAACTTCCAGCAGATAATCCTACCCTATAACTCCAGTATTCTTATCTTACCTCTCCACCAAGACTTTGCTTCTCCAGTTAACATGTATGCAGCATAAGTCACTTTCCTCTCCTCCATGCAGCGCATGGTGTCAAATATCTTCTCTATCTCTTGTACCCACCATTCGGCCTTCTTTGGGTCATAGTCCCCTCGGAACTGTGGTGTCTTCCCTTTTAGGAAAGTAATCAATTCTGCCTCTTCAGTTTCAATGGCTGTTATTTGATTCTGCAGTTCCTGCTGCTCTTTGTTTATTTGTAGCATCTTCATATTCTGCTGTGTTTGAAATAGCAAGGCAGCAGCTATCGTTTCCATGATATTGGGAGTCGCAGATGACTCTCCTCCATTTCCATTAGGATTAACCTTACCATTTTCAGCTCCCATGGTTCCCTCAGGAGATCTATCGCCACTAATAATCGGACTTCTTCTTCCATGAGCCATGATTCTGTAACAGAAATCATCCTCTCTCATCAGTATGACATATAATACTACATAGACAGGTATATAAATACCATATTCCATACTAATGTTAATTATCGCATCGGGTTCGGACACACTACCCAACTTCTAAGCATAGTTAAAATCCGATGTGGACTCAACTAGACACGGCCAGTAACAACATCCTAGACCTCACAGTCCGATTAGAATCGAACTGCTCTGATACCACCAAATGATACACCCCGTTGTGCCCCATTGTATTATTACATTAAAACCTTAATATTTATTTACTTAATCGCGCGCTTACTGTTGAAAATACGTAAAAATTAAAACTTAAATAATAATCATATAACTTCTACAAATACAAAACACACCAAAACTATATTACATAAATACACACATAATTATTCTTTATTTTACACAACACGGTTTAGGGTATCCTCTCAGTAGGATCCCACACCGGTACTTATTTATACAAACATGCTTATAACTATCTGAAAACAAGAAACGTCTTATATGACTCACTGGCCCTAAACTTTCTACTTTATATTATTAGAATCAGTAGGTTGTTCTCCAATGTCATCTTCATACGGAATGTCATTCAACTCCTAAACAACCTCCATCTCGTACAAGGCTCCATCCATCTCCTCAGCAACATATTCGTCCATCTGGTCTTCTAACGTAACAAAGTAGACATACACAAAAATACAGAAATAGGGAGATAAGAAACAGTTCTATCATCATAAGTGGAAAATATTCATAGCATATAATACAATAATAGTCACAGACACGCATCATTCAAAATCAACAATCATCCTCAATTCACTATATCATCCTCTACCCTCCAACTCATGCAACTAAACCTTTATACTGACGTGGCCACTACTAATCCTGTCACACATCCCTCGTTAGGAATGTCAGTTAGTCGTCCAAGTGACACGTTCCCAACGCCGGTGCACATTCACATCCATGGTGAGAATGCTCATGCAAAGCAATGACACTATAGCTGCACAGTACCGCCGGTGCACACCCTGGTTCTCTCTCTCAACTTTATCAAGGGTGCTCATGCATAGCAATGACACTATAGTTGCACAACTTAAATTCTAATTTGGAACGGTCCACGAGAACTTCGGACCTCGTGTATCTCAAATACACGGTTATGAACACCAATGCAACATATGATTCTCACTGACTTTTATCAATAACAACCTAGTACCTCAAGCTTTTCCTCATAACCTCCACTTACATACTATATCACATTACTTCTATACCATAATAGCGAGGCACTTATAATTCATATTCAAAACTCTCACCCAAACAAAATACCTCCGAGCAATATATATCTTTCCTTAAAATAATCTAAGCATAGTATTAAACACAGGCAGATCATGCATAACACATTAATCAACAGAATATTCAAACATCTCAATATCATATAAGGCAATTTATCACAACCAAATAATTAACAAAGTCAGACTATGTCACGGCCTGGCCGTGATAGCCATCACGGCCGTGACAGACATCCCAAGCAAGAATTCTACAAAACAGAACCTGTCACGGCCTGGCCATGACAACCATCACGGCCGTGACAGACAGCAAACATCCTCAATATCATAATTATTCAAACACCGAAACAATACGTCACATGCAGATGGAATACCTCAACCAGCGTATCACAAACAGTCAAAAGTAAATAATTCAGACATCCTCAAATATGAATAATCAACCTAAGGCGATAAACCTACAATTCTCAAATCGTCATTGGTTTTACGGAAAAGATTCCAATACGATTTTGGTATTGTCGATTACTCGACCACTAGTAGGGTTTAGGTCGCCCTACACCATTATTATAAATTATATACTACTTATCGGTTCCAACGATGGAATGGTTCTTTCTCCCACCTGAGTTATCACCGGAAACACGTACACGACGATCCTCGTTATCCCGCCACGAGTTAACACAACCACCTTCATTCAAACAACATAACTATAATTAATCAACTAACAACCATCTATGACACTTTAGGGCTAGGTTCGGCCAAGACTTAGAAAATAGGTTTAGGATTATCTTCTTAATGCCATCTTTTGGATCTTAGTTACTAGAGTCTTAACTAACATAGATTACTTATTACAAGACTAAAATTTGAAACAAAATCCTCTAACCTTTAGGGTTAGGGTTTCGGCCCATATTAGGAATTTAAGCTAGGGATTTTTGTTGGACCTAAGCTCTTGGATTTAAGCTATACATGTATTATAGAACTTAAGTCAAGTACTAACATTCAAAACAAACAACAAAACACCAAACCCATTTTCCTACCTAGGTTCGGCCATTAATGGTTAATAGGGAAGGAAAATGATTTTGATCACATGCTCTTGGATAAATAAAGGAGGGATCATAACTAGATCATAGAAATTGGTTTCACATTTTTATGATTTTTCTACAATTTTCTAGAATTATTTGAAGTTCTAGATCTAGGAATGGAAAAATATGATTCATGGCATAAACATGAGAAATACATGAATATTAAAGCTTATGTGATCAAGGATATGAGCTTTTACCTCTTGAAGATTGAAGAAATGAAGAAAATGATCAACCTTCACTAAGCTGAAAACTGGACAGCTTGAGGGTGTGATGGTATTGTGAGTGTATCTCACAATATACTGATCCAAAAATCATGAAAGTTCACTTGATAGAAAGATAATAAGAAAAGGAATAACTTTGGTGTTGAAGGTTTCATTTTGTTCGGATCATAACATGGGTGAAAAGGGACTTATTTCTTCTGTTTCGCGGGTTGCTGAGAATTCTGGGCAGTTTCGGTATTTTGATCCTATCTCCCAATCCACTTATCCGTTTTTGATGATCTTTAGCTTGTTGGAAAGAAGAGAGAAAGTGGAACAACTTTTATGTTGAGTGTTTTCCGAGTTTCAGAAATAAAGAGGGTCATATGTTTGGTGTGAATTCGGTGTTCTTAGGGTTTTGTAACTTAGTTGGTGGGGAAGATGAAGAGAATGAAGAAAATGAGTGAAAGGGGAGGGAGGCCACGGTTTTGAAGAGTATTTATAGGCTATATTTAGGCTTTGTTTGGTTATAAGGAATTGATTTAATGGGTTTTGTTATTATTTAATTAATATAAGTTTAACCATAGTTAATAATTAACTTAATTAGGGTTACTTTGCTTAACTATGGTTATTAAATATGTGGCTCACATTTGATGGAGGTGTAGCTGATTTTGTGCCACACAAAGTGACTCACTAATGAGTCACCGATCTTATCCGATAGAGGTTCCCGGAAATTCCGTACGCAGCTTCGTCGTTTACCCGATCTCGGTTTTTGAGAGGAAAATAATGAAACGAAAGCAAAATGAAATAGGTAAGATTTATTGGAGGTGGATGCACAAAATTGGAGAGATGTGGGAGGTTTTCAACCACATAAAATGAGTGGTTAAGAGTGCGTAGATGCGTCTTGTTAATACCCGCGAAAGCTTGGGGGTATTTTGGTCTTTTTACCTAAATTTCATGATTACTTGCATTTAATGGTCATAAATTCTTGGTGACTCATCCTCCATGAGTCATCATGTATGACTCGTTGTCTCGATCTCTTGGCGGGTCTCTGCACTTCCCTTCTCGACTCGTCGGTTCCCGATTAGGGTTTTATACCCGCGTAAAAGCATAATATTTTATTTTCGGTTGAAAATTTTCAAAACAACCAAACTCGTTAGAAATATGATTTAAATATAAATCATTTCGTTCACGAGTGAAAATTTGGTTTTCTGCCCAGTAAAATTATACTGTCAGTGAAAACGCAGACCGGGTTCCGTCTGAAATTTCAACCCAAATTTTTATCGTAAGCTTCTACCCTAAGATAGAGTATGAATGTGATTTTTATTTCATAAAAATCAATCTCCATGAACTCGGATAAAAATATAAATAAATACATTTATACCGGTTAATACAACGAAAATATTTTTACTCAAAAAGAATCGGAAAATAAAAAGTAGGGTGTTACAAAAGCAACATGAAAAATGCAAAAAAAAATAAAATAAAAAATACCTCTACCCAAGCTTAAAAACTTACATTGTCCCCAATGTAAATAATCAAGTCGGAGAGAGGAGAAAAATGGAACAACTCACCGAGGTGGTGGTGGGTGCTGGCTCAGATGCTAGTCATAGAGCTAATGGAGGACGTGTCATGGCCGTGACATTCATCACGGGCAGGCCGTGATCAATTCTGGTGTCAAGCGAGTCCCCATCACTGACGTGATATACATCACGGCTGGGTCGTGATCAATTCGTGTCGTCTGGTTTCCAGCTGTTGGCTAATCACGGCCGTGACCCCCATCACGGCCTGGGCATGATCAATTCTGGTCTCTCATCATGGCCATGATGGATATCAGGGGCAGGCCATGATCTCCTCTTACTTTGTTTTTCCACGCCTTTTTGCTCTTCATGCCTTCATAACCTGAAAATACTTGGAAAAACCATCAATTTGTGATCTTTCTTCTTTTAATCTTCTCAAATTATTCAACAACAAAATTCAAATACAAATTAAAAAGGGAAAGAAAACTTGGGTTGCCTCCCAAGAAGCGCTTATTTACGGTCTTAAGCTTAACCATACTCCATTGGATCAACCGGGATCAGCTGGGCTTGGAAGTGCAAGGACACCTCTCTTCCAAGGAAGTCCATCAAAGAGCCTATTTTGTTCATATGGCCACATGCGCTTTCGATTTGCTCTTTTCACTCCGAGTTTCGTGGCCTTACTTCCTCCCGGCAGAAGTTTTAACTCCACATGTTGAGGAACTCCAATTTCATCATTGTTTGGCGCATCATTTGTCGTGCAAAGTTTGAGAGTTGCTTCCATGTTAAGCTCTTCCTTCACCTTTGGAGGCATTATCTCAATCCTGCATACATGACTCTCAAAAGGAGGGTTGTTATATGAGTTAGTCAAATCAAAATCCACCCTACCTTCCTCTACATTTAAAGAGAGCTTACCATTTTTTACATCTATTATTGCTCCAGCTGTGGCCAAGAATGGCCTTCCAAGAATGATAGGGAAATTAGAATTCCCGTTCATGTCCAACACCATGAAATCGGTAGGAATGAAAAATTTCCCTACCTTTATGGGAACATTCTCTAGTATGCCTAGAGGAGTTTTAGTTGAGCCATCCACAAATTGTAAAGAGAACTTGGATGGACTCAATTCTTTGGTTTCTAACCTCTCAAAGATGGTATGTGGCATCAAACTCGTACTAGCTCCTAAGTCACATAAGGCTTGGTCTATTTTCACTTCTCCAATTGAGCAAGCAATAGAAAAACTTCCTGGATCTTTTAGTTTAGGAGGCATATTAGTTTTTATCATGGCATCATGCTCCTCAATTAAGCTCTTAGTTTCTTTTTCTACTTGCTTTTTATTGACCAACCTTTGTGGGAAAGGTATTGGGGGTTGATAAGGTGGTGGAGGGACATACTTTGACTCTATCTCTTCTTGTTCACTCATGTCCTCCTTACATTCCACATCCTTTTCAACTACCCCAAGCTTATCATCCCTCAAGTATATAGGATTACAGTGCTATTGGGATTAACTTCGGGTTGTCCTGGAAACGTACCCTTAGTTCTAGAATATGTACTAGCTTGTTGGGCAATCTGAGTTTCTAACATCTTATTATGGATGACTAAGTTATCTACCTTAGATGTTAACTCTTTTATTTCCTCATTGACTGCCCTACCTTGTTGCCTAAACTCTTCATTTTGCTTTGTTTGAGTTTCAACAAAATTTTCCAAAAGAGACTCAAGTTTAGACTTTTGTACTTGAGGATACCCCGATGCGGGTTTCCTATTACCTTGGCCTTCTTGGAATTCATGGTTCAATGTGTTGTTGAAGTTCCCGTAGGAGAGATAAGGATTATTCTTCCTCACTTGGTTGTAAGGATTTGGAGGAGCATAATTTGGCAACTTCGGGTTCGTGTCATAGAAGTTGTGATAAGAGTTCACTTATTCCCCCGAAACACTAGATCTAGGAGCAATACCATGTGGGCACTCCATTATGTCGTGTCCCTACATTCCACAAATCTCACAAACAACATTAGTAGCACCTATTGAACTCACATTAGCCTTTTCAAGCTTATCAAATCGTTTATTCAATGAGTCAAATTTAGACATAATTAGATCAGTGCTATTCATTTCAAACCTACCCCCCGAAAGTTTTTTCGGGTTATTACCTCTTTCCGAACCCCATTGGTGATAGTTGGTGGCTACGTTTTCAATGATATTGAACGCTCGCAAATGAGGTCTATTCATAAAGGCTCCACCAGCTGCGGAGTCAAGTGACACCTTCGAAGAGTAATCTAATCCATTGTAGAAGGTATGCACTAACAACCACCTCTCGAGCCCATGATGTGGGCAAGACTCTAACAATCCTTTGTAACGATCCCAAGCTTCAGATAAGCATTCTCCGTCCTTTTGGAAGAAGCCGGTGATCTGAGTTCGTAGGTAAGCAGTCTTGGATGGAGGGAAGAATTTCTCCAAGAATGCCTGCTCCAGTTGGTCCCAAGTTGACAAAGTATTAGCGGGTACTTGCTTCAACCAAGGTTTTACCTTTCCAGTCAGAGAGGAGGGGAATAACCTCAAGCGAATAGCATCAATCGGGGCACCATGAATTCTTATTGCATCGGTGAACTCCAAGAATGTCTCCACATGATCAGTCGGGTCCTCCGAGGGTAATCCTCCAAATTGATGTTGCCTAATCATGCCAATTAATAGAGGCGGTATAGTGTAGCTCTTCGCCTCAATTTCTGGCCTAGCAATCCCAGTTCGTAAACCCCTAGCATTTGGGGCTGCGTAGTCCTTCAGTGGTTTGGTATCCGGTAGATTCGTCATGAGTGAAATGAGAATCAACCTCTCTCTCTCTCTGTGTGTGTGTGTGTCTTTGTAGTCTCCCATGTCTATGAAAGATCCTTTCGATCTCGGGGTCAACTTCAACAAGATTTCCAAGACTTTGGGATTTCGCATAAAAGAGAAAAATACCTGCAAAGAGAGAGATAGATACTAGAAAAAAGAAAAAGAAAAATAAATAAATAAAATGTCCAGAAAAATCAATTTAAAAAATTAAATTAAAACTCAAGAAAACACAGTCCCCGGCAACGGCGCGAAAAACTTGATGGGCGTGAATCCGCAAGTGAACGACTTCGTCGTCAAGTAATAAAAAGATCGAACCTACAGAGATCGTGATCTTAAATAACTATCAATTTTTAAATCAATTAAACTGGACTAGAAAAAGATTTCGAAAAGATTTGGTTTTTAAAAGATTAACTAACAAATCAAATATCTAAAACGAAATCAAGAACAAAATAGGAAAGTAAATCAAATCTGAGATTTTTCAATATCAAAAGAGATTCTAAGGAATTGGGTTACCAACAAGACTGCTCATGTTACTAAATTGACTACCCCTCTTGTTAATAATCAAAATTGCTTTGAAGGCGAATTTATCCTAAATAAGTTAATGTTCCCTCTCGGGATACAAGAACCGTTCCCAATTAAACCAACCCCTACTCTCGTGGTAATTTAATTTAAATTGAACCCTTTAAGTTTTGTGACAATTCGTGAACCCTCGAAGGACCGCTTCTAACTCTCGTGATTTAAGTCCTAAGTTCAATCCATATAGATCCAATACCTAAGTTCACCGCTAGGTTCCTCCTTAGAGTATCTATGACATGCAAATAAGTGCGCACCAAATTCACAAGTAATTCATGCAATAGGAATCAAATCGAAAACAAATTGGGATTAACAAGAAGTAAAACGTCAATTCATAACATAAAACAAGTCTTAGGCATAGCCCCAATTCCTAGAAATAAAAACAACTACTCAAGCATTGTCGTGTTCATAGCAAGCATGATTAACAAAAGCATAAAAAAACCTAAGAGGAAAGAAGAAATTGAGAAGAAGAGAAATCCTAGTTTTTTGCCTAAGGTAGCAGCCCAAGTCCTCCCTATTTTCGAGCCTTGGAGGCCTATTTATAATGTAGGGTAACTTGAATCCCAAGAAATTACAAAATCAGATCGAATCAGCTTTTAAAATTCCAGATATTGCGCGTCACGGCTGTGATGCCTGTCACGGCCAGGCCGTGATGGGTTCTGAATTGGAAATGGCTTCCCTGCTGGGTCTGTCACGGCCGTGACCACCATCATGGCCTAGCCGTGATCAGTCTGCCTGTGAGGGTCTGATTCAGTTGGCTTGTCACGACCGTGATGGCTATCACGGCCTGGCCGTGACCAGTTCTGAGTTTATCCTTCTTTCTTTTCAGCCCTACTCGATCATGGCCGTGATGGGCTCTGTTTGGCTCATTTTATTGCTTTTCAAGCTCCGTCTTCATGCAAGCTCCAACATAACTGATCCTGAGCATTTTAATCTTCAATTCCTACACACAAACACCACAAAACCACCTTACCCGTTCCAAGGTAAAAACTAACAAAAATAAAACTAAAAATGCCTAAACTACATGAAAATGCATGCAATATGATAAAGAAATATGAGGTGTAATCACACTCATCAGGTATCAAAGTAGTCAGAGCAGAAGTATATCAGAGCAAAAAAAAAATTTATCAGAGCAGAATTTGATTTACTTCCCATTAATCATGTAAGCTTTTAAGCTCCCCCTCAACATATGCATGTATAATTCGTTTTCTCTATATCATACTTTTTCTTCATGTATAATTTGTTATATCCCCTTTCTCTATATCATACTTTTTCTCCCCCTTTTGGCATCATAAAAAAGGTAAGAAAAGAAACATTTAAAGCGATAGAGAAGGTAAGCATTTAAACATTCAAACTTAGCATATAAAATTGTTCATGATAGAGGGGTAGGTGCAGGGGCAAATCAAAAAGATGCATCCAACTCGCATAGATGTTCCAAAGCTCTCTTTTGATCATTCATAGATATTCCAAATCAAATCATACAAGAATCAGAGCATATTTACACAAAGACACAGTCATATAATCAGTTTCTTTAGAGATTAGATATAGGATTGATCGATTATGCCCAATTCTCTTCTAATGAAAAAGAAGCTTTCCTTGTTCAAGGACTTGGTAAAGATATCGGCAAGTTGTTTAGTTGTATCAACATATTCAATCTCAATTTCTCTACTTTGAATATGGTCTCTAATGAAATGATGTCTGATTTCTATGTGTTTAGTTCTAGAGTGCATTATGGGATTCTTAGTTAGGTTAATTGTACTTGTATTGTCACATCTAATAGGAACTTGGTTTAGTTGCACACCATAATCAACTAATTATTGTTTCATCCATAAAACCTGTGCACAACAGCTACCAGCTGCTACATATTCAGCCTCTGCAGTGGATAAAGCCACACTAGATTGTTTCTTACTGAACCATGATACTAATGAGTTTCCTAGTAAATGGCAAGTTCCACTAGTACTCTTTCTGTCTAGTTTACAACAAGCAAAATCAGAGTCTGAATAGCTAATTAAAGTACATGTAGCTCCTTTGGGATACCATAATCCCATGTCTTTTGTTCCTAACAAATACTTAATTATCCTTTTAACTGTTGTTAAGTGTGATTCTTTTGGATTTGCTTGATACCTAGCACACATGCATACACTAAACATGATATCTGGCCTACTAGCAGTAAGATAAAGTAGTGAGCCTATCATACCTCTGAATTTATAAACATCAACAGGTTTACCTTGCTCATCCTTGTCCAGATAACAGGAGGTACTCATTGGAGTAGCCATCTCCTTAGCTTTTTCCATGCCAAACTTCTTGATTAACTCATTGCAGTACTTGGTTTGGCTAACAAAGATTCCATTTCAGTTTGCTTTATTTGCAGTCCAAGGAAAAAGTTCAGCTCACCCATCATTGACATTTCAAACTCACTCTGCATAAGACTTGCAAACTCATTGCACAACTGCTCATTAGTAGCACCAAAAATTATATCATCCACATATATTTGTACAAGTAAAATTTTGTGTGCCTTTTTCTTAGTGAACTAAGTTGTGTCAACTTTACCTCTTTTAAATCCTTTTTCAATGAGAAAATTACTTAACCTTTCATACCAAGCTCTAGGAGCTTGCTTTAAGCCATATAGTGCTTTAGACAGTTTATAAACATGGTTAGGCAATTCATTATTCTCAAAACCAGGTGGTTGACCAACATACACTTCCTCTTATATAAATCCATTTAAGAAAGCACTCTTAACATCCATTTGATACAATTTAATTCCCATTATGCAAGCATAAGCAAGTAGCATTCTTATAGCTTCTAATCTTACTACTGGTGTATATGTATCATCATAATCTATGCCTTCTTCTTGGCTATACCCTTTGGATACCAATCTAGCCTTGTTTCTTACAATTATACCATTTTCATCTAGTTTATTCCTAAAAACCCATTTTTTTGTACCTTGACAGTTCTTGGGTTTAGGCACTAGTTTCCAGACTTGGTTTCTTTCAAATTGGTTTAACTCATCTTGTATATCCATCATCCAATGTTCATCAATTATAGCATCATCTATGTTCTTAGGCTCTACTTGAGACACAAATGCCATATGATTACAAACATTTCTAAGAGATTGTCTAATAGTTACCCCCTTTGTAATTTCACCAATGATGTTATCAATTGGATGATTTCTGACAGTCCTCCATTCCTTTGGTAGGTCAGGCTGTTGTTCTGTTTGATCCTGCTGCAGCGATTCGTTCTTTAAGCTTTCATCTTCTTCATTGTCCAGTTTCTCTTCTAGGAGAGTTTTCTCAATTGAATCTGCAAGATCATCAATAACACAATCCTTTCCCAACCTTTTGGGGTTAGACTCATTAAATGTCACATGCACAGATTCCTCAATAGTTTGTGTTCTCTTATTATATATTCTAAATGCTTTACTAGATAGAGAGTATCCTAGGAAAATTTCTTCATCAGCCTTTGCATCAAATTTTCCAAGATTATTCATTCCATTGTTAATAACAAAGCATTTGCAACCGAAAACATGTAAATATGCTATATTTGGTTTTCTTCCTTTGTAAAGCTCATAAGGGGTTTTCTTTAAGATTAGTCTTATCAAGACTCTATTTAGCACATAGCAGGTCGTATTGACAGCATCTGCCCAAAAATGTATTGGCAAGCTAGAGTCGTTCAACATAGTTCTTTCTATCTCCTCTAATGATCTATTATTTCTTTCCACTACTCCAATTTATTGTGGAGTTCTAGGAGCAGAAAAATTATGTTGAATGCCATGCTTATCATAAAAGTTTTCAAACACTTCATTTTGAAATTCTCCCCCATGATCACTTCTTATAGAAACAATTTTTACGTCCTTTTCATTTTGCACAATTTTTGCCATTTTCTTAAATGTAGCAAATGAATCACTCTTATGAGATAGAAAATATGTCCATGTATATCTAGAGTAATCATATACTATTACCAATGCATACGAGTTAGAACCAAAGCTTTTGGTTCTAGATGGACCAAATAAATCCATGTGTAAAAGTTGTAAGGGTCTAGTTGTTGAAACAATGTTCTATGGTTTAAAAGAGACATTAACTTGTTAGATCAAAGCAACCATCACACAAGGGGGGGAATTGGGTGATAATAGAAATTTAAAACTTTTACTAAACAACAAAACATAAATAAGAGTTTTTCAAATAAAGAGAGTGTAGATGGATAAAAGAAGATAATTTAAAAACCATCTAACAAAACTAACAACATATTTTTAACCAGTTTGGAAATAAGGAAGATAAAGCATTTCACTTGTCTAATGGACAATATTGACTTGTCTGATTATCTTAGACTAAACATTAACCGGTTAGACAACATCTAGAGGATAAAAAACATTTGAAAATAGCTTAGAACATAAAGCTTAAAATCAGTTAGAAAACTTTGTTGAAAATACATAAAACAACAAAGATAAGGAGATAAGGGTAGAGAGAAAATAAACAACAAGATTTATCCTGGTTCATTGAGTAGTCTTTGCACACCTAGCCTCTCCAAGCTCATTGAGTATTGTTCTTAACCAGCCTTTCCAGACTGTTGCAAGTATTATTTGCACACCTAGCCTCTCCAGGCTCATTGAATATTGTTCTTAACCAGCCTCTCCAGACTGTTGCAAGTATTATTTGCACACCTAGCCTCTCCAGGCTCATTGAGTATTGTTATTAACCAGCCTCTCCAGACTGTTGCAAGTATTATTTGCACACCTAGCCTCTCCAGGCTCATTGAGTATTGTTATTAACCAGCCTCTCCAGACTGTTGCAAGTATTATTTGCACACCTAGCCTCTCCAGGCTCAACGAGTATTATTCTTAACCAACCTCTCCAGGCTGTTGCAAGTATTATTTGCACACCTAGCCTCTCCAGGCTCAACGAGTATTATTCTTAACCAACCTCTCCAGGCTGTTGCAAGTATTATTTTCACCTAGCCTCTCCAGGCTCACTGGATTTTGATGAAGGTTACATAGAGAAAATCTCACAACACTCATGGAGTGATTTTACAATGAAGTGCAGAGATGAGTTCTTCCTACACTCACAAGAGTGGATATAGTTTTAAGTACTTCAGAACCGATAAAAGAAATCTCTCATAACACTTACTTGAGTGAATATAGAATGTTTACATTGAGGATGATTTCTGTTGAGATGAAGGTGGCGATCCTCTCATTTTTCATTAAGTGTAGCAAAAGTAGTAGCTCTAGCAACTCTCTCTCATCTTCATCTTCAATGACTTCTGTATTTATGGTCTTCAAGCATTTAGGATCCGTTAGAGACATTCCCTCAGATGTTGGCTTCAAGCAGAAATGTTGGTTGTACTCTAACATGAAGGATCATGGCTTTATGCATCGTGATACAGCCATATCAGAGTTGTGCAGAGAGCTTTTTGTACTTTTGAGTACACTTCCCTTTTCTTGTAAGGACCAGAGGTACTAGGGAATAAAGCATGTTGGGGGCATTCTTTAACTGGTCTTTGGTTTTGATTATCCAAGGTTGCTTGAGATAGTAACTTCTGACTTTTCTTGATAATCGTGAAACTGAGTAGGAGAGAAGGCTTCAAGTCTCTTTCTGGTTCTTGAAAAAAGATTCTGATAATCCTTATAGAATTCGCGTTCCTAAGATAAGTGCTTCCATCTTGAAAATAATCGCGTCTATCTAGCCATTTAAGATTTTTCATTCGGGCAAGTAGACGAGCTCTATATTAAGGACTTAGCAAGTCCAAAGACTAGTGTGGACGAGCGCTTCTATCACCTTTAGTGGACGAACACTTCTGTTACTCTAGTGGACGAGAGCCTCTGTTACTCTAGTGGACGAGAGCAGATAGTGGACGAGAGCCTCTGTTACTCTAGTGGACGAGAGCCTCTGTTATTCTAGTGGACGAGCTCCATTTGCCACATCATTGGACGGATACTCCTTTAATTGGTTGAATGTAACCTAGTAGACGAGCTCCATATGCCACGTCATTGGACGAGCCATTCTGATACCTTAATGGACGAGCTCCAAATGCCACGTCATTGGACGAGCCATTCTGATACCTTAATGGACGTGCTATTCTGATACCTTAATGGATGCGCTATTTAGATACCTTAATGGACGAGCTCCAAATGACACATTAGTAGATTCTGGCTTTCATCACTTTAGTGGACGCAAGTTTCTATCTCTTGTGTTTTGGATGTGCGCTGCAATCACTACAGTGCTGGATGTTTGCTTGTTACACTTTGTTGGACATCTTCTTGTTTCACTTTGTTGGACGTCTGTTTGTTTCACTTTGTTGGACGCCTGCTTGTTTCACTTTGTTGGACGTCTGTTTGTTTCACTCTGTTGGATGTCTGCTTGTTTCACTTTGTTGGACGTCTGATTCTATTACTTAATCTGCACACTCGATAGACAGGTTATCAACCAATATGAAGGTTAATTAAATCATTAACCAATGTTTAGTTCTCATCAAAACTTAGGGAAATGTACATCAGACATTTTAGAGACTTAACAATCTCCCCTTTTTTGATGATGACAAACATTGAGATGATTTAATGAACCTCAGAAAATATCAACAAAGAAAATAGCATATATCAGACATGTTGAAATTTTCTTAAGTGAACAGGTCATATCATATTCATTCTCCCATTCTCCTATAACATATTTCTATCACAAATCTCAATTTCTCCTATTCTCCCCCTTTTGTCAACATCAAAAAGGGTTATCAAGTTTTATTTATGTGATATGTTAAGGCAAGATAACATGTTAAAAAAATCATAGTAATGCAGCAAGCATATTAGACATACTCCACTTAAACTATTGTATCATTACTCCCCCTGAACTAATGCTTAGTTAAAAGAACATGTATATAGGAGTAATGACAGATTTAGCACAGACATCTTAACATTCAGACATGTCATTCAACAATGCAATGCATGTTTAGATTATCTCTAATAAATAAAAACCTTTCTTCTGCGAGGGGTTTAGTGAAAATATTAGCCCATTGATTTTCAGTTTTAACAAACTTAATATCAAAGATGCCTTTCTAAACATTATCCCTAATGAAATGATGTTTGATTTCAATATGTTTTGCCTTAGAATGCTGAATTGGATTTTTAGTTAAGCATATAGCACTCGAATTATCACACCATACAGATATGTTATGTTCATAAATAGAGTAATCCTCAAGTTGATGTTTTACCCATAAGAGTTGAGAGCAGCAACTAGCAGCAGAGATGTATTCTGCTTCAGCAATAGATAGGGCAATGGTTGTCTGCCTCTTACTTGACCATGAGACTAAACTTGCTCCAATGAAGTGACATCCTCCACTGGTGCTTTTTCTTTCTATTCTGTCTCCAGCAAAATCAGCATCACAATATCCCACTAATCTGTATTCTTTTGATCTTAAATACAGCAAACCAAGATTAGTAGTTCAAAGCAAATATCTAAATATTCTTTTAACAGCCTTAAGATGAGATTCTATAGGATCATATTGGAATCTAGCACACATACAGACACTAAATTGAATGTCAGGTCTGCTTGAAGTTAAGCACAGTAGAGAGCCAATCATACCTCTATAGACAGTTTGATCTACCTTTTTACCTTCATCATCTTTGCTTAGTTTTGCATTGGGTTGCATAGGGGTTTTCATGAGCTTTGCATTTTCCATTTTGTATTTCTTGAGTATCTCCTTGGAATATTTTTGTTGATGAATGTAAATGCCATCACTTGTCTGCTTGATTTGTAATCCAAGGTAGAACTTCAATTCTCCCATTATGCTCATCTCAAATTCAGCTTGCATTAGATTTGAAAATTCCTTGCACAGCTTTTCATTAGTTGCTCCAAAAATAATATCATCAACATATATTTGAACTATAATAAAGTTCTCTTTAGAGCATTTTTTGAATAGAGTAGTGTCTACTTGTCCTCTAGTAAAACCATTATGCATGAGAAAAGAACTGAGTCTATCATACCATGCTCTAGGTGCTTGTTTCAAACCATATAATGCCTTTTTAAGTTTGAAAACGTGATCTGGTTTATCAATATCCTCAAAACCAGGGGGTTGTTTAACATACACTTCTTCTTCAACTATACCATTTAGAAAAGCACTTTTTACATCCATTTGAAACAGGGTAATTTGGTGTTGTGCAACATATGTCATTAAAATGCATATGGCTTCTATTCTAGCTACAGGTGCAAAGGTTTCAGTATAATCAATACCTTCTTGTTGGTTATAGCCTTGAGCTACTAACCTTGCTTTATTTCTGACAACTTTACCATCTTCATCTAATTTGTTTCTGAAGACCCATCTTGTTCCAATAACCGACTTGTTTTTAGGCTTAGAGACAAGAGTCCAGACATCATTTCTGATGAACTGGTTAAGTTCTTCTTGCATAGCAAGAATCCAGCTTTCATCCTCAAGAGCTTCTTCAATGTGTTTAGGCTCTAAATCTGAAATAAAGGCCACATTGCTTGATTCTCTTAATGTGGATCTGGTTCTTACTCCTTCAGAAGGATTTCCAATAATAAGATCCTTAGGATGATCAGTGTTGAACTTCCAATCCCTTTTGAGATCATCATGAAGATCTTGACTTGTCTGCTGACTCATTTGTTCTACTTGTCTTTCAGCCTCAAGCACAGGTTCTGTTTTGGTTAGATCGGGTTGTTGACTTTTTGGCTTGTTTATATCAAGACCTGCAAGATCATCTTCTAGATCTGATAGTTCTTTATCAGTCTTTAATCCATCATTGAATTTAACATGAACAAATTCTTCAATAATACAAGTTCTTGAATTGTAAACTCTAAAAGCCTTAGACTTTTCAGAATAACCTACGAAAATACCTTTATCTACCTTAGAATCAAACTTTCCAAGATTATCTTTGGTATTCAGAATAAAACATTCACATCCAAAAGCATGAAAATAAGATATGTTGGGGATTTTTCCTTTCAATAATTCATAAGGAGTCCTTTTTAGAAAAGGCCTAATAAGTATTCTATTTTGTACATAACAAGCAGTGTTTACAGCTTCTGCCCATAAGTACTTAGGGAGATTATTTTCTTTGAGCATAGATCTAGCCATCTCTTGCAGAGATCTGTTCTTTCTCTCAACCACTCCATTTTGTTGTGGAGTTCTAGGTGCAGAGAAATTATGAGAGATTCCATTCTCTTCACAGAACTGTCTAAACTGCTCATTTTCAAATTCTCCCCCATGATCACTTCTAAGAGTAGAAATACAGAAACCCTGCTTATTTTGTACTCTTTTGCAGAATACTGAGAAAGCCTTAAAAGACCCATCCTTGTGTGTTAGGAAGAGTACCATGTGTATCTGGAATAATCTTCAACTCTGACAAATCCATATTTTCTTCCAGTCAGGCTGGCAACACTAACTGGTCCAAACAGATCCATGTGTAACAACTAAAGAGGTCTAGAGGTTGATACTTGGTTTTTAGATTTGAAACTTGATTTTATCTGTTTACCTCTATGACATGCATCACACAAGACATCTTTCTTAAAGCTAATATCAGGCAATCCTCTCACGAGATTATTCCTTTTTAATTCAGAAATTAGTTTCATACTACATGTCCTAGTTTCTTATGCCATAACCATCTCTCATCCTCTTTAGACATCAGACAGGTTACACTTTGATTTGAGAGATCAGACAGTTCAATCTTATAAAGATTATGTTGCCTTTTAGCTGAAAAGAAGGTTTTGTCACAACAGTCTTTAACTATGCATACATCCTTGGTAAAGGAAACATCAAAGCCACTATCACATAATTGACTTATGCTAAGCAAATTGTGTCTTAATCCTTTAACCATAAGAACATTAGATATAGAGGGAAAAGGGGGTTTACCACCAATAGTATCAATTCCTATAACTTTTCCTTTCTGATTCCTTTAATTTTTCAGCAGTCATGTTGTTCTGAACTTTTCAACAGGGAATAGGATCAAGTAACTTCCGGTGTGGCTTCTCAAGTTTAATAAACTCAACTCCAAAAGTTTTTCTTGAGTTAGATCCTTTATAGAAGGTTTCCTTTCTTGTTGGGTGATCCTTCCATCTTGTTAAGTACTTTTCCTCACAGGCTTCTTGAGACGAAGAGTCACTAATTATGTTGTGTTCTTCTTCTTGAAGACATTTTTATAATCCAACTTCTATCAATGATCTGCATCTTCTAATTCAAGGATATACTTTTACACAAAGAAGCATTGTTGGTAACATAAATAGCATTAAACAAAAATAAAATATTTTTAGATTTGATGCACCTTTTGGGTTTGTCAAAAACAACACTTTTAAAAGACAAAATTCTTAAAAACATTTTTCTAATGTTAAAAAAAGTATTTTAACAAGATTAGTCCAAATGAATTTGATTTAGAAAAGAAAAGAGTATAAAGAAAAACATTTCACAAAACAAAATTAACATCTTATAAAAACATTTCCAATTTGAATTTTTGTGAAAAGAAATTCAAAGACACGAGGTTTTTTTAAAAAAAAAAATTTAAATCAAACATTTAAAAAAAAAAGATTTTGGTTGCTAAGATAACAAGGATCTTTAACTCTAAGTGGTTAAGCTTATCTACAGAGCACGTAGATTTGATACCAATTGTTAGATCAAAGCAACCATCACACAAGAGGGGGGTGAATTGGGTGATAATAGAAATTTAAAACTTTTACTAAACAACAAAACATAAATCAGAGTTTTTCAAATAAAGAGAGTGTAGATGGATAAAAAAAGATAATTTAAAAACCATCTAACAAAACTAATAACATATTTTTAACTAGTTGGAAATAAGGAAGATAAAGCATTTCACTTGTCTAATGGACAATATTGACTTATCTGATTATCTTAGACTAAACATTCACCGGTTAGACAACATCTAGAGGATAAAAAACATTTGAAAATAGCTTAGAACATAAAGCTTAAAATCAGTTATAAAACTTTGTTGAAAATACATAAAACAACAAAGATAAGGAGATAAGGGTAGAGAGAAAATAAACAACAAGATTTATCTTGGTTCACTCATATAAACGATGAGCTACAACCAGTCCCCAATAGTAGCTGAGTTTTTCTCCACTATCACATCAGATAATTACAATGAGTAGTCTTTGCACACCTAGCCTCTCCAAGCTCATTGAATATTGTTCTTAACCAGCCTTTCCAGACTGTTGCAAGTATTATTTGCACACCTAGCCTCTCCAGGCTCATTGAGTATTGTTATTAACCAGCCTCTCCAGACTGTTGTAAGTATTATTTGCACACCTAGCCTCTCCAGGTTCATTGAGTATTGTTATTAACCAGCCTCTCCAGACTGTTGCAAGTATTATTTGCACACCTAGCCTCTCCAGGCTCATTGAGTATTGTTCTTAACCAGCCTCTCCAGACTGTTGCAAGTATTATTTGCACACCTAGCCTCTCCAGGCTCACTGGATTTTGATGAAGGTTACATAGAGAAAATCTCACAACACTCATGGAGTGATTTTACAATGAAGTACAGAGATGAGTTCTTCCTACACTCACAAGAGTGGATATATTTTTAAGTACTTCAGAACCGATAAAAGAAATCTCTCATAACACTCACTTGAGTGAATATAGAATGTTTACATTGAGGATGATTTCTGTTGAGATGAAGGTGGCGATCCTCTCATTTTTCATTAAGTGTAGCAGAAGTAGTAGCTCTAGCAACTCTCTCTCATCTTCATCTTCAATGACTTCTGTATTTATGGTCTTCAAGCATTTAGGATCCGTTAGAGACATTCCCTCAGATGTTGGCTTCAAGCATAACTTCATTAAATGCAATAAAGTCATTCTGGGCAGCCATTAACACAATAGGAACGTTGGTTGTACTCTAACATGAAGGATCACGGCTTTATGCATCGTGATACAGCCATATCAGAGTTGTGCAGAGAGCTTTTTGTACTTTGCTGAGTACACTTCCCTTTTCGTGTAAGGACCAGAGGTACTAGGGAATAAAGCATGTTGGGAGCATTCTTTAACTGGTCTTTGGTTCTGATTATCCAAGGTTGCATGAGAGAGTAACTTCTGACTTTTCTTGATAATCGTGAAACTGAGTAGGAGAGAAGGCTTCAAGTCTTTTTCTGGTTCTTGAAATAAGATTCTGATAATCCTTATAGAATTCGTGTTCCTAAGATAAGTGCTTCCATCTTGAAAATAATCGCATCTATCTAGCCATTTAAGATTTTTCATTCGGGCAAGTAGACGAGCTCCATATTAAGGTCTTAGCAAGTCCAAAGACTAGTGTGGACGAGCGCTTCCGTCACCTTTAGTGGACGAGCACTTCTGTTACTCTAGTGGACGAGAGCCTCTGTTACTCTAGTGGATGAGAGCCTCTGTTACTCTATTGGACGAGAGCCTCTGTTCTGTTACTCTAGTGGACGAGAGCCTCTGTTACTCTAGTGGACGAGAGCCTCTGTTATTCTAGTGGACGAGCTCCATTTGCCACATCATTGGACGGATACTCCTTTAACTGGTTGAATGTAACCTAGTAGACGAGCTCCATATGCCATATCATTGGACGAGCCATTCTGATACCTTAATGGACGAGCTCCAAATGCCACGTCATTGGACGAGCCATTCTGATACCTTAATGGACGCACTATTCTGATACCTTAATGGATGCACTATTTTGATACCTTAATGGACGAGCTCCAAATGACACGTTAGTAGACACTGGCTTTCATCACTTTAGTGGACGCAAGTTTCTATCTCTTGATTTTTGGACGTGTGTTGCAATCACTACAGTGCTGGACGTTTGCTTGTTACACTTTGTTGGACGTCTGCTTGTTTCACTTTGTTGGACGTCTGTTTGTTTCACTTTGTTGGACGTTTGCTTGTTTCACTTTGTTGGACGTCTGTTCGTTTCACTTTGTTGGACGTCTGTTTGTTTCACTCTGTTGGATTTCTGCTTGTTTCACTTTGTTGGACGTCTGGTTCTATTACTTAATCTGCACACTCGATAGACAGGTTAGCAACCAATATGAAGGTTAATTAAATCATTAACCAATGTTTAGTTCTCATCAAAACTTAGGGAAATGCACATCAAACATTTTAGAGACTTAACATAACTTGCTTTGCTTTTTTACATGCATCACATAGTCCATCTTTCACAAATTTTAGTTTAGGCAAGCCAACTACAAGATCTTTACAAATCAGTTTATTCAAGTGGTTCATGTGAATGTGTGCAATTCTTCTATGCCAAAGCCAATTCTCTTCTTCTTTTGAAATAAGACAGCATGCAGTATTTGAAGAGATATTATCTAAGTCAAGCATATAGATGTTATCTGTCCTATGTCCAATTAATTTCAAATTTTCATCATGCTGATTTTTTATTAAGCAACTATTGGAATTGAATTTTACCTTGAAGCCTTTGTCAAATAGTTGACTGATACTTAAAAGGTTATGTTTCAATCCCTCAACATATAGTACATCCTCAATGATTGTTGTTGAGTCACTTCCAATGTTGTCAATGCCAAGTATTCTCCCTTTATTATTGTCTCCATAGGCAACACTACCACTTGACTTAGGGGTAAAGGAAATGAACTTGCTTTTGTCTCCAGTCATGTGCTTGGAACAACCACTGTCAAGATATCATTTCACATTCTTGGCTTTCCAACACACCTACAAAACAGAATCATGTTTTTGCTTTAAGGACCCAAATCTGTTTGGGTCCTTTTGAGTTATTTGCAGCAATAGTTCCTTTAGGAACCCATATATATTTAGATTTATTGTATGCTGATTTTCTGTAATGACATGTAGAAGCTGTGTGACCTTTTCTAGCACAAAAATTGCATTTAACAAATGGTGTGTTTGATGTCATAGGTGCAGCAAAAAATTTCTTGAAAGATTTCTCATGTATCTTAGGTTTATAGCATATTCTAGTCTTATCATAAACACATTTTTACTGTCCTAATAATGCATCCAAATTATCTCTACCATTTGTGAACTTGACTAAGTCATTTTTTAGTTTTTCAACTTCTTTAGTCAATGTACAGCTAGATGCATTCCAGATTTCTTTATCACTAGTAATTCTAGATAGATCACCATTCAAATGATTTATACGTTTCTCAAACTTAGGACATTTATCACATATATGTGCATCTAAAACAGTAGCTAGTTTTTCTTTTAAAGCACAATTTTCTGTTTTTAATTTATCTACCTCTTTGTTTAAAACAGAAGTTTTCTCCTCTAAGTATGTGATGGTTTTCTTAGACTTATTTGCCTCCTAAGATTCAGATTCTTCAGTGGAATCTAGATCGCTATCATCCCAAGCAATGTAGGCCTTTCTTGGCTTTCTCCACTTCTTGTCCTTTGAGTCAAATTTTTCAGTTTTGTGCTTCTTTTGCAGCTTTGGACAGTCAAGCTTCATGTGGCCAATCTTTCCACATTCAAAGCATGTAATGTTGTTGGAAGAGTTGTCACCTTTGCTGAAGTTTCTTTTTGGAAAAGTGGATGGCTTTCTTTTGAAGTTTCCTTTCTTCTTTAGGACGTTCTTGAACTTTCTAACTAGCAATCCCATCTCTTCTTCAGATTATGCTTCTTGTGATTAATCATCATCATCACTGTCTTATGCTTCTCTGACTTGTGATTTCAGAGCCAATCCCTTCTTTCTTTTATCAGTTTCTTCACTCTCTTTTAGTCTGTTCAACCCTAATTCAAGTTCTTGCAATTTTCTAAACAGTGTGGCAATGGTCATTGATGAGAGATCTCTGGATTCTGAGATTGCAGTGACTTTAGGTTGTCATTCTCTGCTCAAGCATCTCATTACTTTGTTAACTTGATCCTCATTTGATATTGCTTTTCCAAGACCAGCCAATTGATTTGCGATGTGTGTGAATCTCTTTTGCATTTCAGTCATAGGTTCTCCTCGATTCATTCTGAACAGCTCATACTCGTGTGTGAGGGTGTTCATTCTTTCTCTTTTGACATCTGAGGTTCCTTCATGTGTTACTTGCAATGTATCCCACATCTCCTTGGTTGATTTGCAATTTGAAACCCTGAAAAACTCATCACGGATTAAAGCAGATGTTATAATATTCTTAGCATGTACATTATATTGAATTCTTTTCTTATCATCCTCATTCCATTCAGTTTTAGGCTTATTTCTTGGAGCACCATTAGCATCTACAGTGGAGGGAACAAATGGTCCATTCTCTACTACATCCCATATGTCAACATCTGCTGCCACAAGAAAGATTACTATGTTTTCCTTCTAATCGATATACTCAGATCCATTGAAGGCAGGCTGGCGTGCAAGGGAAGCCCCTTCATTCAGACAGTCATTGGAAGCCATACTCTTATAGCTGTTAAGCCAAACTTCAGAGTTTAGCTCTGATGCCAATTGTTGTTTTGGCTTCAACGACTCAAGAGGGGGGGGGGGGGGGGGGAATTGAGTTTTCAAAAAATATTTTCCTCTTAAAACTTTTTCACAAAGCTTTATAAATCAGAGTTACGGATTAGTGTCCTCAGGATCTTTTACAAGATCAATGAAGGGTTTGCATAAAATCTTGAATAGAAGGTGATGAGGATAAGAAGGATTAATTCAGAAAGATTCAGAATAGGTTCAGGTTTAATAATCAGTAATAGTTCAGTTTCAGTAATAACAAAATATAGTTTATACAGATCAAGAACAAAAATTATATTGAACTTTAAACATCAAAGTTGCAGGTTCTTGAACATAAACAGAAAGTAAAGGAGTTTGAGTTTAGGGATACCACACAACTAGATTTATCCTGGTTCAGTCACCACCACTGTGACCTACATCCAGTCCCCACTCCACCTGTGGGATTTCACACACTAACACACAAAGCTTTACCAGGTAGCTTGAAAAACCTTCACACCACAGAGCACTCCTTCACCTCGAGATACCACACTCTTGTGAAGAGCCTCAATGTTCAACCTTAGGGATACCTCACCCTAATCACTCAGAGAGACTCCCTCTCTCTTTACAATCAAAAGTAAAACAAAAGTTGATTCCTAACTCTCAGTAGTCAGATAAGCAAATTGAATCACTTTGAGTATTGAAACACTCTTTTCTTAGTAAGCTCAATAAAGATGATGAATGATTTTCACAATTGATTTCTCAAAACGATTTCGTAAAACGGTGATATGTTATGATATTCGTATATGTTGTTTAAGTGTTCCTTTGATCCCTCTTTATATAGAAAACAAGTTATAGTCGTTGGGATCAATCAAAACAGATTTGGATCTGATTAATAGAATCTGTTTTCTTGATTCTCATTCTTGAAATAAGATTATGATTGTTCTTGTAGAATTCGTGTCCATAAAATAACCGAGTCCATTTGGAAAAATGGCCGCGTCCATTTGAAGAAAATAGTCGCATCTATCTTAAAAAAATAACCGCGTCCATCTTTAAAAAATTGCAGAGTCCATTTGAAGAAAATAGTCGCGTCCATTTGCCATGTCAGCAGACGGGAGTACTAACACAAAGTAATTGGACGTGCTCCAACTAGTAGACGAGCTCCATATGCCATGTCAGTGGACGGAGCTTCTCATTAAGATCTTAGCAAGTCCAAATACTTGTGTGGACGAGCACTTTTATCACTTCAGTGGACGTGCGCTTGTGTCACTTTAGTGGACATGTTCTTGTATCACTTTAGTGGACGTGCGCTTGTATCACCTTAGTGGACGTGCGCTTGTATCACTTTTTTGGACGCCATTTTTTACTATTCCCAGTGTTGAACGAGCACTTACATTATTTCGGTGTTGGACGAGCGCTTTGAAATCTTATTTCAAAAATCATTTTCATTTACGAAAACTCATTCCTTTTAATACAGGCTATGAAAAATGATTTTCTTTCATGCATATTTTCAAATTGAGCTTATTTGTGAATAAGAGATTTCATCTCTTACAAATCATCTAAGACTTAACACTAATTTCTTCGTTAAGCTCTTGTCTTGATGATTCCTTGTTCTTCGTCCTTGCTCTTTGATTCCTCCAAGTTCTTCCTTGAATATTCTCCTTTGATTTCTCACTGAACTTGTTGAATATTGTTTGATACCTTTCTTTACAATTTGACACTAAAAACACTTGCATACACATTAAGTTGTATTTGTCATATATCAAAATTTCTAAGTCATTGAGTTTAACAACCTCAGTTACTTCATTGACATGTGATGATTCATCCGCCTGGAATGGCGTCTCATCCTCTACATCATCGATTTCTACAAGACCCCTTGACTTGGTAGTGACTGCAACACACCAACCTCGTTTGTCTGTTCTCATTGCTGGATAAGGGACATAATAAACTTGTTTTGCATTCTGAGCAATTATAAACGGATCAAACTGTTGATATCTTCTATCCATGAGAATGTCCACAGTTCCATACTTGGGATCCACTTTTGTGCTTGTCCTCGATGGATCAAACCAGTTACAATAAAATAAGACTACTTTTTTAGGATAAGTAGTAGTATTGTATTGTAACTCGTATATGTGTTTTATGACCCCATAAAAATCACCGGTACCTTCACCCTATACGATAACCCCACTATTAATTGTCTTTTTGCCCATGTTCCATTCATCTGTGTGGAATTTGTACCCATTAACAAAGTATGTATGCCATGATGTAACACAGCTATAGGGCTCATACGCTAAATCTCTCAAGTGTTGATTAGTCACACTTAACTGTTGTTGATACACCTACGAAAAGGTAAGTCATATTAAATAATTACTTTTTTCAAAAGGCAAAATTAAGCTTAATATAGTGTATGCATCATCATATTACACTTACTTGTTGCTTGAACCATTCAGGAAAATCTGCATGTGTACGAGCAGAACCATCTTGTTCACTAAATTGATTAATTTGAAGGAACACACTCACAAATAAAATATGTACTATGTGTTAAAGGAGAAATTATAATAACATGTGATACATTATTTCAAAAATAGGTCGTTAAGACTTACTCATGGTATGGTTTCACCTCTGTGCAATTTATCAAGACATGTACATGGGCCGATGCATACTCCTCATCATATAACCAGTAAGTAAGCTCCTTGCCAGCATGACGGATAGGAAGGTTAAATACGGATAGCATATAAGGATACCCTGCATTATCAGCATCTACCTCATTCCTAACATGTCTTGGTGCCGACATAAAGTTGTTGAAATAGTGGGAACACAAATAGGTTGTCTCACGGTGTAAGCAAGACGCACAGATTGATCCTTCCACCCTAGCCTTGTTTTTAACTGATCGTTTAGAGTCGCCCATGAATCTAAGTAATAAAAAACATTGTTGACAAGGCATTATTCAATGGTCGCTAATTATTTAAATGTCAAAATATAATAAAATTACCTTTCAAACGGATACATCCACCTATATTGTACTGGTCCACCAAGCCTCGCTTCATATACAAGATGGATAGGGAGATGTTCCATTGAGTCAAAAAATCTTGGGGGAAAACCCCTCTCCATCTTGCACAGAATTATTGGAATGTTTTCTTCCATCTTCGTCAGACCATCCGCTCTTAAAATTGTAGAGCATATATCTTTAAAGAAATGACTGATTTCTGTAAGCGGGTTCGAAACATGCTGGGGCAGCGAGCCGAAACCAATAGGAAGCAAACACTCCATGAATACATGACAATCAATGCTTTTCATCCCATGAAGCCTCCCTGTTCTTATATTAGCACATCGTGCCAAATTAGAGGAATAACCATCATGGGTCCTAAGGTCTTTTAACCACTGACAAAATGACTTTGCTTCATCAGCGGTTAGAGTGTAACAAGCTTTTGGTTTGACCATTTTTCCATTAGGCTGCGGCTTCAGCTCCAAATCCTTTCTTCTACAGTACAGAGCTATGTCCATCCTTGCCTTCTCATTCTCCTTCGTCTTGCCAGACACATTCATAACCGTGTTAAAAATGTAGTCAAAGAAATTCTTCTCAATATGCATCATATCAAGGCTATGTCTTAACAAATTATCCTTCCAATACGGTAGTTCCCAAAAAATACTTTGTTTTGTTCAGTTATGCCATTCTCCATACCCCGGTAATTTTGACACACCGGCTTCAATGACTTTAGGAAGATCCCTAACCCGATCCCATATTTGTTCAGGATCAACAAAGGTGGTGGACCTTCCTCTTCTGTCTGATTCTTTTTGAATGCTAGGATGTTTCTTCAGAAGGGATGGTCGGGATCTAAGAACCGACGATGAGAATCAAACTAGGAACTTTTGCCACCATATCTAAGGGTAAAAGCCTTTCCATGTTCCATGCAATACGGGCATGCCAATTTACCGTGGGTCCCCCAACTAGAGAGCATGACATATGCAGGAAAATCATTGATAGTCCACACCAGTGATCCCCTCATCATAAAGTTTCTCTTCTTTTAAACATCATAAGTCAACACACCATCCCACAACTTCTTCAGATCATCGATCAGAGGCAGCAAATATACATCTATCCTAGCCTTCGGATTAGATGGTCCCGGTATAAGACAAGTTAGAAACATATATGGTTTTGACTTGCACATCTCGGGAGGAAGATTGTACGGTGTAACAATCACTGGACAACATGAATATGGCAAGGCTGATGCCTAAATGTACGGGGTAAAACCATCTGAACACAGCCTAAGTCTCACATTCTGAGGATCTGCTGCAAAATCAGGATGAACCCGATCGAAGTGTTTCCAAGCTTCACCATCAGAAGGGTGGCGTATGACACCCAGAATTCTTCTATTTTCATTATGCCACCTCATTTGTCTGGCAGTTTGTGTTGATGCAAACAGTTTCTGCAACCTTGGAATTATTGACAGATAGAACATTGCCTTTGCAGGAACTGGTTTCCTCTTACTATGGTGACTACTTTGAACGCGGTACTTGGGTGTCTGACAAAATTTACATTCTTCCAACGCACTGTCATTTGTGCCAGACTAACTACCATAATATAGCATGCACCCATTTGGACAACAATCAATCCTCTTAGCCCCCAAGCCTAGTTTCGACACCAACCGCTTCGCATCATAATAACTTTTTGGCAACAACTCTTTGAAGGGTGTCACATCTTGAAGCATTTTACAAAAGAACTCCAAACACTGCTCTGGGACATTCCAATTGGACTTGCTAGCTAGAAGCCTAACACAAATTGATAATTTTGAATCTGACGCCCCTTCAAACAATGACTTATTTGTCTCTAACTATAGATTGCAGAATCTCTGCGTCGATTCATTAGAAGGCTATTCCATGTCATCAGACACATTCGCCTCAAAATTCTCATGTTGCCCAAGACAATCATCGACCATCATATGCATTAACTGGAGTTGTTCGACATATTCATCGTGGTAGCCACTGCCTGATGCACCCATTTCAAGATCGTCACCACCGACTTCATTCAAATCAATATCCGGCAACTCCTCACCATTATCAATCCATATCCAATAATTTGGCTTGAACCCATGTCGGTATAGGTGTAACTTCACGTCATCATCACTCAAAACCGCCATACAGTTGTAATTTGTGCACGGACATCTAACCCCCCCTCTTCGGCATAATCACAATCTTGATTTGCTTTCGATATAAACTCCTCAACTCCAGCTACAAATGATTGTTTCAGAAGTCGTCTCCCAGACTCGTTCTTATCATACATCCAACTACGGTTCGAGGGATAATATGTCATCCTTCTGCATTTTCAAATAAATTGACGTATTTTTAAACATGATACTATAACCCCGAATCGCTCCCTTTCCACAAAAGGTTTGGTCCTATCCCATTCAAGGAAAAACTTTTTCACCACTGTATTATACTTTAGTCATCACTTCTCATGTCTTATAGCTGACGAAATTTCGGCAGCATCTCCCATCGGTCTCCAAGTACACGACTAGACCGCGGTGAAATACCACAATCAAGCATGGACCCGGAGAACAAAAGGAAATGCTTCAACCCGAAATTTAATCAATTATTTAACAAATGAGAATCATCGAGTAACTAGTATATCAGTGGAGAAAAAGTTTCTTCCCAAACTGTCCCAATTGGACAATTCAAGATTCATTAAAATGAGCGATACCATGACCACGAGTACACATGCTCAATAATATTAAACCTTGAATGGGAAACTACAGTTTTTCTCAATTACGTATTAATTATACTCCAAGAAAATAATACTTTAAGTAATAGGGATATTTTGCATAAACATTGACATTATTAGAAAAAAAAATCAAACACACAATTAAGAAACAATAATTCTCAAGTACGTTTTAATTATACTCTAAAATAAAATAATACTATAAGTAACAGATACATCTTAATTATAAAGTTTACATTGTTGGCAAACAATTAAAACACATAAGCAACTATCATACACAAAGTCTTCGTCTAAAAAATAAATCTCTATTAAATCTTTATTTATTATTTATTTCATTTTATATTAAATGTTATGTAAGTATTTAGTTATTTACATATATCTAATTTTATTATTAAATTTTTTTTCTGCATTTTTTTATTATTATATAAAATTAATTTGAATAAGATATTAAACTATTTTACACTATCTGTTTTAAAAATTCATTGAAAATTAACTTTTTTTTTGTATTATGATTTTTAACACATGTTATAAGTGTTGACTTACTTAATTAATTACTTAAATATTATTTATTTAATATTCCCATTTAATTATATTGTCTTTATGTCTTGTGAGACCTAACACCTATTATATAAGTTTTTTTTTGACAGGCAAATGTTAGTAATTAGTATGTTATGTTAGTGGAGGGAGTTGAACCCATGACCTCCTTATCACTCCAAACCCTATATCCCTCCCCCAAACCACCTTGACCACCTTATCACTGCTCCCACACCTATTATATAAGTGTCAACTACAAATTAACACTTGTGAGACTTATGATTTATTTGATCATAGTATTATTTAATTTTAAGTATCAAATAATTTACTTAATTATTTAATTAGTATTTATTTTCCTTTTCAACCATTAATTCTGAATCATCACAAGCTTGTGCCGGAACCACTATCACTTTGTCCTAGGTATATGGGACGAAAAATTTGATATATATTATTTTTTATGTAAAAGTATTAGTAAGTAAATTTGTATTTACTTATTCAAATTGATTTCAATATATTTATTACTTTACTGTGATAATTTTTTCTAAATTCGTTATACGTACCATGCAATTTTTTCACTCTTCCGCACACTGATACATACCACGAGGAATTGTTGCACCAATGATATCGCTGCGCTACAGGTATTCGGGATCGAAGGAATTCCTTTATCACTTACTCACATACTTAGAGTGTGCTTACTTACTCCTTAATTAATTAAATAGCTAATTAATTCATTATTTTAACTACATAATTTTATTCTTGAAATTAAATTGCATCAATAATGTATAAGGATAATAACCCACCAAAAAAGTCATACAATATTTAATTCCAACAGCAACCCAAACTCAAAACAAACAAATCAAAAAATACAAAACATAAATATTCCTAAATCAAAAAAGTTCAAAAACAATTTCCTAAATAAAAATTGACATTTTCATAAAAATAAAATATTGCTCAATCAGTCAAAAAATACCTGACAGTGGTGGCTCTTCCTAGCAGTGGTGGTTGTTGTGGTGGTGGCCTGAAAAGCCAAAGAGGGAAATCAAAACTCAGCAACCCAACAATGGGAAGGGAAAAACCATTAAACTCAACAACTTAGCAACTCAACATACCTGGTGGAGGCGTGCGGTGGCCGAACGGAGGCGCGATGAAGGAAACAGAGAAGAAGGGTGGGGGAGGGTTTCTGGTGTGGTGGAGGAGAAAATGGGAGGTGGACCGCGGTCAGAAGCAGAGGGGGGGAAGGAGGAGGTACGGTGGAGGCTTGGAGACTCGCCGGAGACACGGTGGAGGCTCGCCAGAGACGTGGTGTAGAGGGGAAGAGAGAAGGCAGAGAGAATAGAGAGAGAGAGGGAAACAAAAAGTGAGGGGGGAAGGGGATGGTACTGGTGTATAACGTGAATTTAACGACGGCCTACCGACGGATCCAAAATTCGAATTTTCGACGGAAATGTCCGTCGGTACTATTGTAATTTATTTCTAACGGCTATTCCATCGGTAATTACCGACGACTTATTTGGTCGGTACAACGTCAAAAAATTAGCATTCCCGCGTTGAATACCAACGGATTTACCGACTGTAAAGCCCACGGTGCCATTATCAATGAACTTTCCGTCGGTAAATTTAGAATCTTTTGGTATTCATGCTTACCGATGACTTAGTCCGTCTGAAATCTTCTCACTACCGACGGAACTGATGTCCGTCGATAATTATCCGTCGGTAATCCACCCTTTTCTTGTAGTGATAGTAGGTTGATTGGTCATCTATTGGTGTTAAATCGGTTTGTTTGATGTTGCTAAGTGATATGCTTTTATCCCAGCTGTGTGTATGTAGTTTAAGTGTTAGCTTCGTGGTTGGTTGTGGATCGAACATTGGGCATGGCAGCAACTCCTTGGTCAGCTTTGTAAACATGAGGAAAAGCATGATAAGTGACGGTTTATGATATTTATAGGTTCTGAACTGGATATGGGGTAGATATGGTTAATTATCGGGATGATGATTGTTTGGGTCAGGCATTTGTGATATCAATACGGGACTCACTTGAAAAATTCAGTATTTTAGTTACACAGTGTTTGATCTTTTGCCTTATTTTGTTTATATGGGTTAGAGCTGTGCTAATTTGACATAGATTTGCGACATCATACGTGACATCATGCTACAGTAGCACACTGTAGTGCTACTGTAGCACCATTTTTTTTAATTTTGACTTTTTTAAAAAAATAAAAATTTATTTCTAAAAAAAACTCATTCGCCATATAATGAACTGAATTCACCATATATTTATAAATGATTCACCAGATATTTGCACATATTTAACAAAAAAATTTATTTCTAAAAAAAAACCCATTCACCAGATATTTACACATACTTAACCAAAAAATTTATTTATAAAAAAAAAATCCATTCACCAGATATTTACACATACTTAACCAAAAAGTTTATTTATAAAAAAAAACACATTCACACCAGATATTTACACATACTTAACCAAAAAGTTTATTTATAAAAAAAAACACATTCACCAGATAATGAACTGAATTCACCAGATATTTATACATGATTCACCATATATTTGCACATATTTAACCAAAAAATTTATTTCTCAAAAAAACATATTCATCAGATAATGAACTGAATTCACCAGATATTTATATCTGATTCACCATATATTTGCACATACTTAACCAAAAAAATTATTTCTCAAAAAAACTCATTCACCAGATAATGAACTGAATTCACCATATATTTACACATACTTAACCAAAAAAATGATTTATAAAAAAAATTTAAAAAAAATAATTTTGTTTTTTTAAAAAAGACCCGCTACAATGTCGTACAATATCACTATTACAATATAGTACATATGATGTCGTCGTATTTGATGTCGTGAAATTGTGTTAATTTAACATTTCTGAATGGGTTATAGTAACATTTTGTAAACCGTTCAAATAATTCGAATCGGGGCCAGGGGAGAATACGTGCTAAGTAACACCATTTTGTGTCAATAAACGAATTAAAAGAAAATTATATTGTGCAACATCATTTCATATATGTCAGTTTTTGTACTTTGTACGAGGGCAGCTACCTGGAGATATTTATAAGAAATACGGAAATGATAAATTGACACATAAAATAAACACATAAACCGTATATCACTGTAGTAAGCTACTATTTGAATGATGAACAGAATATTAATAATAAAGCAAGCTATTCATAAATTAAGAAGATACTTAAGAGTATTAGAAACAATAGAACAAAATGACTATATTATTTCTGACCAAGAATTGGTTAGAAAAAGAATAAAAAGATTAAAAATGGAACTAGAAAATTATATAGGATAATGGGTTTGTCCGAAGAAATAGAAGCAGGATTTAAAGGATTGGAAAGAATAATGAAAGATATAAATAAAAATATTATTCAACTGATTGAAAATACAGAAAAAATCGCAAACTACACTTACAATAAAATACAAAAAGGACAAAACGAAATAAAAAAACATTAAGAAAACGTTATACAATATAAACAGAGGAAAAGAAATAGATGAAAATGAAGATATCATTAGAATAAAAATTATTCTAGAACAATTAGAAGAAATTTTGGAAACAAAGAATTTAAATAAAATAATAATTAAGAAAGAACTAGACCAAGAACCAACAAGGATACATACACCTGTATCTTCATGGAGAGGATAAGTGACGAATATATGGAAATATTAAGAAAATCAAATGATATAGAAGAAATACAACAATTACTAGAACAACTTAAGATTGTTGAAGAAGAAAACAATCAAATGCACAAGGTTGATCGAATCAATAAAAAAGATATAGAAAACAATGAAAATGAAGAAATAATCTTGAATTATAGCTCATCTTCAGAATCTGAAGAAAACCATCTAAGAATGGAAAAAGGAGAATATAGTGGAAAAGGTCCTAAAAGGAAATGGGAAGAATATAAATATACACCCGAAGGAGCTTGGGATAGATATGAAGAAGAAACTATGTATAATAAAGGATACGCAAGAAAAAATAATAATAAATGGACAAAGGTTCAAGAAGAATTTAAACCTTGATATAATAATATAGGAAATATTCTAGATCTTGATTGCATAAGAAATAAAGAAGATGTATTATTAAAATGGACCAATGAAATGATATTATTAGTCTTAACCGATGAAAGATTTAGACAATTAAACTTTATATAAACCAAGAATTTTGTGACTTTTAAAACATCAGGAAACGTACAAAAATTCTTAGTAGGAATTAAAGATGAAAATTGGATTCAGTATGGAAGAATGGTAGACAATAATATGGACTATGTCAAATTAGTAATGATATTAATATATCAAGAATTCTTAGGATATAATATGATAGAACAGAGAGAAAAAGCAAATAAATCCTTACTGGAAAATGCTAAATCGCATTTAAATAGAATGCAAATATGTGATATATGCCAGATTGAAAGTTTCATCTGCAAATATCAAAAATACTATTATCAATTAGATGAAGAAACTAAAGAGATATATAAATATATTTTCATAGACAAATTACCATATCCACTGAATTCGAAAATTAATAGACTTTGGGAATTAAGACCTGAAGAAACAGCAAATACTTTAGGAGGAGTTATTAAACTTCTATACCAAGAACTTAGAGAACAATGTTTGAATAGAGAAACCGTTAGACAATTAAATAGAGGAAGTACTGTCATTTGTTGTGACATTCCAGAAATAGAAAAACCAGAAAAATATGGCTGTGATAAAATAATAAGAAGAAAAAGAAAACACTATAGGAAACCAAACTTACGAAAGACTTACCCCAGAAAGAAAACTTACTATAAAAATAATAAGAAAAAATATTTTAGAAGAAAGAAATCAACACCAAGAAAATACTGCCCAAAAGGGGAAAAGAAATGTGTATGTTGGATATGTAATGTTGAAGGACATTATGCTAATGAATGCCCTCAAAGAAAAGATAAAGATTTTAAAGAAAAATCAAAATTAATAAAATAGGTTTTTCAAATATATGAACTAGAACCATTAGAAGAAGAATTAAGCAATTCAGATATAAGTATATATGAATATTCAGAAAATGAATTATCTTCAGAAGAAATCAAATCCGAATAATACATATATAAAAATACTGATAGAAAAAGGTAATAAAGAAACAAAAGTCTATATAGATACTGGAGCAAGTCTTTGTCTTGCGATAGAAGCACTTTTTGATAACTGGGAAAGATTAGAAAAGCTACTAAAAATACAAATTACAGATGGATCAATACATCCTCAGTATTGGATTGCAAAAAGAATTACTCTAATAATAGAAGGAAAAATATTTATAATACCCACTATATATAAACAAGAAACTGGAATAGATGTAATTATTGGAAATAATTTCTTGAGATTATATGCACCATTTTGCCAATATCTAAAATATATTACTTTAAAAACACCATATATTTATCAAAAACAAAACCGTGAAGTCATAAAAATTCCTATTATTCATTTTTCTGAATGTACTTCATCAAAGTTTCAACAGCTGAAACGTGGTGAGATTATTAGTTTAATTTTCACAAAAATTCGCCATGTACTAATAAATTCAGAACCAAATAGAATAATTCTGGCTCATATAGAAGAACTTTTGGACAAGGTTTGTAGCAAAAACCCTTTAGATCCAAAAATTAACAAAAATACTTAATTGGTCGAATTAAAATTAAAAGACCCAACAAAAGAAGTAAAATGCACACCAATGATTTATACAAAAATAGATAGAGATGAATTTGCAAAAGATATTGAAGAAATGTGTCAAAAAGGATTAATTAGACCATCAAATAGTAAACATTATGCACCGGCTTTTTATGTAGAAAACCATAATGAAATAAAAAGAGGAAAAAGAAGAATGATAATTAATTATAAACAAATAAATGATGCTATGGAAGGAGATGCTTATTTTCTCCCGAGAAAAGACTTAATTATTGAAAGAATTAGAAATATGGATTGGTTCAGCACTTTTGACTGTAAATCGGGATTTTATCAAATTAGATTGACTGAAGAATCAAAAGCTCTAACAGCATTTACTTGTCTTCAAGGACAATATGAATGGAATGTACTTCTAATGGGTTTGAAGCAAGCACCAGGAATCTTCCAACGAATGATAGATTCAATTCTCAAAGAATTTAAAAACTTTTGTCTTATCTATATTGATGATATATTAATCTTTTCTAATAAAGGATTAAATGATCATTTAGGGAAAATAGAATTAGTTTTTAATAAATGCTATGAACATGGAATAGTTTTAAGTAAGAAAAAGGCTGTTTTAGCCCAGAATAGAATTAATTACTTAGGATTAGAGATTGAAAAAGGTAAAATAATAATGCAGCGACATGTATTAGAAAAACTTCAGAACTTTCCAACAAAATTAAGGATAAAAAGGATTTACAAATATTTCTTGGACTATTAACAAATATTTCAAATGAAGGTTTCATCAAGAATCTTGCAGCAGAAAGAAGGATACTTCAACAAAAGCTGAAGAAGGATGTCCGTTGGACATGGACTGATGAAGACTATAGACTTATTATAAAAATGAAATACTTATGCCAGGATCTTCCTGAGCTTTATCATCCATCGGATGATGATATAATAATTATTGAGACTGATGCCTCAAATGACTGTTGGGGAGATGTTATGAAAGCAAAACCCCCGGATACAAAAATGAATTACTGTGTCGATACATGTCTGGAACTTTTTCAAACAGTGAAATTAATTATCCTACTCATGAAAAGGAAACACTGGCATTGATCCGTATGTTAGAAAAACATCGGATTTATATACTGGATAAAGAATTCATTGTCCGAACGGACTCCACTTACGTTGCAGGTTTTAAGAACTTAAACCATAAAGGAACTTACAAACAAGGATGATTGATTAGATGGCAAATGAAGCTTGCCGAATATAACTACTCAATCTCTCACATTAAGGGAGATAAAAATGTTCTTGCAGATATATTATCAAGAGAATGGAGCAGCAAACAATTGAAGATATAAAGAAGCAGATCCTACTTCAAAGGATGCTAGAGAAACAAAAAATAATGGAGCTAGACCTTATCAAGGCAAACATCGAAGTACTGGAATTCCAATTACAAGCAAAAGGAGAATCTGTAAAAGAGGATCCTATGAAGAATATAAAACAACAAGTACAAGAAAATACTAAGGAAAAGTGGTACGCCATCTTTAACGAACCACATCCAGGTATTTATGATGAATGGCACAAAGCAGCCCCTCATTGCATTGGACTCTCCGGAGTTCATCACAAAGGATTTCGCACCAAGGAAGAAGCTGAGAAAGCTTTGATAGACTATCAAAAAGAACATGACAAGGACAAAGAAGCTTATCTTGGCCCAAGAACTTTCTCCGAAACAATAAGAATTCCACCAGAGCCAAAGACTTCATTAAAAATACTCGGAAGAATTCCTTCTTCCATTGATGACTACCCAATTACTTCCATAAAAGACCATGAACTACAAATTCAATTTTCCAAAGAAAAATTTCATGAAAACTTGAAAAGATTGACCAACTGGTCTGAAAAAGAAAAAATTAATTGTTTCTACATGGTAAATCGAAACATTTCGGGGTTAAAGCCATAATTACTCCAGGAGTATCATCGATTCTTACATTTAATATGTTCCAATTTGGACTTATTGAATGTCTTTACTTAAGCAAAGACTTAGAAGAAATCAGCCTGTTCCCATATAATCTTAAAGAAGCCGTCCAGAATTATAGACGAAATGTTGCGAAGGATAGAACTATCTTCTTGAAGTTCTATTCAACTTATCCAGACTTCACTACTAAGCAACCACCAAAGAACTTAATCTTCATTGGAGTAAGCAATAACATCTTTTCCATGAGGGATGAACCAACTGGCGAGGACTATGATGAAGAAAAAATTATTGCAATACTAGCCAATCAACTGGCAAGTATTTTTACCCAGTGTCAAATTATTGGAAAAGATTCCTTCATCAAAGCACTATACAAAGGACCACATACTTTGCTTCTCAGCAAAACTAGTGGAAAACTGATGAGAGAAAAGGACTAAGCAATACTGACAAACTTTGAATGACCCTTTTACACACTTCAAGGACTTTCTATGAACTATCAGCCAGCTGTACTCAATTTACTCTGCTCAATGATTAAAGAGAATGGGAACCACGCATGTGAAAGATGCGTAACAAAAAACGACTATCAGCAAGAAGATAAAGATTCAGATGAAGCAATAATAGAAGAATGACGTAAGCACTGACGTCATCATGAATTATTAAAAGTCTGATAGATTGTAATAATGTAAGGACTTTCTTGTAAATTACTTAGCCCACTCAAGTGTATAAATAAGCCCTCTTATGCTGAGGCAAATCAGAGTGTGTGTTGAGAAAACCCCCTCTCATTTCTGAGAAATTCTCTTCTAAGAGAATTGTGCTAGCTCTGCTAGTCGAATCCTTGAGAGTGGATTCAAAATAGTTCTATGTACTTCAACCACTGATCATAAATAAACACTACTTTCATATATTTCTCTACTTTCATTACTTTCAACTACTCATTGTGATCAAATCTCAACTTAACTAAACGGAAGCAGCGGTGGACCAAAGAATTCAAATATAATTTTGAAGAACCCAAATCAGGTATGACTCATCACCTATTCAATTTCATTCAGTTTATACTAGAAATTAATCATGTCTTAAATAGAAAGAGAAATAATTGATAATACTGACGTAGAACATATACAAATTACTGAAGAAGATGGAAATTATGAAGGAAGTATTCTAATAGATCCAAAACTATTTCAAAAAATACAAAAGGAGGACTTAAACTTAGCTAAATATGCAAACATGAAGAAACTTGGAGGAATAATGAAACGATTTAATCAAAAATAAAATATAATATACTATGGAAAGATAATTAATGAAACACCAATAGATATATCAGAAACACAAGGTAACACTTCTATCCAATTATTGAATAAAAAGAAATTAATTGATCTAAAAAGAAGCTTAAATAAGGAAGCACACAAAAAAGATAGGCTATATTCATATAGGAGCCATACAGGTTTTAATCAAGGCAACCTTTCAGGAAAGAATAAATTCACCCATAGAATTAGTATTAAAAGATGATAGAATAACATATCCGAAAGACAAAGTATTAGGAGTAATTGAAGGAAACTTAGCTTATGTTAAGTTAAAATTCGAAATACCACTAGTGGAAAATATACATTAGACGGGAAAGGTTTACGTCGGTTAACCAAAAGCTAGACGTTAAAAAGGAGGCGGTGACAGTTTTGTAAATATCAGACTTCATTAATTCAATTTTAACGTCAGTTGTTGTAAGGACTGACGTTAAAAGTTAAGTGACTTACTTTTAACGTCAGTTCAATAAACAACTGACGTTAAAAGTGAACCTTTTAACGTCAGTTGTTTATTGAATTGATGTTAAAAGTGAGTCACTTAACTTTTAACGTCTATTCTTTCATCAACAGACGTTAAAGGTTATTTTAATAATTTTTTTTAGCTAGTATACGTACCCTTCTGCATTGCCTTCCTCAAAGTTTCAGTTTCACTTGCTTTGATGTTTTGTGTTTCTGTTTTGAAAACTAAAATATATGTGCGAAGTAAAAATGCTATAAGTTGAATCAATAACCCAAACCGGATCTCATTCATGAAGTGTATCAATAATACAATTACAAGATACATTCAAAATTTTAAAATCCTATAAAAAAGTTACATTGAAAGGGTTTAAAATCCTAAACATTTGTTGAGACTTCGTTCCCTTCACGGGTGAGCAAGAGAGGAGAGTCGAGCGACTGAGTTTTCCAGAGCGGCTGAGCAAGGGTGCACTCGATCTGTTTCAGCAATGGTCTTCGAACAATCACGTGCTTCCAAAGCTGAGGTTTTGGAACTGTAGCAGCCGATTCTCCGGAAGGATGATAAGGTGAGCAACTCACATTATGTGATTTACACAACCTTATCACCCATGTTATGTGATTTACACAACCTCAGAAGTTGTTTGACCATTAAGACAAAGATCTTTGAGTCTAGGAATAGGAAGAAAGAGTGATGAAGTTAATCTCCATGGCAGAGCCATATTGTGAAGCAGAAAAATAAAAGGAAGGAAGGAAGCTATTTATAGGAGCAGGGGATGAAGTTACTAGGCGTCGTAAGTTGCTAAAAAATTAAGTTGATCATTAAGAGCATTAGGTTCCAAGGCGCATTGGGAGTTGGCAGTCATATATTATAAACGTGCAGAATAGAAAACGCATGGGTAAGTAGCAGAGTAGTCATAGTTAGTAGCACAGCAGTCAAAGGAATGCATTTTTTTAACGTCAGTTGTTCAATACAACTGACGTTAAAAGTGTTTTTAAAATAAAAAATATTTATTTTTAACGTCAGTTTTTTATACAACTGACGTTAAAAGTTTGATTTTTACTTCAGTTAAGTAAATAGCTGACGTAAATAATCCTATATCCCTATTTGAAATGCCCTGTTGTCACTCTTAACACAGGTCAATCCATATATATAGTGCAGTTTATTTCTAAACCTTTTTTTTTAAACAAGTTTATTTTTAATCTTAATTAATTAGCTTGAATTAGTAAACAAATTCATGTGCAAATTAAAATAAATAAACACTTAACATAAAACAAGTTATATGTATAATCAAATCGTATCTCATTGAAGCGATTCATAAGTTACAATTACATGATTAAAAGATAAAAATTTCTGCAACATAGCACTAAAATATAAAAAAGTTTCTGCTTCAACATCAATTTCTTCTCAGTCCTGTCCTCAGAAACTCCAATGGATGTATCTCCTCTCTCACTTGAATTCCATGATGCATCGAGCGTGAATCCACAGTCACTTGCGAAAGCAAAGTGAAAGTGATCTTTGCATCACCTCCTTCACTGGAATTCCTTGATGCATCGTCTTGAATCCACAGTCACTTGCTGCGAAAGCAAAGTGAAAGGGATGACGGGGATGAAATAAAGTGAGGGAATCACATTACGTGATTCACCCAACCTAACCATCCATGTTACGTGATTTACTCAACCTCAGAAGTTTGTTGACCATTAAGACAGAGACCTTTAAGTCTAGGTATAGGAAGAAATCACAAAAGTCTCAGAGCCATTTTGTGAAGGAATAGAAAACGCACGAAATATAGAGGAAAAGAAGAGGCTCTATTACAGACTGATACAGAAGAATGGTACTTTATATAGAGAAGAGAGAGACTAGCTGATTTTCTTGAAAACTGATCTATAAACTTAATGCTCATTAAGAGGATAGGTTAGAATGTGCATGGGTAAGTATCACAGTAGTCATGGGTAAGTAGCACAGTAGTCAAAGGAATGAATGTTTTTGCAGAAACTTATACACTTTTAACGTTAGTTGTCTTAAACAACTGACGTTAAAAGTGTTTTTAAATAAAAAATATTTATTTTTAACGTCAGTTTCTTAATACAACTGACGTTAAAAGTCATTTATTTAACGTCAGTTGTCTTAAACAACTGGCGTTAAATAAATCACTTTTAACGTCAGTTGTTACAAACAACCGACATAAAATGTTGTTTTATTTTTGGTTTTTGATTATAACGTTTACACCCGCGTGCCTTCTGCACTTCCCTTTGTACGTCTCTCTGTTCTTCTCTTTTCATCACGCTCACTCTCACTCTCAACTATCACTCTCACTCTCACTCTCACTCTGCCCTAATCGAGAGCTCATCTCCACTGCAACCACCGCGAGGGCTTCTTCGCCACCACCGTGAGGTACACTCTTAACCCCTAACTCTGTCTTTCCTGCTCAATATTCTTTGCAATAACTTGACATCTCTCTTTTACCCCTTCCCGCGCACTAACTCTCCTTGTCCCTCTGCTCTCAGTAACCACATCGAACGTTGGCCACCACTCGAGCTCCCCTCCCCACCACCACGCGAGCACCTATTTCTGGTGAGTCTTTAGGGCACATTTTTTTATTTTTGGTTTTGTGTATGTTGAAACTGTAGTCTCAGTAGTTGTAACTTGAAACTGTGAGTTTGAGTTGTTTGGAATGTCTCTATTTTTGGTTTTGAGTGTATGTTGCTCTGCTGGTTGGTCTGTCACGGCCGTGATGCTCATCACGGCTAGGCCGTGATCAGTTCTGCCTGTGAGGGTCTGGTTCAGTTGGCACGTTACGGCCGTGATGGACATCACTGCCAGGCCGTGACCAGTTCTTGGCAATCTTCAAAAACTAGTTTTCAATCTCCCGTATTGTCCTTATATTGGATATATGTTTTGTATATCTACAGAACCTATCTAGTTATGGATCGTAGTTGGATGGTTTGTAAGCGCACTAGTGCTGAGTATTTGAAGGGGGTGGGAGAATTTATAGAATTTGCTCAAAGGAATGTTCCTAATAGTAATGGAATGTTCTGTTGTCCTTGTGTCAAGTGTTTGAATACGAGGAAATGTACGGTGAAGGATATACGTACTCATTTGATTTGTGAAGGGATTTGATTGAGTTATACAAGATGGATATGGCATGGTGATATGTTGTTGAGTAGTACGGCAAGTGTCTCCCAAAGTGAGGACATTGACGTAGATATGGAGGATGATCGAGTAGAGGACATGATCCGTGATATTGGACAAGAATCTTTTCATCGATCTCATGTGTATGATAGGTTGTGCGGTGATGCGGATATGCCTTTATATCCAGGGTGTACTACTCATACACGGTTGTCGGCGGTGCTAAAATTGGTTTGTGTGAAGGCGAGAAATGGTTGGACCGATAAAAGCTTCACGGAATTGCTTGAAGTGTTGAAAGACTTGCTTCCGGAGGACAATACATTGCCTGACCGTAACTATGAGGCCAAGAAGGTATTGTGTCCGATAGGTATGGAGTATGTCGCGACCGTCCCGTCCGGGAACCGCGGAAAGATGGATAAAAAACAGAGGAGTCGCCACTAATATTTTTATTGGGAAAATCTTAGAAAACCCAATTATTTAAAGGTAAACTGGTCTTAAAAAAAGATAGAGATTTGGATTCGGGAGTCGGTTACGAGTAGGGAAGGTGTTAGCACCCCACATCGCCCGTTTAAAAAACGGTACCTCAAGTTAATTGTGCAAAAACATTTTAATAGCCTTTTAAATATTTATTTTACCCCAAAAAATTTTTACAAGAAAGAATTATTTTTTGATTTTTAATATTTTATTTTTTATTATTTTTTGTATTTAAATTTATTGTTTATAAAAATTAAATGAGGTTGAACGTGACACATGGGTCCACAGGGCAACCTCAAGTCTAAGGGACTGAACATGGCACCGTGTCCATAGATCATCCCTAAAAATAGAAAAATTTAATTCTTTTAATTAATTATTTTAACATAAAAAGGGGATACAAAAAAAGGAAATTTAGTTTTGGCCCGACAAGATGATTTATCTTGCTCCTACGTATTCCCGGGTGCGATGGGAAACTCAAAGCCACGTAGTTCTTTTAAAAGACTTGATTGGTTGGTTGATTTTAATTTTGATAAAGATTTTGATTTTTTTGTTTTGATTTTATTTTTTTTAAAAAGGATTTTATTTCAGAATAAATTCACTTTTGCATAGAGTCCAAGATAGCAGTGCTACACGATAAACCCTTACCATTCATACGACACTTGAGGATGAAAATTCATACATCAACGTCGTAGATTGTTGCGTGAATGCAAAAGATATATATATTTTTATATTCTTTTGAAGATGCGTTTATCTTAATGAGACATGAATACAAATTCGACCCAACTCTGAAAAGCCCATGATCAGAAAAAATTTGTTTTTTTTTTGTTATTTTTTATTGAAAAAAGGTGGCAAAAAAAAAATGATATGACCCCCATATTATGAGTCCAACAAAAGAGGCCCAAGTTCAAATGATAAAAGAGAAAATAAATAAGAAAATAAAAAAAAAACCAAAAAAAAATAAGAAAGTAAAACTGAACAAATAAAGAGACTAATCAGAAGAGATAAGTTTTAAAAATTTCTTCACCGTTACCCTCCCACCAAAAGCAAAGAAGGAAAGAAAGACTGCAGTGAGGAAGAATGGCTGGCGAAAGCCTTGCGGAGCAGCGTCTGGAGAGCTCCGCGGCGGTGGCTCGCGCATGGCACGGCTGAGCACGGTGGAATGGGATCTGCAACTACCACAGCGGAACAACGGCGATTGGTCCGAACAGGAAGAGGAGGGACTCGGCCTCGTTGCTGGCTCCAGATCCAGACTCGAGGCGGTGATGGGGTGATGAAACAAGGGCAGTGTCGCGGTTTTGGGTGGATCCGGAGGGGAAGCGACGGCGGAGGACGGTGCCAGGCAGAGACGTGGTGGTCCTGTGACTGGTTTTGTATGGTGGTGGAGCAAGGGACAGATCGAATGCCTCAGGGATGAAGACAACGGCGAAGCTGTGCAGATGGGAGGAATGGACGAAGGTGGTGAGGTGATGGCCGTGACACAGTGAAGAGGGTATGGACGTGTGAATTCCACTGGTATTCGAATGGGTGTTGTTGATGGTGTTTGCTCTGTTTCTCTCTTTTCTCTTTGTTTGTCGTTGATGATTATGGGTGGTAGGGTGATAAGATACTATGGTATGATGGATTCTGGAATTTTAATGGTGAAGGTGAAGAAAGGGTGTGTGTTTTGTGAGTGAGTGGGAGGCTGGTTTGTTTGGAGGAAGAAGAAGAAGACAGGAGGAAGAAGGAGATGTGTGGGTTAGGGATGAGGAATGATGTGAGGTGAGAGGGATGAAGATGAAGTTAAGAGGAGGAAGGAGATGTGAAGTGTGGGGCTTTTCTGTTTTTTTGTTTTGTTATTGTTGGGTTGTTGAAGAAGATGAAGGATGAGAGGAGAAGATGATGTTAAGATGAAAGAAAGAAGAAAAAAAAAAGGAAGTCTGGGACGTGAGAAAGAGAGGAAGAAGAAAAGAGAAAGAGGAAAAAAAAGAAAAAAAGGTCAGGGGAGGGGCGTACCGTAGGAAGAAAGAGATGAGTTTTTTGCTGCCCCCCCTCCCTATATGCTTCTGTTGGTGTTGGATTTATAGCCAAAATCATAGGAGAAAAATGACAAATCTCCCATGCCAGCTGTAAGGAGAGGACATGAGAGTGATGGTGGAGTGTTGCTACCACTATGTTCTGTGCTTGGGTGCAAGGGACGCAGAGCACAGAAGGAACAAGTCACCATTTTTGTGTAAAAAGTAGCAAAAGGCAAGAGACCAAAGGAAAGTGAAATGGACTGTAATGGAAAATGGTAAAAAGGACACTACATGAAGGAACCATGAGGCAAAACAATATTTTTTATTATTTTTTTATAATTAACAACTAGAAACTTATTTTTTCTTTTGGATTTTTTTTTTAACTTCACCTCGTTTTTGTTTGCTTGGGTTTGGATTCAAAACAACTTGTAACACAAACAAGTTGGGCTAATAACATAAACACATTTTTTTATTTCTATATTTTCCATTTTTATTTTGTAAATATTAATTAAAAGGATAAAATACCCGGACAAAATTAGGTGTTCACAGAGTATAAGAAGATACACACATGCCCCAATGATTGCATATCGTACACCGGTGTTCATGAAGACAATCACGATTGCCCCAAATGTGGGTTATCACGATACAAAGTGAAGGGTGGTGATGATGATGATGATCTTGATGATGTGAGAAAAAAGGGTCCTCCTACGAAGGTGTTGTGGTATCTTCCAATAATTCCAAGGTTCAAGCGATTGTTTGCCAATGCGAAAGATGCGAAGAATCTTAGATGGCATAATGATGAGAGGAAACGTGATGGAAAGGTTCGTCATCCTGCTGATTCTATGCAATGGAAGAATATTAATACTATGTTTCCGAATTTCGCCGATGAGCCAAGAAACCTAAGGCTTGGACTTGCTACGGATGGAATGAATCCTTATGGTAACATGAGTAGTATTCATAGTTCATGGCCTGTTCTGTTGATAATTTACAACCTGCCCCCTTGGTTGTTCATGAAGCGCAAATACATGATGTTGTCTATGATGACTTCGGGCCCAAAGCAACCGGGAAATGACTTAGATGTTTATCTAAGTCCCTTGATCGAAGACTTGAAAACGCTGTGGGTGGAAGTTGTTGATGTAGTTGATGGGTATTCTCATGAGACTTTCAAGCTTCGTGCCATGTTATTTTGCACCATCAACGACTTTCCAACATACGGTAACTTGTCCGGGTACAGTGCCAAGGGGCATAAATCATGCCCTATATGTGAAGAAGGCACATGCTACACTCAGTTGCATCATGGAAAGAAGACGGTTTACCTTGGGCATCAGAGATTTCTTAAACGTGATCACCCATATCGTAAGATGAAAAAAGCTTTTAATGGATGCCAAGAGACAGAAGAAGCTCCGGCGGCCTTAATTGGAGAGCAGGTTTATCAGAGGGTAAAGGACATCGATGTTATATTTGGCAAGTCCAAAAAGAAAGGTAAAGCTGCTGAGAAAAACATATGGAAGAAGAAGTTGATATTCTTTGATCTTCCATACTGGCGCAAGCTTGATGTCTGACACTGCATTGATGTGATGCATGTGGAGAAAAATGTGTGTGATAGTGTGATCGGGACGCTTCTCAACATTCAGGGCAAGACAAAGGATGGTGTCAATGCTCGTCTCGACCTCGTTGCTATGGGTATACGAGAGCAGTTAGCTCCATTTGTTGAGGATGGTAAGCGGACTTATTTGCCGCCAGCATGTCATATTTTGTCAAAAAAAGAGAGACAAAGTTTCTGCGGGTGTCTTCAGGGCATCAAAGTTCCACATGGTTACTCTTCAAATATGAAGAGGCTTGTCTCTAGTGATCTTAAATTGGCTGGCTTAAAGTCTCATGATTGTCACATCTTGATGCAACAACTTCTGTCCGTTGCTATTCGTGGTATTGCTCCAAAAAATGTGAGACATGCCATTACTCGGTTGTGCTCATTCTTCAATTCTATATGTAGCAAAGTCGTTGACCCCCGCATGTTGGATGACTTGGAAGTTGAGGCTGCTACAATCTTGTGCCAATTGGAGATGTATTTTCCTCCTTCCTTTTTCGACATAATGATTCACTTAATTGTTCATTTGGTGAGGGAGATTAGATTATGTGGGTCGGTTTTTCTGAGATGGATGTACCCAATTAAGCGCTACATGAAGATCTTGAAAGGGTACGTGAAGAATCCTCATCGTCCGGAAGCATCTATTGTTCAAAGGTATGTTGCAGAAGAAGCTATTGAGTTTTGTTCGGACTACCTTCATAACACGGATCCTATAGGGATTCCTAAGCCTCGGCATGATGAGATCAGATGTCAAGGTAAGGGTACACATGGCTTAAGAATTAATAGCAAAGGTCGGGAGGAAGTGCTTCAAGCACATTTGTATGTATTGAACAACATCGATTGTGTTCAGCCTTTCTTATTTGAACATAAAAGAAAAGTCAATCAAGAAAACCCTCGAATGAGCGAAAGGTGGTTGTTGAACAAGCATAACAAGACTTTCTTACCATGGTTCAAGGAAGAAATGCTTAAGGATGGTAGTACTGCTTCTGATGACGTAAGATGTCTAGCACGTGGGCCTAGCTTCAACGTCATATGTTGGAGCGGATACGACATAAATAACTTTTCCTTTTATACAAAGGAACAAGATAACAAGAGTACCATGCAAAATAGTGGGGTTATGATCGTGGCCGAAGCAACGCACTTCTCTAGTGCAAAGGACACAAAACCCGTTAAAGCACCGACACCTTACTTTGGATATATTGAAGATATTTGGGTGCTCGATTACACTAAGCTTACGGTGCCGGTTTTTAAATGTAAGTGGGTTGATAGTAACGGTGGTGTACAAACCGACGAATTGGGGTTCACATTGGTAGACCTCAACAAGTTAGGTCATATAAATGAGCCTTTCATAATGGCTTCCCAAGCAAAACAAGTGTTCTACATCACTGATCCTTCTAACAAAAGGTTGTCCGTGGTTCTCCAAGGAAAAAGCATGTATAATGGTAGTGATGAAAATCAAGATTCAAATCTTGATATTCCTGAGACTCCTTCTTTTTCAACTAACATGCCTACTATAATCGAGGAGACACGGGTGGACGATGTACATGCCACTCGTGATGATCATCACGAAGGGATATTGATATAGGTAGTTTAAACTTAGTATACATTTATTTTTATTTATACTTCTGTATTTATTTTGAGTTATAACCTATGTTAATAAATATATATTGTTTCTGAACAGGCATACATATGGATAAGTCGGATAGCCCACATGCACGGGAGGACACTGTGGGGCCTACGCAGGACCCGGTCGCGCCTACGCCTGATTCTAGTGTAAGTTTACATGTTATATACTATCTTTAGTCCTTCTTTTTAATGTAAGTTTATAATGTTACAACCCTCTATTTTGTAATTTTTTTAGTCCATACAGACATCACAGGCTCATAGGATGTGCTTAGCTGAATTATTCTTCAAGTGTGCGGCTGAAAAAGGAATTGACAAGATACCTCCGCATTACTTAGATGAATAGTTTTTTTTGTTAGACTTTAGAAACTAATTAATAACATGTTTATATATATCCTTAGAGGGTAGTTTTGTTTTTAGACATTAGAGACTAAAATATATATATATATATATATATATATATATATATATATATATATACTTGTAGATAGTTATGTTTTTCCTATACATGGGTTTTGATTTTAAGTCCCCCATTGTTCCTTTGTATATTTCTTTTCTGTTTGTTAATATTGAAGTTTAAGGGTAGTGTTAGCAATTCTGTAATGTGTGTGATATTCTCTGTGTTATTGGGATATTTACTGAATGCGGGGATAGCTGAGGGGAGTGATATTTTAAAACTGAATTTTAAAAAAAATAAAAAAATTAACGTCAGTTGTATCAAACAACTGGCGTTAATAGCATTTTATAAAATATTCAGTACACTATTAACGTCAGTTGAAATAAACAACTGACGTTAAAATTAAAACCTTTAACGTCAGTTCTTTAACACAATTGACGTTAGTTTTAACAAAATTAACGTCAGTTATGTTAAAGAACTGACGTTAATAGTTTTATTTTTAACGTCAGTTGTTTAAGAACTGACGTTAAAATATTAACTATTAACGTCAGCTGTATTTACGTCAGACAATATTCTGACGTATAAAATCAATTTTAACTGACGTAAAAAGCACTTATTGCACTAGTGTACACCCGAATATTGGTATACCATTAGATACCCGGAGACTAGATCAATCATTAACCATGGAACATAGATTCTTAAGAAATAATTTAATGAGACCAGGAGATAAAATTTTCTCAATTACTTCCTGTGTTAATTAAGCACTCACAAATTCTCATCATAGTATTACTTTTAGAAATAATGATAGAATCGATATACCAAGACTCTTTGAAGAAATAGGAAAAATTTACTACCCTAAATGAAATGAACTAACTGAATTAGGAATATCTATAAGAAATCCAAAATCACTAAGTTTTAGACAAATCCCAAAACCAATTACTTTCCCTGAGACAGAAAGAACAAATGGAGATGAAAACATAAATAAATTATCAAACCAGGTAAGAGATTTAGCTCAATATTTAAGAAATAGAATATGAATAAAGAAAAGGAATTAAGAAAGATATACGAAGAATCTTATAACAAAATAAAACAAGATAAAAGAAATATGAAAGATTTCATGAACGTCTACAACCAATATCTTAAAAAAGGATTAGAAGATAAAAATCAAAAACAAATGGAAAAACATATTATAGAAAAAGAAAAAGAACTTATTAATCTAAGAAATAAACGAGAAAAATATAAAAGACAAATAAGGGAAAAAATAGAAAAGATAGCATCAATAAGAACTCAACCATCATCATCTAATTATTTTAGGCTAACTGCACCACCCTTTGAGGATAGTAACATCGAATAATCAATGGAAATATACTCTGAATTCGATGATCAAACTGAAAAAGAAATAATAAGTGTACTAGTAATGAATTTACCTACCGACTGTAAACAATTAATAATTGAGAAAATAAAAGCCCAATTCAGACAAGAAGATTATTATCTTACAACTATTTCAATAGACATAGAATGGAATTACATGGAAGAACTAGGATTGGCTTTTGAATATGATGTACTATCTGATTCCGACATATATGAAGATTGGGACTTATTAGATGATTAATTTTCTACAAATAATGAAAATAATAATGAAAATTATTGGAATTAATAGGGTGGCTCTGATCTGGTATCAGAGCTAAGTACTAATGAATCCTCAAAATATAAAAAAATTTATTCATAAATTAAGTATGTTAGATTTAACAAATCAGGATGAATTAAAAAGATTAAAACAAGAATTAAAATATGAAGCCACTGATACATGTAATAAACACATGGAATATCACTGTGAGTATTGTGATTGTAAAGAATACGAAAGAAAAATAGATTTAATAAAAATCATAATTAATAAATTAAATCTATGGATAGATTAACAACAATCATAGATCTAACGACTCACAATATGTACGTCACTGTAGCAAGTGTCGTATTGTTGTCAAAAAACTGTGTACAAATAGCACAACTCTAAAAAATACATGTGGCTTATCCCGACATATTATAAAAAGTGAAATGTTATTTTAACACCTAGCTTTGACAACTAAAACCGTATAAACCTTGTAAATGATGTTTCTTTTTTATTATTTTATTTTACACCATCTTATTCAACTAAAAAAAAGAAAGAAGGAAAAATATGGTACGGTGTTGATATATTTTTGTGACGTTGAAATAACACCACTCTTATCAGAATAATGTTGTATTGATTTGCATAGATGTCACACTTCATATCTATACAGTTTTTATAATGAAATACTTCTAGTATCACCTTAATTTTTTTTTTACATATATACATATATTCTAATTATCTCATTTTATTGATGTAAGAGAAAAAAAGGAAGAGTTGTGTTATATTGAGCGTCGTGTCACACATTTTTTTTTAGTTTAATTTCTATGTACTGTTAGTGCATGTAAATGATTTTTATACTGACATCCAATAATATCATAACAAATCAGTATTATTAATATTTCTTTTTCTTAATTATTAAAAAAGCACACAAATCGAAATGTTAGTAAATATCAGTATAAAACTTTTTACACATACTACTTTATTTCTTTTATATTTGGGGTATATATTTTTCCAATAATTTTTCATAAGAACCGTTTCTGTACAACATTTACAATATTGATATAATATTTTTTTTTATGAAATGATATAATATTTAATTTGTATGAGTGTGAGTGAATACCAAGATATTACATATTTCAAAATAGAATAGAAAAAAATATATACAAATGTGGGTTATTGTCCCTAGAATTTTTCCAAATATGTTTTACAAATATCATAATTGTTTTTCATATTACGAACCCACGGTAGTGGAGGGCTGTGGATGCTTATATAAGCATTACACACCTGTTGCATTTATAATTGTTTAGTGCTCCATGCAAGATTCCTGAAAGCCTAAACTTTTCAATTTATTATCACCACTTTTTCTACCTTATCCCATAAGAGAGAGATATCTTAATTATATATTTTCTTCTTCGAATTTGAAGTACCAAAATTGAAGAAAGCAAGTTTGACTAATGGATTTCGACATCAACATGAAAGCTAGCTGCATGTAATTGTTAAACTAAATCATAAGAGAATTATGAGCATTCCTTAATTTTCTCCTCCAATTTCACCCATAAAATTCGTACAAGTAAAGCATGACTTGTGATGCTATAACTTTTCAACGTCATAAAAGTTATATATGGTAATGCTTTTGCACTTTAGAGATCTTTCACTTAGCTGTAGTACATTATATTTTCGCATGCATTGCAACATACTGGAATTGAGAATTTGTACACGAACTCAAGTAACCAGCCCAGATGAATATGTTAAATGAATGTTCAAGCAAAATTTGTGCCTCCGGCTATGAAAGATTCTTACCTACGCTAAGAGAATTTAATTTAAAATATAACATGTCACCACACATAATCATATTTACAACATTGGATTAAAAATAAAACTTTATTATGTTATATCCATAAAGTTTATAAAATTGTTAAAATACATATTAGTATAAGAGTATCTTAGAATTTTCTTGGCTTTGGCCTTATATCCGTGTAGAAGAAATATTAGCAAAAGTCATTGAAAGTATTGGTAATTGATGGGGTTGTTGCTTTATCCTATTATCCCTTTTGCATAACTACAAGAAATGCTTGAAGAGGGAAAAAAAATAGAGTGAGAGGCTTTGGTCATACGAAAAACCACCATTTTGCACACAAAAACAGCTAGGAGCTAGCTCACACTATGAGACAAATGGAACGTTAACAGAATTGCAAAGAAAGTGTGTGAAAGACGTCAAGAGAGAGGGTAAAAATGACAATGGACGATGACGCGGCGAGGCGAGGCGTGTTTGAGAGCAAGGTCACGTGAATCCATCACAATCTCCCTACCTTATACACATTCCATATCTCAGTAACGTAAAAAATATTCCAAAGTTTTTATAATACTAAAGTAGAATGATGAATGAATCTTTAATGTGACCTCCTCTCTCACGTTACTTTATTTTCTCTAGGCGTGTGTCTTCTCTCTAAATTCTTTCCAATAATAACAGAATGACACCAATTATACACATGGCAACATATACAATTAAGCCAATATTGCAAAGGACTATACGTACATCAATTGTTGACATTAATTCCAATTTTAATTTTTATGGTGGGTTTATTAGCTAATTAGTGCATTATGTGGCACGTGAAAATTCCTATCTAGGCAAGGTAAATGTTTTTGTCCTACGTCACCTACTTAAAGGACCATGCCTCATGAAACAAGAATTACTTTAGTACGCAGAATAGGCTCATCATTCAATAATTATAATAATAATACTTTTTGCTAATTTTATTTTATTTTTTATTCTTTTTTTATTGCTCTCTCTTCATGTCATTTGTGTATATATAGGACATAAGGTTGCTCAACTCATCCTCAGCTTCAGTGCCTGCATGAGATTATAAGGGGTTGTGTAGGAAGAAATAACACAGCTAGTTTTCCTAGCAACCCCTAAACATCTTGTGCTTTTGCTCAAAACTAAAGAAGGAGAGGGCATGGCTATTCTGGGAATTAGTCACCATGCTTTGGCTTTAACTTTTGGCCTACTAGGTAACACATAAGAGTCAACATTATCGACCTCTTCTAACTGCAGCTTCTTTTTTTTTTTTCCTTTCAATTTTCATGGAATATTCGGTTTACTTGAAAGTTCTTCATCTTGGTTCTTTCCTTTTTCTCATTGTGCTTTTATTTTTCTTTTAATTGCTAATTAATGTCACATTTTTTTAATTAATGACCAGCTCTCGAGTTTCATTAATTACATCTAATATTAATTCTCTATATCTATCTTGTTCTTGTTTTGGGGTACATTCCTCTACATATATACTTTTTTCATGCACTATGTCTTTAACTGTTACTTTATTATAATCTAGTACTCTAACTAACATCTTTTTTGGCTAAAGTAAATGAACTAATCATCCTTTTCATGATGCCTAGGTAACATTATTTCCTCCATGGTGTACTTGGCTCCCATGTAAGTATATATCTATATCTCAAATAAGTTTTACTTCCAGCCAATTAACTAATTAAGGACACGCTTAATTCTTAATTTTCTTATGATAATAATATATAATACTAAATATATTTTTCCTTTTCTCTTATATCTGCAGCCCAACATTTCGCCGAATATACAGAAGGAAATCCACTGAAGGTTTCCTATCACTGCCTTACCTAGTCGCATTGTTCAGTTCCATGCTTTGGCTTTACTATGCCTTACTCAAGAAAAATGCTATTCTCCTCATTACCATTAACTCATTTGGATGTGTCATGGAGATTATCTACATTTCCATGTACATAATCTATGCCACCAGGGATGCCAGGGTACGTATTTAACAACTAAGTACTTATACATACTAATTAAATTCTATAATTAACTCACCATTCATTTTATCATATATATATATATATATATATATATATATATATATATATATTTAACTAAGTTACGTACTGAATTTTTAACTGCAGAGTATAACCATTAAACTATTTATGGCGATGAATGTGGGCTCATTCACCTTGATCCTCCTCATCACTCAATTTGCTATACCTGGTTCCTTACGTGTTAAAGTCCTGGGATGGATTTGTGTAACCATTTCAGTGTGTGTGTTTGCAGCACCTCTAAGCATTGTGGTGAGTGAAAATTACAATTATTGATCAGTGCATTTGGTTAAAGCTTGCACTATATATACCATAAGTCCGGTGTCCTACTCCTAGTCTTTATTAATTCATTTCTTGCTCTGCAGGCACGTGTTAGTCGAACAAAGAGTGTAGAATTTATGCCATTCTATTTGTCACTTTTCCTCACACTCAGTGCCACAATGTGGTTTGCTTATGGTTTCTTTCTCCATGATATATGCATCACTGTAAGTATCTACTATATTTTAGAAGCAATATAACTTTATTGTGATAATCAATTAATGACTTCAATTTTTAAAATAATAATTAATTAAGGTTTTCAACTTTATTTTTTGTTACTCTTTATGGACTTTAATTTTAATAAAATATATTTTGATAGTATAAAGCTACCTAATTGTAATATATTTTGTTCATGTTATAAATTGTTTTTATTTATTTATAAGATAAAATCCTTAATTAGTGATAACAAAAATTTGGTCTCTTAATTGATTCATCATACAAGTTTCTTAAGTCCTCAAATTAAAGCAACTTCATTGACGGATTTTTCATTAGTAATTTTTTTTATTTGCTATGTGCAGATTCCAAATGTGCTGGGTTTCACATTGGGGCTACTTCAGATGCTGCTTTATGCCATTTACAGAAATGGTGGAGCTGGAAAGAAGGATGTGACAGAGGAGAGAGGGCAAGCACTGGAGCCAATGAGAAACATTGTTGTAGGGATCCCATTGAGGGCAAGTGAAGTGTTCCCAATCCAAGTGAATGATGATGTGAATGAACAAGGAAAAGAAGGTGCAAAGGATGCACAAGAGAAGGAAAATAGCGTGGAGATCATTGAATGTCCTGTGTGATGATGACTCATTTATATAATATTTATATGCTAAGTGTTTATATCGTGGAGCACCTTGAAGACCACGAGGATATGGTTTTCATCTTATAATATGGTTGCTTATATGCATGTTAGTGTCTATCAACGTTATAATATAATAATGTATGTGTGACTTTGACATTATATATCAGCGGGTTAATTAATATTAATTAAATCATCTCCCTTTTCTGCCTATAAAACTGCATGCACCTTCAGACTCTGTCAAGTATCATCATCATATATACCACCACTTCAAATTTAATTATACATTGAGATTCTTAGAGTAATTCCGTTACTTGCTATCTTCATATGTTTATGTTATAATGTTAAACTTACGAAATAAAAATTTATATAATATTATTAAGGATTTAATTATAACACACGGTCAATGTAAATTTAATTTTTTTATAATTAATTAATCATATATTATTAAAAATATTTGACTTTTACTGTAATTATCTGAAATTAAGTTGCACATGCGATTATGTTTTTTTTTTTTATGATCACTGCAATCATGTGTTGGTTTGGCCGTATAAGAATTTTTACGATTGACATAATATCAAAATTAATCTTCATTATTAATTTTAGAAAAACTTAACTTGATTGCTTTTAAATTACAGTTGGTGTATAGCATAAATATTTAACCATATAAATTTTCTTCAAATTATAATGGTTACATAATTGCTTTGGTCCCGTAAGTTTATACATAATATTATGTGTTTAATTCTTATTTTAATCGCCATTGTAAAGATTTTGCATCATCAATTAATTATGCATTAATTATCATATGCTTGACTTTTGATATAGTTATTATGAAAGATAAATATTTTTAGTAATTATGAATATTGGATGTTAATATAAACAATATTTACAATGACAATGTATTATAAAAATGATTCTTTATATTAGATGTGTGATATTTATTCCAACATTAAATTATATGTGTATGTATTTTTTAAATTAGATGTGTGATATTTTTTAATTATTGATTTGGTCCCTGAACTATTTGGGAATTTTCAAGTAGGTCAATAAACTATTTGATATATAAGTTTCTTTATCAATATAAATTAGAAAATAATAAATTAACCACTATATAATTTAATTATCTTAGTATAAAATCACATTATCTACAAAAGTTAGCCTTATCATAATGTAGCAACATTCAATGAAAGTACTTATGTTATAAAATTAGCACAATTAAAGTAGAACTATAAGAATAATTGGTTCAACTTTTGCAAAAATAAAAAAGGTTGTCAAACTTTACTCAAACTTAAATCCCAAAGAATTTAATTTGTATGCATTGTCAGTGTAAAGATTTTTTACATTATTATATTATTATCAACTAGTATGATTTGTGATTGGTTGACGGTGTAATTTATTTTGCACGAACAATGTATCAAATTAACGATGTATGTGCTCAACTCTCAACAAATACTTGTGATGATTCTCCAAGTCTTGAAGCAAATGAAATTTATAAGACCTTCACGCTTTTCTTGACTCGGGAATATCCTCAATTCATGCAAAGCACCACAAAAGTTACTTACAATAATTAAGATAAGCTTGATAACAATTGTTTGATGACAAAACTACTGGCGTTTATATAGTAGAGGGAAAGTTTCCCAAATTGATTGTTTTTAACCAATAAAGTTCAAGTCATCAAATAACAACTTACATCAAACTTCGATTTAGGAATAATAGGCCCCTATAATTTGCGTTGTTGCTTCCGTCTCAATTAAATTATTGGCACAAAAGTAACCATAACCAACAGGTCGAAGAGAGTGATAAAGGTCCAAATGTCTACCCAGTTTGTGAAAATTTCATATCATCTTGCTGAGTGATCATATTTGAACACAAATTTTGAACACCGTAGGCGATACCGTATATTTTTATCTCTATCTCTCACTTACTTTTTATCTCCTCTGTATGCACGCTTCTCAAAAATACACCCAAAAAACAAAGGGGACATCATGGTGTACAAAAATCATTGTTTTTTTTTAAAGTAATCCTTAATTTGAGTGAAGGTACTTTTAAATAGTATTGATATACAAACATACTCGAAATAAGAGTGGGTGGTCATCGGGTGTTCCTCGAGTGGAAGCAACTTGTCTTCATGTGGAGGATAACATAGGGACCTGAGTTCGAATTCTTGTGTAGTCACCTCTAATGGGAGGCTGAGAACTAATATGCAAAATCTAACTTAATCAGTCGAACCAAATATTGGGCTCACCCTAAGCCGTGAGAATACTCTGTTGGACCACTGAGCCCAAAGGACTAATTAGGGTGGGTTACAAACTAAAAAAAAAGAATGGGTGGCCCAATGAGTTTAAATAATCTAAAAAATATTAAATTTTAAAATGGAATAATGGATGTAGTGACATATTAAAATATTTAAAAATAATAATAATTTAAGATAATTTTAATTCTTCTATTTTTGACATAATTTTGGGTCATGCTCCATATTGATGATAAAACTACATCAAACAAATTTCACTATTAACTACCATGTGTTATGGACCTCACTTTCATAAACTATATTTTATACAACAGTATCTAAATTTTTCAGCTATTACAAAATACAACCTTAAGGTTTAAAAAATTCTGTGTTATTATTAACTAGTATTTCTATTTTGCTTATCTCTTTCACCTCTTATAACACTAAAATAAATTTTTATACTTTAACAGATTTAGTATATAAATAAGTTCATGTCCAAAATTCTTTAATATATTCTTCTTGTATATATCATTTTAATCTCCATTGGAGCATAACAAAAAAGAAAATTCATATAAGCAAGACAATCAATATATCTTTTGTCTTAATTTGTATATGATTTAGAGTACCTCCTTAGTTCTTTATCTTTATACCTTTTGCTTTTTTTTAGGAAAAAAAAAGGCAATCTAAGCGTGTAAATTAATGAGAATAGATGTTTAAATTAGAAATAAACACAAAATGAATGTATGTGAAAACCATATGAGGACTTTTCATTTAATAAACAACTTTTCATGGGTAACAAATGATCAAAGTAGAATCATAATTTAAGATGTGATGATCCTCGAGATGTTCTCCAATGAGCATCAATAATTTACAAGACCATACCCTTGTGCAATCCCTTATACACTAGGTTTACCCCCCACATGACCATTTAGATAGAAAAAACTTTTTTACCAATGGTATTTCTTGGGGTAAACCTTCTAAATCCTTCCAAAATTTCATCTTTCGTTGCATATCTAGCCCTACTTCGAGTGCATCCAAACTAATGATATTAAAAGTATCTTCATCCGCTACAAATTTTAGAGTTATGATCCAACACTTCTAAATTCCACCATATTAGTCCTCCAATTCTTATCTCTTAGTATGCCTACCTCACTTCTGAATTTCATCTTGCCAGTTTACCAACTAAAATTCCACTATTTTATTCCTCCAATTCTTATCTATTAGTATGCCTACCTCACTTCTAAAAGTCATCTTGCCGATTTACCAAAGTTTAGAATCTGAAGTATCTATTTCAGAAGCCTTTTCTCAAACCTACTTAGTTTCTTGCAAGAATGTAAAATTATCCTCTTTTGACCATGCTGTCAGCTATTAATATTAATTTACTTGTAGGTGTGTCAATATTCCAAGCTGCCGAGTAAATCTTACTCTCATGAGATGGAGCTTCTTTCCCTAACCCATTCACAAAAAAATATGAGAACCCTCACTTATTTTTCATTACACTTAGGCATCGATTCTATGGCTCTTATGCATTTGACACAATACTCAAACAGTCAAACCAAATAACCCATTATTTATGGATTAACCTAAAATTAACATAATCAAATCATTTATCAATGTCAAAGATTGGGCCAAATTTTCTATCAGTTTCCGACCACCAACTATAACATTAATAACTTAAAAAGCAAGTCAAAATGTATGTGAATTAAAACCTGTTGTATATGAAATAGAACTATTTAAAACTTCAAACGTTAATATCCAGACATTTAATTCTTATGCTAAAAAGTAATGTGCAAAAAGAATAAGAAGTCCAAAGTATTATAGCCTCTTTCAACGCTTTCTTTCCGCACGCCACTTGTATACCGGTCTATTGGTTGGACAGACAAGCTCATCTTCGCGTAGTTTACGTTTCTTACCCCCTTTCTGTTCATATATGAAATATCCTTTAAGAGCATACTAAAATTATTACGACTCAAACATGCTTACAACAAGTCAATGTAAAATGTCAATACCTGCAACTCCTTCTGCATTGTCATATCCATGTAGATCGTCCCTAGCTGGCTGAGCCTATTCTTCCTTGTTTCCAACTCTTTATAGGACCGATCTGTTTTCCTGCACGTGGAAGGAAAATATCTTTTACTAATAATCAACATGTCCAGAAATCAGGATAAGGAAGAACAAATGGAATTAACAATATAAATAAGAAAAAGATAAAGTCAATACATTTTAAAACAAATAAAGATATATATATATATATATATATATAAAAGGAGTTGTCTGGTTAACTTTGCCATGTGGAAGTTGATTTTGTCATTTGTAATTCTGTTTTGAGGTTTGCCAACATGTATGCATGTATGGCTCTTGATATTCCCAATACTTCTTTTTATTTTTCTTTCTCAATGATATTCTTTCTCAATTTTATTTTAGTTAGATATATATAATATATTATTTTCTTTCTTTAATACCCCTACATCACAAGATAACACTAGTTAGTTAAACAATATTAGAACAGATTCAACACACTATGGTAATGCTTGAATATGGCCCAGTAGCAAATAACTGATAGCAATTAATATCTGACTACGATAGCAATTAATCATCCCTTCTGAAATAAAACTACAGTTCTCAAAATTTTAGGGTCCATGTGTTGTTAGGTGTCAATAAAATATCCACATGATACATGCAAACATATGAAGTTAAACTCATCTAACATTATTTTCTGAATAGGGGATGATTGCTTTAAAGGCTTCATAGCAAAGGTCAATCTGCTGAATTTGTATCCTAGACAGAATCATATTGAAAGAACTGTTTTTTCTTTGTCAAAGAAATCAGCTACACAAATTTCCAGAAGTAATAGTGTTGACCAATCACTTCCATGAACCCACAGGCACGGGGGATGCAGATGAAAAGAATACTGACTCAGCCCATCTATTACTGTAAAAAAATCCTAATATTGCTGGCATTTACTACGGTTAAGATATTTACTTAAATTAACAATCTTAAAGTGCATAAACGAGAACAGATAAACTATCTGGTACAAAGATCAGTGAAAAGCTCCAGTGCTGAAATTGCTTAATAAAATGTTTAATCTCACAGAAAACATCAAACAAAATGAGAAAGAAACCAATTAAGTCTTCAAAGCCAAATGTAGGGCAGTACCTCTTAATGCTAGCAGGAATATCATCAGAAGTAAGTGGAACTTCATTTCTACGATGCTGTGATTTTAACTTTTTAGCCTCTTCCCTACATACATGTGGCCAATGGATTAAAAAGCCATTCATTCAGAAAATATTTAAGGAATGAGGATAAAATCTAGAATTATGCACACACAATATAAACAATAAAGAAGGAGGAGGAGGAATGGGGAAGAGGTGGAACAATAACAATATCAATCAATAAATAGAAAATATCAATATCCGTGGTAACATAAGATTAAAGTACTAAATAAAGAGACCTTATGATAGGACTACATCTCAAATAGCGTGCCATTTGCACACTGCTTTGAAGCCTGTGTGTGTTAAAAAAAATTAAAATTTGTAGAAGCAGCCACTTGGAACTGCATGCCAATTCCTGTTTGTCAGAGCCATAATGACCCCTTCATCATAATTTATTATCCACTTTACATATAAGAAACAAACAGTAACCATAGGCTTAATAAGCATAATAAGTCAACATCTGGGTGTTACAAAACGATAGCATAGAAAGTTCAAACCTGTCCTCAGCAAAGTATACATGCTTGTTGGATCGTTGATCATCAGTAAAGTGAAGAGAGGCAGTTAACTTTACAATTTTCTGCAGTAAAGATGGAAACACTCACAAACAAATCTATAACAAAAAAATCCCCAATAAAACAGGAGAGCAATTTAATCACCTTTCTCTCATTCTGAACTTTTTGAAGTACATATCCTATATCTTGGGTCTTCATCAGCAAAAGTTGTTCTTGGGTGTATTTATTGGCTTCACTCCTACACATGTAATGAGCAAGACAAAGATAAATAAAAAGAAACAATCAATGGAGCAACCAGCCACAGGAAAAACACCAAAAGGGTAGCAATTTGTTTGTTACTCACTGAGGTGTATGAACTCCATTAACCATCTTTGATCTCATCATTTTGAAATTAAACTCATCTGGGTTTTTGTTTGCTGCTTTTTCCCTAAGTCTCTGTAGTAAGAACACATAACATAAAAAAAGTAACACATCATGCATTTGAAATTGAATGAAGAGAATTAAAAGCGTGAGTGAAATAGTAGTTAGTGTACCCACTCGCAAAGTTTCCTCTTTGTTGTGGTATGCTTTGGCACGCTCAACATAGTCTTTGTGTTTTTCAAGCAAGCCGAATTTCTTCCTCGAGGACCTAATGAAAATCAACACAAGAACAAAAAATTGAAGCAAACCCAGAGGTATAACTGTATAAGAGATACCCAAACCCATAAACAATACAAAGAATTGAACAAGCCAAGAAAGTCCACCATGACCAAGCAATAAAGCTAAAACAGGCAAGAGCTCTAAGCTAAGAAAAGCAACAGCGACAAAGAAGACAACAGGAAGCAGAACAAAACAGAACGCCAAAAAACCAAAGATTAACAAAAAAAACAAATCAACTCAAGCACCAAATAAAATGCTGCAATGAACCAACGATTTAATAAAGGGAAGAGAAAAGAAGGGGGGTTTTGATTTTGGGGACTTACGGTTGAGCACGCTCTTTGTGAGCCCGCCTCGGAATGGCGTTCTTCAGCGACGACATGATGGATGGAGGTCACGGAAGAAGACCCACCTTGCAATGGGAGAATTAGGGCTCCAACCACAAGTTAGTTTTATGAGCCGAAGCTGTGAGGACGGGTGAGTGAATCAGATAAGCAGAAACCTTCCGTGCAACCCTGCGACTGCTCCTGTATTTATTTATTTATTTATTATTATTATTATTATTTACAAAAAAAATTAGTTAAGTTGGATAGCGGGATTCATCAGGAACCGGACAAGTCTCATTACTCAAATAACACTTACATACGTAACAAATATACTGTCTTTTTTATGAGAAAGGAGGCATATTATTAACTAATTAACAAAATGAGGAGCACAAATTCCTCTACAAGGTTTAATTGCAAAAGGGGACTATCCAATCCACATTTGATAGGGAAGACTGCACAAGAATTAGATTCCTGGAAAACATGATGAACCTGAACTTGCCAATCTGCAGATCGAATAAGAACCAAAATCTCTTCCAGCAAAGATTTAAGATGAAGGTTAGGGGTAGAGCCTTTAGAAATCATGTTAACAACCTTTAGAATTGCATCTAGGACACATTGAGTCAGCTGTCATGCCTCTCTTCTGTCTTTCAGCATTAGGTAGAAGCTTGCCATGAGAAATCCTCCATAGGAAAGCTCTTCTCTTGTTAGGTCCCTTCCACTGCCAGATCAAGCGGATTCCCAACCATTTCACATTTTCACGGGACCTGCAAGAAGTTAACCACAAGTAAACAAATTTAAGGGAAAATTACCATCAGAATTTAGAGACTAGAGAGGAATATCCCCCATTTCTGACTGATAAGGAGGACTAACTGCTTCAATATTTTCTCTGACACAGTTAGGAACAAAACAGTCAAAGCTATCCCTTTTCCAGCTACCATTTTCAGCATAAAAAAGGAAACATGAAATTCTGTCTGGTACTTGGTCAAAAATTTATTTTCGATCCTTTATCTTAAAAGACTCGGAATAAATGTGCCCACGCAACGCAACGCAACGCATAGGGATAACTTTGTTAAATGAGAAAATTATTAATATAGGTATTTTTTTATGTAAATTTTATAAAATTAAATAAATAATTTTAGATGAATAATAAATAATAAGCCATATGCAACAAATCTATTATCTATTATATATACAAATCTATTATCTATCTATTATTATATATACAAAAGAGAATGATTTCTATTTAGGTGTCACTTCTAGGAATATTCTCAAAGCCAAAATGGCACGTGTCAAACTATGGCAAACTCTCATTAAGCCTACAATCTTTCTTTAGAATGTTATGTTATGGCATGTTATTATTATTTATGGCAAGTTTTGAACCCATCAAATTCTCATTTAGTGCAATAGTTATTAACATTTATGGAATTATTACAACTTATCATATACTCCCTCCGGTCTCTATTATAAACAAAAATTAAATAAAACACACATACTAAGGTGGTTAGTTAATCTCATTGAATCTTGTAAAAAAATAGGTTTGTTACCTAAATTAACCTTCATCCAAAACTTCAATCTTCATTAAATGAGTCATTGGAATTTGTATTAAATGAATGATATTTTGAGAATAATGTCATTAAACGAGTCATTGGAAATGTATCAAAAACTTTGGGACTTTTTTTGTTTATAATAGAAACAGGAGGATGTATATGATTATGCATGATACCTATTGACAACTAAATTTTGTTTTCAAATTTCAAAATTTAAATTCATGCTTTGCATTATTTCCAATGCATATAAAGTAGACAATGAATGTTCAATAAATTAGATTGCCTCTCTCACATGCTTACCTCCATGCACGTCACTTGGCCATAGCTGCATTCCTGCTCCTCTTTCGTGTCTTTCGTCTCTCCCATACTCCATGGGCGCCGCTATGGCCTGTTTTCCTTTGGAAATTTGATTTCGAATCATTATCATCAATTCAATTTCAAACATGCTTAGTCTATCCTAATTAAACTCATCTCTCTCAATTCTTTTCTCTCATTCAATATTTTCTTCACATTTCATCTCTCTCTGTTGAAGCTTTTGCAGGTCTACGAAATCATGTAGATGGAGCGCATGCATTTTTTAGATCACCACCACTGCAAAGAGACCACCGCCGCTCCGCCACCATCTTCTCTCTCTGAGGTGCCTTTGTCTTTTTTCTTTTTTCTTTATCTATGTTATGAGTGAAATTGATTGACATTGAGTTCAGCTTAAATGATTTCGATGAACATTTTGACCGGAAGAGAGCAAAAGAGGAGGATGTTGTAACAAAATCGTTGTTTCAGGTCTGATTTCTCTTCTCATTTCCATTGTCTTTGTGTGGTTCACGACTTTCCATTTTGGTATTTCGTTCTCTTCTATTTTTGCCTTTTCAGAAGGCCAAGGAGAAGCAAGTTCTTGATCTACTGCCATCTTTTTTCCTTTCTAACTTCTTTTCATCTCTCCTCATTTTTAATCTTGGTTTTTGAAGGAACTACCAATTTCACCAAATAGGTCTTTGCCAATTGCCACACGTGCTCGAGGTGTAATTCAAAGGCAAGGCTCTGGTGACACTATCCTATAAAAATAATTTCTCAATTTGACACCAAGTTGTACTATTCACAATTTGAAGGAACGAGTGTTGAGAAAGTTAGGTAATTTTAGTTAGGCTTGGTTGTTAGTAATTAATGAGGATTGTTAGTAATTGATAATTGTGTATAAAACCATTATTGTGAATGAATAAAAGAATAATGTATATTCAGTGAAGTTCTTTGAGCTTTCTATTTTCTTTCTCCTTGATAATCATTCTGTGTGTGAGTGCATTAAGAGTGAGTGTATGTATGCCATATCAACGAGGTCAAACTAATCTTCTATCATACCACTTATTAATATTGTTTTTTAAGCCTAATACTATTTGTTCACAGGAAACCCACGTTGTAGATTGGCTAATGTGGAACTCATTATTGATGAAGATTATTGGTGGTATCAAGCTTTTGTTTGCAACAACAAAGTCCATCTAGATTCAAAAACAATATGTATTTTTGTATTGGCCATTTCATTTATCTTTGACTATCAAAAGGTTAAAAAATTGCAATAGATTCAACTAAGGTTCATCAAATGTTATTGATATCATGCAAATGACTATCAGTCAAAGGTTTTGATTTATGGGATATTTTAACGTTGATGATATTGAGTATTAAAAGATTTAATCCAAAATGTAACCTCACATTCAAATTTGATCCTAATAATTTATGGTCATTTTATACAGAGTAATTCAAAGCATTTGTTACCCGTGTAAAAAATTAGCAGCGCCTAAATTGATTTTGATGGATTTTTTCCATATATAAAATAATAGTTCTTTTTATAACATTTTCAATTCTATCAAACACCTCGATTCACAAAGGATGGAGAGTCGCATGTTTTCTCTGCTCAAGTACCCACCCCGGCGAATGAGGAACCACCAGACTACGGCGGTGGGGGGAAGAGTACTGTTAAAGCCTGTTCCTTTAGGGACAAACGGCTGGGTAACAAAACACCACTGCCCCGAAGGGAGAAGACACACCTAGTGAGTCAAGGGTTGGCTAGGATTGAATTGGAAGAAGGGAATAGGCTTCTCCCAAAGCTGAATGTTGATGAAAAAGTGAACAAAACACTGGTATGGGTCCGTTTTCCAGGCATGAACCTTGCTTACTATGATGAGAGCTTGTTGCTAGTCATGGCTTCTGCAATCGGAAGATTTGCTAGAGTTTGCGTGGAAATAGATCTCAACCAGCCTGTGGTGGGAAAGATTTGTGTTGGAGAGTTTTGGCATAATGTGGAGTATGAGGGTTTGCATGTCATTTGCATGCTATGGCCATGTCACTCGAAATTGTCATTTGCAGTCCCTGAAAACTGAAAAGAGCTCTAAGGCCCCAGCCGGAGATGGCAACGCCCCAACTGAACCTCCATCGTCGAAGGAAGCTGATAGCAGAGATCACGCACAATCAGTTAATGAGAAGATTTTGCAAGCGCCAAAACTGGAGAAAATAGTGCATGGAGATTGGGTTGTAGTTAAAAACAAGAAGAAACCGTAGAAACAAATCCCTACTAGTAAGGAGAGTCTCATGGGAGGGGGCCAAAATAAAAGGATTTCAAAATCCTTTTAACTCTCAATCGTAAAGAATGCAAGCAGTAGGTGTCTCCAACCTGGAAGCCCACGTTAACTAGTGCTAAAGGGAAGCCCAGTAACGTTAAGAAAGACTCTCACTCCTCCTACTGAGACTACCAAACAGATCCCATGCATGCAGAGTTGTCGACTTGGGAGATGGTGCAAAGACGGCTATGAATATAAGTAGGCTACCAGATAACCATTATACTTTTAATGATGATTCCATGGATACTTCCATTGTGATTCTTGTGGAGACCCACTGTCTTTTTTTCTAAAGCTGCTAGCTTCTGGGATAAACTGGGGTATGTTGCTTGTGGTATCTCAGAAGTCCAGGGGCATGCAGGTGGAGTTTGGATTTTAATTGATAAGAGTGCGAATTTCAATGCTTCTGTTGTAGAAATCTTTCATCAGGCGCGCAGTAACTATTGATATTAAGAGGGGTAGCAGGAAGTGGAGTTGCACGGCTGTTTATGCAAGCCCCACTCCTGCCACTCGTGAGACTCTTTGGAGTCAGCTTGTCCATATGACAAGTGTTGTTAATGTTCCCTGGCTCCTATTAGGAGACTTTAACAAAATACTTCTCCCCTCTGAGGTTCGTGGAGATTCTTTCTCTCTAAATAGAGCTAATAAGTTCTCTAGCATGATGGAGTCTTGTGGCTTACTAGACTTGGGTACAACAAGGAATATCTATACTTGGTTTAGGAGTGCTGCAGGTTCTCGCCCCATTTCTAAACGACTTGATAGAGCTCTTTGTGACACTTATAACACCCCCATTTTTTTTTAGTTTTTCTATAATCTGTGTTTATGTATGTGTTGTTGTAACCAAAGTGATTATGGTTTATTTAATTTTTTAAGTTTTGATGTTAACAAAAATGTTAAATTTGTATGGCAAATTATTTATCAAAGATCTAACTTTTTTGATATAAGTATGCAGGGATTACTTGATTTTATGTGAGTCTGATGAGCTAAAATTTAAAGTATGAAATCTACAGATTCTAGTTCAAACCTCTAGACTAGTCTACAACTCTTGGTAAATTCTGAGTCTTTAGCTTTACAGTAGACGAGACATTGAAAATTATGCATCCACTCCTATAGACGAGCTGCTTAACAACTGTGGTAAAATCACCTTCTTGTTTTCCCTAGTAGATGAGGCTATAAATGAATACCTAAATAACTTTTTAGGTATAGCAAGTCCAAAGACTTGGAAATAGACGTCCACAGAGCCACGTCAGCAGACGAGGGCTATCCTTGTAACTCAAGTATACGTCCATATATAGTGCCTAAACTAAAATTCAGTAGACGTCCACAGTGCCACATCACTGGACGGAGGTTCTCTAAGGACTTAGCAAGTCCAAAGACTTGGGCAGACGAGGGCTTCTGTCATTTTAGTGGACGCAAGTTTCTATCTCTTGCGCTTTGGACGTGCGCTTCAATCTCTACAGTGCTGGACGTTTGCTTCAAACACTACAATGCTGGACGTTTGCTTCAAACACTACAGTGCTGGACGTTTGTTTCAATCACTTGTGTGTTGGACGTGCGCTTCTACCACATTAGTAGACGAGCGCTTCTACCACATTAGTAGACGAGTGCTTCTATCACATTAGTAGACGAGCGCTTCTACTACTTTAGTGGACGAAAGATTCTGCCACATTAGTGGACGAGCAAAATTAAAATCTTGTCTAGATGCGTTCTTAAAACTAAGTAGACGACTATATATGTTCTATATGTTTGCTACCTTGAATATATGATTTAATGCAATCTGGACCACGTTGAATTTATTTCAAATGATTGCTTATTTTATTCAAAGAATATATGTCTTTTACCTTGATGCTTCTTTTGTATAAAATCTTTATCTCTTGGATAAAAGGAACTTCGCACCATCGAAACCATAAACCTTTGTACTCTGTCAAAATACATTGTTGTAAAGATCAAGTCAAGTACAAAGATGGTAAGTCAGAAAGTATATCAAGTTATCAGTCTCAACGGATCCAAGCATTAAATGCTACAGTCTAAACGGATACAATTTGAAGACTGTTGAAGAAGATCTAGACACAAAAGCACTTCTCAGTGAAGCATATCAAATTATCAGTCTCAACGGATCCAAGCATTTAATGCTAAAGTCTAAACAGATACAAATTCAAAGTAACCGTTGAAGAATTACAAAAGAAGAAGATGATCACTATATAAGTAGAAGACCTCAGATACTAGAAAGAAGAACTCTGGCCTGAAACAACTTTTGCGAGCTCAACATTTGCCAATACAATGCTTAAGTAGACAAGCTCTTATTCTTTCATTCTTTCAAAAGTAAAAGTATGTAATTTATTAGTTTGAATATTGTTGTAATATTCAAGTGATCTTAAACTGTCATACTCTCACACTTAGTGAGTTAAGAAGATCAATCTTTAAATATCTATGATAGAGTTAGAGCCTGAAGAGGCTTGGTAGAGAAAGAATACTTGTAGCCTGAAGAGGTGTTAAATACTTGTAAAGCTATTGGATTATAGTGGAGAAAATCCTTCAGGTAGAAGGGACTGGACGTAACTCTTGGTTGAAAGAGAGTGAACCAGGATAAAACACTTGCGCGAATCTTCTAAACCCTTATCTTTTACAGTTTTTGTTTATACTAACTGTGGGGTTCTGAATCTGAGTTTATTATATCTTCAAAAGCATTTTCATGTTTGTGTGTTGTTCTTATTGTTTTACTTGTAAAAGGTTTGAGAAAAGACTTTTTTCGAAAATCTTTTAAGAAACACAATTCAACCCCCTTCTTGTGTTTCCCTGTGTCAACTTCATGTGTGTGCATGTTTAATATTTTAAATTTGAGAAATTATCTTAATAAAAATTCTTTCATAATTTATTGTATAGTAAGAAGCTACTATTAAAATTTCCGGTAGAACTTTCAAACAAAAACGGTTTGCGTTTTCACTGTCAGTAAGACTCTACTGACCCGGAAAATGAATTTCGACTCGTAAAATGAAACTGTAAAATTTCTAAACACGATTACAACAATTTCCATGATTTTAAAAATTTTCATTTATAAATATTACAAAATTAAATTTTCGAGGAGAAACTCACATGGAAAATACGACCGGTTTTTACAGTCGGGAAATTAATGGAACCGGAACGAAACAAATTAATTTAAAAAATATTAAATGCTGATTTGAAAAGATTTGATTTGATTTAATAGTATTTCCATTAATCACAAACTATCATTTTATTTGATTTTTACAAGTTACTTATTATTTTAATAAAAAAAATTAAGTTTTTAATTTAAAAAAATTTTCCCTTTTTCCACACAAAGGCAGCACCCCCCTCACTCTCATTCTCTATAAATACCTTCCTCCCACTCCCAACTTTACTTCCTCTTCATTTCTCTCAAACTCACTCGTACCTTCACTTTGCTCACTCATCATCTTCCTTCATTGATAACCTTGTGAAGCTTCAATACCTCAATCATCTTCAACTTCCTATTATCACAAGGGTATACTTCTTTCACTCTAATATTTATCTTCTCAAATTCTTGCTCATTCTCAACATGCATGTCATTTAATCAAGTTACATGTTTATGATTATTTCTAACTAAATTTTAAGAAAATCTTTAGAAAAACCTTTCTGACATGAAAACAATTTTTATAAACTCCTACTCATCTCTACTCTCATCTTATTGGTTTGCATGTGGTGAAAAACTCCTCCAACCCCATTTTCAATAGGGTGGCCAAAGCCCTATGTGTAGAAAATAGGTGTTTTTGGTTCAAGTCCCACATGCATGTCCATTCTTTTGAGTTTTCCTTCATGCATGTTGATGAGCCTCTGGTTGACTGGTTTTATGACTAGTAAAGACCATGGCTTTGTGCTAATATTATATCATTTTCACCCAAATTAGACTTGATTGTCCTTAAGCAGTATTTTGAGTCTATAAAGTATTTTTAGGTTAATTTAGTTGATTTAGATTTAAATAAAACACTTATTCTATTTTCTGTTTTCAGGTTAATAAAAGGAAATAATTCTGGAGCTTTCGCCCCGCGAGTAGGCATTCGCCTCGCGAACCAGAAGGTGACTGCGCCAGAGAAATTGCAACCATTCTGTCTCGCCCCGCGAACACTTGACTCGCCTCGCGAGTAATCCAGCCCTGGACGTCAGAAGGCTTCACGGTTTGCCCGTGTGAAAGGTCACGGGTGTGGCAGTTTGGAATCTGAAGAGTCTCGCCTCGCGAGAAGATCAAAAGTTGCAGACTGTTCGCATTATTCGCCTCGCGAATGTTTACTCGCCTCGCGAGACAGCAGAATCCAGAAATTGTATTTAAGCGTTTTAGACAGAACTGAAAAGTTAGTCAGAGAGTTAGCCAGTTTTGGCTAGTTCTTAGGCAGTAGTAGTAGTTTACTTCTTTTCTTTTGTGTTTATTTTTGTAATGGGGAGTTAGTCTCCTAGATTAATCTACTGTGATTGGTTTCTATTACACTCGAGGTTGTGTATTTCCTGTTTTCATTTGCTTTTCTCTTTTCAATGCCATGCTATACATTTCTGTTTGTTATTTCAGGAGTGTATAGTGTTGTGTTGATTCATTTCGGTGATGTTATGTTTCTATACTTAATCGCGTTTGTTATTTCGCGTGTGTTCATTCATGTCCGTTTGTTCATGAGGGCTTAACCCCGTTTGTTATTTCGGGAATAGGAGCATACATCCGTAGTAGCGAATTTCGTTTGTTATTTGTTGCTACAACCGGGAGGGGATTAGAATCTGCTTAGGGCTTGGAATTGCATGAACCGATGATAGTGGGAAACCGAGAACAGTAGGTTAATCGTTCTTTAGCATAGTTGATAATATTTTAACTGCTTTGTTTTCTTACTCTGTTTTTATTTTGTTTTCTTTATTTTATTTCAATTACCCAAAACCCCTAACTTTTGATTTTCTGTTAATAATAACAACACCTAAGAGTCCTTGAGAGACGATACTCGAGTTGTCGCTCCCCTATCTACATTATTTTGTAAACGCTCGTTCTTTTGGCGCGTGGCGACAGCGCGACCAAAAATTGGCGCCGTTGCCGGGGACTCTTGTTGTTGTTATTAGCAGAAAATAAATAAAAAAAATTCTCTTTACTGAATTAGTTTTGTCTGCATTGTCTGTTTGTGAATTTTAGCACCCCCCATGGATAATCACATATATGGTTACATGCCTAATGTTTATTATGAACCACCACCATGCATATATTTTCCTGAATTTTATGGTTTATCGCACTGGTTGCCAAGGTTTAGTGGTCTTGCAGGTGAGAATCCGCAGGAGCATCTGAGGGAATTCCAGGCTGTTTGTTCTATAATGCTGAGACCTGCAGGAATAACAGAAGACCACATCAAGATGGAAGCTTTCCAGTTCTCACTTGAAGGCGCTGCAATGGATTGGTTGTATTGTCTTGATGAGAATTCCATCTCAAGCTGGTTTGATTTGAAGGAAGCCTTCTTGTTTAGATACTATCCTGCCTTCAGAGCTGCACCTTCCGAACCTTCACAGAGCACCTTGGATGAGATTGCTTCTATGCTACAACAAATGGCTGAGAACACTCAACGGATGATGGAAGAGAATAATCAACGGTTGGCACAAAAAAATCTTGAATTCCAACAGATGATGGAGGCAAGTAATCTTGAATATCAGAGGGGAGAAGCTGAATCTCGGAAGTTATCCATTCTAATTGATCAAATTGTTGCCAACTCGGCTGCAATGCTAACTCCACAGCCCCTTGAAGAACATACAGAGTCACAAGTTATTCTTGAAAATATTTCTGATGATAATTTTGATAATGTTTCTATTGATGATGAACTGTGTGTTGAATCCCCTGATTCTAATACATGTGCTGATTGTTATTGTGATAGCACTGCTTTGTGTATAGACTGTTATGCAGCTTTATTCTGTTCAGGAAACATAGAAAATGAGAATCAAGAGGATCAGGAGGACATCTGCTTCCCCGTGCCTAAAGATGATGAAGAACCTTTGGGAGTAGATGATTCAATTAAATCAAATGCATGTGTTAGGAGTGATGGGGTGGATGAATTAATTGCTGAATTTCCAGACATTCTAGATTATACTGATTCAGTTTATTGTGATATATGTATTGACTCTACTAACACTAACCTTTGTGTGGTGTGTGCTGAAATTTCTGCATGTTTAGCAGGTGATAACTTTGTTAGTGCAGTGAATGAAGAAAGTGCAGAAAATGAAGCAAACACAAAGAACCCTTGACTAAGCTGTTTGCCACCTCCCACCGAGGAACAACCGGTGATGGAGTTCAAGCCTCTGGAATTTGCACCATGGCCAGTCCAAGAGGTTGAGCCCCACTTTTATTGGGAGGATTTTATTGAGAAGGATGAAAAAGAGGTCATCTGTGACCCAAGAGGGAGTGAGAAGTCCGCCGCACTGGGCGAGGTCACTGTAATTGTCAAGTGCTCACTTCCATATCAAGGCTGCAAGTCATGGAAGCATGGAATGAGCTTCCACCCTTTGGCTACCACGTGGGCCTTATGCTACAAGCAATGGGATCCAGGCGGAAGCCTCTGAATGAGTTTTCTTTAACCCTTTTCTTTTTAGTTATTCTTGCTTTATTTCTGTTTTGTTTTTAATAAAGCTCCTGAATAATTTGAGAAGCTCAGGAGTTGTGTCGAGTCTTTTGTTGGCAAGTTTATTGGATTTTATTAATTTTTGCATAGATGGATTGCATGTTATGTGTTGACTGTTTTTCCCCTAGGATATGAAAAAAATTTTGAAAAAAATGATCCCCATGTGATTGAAAACTGAACTTTGGGATTTTATTATGATGGCATGATTTATGATAAGTTTGGGGTGATAGGAAGCACACACTAGGGATATAATCTCTGTCAAACAATTTGCATGAATGTCCAGGTGAGGTTTTGCGCCTCCAACATGTTTTTGACTGTGTGAAAATCACTTTTTAAGTTGCACTTTCCTGAATTTGCTTGAATCTCTTTTTGGTTTGCATGTTTATGTGTTTGCTTCAAATGATTTAGGCATTTTCTTTGTAAATAGCTACTTAGCCTAAAATAAACCATCCTTAATGCATGTTCCTTAGTTAGCCCCTTTGAGCCTAATTAGCCTGTTAATTCTTGTTAACCTTATGTTATAAGCTAAAATCTGTAAAACCATGTTAGCCCGATCTTAGGATTAGGAGAGCATGGAATCTTAGTAAGAAATTTGGTTGCAAGAAATTAAGTTTGGGGTGGCTACCAGATGCAATGTGTTGTTTGGGATTGAAAGAAAAAAAAAAGAAAAAAAAGAGAAAGAAAAAAAAAAGAAATAAAAAATAAAAAGTGGAAAAATGCCAAAAAGGCTGTTTGAATAAAGAGGCTGTAGTCACCCAAGGCATAAAAGAAAAATGAGAAAAGGAACTTGAGTAGAATTTCAATGTTTTGAAGTGTTTCATGCTCTCTTAGTTCCTAGGGTCTTCAGCTAGTTCCTTTGTATATCCTACCCTTAGCCAGGCCCCATTACAACCCATAAAAGACCTTTTGATGCTGCATGCATGTTTTCTGTGGAAATCATTTAGAGATGAAAATCAAATTTATGGGAAGTGCTCTTAAAAGTGAAATTGAGTGCAATGTTAATAGCCTGACACAAACTGAGTGATTGAGTGAACAATAAATGCCCTTGTGAGGAAGGCAGTTGTTTGGAATTGGTGATCTCCCTCTTGTGTGTAACTTGGATCCCCTGCTTTGATTGATGATTGTTTGAATGATGAAATTCTCAACTGTTTAGAATAAATGAATGTGGGGATTGCTTTGTTTGAAAGGGGGGAACATTGAAGAAAAAAATATTTTGATAAATTGCTTGAAATCTGTGCGAAAGTTGATTGAATCTTTTGAGCTTGCCAGGTCTTGAGTCTTTGTAAGTTTTTAAGTTTTAGTTTGCTTGAGGACAAGCAAAGTTTAAGTTTGGGGTATTTTGATGAGCCTCTGGTTGACTGGTTTTATGACTAGTAAAGACCATGGCTTTGTGCTAATTTTATATCATTTTCACCCAAATTAGACTTGATTGTCCTTAAGCGGTATTTTGAGTCTATAAAGTATTTTTAGGTTAATTTAGTTGATTTAGAGTTAAATAAAACACTTATTCTATTTTCTGTTTTCAGGTTAATAAAAGGAAATAATTCTGGAGCTTTCGCCCCGCGAGTAGGCATTCGCCTCGCGAACCAGAAGGTGACTGCGCCAGAGAAATTGCAACCATTCTGTCTCGCCCCGCGAACACTTGACTCGCCTCGCGAGTAATCCAGCCCTGGACGTCAGAAGGCATCACGGTTTGCCCGTGTGAAAGGTCACGGGTGTGGCAGTTTGGAATCTGAAGAGTCTCGCCTCGCGAGAAGATCAAAAGTTGCAGACTGTTCGCATTATTCGCCTCGCGAATGTTTACTCGCCTCGCGAGACAGCAGAATCCAGAAATTGTATTTAAGCGTTTTAGACATAACTGAAAAGTTAGTCAGAGAGTTAGCCAGTTTTGGCTAGTTCTTAGGTAGTAGTAGTAGTTTACTTGTTTTCTTTTGTGTTTATTTTTGTAATGGAGAGTTAGTCTCCTAGATTAATCTACTGTGATTGGTTTCTATTACACTTGAGGTTGTGTATTTCCTGTTTTCATTTTCTTTTCTCTTTTCAATGCCATGCTATACATTTCTGTTTGTTATTTCAGGAGTGTATAGTGTTGTGTTGATTCATTTCGGTGATGTTATGTTTCTATACTTAATCGCGTTTGTTATTTCGCGTGTGTTCATTCATGTTCATTTGTTCATGAGGGCTTAACCCCGTTTGTTATTTCGGGAATAGGAGCATACATCCGTAGTAGCGAATTTCGTTTGTTATTTGTTGCTACAACCGGGAGGGGATTAGAATCTGCTTAGGGCTTGGAATTGCATGAACCGATGGTAGTGGGAAACCGAGAACAGTAGGTTAATCGTTCTTTAGCATAGTTGATAATATTTTAACTGCTTTGTTTTCTTACTCTGTTTTTATTTTGTTTTCTTTATTTTATTTCAATTACCCAAAACCCCTAACTTTTGATTTTCTGTTAATAATAACAACACCTAAGAGTCCTTGAGAGACGATACTCGAGTTGTCGCTCCCCTATCTACATTATTTTGTAAACGTTCGTTCTTTTGGCGCGTGGCGACAGCGCGACCACATGTTGATAAATACCCTTCTAACTTTTAGATCCATCATGAAGGACTCATCTTGGAGCTTAAGGGAGCAAGCTTGCAGTTTTTCCGAGTTAAGAGCCAAGAGGGTTTAGGATCTTCAAGAGATATAGTGGGGAGATCCGATCCTCTCTAAAATCTTTGTTTAAACTATTATTTGATAATAATAGTTGCTATTTTTGGTTGATATATGTTTGCATGTATATTTTAGAGGGTCTAAGGCCCTTGTATGTTAGTTTTATGACTTGTGAATGATGCTAGAGTGAAGATAATAACTTGGTGTGGATGAACATATGTAAAATATAAATCTGGTAGCATGACATACACTTATTCGTGAGCCCACGAATTTTTGTAGAAAACATATTTCTGAAAGCTAAATACATATTTGGAAAGAAGACTTCTGGGGTTTTAATTTGATATATAATATGTAAGTATTTGGATAAGATTTACTAGGTCAAAACACATGTCAAGGTAGAACCAAATTCTGTGTACGAAAATATGTACATAGTTGGTTCCATGGTGATTTTAAATATGATTTTGAAGGGTAAAAACTCCTATAAACTTTTATGGGTTAGTAATGAAGTATATTTAAAGTTTGGTTGAAGATTTGTTATTTTTACATATATATATATATATATATATATATATATATATATATATATATATATATAAAGAAACAATTTCATAAAGTTACATATTGATGAACTCGGATTTCTGGAAAATCCTGTAAAAACAGAGGCAGTGTGGGATTTTTAATAAATTAATGCCTTCGAATTTTGATATGGGACCAATGACAATATGTTTAGGTGTGAGTTGGGTACCTTCAATCAAAATTTCAAGGATTTTGAAGGTCATTTGAATTATCATTCACAATTTAAACCCACTGCTGTCCTGAAAATGATTTTATAAAGAGCTCACTCAAATTTTTGATTCGAAAATATGATTTTAAAAATAATGCATTTTAACATGATCAAGTAAAGATTTTTGGCACGAAATGGACTATAAACCAGTGATTAATATAAAGATATAAAATATGGGATTAAAGTGTGTGTGTGTGTGTGTGTGTAAGTAAGTCTTGGACAAAATGTAATCCAAGAATTTATCAGACGTCTCTAGCATCATTTTTCTAGTCATGGCCCAAACCTATACTTAAAAAGATAAGACGAATTTGTTGTTTTAATTTAAGACGTTCGCTTAATTCTTAGACTTGCGGCACGCGGTGGGTAAAAGAAGCTCGCTCTTGGCAACACGGAAACAAAGACTTTTTCTATCGGTCGAATCAGGTAAGGAGAGAAAGCCTGAGGGATAATTATGTTATGATGAGTATATGTGTCATGTGTGTTTGTTTTGATGTAGTTGATTGATGTTGATGTGTGGCTTTGTGGTAGGATTTTGAGTTCATAATGTGTCGATAATTTATGAAAAATATGAATGTCACTTATATATGTTGAAGTTGTTTTATAAGTGGTGATGATTTATGAGAAATATGAATGTTGCTCATATATGTTGAAGTTGTTGGTGTGATGTGATTGTTGCATGGAAGCCTAACCATTGGTTAGAGCTCAAATAATAAGGATAAAAGCTTTAAGAAAATATTTACAAAGAAAATCACAAGTAAGAATTTCTTTTAACAAGGTTTTGACAAAAAAAAAGGGGAAAATATATAATTTTAATGTTTAATGAAAGTTTTAGAAAATAAAAACAATTTTTTATAAAGAAAATTCAATTGAAAACTAGATGATTTTACACTAAGAAAAATCAAACTTTGAAAAGATTCCATGGTAATTAAGAAACCATGAAGAAAAACAATTTTATTTTGAAGTTTTGGAAAATATTTCTTTTAGTAATGTTTTAATAAAAGAGAAAATTTTTAGAATTCACATCAATTTTATAAAGGAAAATTATTTAAGCTGAAAGATCTTAATTTGAAGAAAAACATAATTTTGAGAATACTTGTAGTAAAGTACCATAGAAATGGGATTTTAGTTTTCAATGTTCTTAGGAAGAGTTTTTCTTCAAAAAAGTTTACTATATTTTTGAAAGGAAACATACTTTTCCAAATACAAAGGAGATTTTTAGAAAAAGAAATGGAGTTCCTAAAGTTTAAAGTTTTAGAAATGAATTTCAAAAGAGAAGGTTGAAAAGAATTTATTCAAGTAAAAATATCTGGTAACTTGGATAAGTTACGGAAGTTTTGATTTTGTATTTGTTTTTCACTGAACGAAAAAGTAACGTTGAAAAGTGAACCTAGTAACCGACACGTCGGGAGTTAAAGCACGTGGATCCATGATCCATATCACAACGCTATGGACTGTGTGTCCTATATATAAAGTTGTGGACTGTGTATCCTATATACGTTGTTCTGGACTGTGTGTCCTAGGCACGTTGTTGTGGACTGTGTGTCCTATTTTCGTTGTTGTGGATTGTGTGTCCTACATACGTTGTGATAAAACGTGGCGAAAATAGTAAAAAAGTGAAAGTTGTTTTCTACAACCACAAAGTCTAAGACCGGTGGACAAGTCTAGGATTGTTGTGATTGGACACTCGGAATTATACGTCCTATGTTGATAATGAAAGTTTTAAAATGTTGAAAATTTATGGATGGTCGTGAGCCTTGAGCCTCGACGAAGGAAAGAATGAAGCGCAAAGAAAAGCTGCGAAAATAAAATGATTTTTTCATGCATTTGGCAGACGTGCCCAAAATTTTTGTGTGAATGCCTTGAAGGGAAAGGTATCTTATGCGACGGTGTATCATTGGTGTCTTGATGGACCATGATTTCCACGAGCCTTGTTCACTGTGCCTTGTGTAGGACGGTGCGCTGTGGAACCCACGTGCGTTGATTACTGTGCCTTGAATTGGACAGTTGCTGTGGGAATTGAGTTGAGCCATATACATGAGTTGGCTATTTGTGCCTAAGTGGCAATTGAGCGACCTGGTTGACTCACAAAGAATTTCCTTCTGTTGTCCACATGGCTTGGTCGAAGGGAAACCACAGTGTTAAATATCCTTGCTCAGGTGAGGGTGGATGCTACTGATTTTAATCAAAAAACTTTTGGCAATAATTTCAAGTGCAAGAGGACTTTGGAAGGTAGGCTTCCGGGTGTCCAGCGAGTTCTTGAAAATTCAGATTCTCTGCAACATATTTTGCTGGAAGCTGATCTTCATAAAGAATATAATGATGTTTTCAAATAAGAGGAGATGCTTTGGTTCCAGAAATCCAGAGAGAAATGAGTAAGATTTGGTGACAAATACGAAATTTTTCCATACTCAAACTGTGGTTCGAAGGAAAAGGAACCGAGTTCATGGTTTATTTTTGGAAACGGGAGGTTGGTGCACAGATGAGAAGACCCTTCAGGAGAAAACTTTAAGCTTTTATAAGAAGTTATTCTCCTCTGAGCTAAATTCTTCACCTTCAAATTAAATTTCTTGGTTGACGAACCTCCCTCTTTTGAGTGATCTTGGGGTGTCCGCTCTTACAGTTCATGTGTGTAAAGAAGAAGTTCGTAAAGCCGCTTTTAACATGAAATTATACAAGGTCCCAGGACCTGATGGTTTTCAACCTGTCTTTTTTAAACATTTTTGGGACCTTGTGGGGGATGATTTGTGGCGTTTGGTTAGAGATGCTTTTATGAAGGGGTGTGCTGATGACAAGCATGTGGAGACTCTTATTGTTCTTATTCCCAAGGTCAACCAGCCCACTCATTTAAAATTTTTTCGTCCCATCAGTTTATGTAATGTGGCTTATAAAGTTATTACTAAGGTGATGGTCACCCTATTTAGATGAGCTTATTGACCCTCTTCAAAGCAGCTTCATCCTCGAGAGAGGCATCTCAGATAATGCTATTCTTGCCAAGAAGTGGTCCACTACATGCATCACTCAAAAGCAAGGAAAGGTATGATTGTTTTTAAATTTGATATTGAAAATGCTTACGACAAAGTTAATTGGGATTTTCTGGAAATTACTCTTAGAGATTTTGGCATTCCGAAAGTTACAATTAATTTGATTATGTGGTGCATTAAAGCATCTAGCCTCTCTATCCTTTGGAATGGGGCTAAGCTGGAAAGTTTTAAACCCACTCGCGGTCTCAGACAAGGGGAGCATTTGTCTCCCTATGTCTTTGTGATTTGTATGGAGAAACTGGCTTTGAGTATACAGAATAAAGTTAATAAGGGTGACTGGAGACCTATTCATGTATGATGTATCTAGAGGAGGGCCTGGCCTTTTTCACCTATTATTTGTGGATGATGTGCTTCTGTTTTGCCAAGCAAATGATTCCCAAGTTCAAATTGTGTCTGACACGCTAAAATAATTTTGTCAAGCTTCGGGGCTCAAGGTGAATTTTGAAAAGTCTCGTGCTATGTGCTCCCCCAAAATCTCTAGACAACTTAAGGACACTTTCACAGGCATTTCCTTCATCAGTTTTGTTAGTGATTTGGGGAAGTACTTGGGTTTTCCTCTGATTCAAGGGAGGGTCAAAAAGGAAGTCTATAATGATATTGTTGAGAGAGTTCAATCAAGGATGGCCGCTTGGAAAGGTAAACTTTTGAACTGGGCGGATCTGTTTAGCTAAATCTGTCACCTCCTCTATACCGGTTTACTCCATGCAAACTCACTTGTTACCGAAAAAAGTTTGCCACCATATTGATTCTTTGACCAGAAACTTCATCTGGTCCAAAGATGGTTGTAGCCGTGGTTGGAACTTGGTGAATTGGGACACTATGACCAAGCCTAAGAGAATGGGTGGCATGGGCCTTCGTGACACAAAAACTTCCAATGTAGCTCTCCTTGGAAAACTGGTGTGGAACATTCTGAATGATAAAGACAAGCTCTGGGTGCAAGTCCTATCCCATAAATACATAGGTAATGGGTCGCTTTGGTACAACTCCTCTAATGCTAAACCTTCCATTACTTGGCGCAGTATTCTGAAGGCTAGAGATGCTTTGTGTAGTGGCTTTGAGATGCGTCTGGGTTCTGCTTCTTCCTCCCTCTGGTACTCGGACTAGCTTGGTTGTGGCCAGTTATGTCATCTTTTGGACTTTGTTCATATTCCTTCCAAGGGTGTGCATGATCAAAGCCCTGTGGTGCGGTGGAAGTCCCCACCAACTAATTTTGTGAAGCTGAATGTCGTTCTTGTTGAAGGACAAGCTGGGACCTAGGTTCCAGACTTGATTTGTTTCCTTTTCTCTTTCGTTGTTTTGTTCTTTTCACTTTTACACCAAAAAAAGAAATTCTATACTACCACGAAATCCGTGTAACAATATAATCTAAACAATATAACACTGTCTATTATATAACTCAAAAACTACATTCAAAAAAACAAATTTGATAAAATTATTTAATAACATTTATTTAATAATACGATAGAATAATTTTACAACCAATAATTCTTTTAATATAAAATTATCACATTCATTAAAAAATTGATAAAATTATTTAGTATTTGATATTCAATATTACGATCTACTAATTTTTCAACAAATATTTATTTAATATAAAATTAGCTCATTCATAAAAATTATTTGATAAATTGACTATATACATTCCTTATTTAGTTGGTTTAATAAAAATAATTTATTACATTTAATTTGATTTATTCAGTTAATTTTTATTGATTATAATCATAATTATGACTATTTGTTATTTTATCTATAGATCTTGGAGCATGATCAGTCGTCCAAAACCATAATAAATTTGAGACCACGATTTTGAATTTTGTTAATGTAATTCAGATTTACATGTCAAAAAAATAAATTAAAAGTATATTTTTATTTTTATAGGTCTTGGTAATACACAATTGTAATTCCAATAAATACGATTATTAATATTAATATATAAATAGAATTAGCTCATACATACAAATTATTTGATAAATTGACTATATACGTTCCTTATTTAGTTGGTTTAATAAAAATAATTTGGCTTTTTAACCAAACTAACTCACTTTTAGAAACTATATACAAAAATAACTTACTTTTGAAACAATTTACTAAACTATCCCACTTTTTGACACTGTGAAATAAAAATTTATTTTTTTTGCTGACTGGATTACGCCAGTTTGGCTGGCGCCATTGACTTTTTGACCTGCCACATGGCAGGTCCTCGTTGGCCAGTCAATCCTAAAAAAAATTAATTATTTTTATGAAAAAAGGAATTTTGGGGCAGCGCCACGTGACAGTACCCGAAGCAGGGATCCCCCCTCCCACAACAACATTTCGATTTCTCTCTCAATTTTTCCACCCACTCTCCAACATTCTACTACACTCTTTTAATTTTTTTTTACACTCTTTTATAATCAAATTTTAAATTTAGGTAAATATTAAATTTTTTCTGATATAATATTTTTAATTATTTTATTAATTGTTATATATTCATTTACTAACATTCTGCTACTTTTTGTCACACTATTCTTTAGCAATAATTTTTCTGAAAGTATTTAATTTAATTTTTATAATACCATATTTTTATCATTTTGTTTTTTCTTTTCTTTTTTTAATATTTAGAAGGTGCTCATAATCTCTCATACAGTTTACTACACTCTTTTCTTTTCTACACTCTATTAGTATCAAATTTTAAGTTCAGGTAAATGTTATAATTTTGTTATATCATATTTTTTTTAAATTTATTAGATATTGTATACCCAGTCTTGACATTTATACTACACATTTTTTACATTCTCTTTTATCTATAATTTTGTTGGAAGTTTAAAAATTAAATTTTTATTATACCACATTTCTATCATTTTATGTAATCTTTATGTTTTAATTTTTTTATTATATTATTTTTATTTATTTTTGTGCATTCATAAATATTAATTGTTTTTTACTAATTTTTTTTACTTTGTTATTGTAAATTATAGTAGTAGTTTGTTTTTTTATTTTTATTATATTATTTATTTATTTATTATTATTATTATTATTATTATTATTATTATTATTATTAAAGCAATTATTAATGTAGTTTATGATCATACAATAATATCATATTAATGTATTAGCCTGTCAGCCTGAATATATATATATATATATATATATATATATATATATATATATATATATATATATATATATATATATATATATATATATATATGACAACGGGTTTTTATAGAATAATTTACATATTATATACGTCAAATATGTCAAGACCTTAGTCTAATAGGCAATTGGTCAAGAAGAATCTGAACAAAACAACGAGCACCACGTACATCACAACAAGTTGAGAATTGTAACCCTGCTTTGTTCGGGAGTTGACCATGAGACAACCGAATCCTATAGGGCATCGACTCCTCACCCCAGACACCACGTCCTTCATTAATTGTAAACACTCTTGACAAACCATATTACAACAAGACTGATGATATTACAAAATAAATCATCTAACTATCAAGAGTTTTTACAGTTAATGAAGGACGTGGTGCTTGAGGGTGAGGAGCTAATGCCACATAGGATTCAGGCCGTCTGTGATGCCGACTCCGCGCAGAAGATGGGGTTACACCGCAACTTGTTTTGATGTACGTGGTGCTGGTTGTTTTGTTCAGTTGCTACTATTCGGTTCCTTGTCAAACTAAGTGTTGGAACCAAAGTGGTTTTGGACTAAATAACTTCTACGTTTTGATGTTAACAAAAAGATTAAATTTGCTTGGCAAAGTGTTAGTTGAGATCTAACATGTGCTTTCAGTTATGCAGGAATATTTAAATATACGTAATAGAAACTTGGGATAAGTTTTCATTGAAAAATATGCATCCACCCTTGTAGACGGGCTGCTCAATGTTTTGGTAAAAGTTATTTATTTATTTGAGTAGACTGGTTTTCTTAAGTAGACGAGGCTCTAAATGCTTACTAGATGGAAATCAAAATAACTTCTTAGATACAACAAGTCCAAAGACTTGATAGTAAACGTGTCTAGATTTCCACGTAAGCAGACGAAAGTAATTGGTAAAATTGAATGAATTGAAAAATAAAGTAATCAGGTAGACGAGCTCTATCTGCCACATCACTAGACGTAGATCTTTATAACTCATTGAGGTATAGCAAGTCTGAAGACTTGATAGACGAGAGGATATGCCACGTCATTGGACGAGTAAAATAATTTGTTGAAACAGACTTGGTCTCACATATAACTAAGTAGACGGAGTTTTTAAAGTAGATGAGCTCCATCTTTAAATAAATAAATGCAATCTGGATCTCTTGAATTTATTTCAAATGATTGATATTTATTTCAATAGAATATTTGTTCTTCACATTTATTTTATCTGCTTTAATATTTTACTTGGTTGTAAAAGAAACATAGTACCATCAAGAAATACAAAACGCAGAATCGTACAATGAGATACTGCAAAATGATATGTACGATGACAACTTTATGGCTGAAAAAGCTAGATTGTACACAAAGGAGAAACAACAAGTTCTCAAGCTGCAATACTCAGAGCAGTGAGCCTCCAATTTTATGCTACCTCGATAACCAAGAGTACTATTCAGCTTGTCACAATCAAGCTATCAATCACAACGGATATCATGCAATAAATGTTATCTCTAAACGGGATTATTAAAAATAATCGTTGAAGAAATACAAGTGAAGAAGAAGGTCACTATAAATAGAAGACCTGAGATACTGAAGAATAACCCTAGCCTGCACAACCTTGCTAGCTCAACTTTTGCCAATCGATAATCACTCATTCTAATATTCTTTCAAAAGCAAGAGTCCGTATTCCTTAGTTTGAATATTGTGAAAATATTCATCTGATCTTAAACTTTCATATCCTCACACATAGTGAGTTAAGAAGATCAAACGTTAAATCTCTTTGTTAGAATTAGAGCCTAAAGAGGCTTGGTAAGAAAGAAATACTTGTAGCCTGGAGAGGTGTTGAATACTTGGTTGTAATCTATTTGGGAAATAGTGGAGAAAAACCTTCAAGTAGAAGGGACTGGACGTAGCTCTTGGTTGGAAGAGAGTGAACCAGGATAAAACATCTTGTGTGAATCTTCTATTCCTAAACTCTTACAGCTTTATTTGTTTCTTACTAACTGAGGAGTTTTGATATTGCTTTTGTTAAAGCCTTTTAAAAGATCTATTTCTTTGTGCTTGCTTCTGATTCTAATCTCCTTGTGTGCATAAATTGTTTTAAAGGTTGTCTTCGAAAATTATTAACAAACACAATTCAAACCCCCCTTCTTGTGTTTGCCTGTGTCAACTTCAGTTGGTATCAGAGCTCAGCCTCGAAAGGGTTGAGCATCTAACAAGTGCTGAGGGAGTACGATCCAACAACCATGGATGCAGAAGGACAAGCTATCAACAGACCTCATCTCTTTGATGGAACAGATTATGACTACTGGAAGTAGAGAATGATGGCCTTCTTAGATGCACAGAATGTAGATATTTGGGAGCTGATTGAAACCAGCTACACTGAACCAAGAGATGAAACTGGAGCTGCTGTTCCTAGAGCCCAATGGACTCAAGAGCAGAAATACCAACATCAGCTGAATCTGAAGGCTAAGAATTATCTCATGTGTGCTATAACCAGATCTGAACATGACAAAGTTTACAGCTGCAATACTGCTAAAGAAATCTGGGATACTTTTGCCCTAGCTCATCAGGGTTCCTCACAAGTTAAGGAATCAAAGATCAGCATGCTGGTTCATCAGTATGAGCTGTTCAAGATGGGTGAACATGAAACAATAGACCAAATGTTTGGAAGATTCCAAACCATCACCAACAATCTCAAATCTTCTGGAAAAGTTTATGAAACTAGAGATCATGTCAGAAAAATCTTGAGAAGTCTATCCAAACAATGGAGACCTAAAGTAACTGCTATTCAGGAAGCCGGAAACCTGAATACACTCTCTCTGGAAGAGCTTCTTGGATCTCTCAAGGTTCATGAACTTGAACTTAATGAAGAAGAAAATTCTAGAAAAGAAAAATATATTGCCCTAAAGGCAAAGAAAGCAAGTTCATCAAAAGTTCTCAAAGCTGCTGAGTCATCAGATGAGTCTGAATCTTTTGATAATGATGAAGGATCAGATTAGGATGAATTGTCCTTCATCTCCAGGAAGATTCAACATATGTGGAGAAAGAAATGTGGTTTCAGAATCACTACAAAAAAACAATTGTTTAGCGACCGTAATATTCGGTCGCTAAACAGTGTAAATCGGTCGCTATTTAATTTAGCGACCGATTTAGAGACCGATTAAGGGTGGTGGCTAAATACCTGGTCGCTAAGGTTTTAGCGACCGACTTAATATTTCGGCCTCTAATTGGCGACCAAATTTTCAGTCGCTAAATAATAATAAACGGTCGCTATTAGGTTGGTCGCATTTTTTGGGTAACCATTTATAGCGACCGATAATCGGTTGCTAGTTCGGTCGCTAATTTTGGTTACTATTAACCTATATTAGCGAAGGATTTTCGATCGCTATACCTCATCTGTAAATGTTAAATAAAGTTTAGCGACCGAATTATTGGTTTCTAATTCGGTAGCTAAACTGGTTATTATTAATTTTTTAAATTTTAATTTTTAAAATAAATTTTTTTTCTGATTTTCTTTAAACGTTAGAAAAATTACTAATAAAACACACCAAATTACTTATGAAATATACAATCATAAAAAATAATAAATATATATAAAAAGAATAATCCAAAATGTCGTACAAGAATCGTTTAAAGTCAAAAAAATGGGAAAAAAAAAATCTGTCATGATGAGGGGGAGATGGAGGAATCCAATCATCCTCAGCGTCCGTACAACCGACGTCTTCTAGTTGATCGTCTTCGCAGAGCGACATCGATGAGTCGGGCGGCGGAACCGGAGGAGCGGCAGCAGCGGCACAACCGTCGAGCATCATCCTGAGCAATCGAGTCTGGATCCTCATCTGCTCCAACACCAGCCGTGATGTCCGGCCACCGCTCGATGCTACTTTGCATCACCCTGCTGGTGTGCTCGAGTCAATCTGTGCAATCTGGTTTGCCATCTCGCTGCTCTCTCTCGCTCTTCTCCGAAGCTCGCGTTTAGCTGCGTGATGGTGTCCTCGCATTTGGTGGAACTGCTCCCGAGGGACGGTATCGCGCAAGAAAGGCGCGCAGCGTCCGGACGATGAAGCGATAAACTCGCCTCCCAGGTGTCTAAGGCCATACACGTGCCCCTTCTTGTTCCTGCCCCCGACGACCTCCAAATAAATGGCATTATTGTCGATGGAGATAGGAGAGCGGGGCCCATCACCGATCAAAGCCTCATCTTGTGACCGTGAGGCACGTGATATGGCATCGTCCTTCTTCTCGTTGAAGCCCACCTACAAAGTATAGTTGAAGAGATTTAGTTAAAATTATATCTAATATTAACAAATCATTTATAATAAATTACAAGTAAACACTAAATTATTTTTTTGCTTACAACATAGTTACGGGCCTTGTCGTTGACCCATGTCCCCGACTTCAACTTCTTCTTCGTCCTCTCCACCAACTCCATAGCGATGGGGGCATTGTTTCTGTGCTTTTCGCACAGAAAAATATAATATTAAATTCATAAGAATAATTAAAAATGAAAACTAATTAATTAAATAGTATATTAAGTCAAAAGTTTAATGTATTACCAGCTCGTCGTAGTGGGCGGCGATCGATTTAGACCCCACCGGTCCAAGCACATGCACCACCATCGAAGCTCGATCACGCCGAGCCGTGGCCCGGATCTCCTGGAACTTCTCAGTAGCCCAAGATCTTGGTCCAGCTGCCTCCTGATCTCAGGATCCACTCACCTCCCCTTATTCTGACCCTTCATCAGCTTGTTCGTCAGATTCTTCATGACCAGTGAGCCTTTATGCTCAAATATGTCCCTGACGAGAGCCTCTAAAGCTAAGTCCCACCTATACTCTTTCTGCAACTTACAGTTGTTAGGAAATTCGTGTGTACATATATATAATGTAAATTTAATTTAAATAACTTAATAAATTTTTACCTTAAACTCTAGAAACAACCGATCCCTATGGCCCAGTGGGATGGCCTTCCATGTAGGCCATGGACCATCAAACTTGCGGCGCAGGATCTTCGATATCAAATCAGAAGGGCCCTTCGCCGGCAGAAAGCTGCAGCAAAATTAGAGCATTAATAAATGTTCTAAATAAATTAAAAAAACAATTAAATAGAAATTAACGATACTTTATATATATTAAAACATTAAATTAGCATACTCGTTATCCCTCCTGGGGATAAGAAGAATCCTCCTGTCGGATAGACCACGACTCTCCTGTCCCGATGATGATGATGGTCCTGTCGTCGTAGGTGTGGATGATGAGGGTGCAACCTGTGTCCCGACCACATGAGGCTGGGTGGGGGGTTCAACTCCATCACCCTGAGGTGTCCCGTCCACAGAGGTGCTGGTAGGGTGGTCTCGATCTGAAGGCTGTGGGTCGACCGGGGAAGGGACTCTCGCAGCACGACCTCCACGATGACCCCTACCTCTAAAGGAATCTGCCATCTATGAAAAAAATGAAAAGATGATTACACAACAGTGTAAATAATACAAAAATAAATTACCTAATAAGTAGAATGACATTTACACAATGAATTATGACATAAATAAATTACCTAAGTAGAATCTTCGTCACTAAATTCACCCTCACTCTCATCAGTATCACTTGATCGGAATGTACCTTCGCTAGATGCGTCCTCCAATACGGCAACCTCCAAAATATACTTTGTTTTGTCCAATTATGGTTGACGCCATAATCAGGAATATGTTCTCCTTGGGTTTCATGGACGAGCGGTAAGTACTATACTCTGTGCCATACATTAGGACCAGTCAAACGTGGTGGAGGCGGTGTTGTCTCCGCACAACACTTCTTGAATGCATTCTTGTTCCGCCTATAAGGATGATCTTCTGGAAGGAATTGACGATGACAATCAAAATATGAGATCTTTCGACTGTTTTTAAGCGTGAATGCCTTCGATCGCTCCATACATATTGGGCATCCAAGCTTCCCCGCGGTCATCCAACCCGACATCATCCCATAAGCAGGAAAGTCGTTGATCGTCCACATTAAATCTGCTTTCATGATGAAATTCTGCCTCAAAGATACGTCATATGTCAACACACCATCATTCCACAGCATTGTCAACTCATCTATCAGCGGCTGCAAGTACACATCAATCTTACCTTTTGGATTAGACGGACCCGGAATTATGACTGTTAGGAACATAAACTCCCGCTTCATGCACATCCCCGAGGGAAGATTGTACGGAGTCAGGATAACAGGCCAACAAGAGTATGCTTTTCCAGACTGCCCAAAAGGATTAAATCCATCAGTAGATAACCCCAATCGGACATTGCGAGGGTCCTGTGAAAATGCCATATGAACCCTATCAAAATGCTTCCAAGATTCTCCATCAGATGGATGACACAAGATATCTTGCTCCCTCTCATGCTCACTATGCCACCTCATGTGAGCTGCAGTGGCCATCGAAGAGTACAATCTTGTAAGTCTTGGCACGAGCGGAAAGTACCACATCTTTTATAGCGACCTCTTCTTCTCAATGCCCATCCTAGTGGTTGTCTTATACCGATCTGCACCACAAAATCGACAACATGTTATGCTTTCCGCCGAATCATCCTTATAGTACAACATACATCCATTCGGGCAACAATCAATTTTCAAACACCCCAGACCCAAATTTTCCACAGACTTCTTAGCATGATAAAAACTAGTAGGCATCCGATTGTCTTCTGGCAACGCCTTGGACACTGACCTGGTGAGGCGATTAAAATAGCCGTCTTGCATATTGTAGTCAGATTTGATACTCAACCATTCCATGCACATCGACAACTCCGTGTACTCCAGACATCCTTCCCACAATGGAGATCGTGCAACACTCAGCATATCATAGAGTCTTTGAGCTTCGGGATTCGGATTCTCCTCTATGCATTGGGAACCCATTCCACCATCTTCTCCTCCATCTTCTTCTATTACAACAGCAACCGATGGTCCAGCATGATCCATTATCATCTGCTCATATGGATTCAATTCTTCCCTCCGGTCACCACTTCTATAGTATGAACCTTCAACCACAATCGGGTTTAAGTCAGGCAACGTCTCACCATGGTTACTCCACCAATAGTAATCAGGCATGAAGCCCTTCTCATAAAGATCGGCTACAATTCCATCCACGCTTTTGAAAGATTGACACTTGCATCTTTTGCAAGGACACCTCAATTGATCCCTGCCCAGCCGTATAAATCTCTCCTGGCTAACAACAAACTCTATAAACTCACCCACTCCAACTCTATACTCTTCCCTAAGACGTTTATTCCGATCCAACCTACGATACATCCATTTCCGATTCTCCGGAATATCCATTGCTGCCAATTAAATAGCCTGACCAATCCTACAATAACACATATATATTACGGTGCATTCCAATAACTCCATCAATCTCGTTCTTATGACAAGGTATGAACCTATCCCATTCGAGAAGAAACCTTTGCCACACTCGGCTACTAATAGTTATTCCCATATTCAAATACCTTATACTTGACAAAATTTTGGCAGCATTTCCCATCGGTCTCCAAGTTACACGACTCGAGCACGGTCAGAATCACCGGGATCAAGTATGCACCAGGAGAACAAAAGGAAAGGCATCAGACCGAGATTTCAACAAGTATATAAGGCATTTCAACATTGAAATGACTATTGATGCAGTGTGAAAAGGTTTTTTCCCAAACTGTCCCACTTGGACAATTCAAGATTCAATACAATGAGCATGCATACCTTGATAAGTTACGCATGCTCATTAATATTGAATCTCAAATAGGAAACTAAGGCTTTCGTTAATTAATTATTACCTCTAACAGAAAATAAAACCATTAACCTATAAATATTGCAACATTGTTGAGCTTATATAAATTGCAGCGTAAATCAATACAAACTTAGATTAAATATTGTAGCAAACATCCTATTGAGCTCCGCTCTCCACTAACAAGTAGCAGTTAATTGTCAAACACATGCATAATTTCTAAATTATCAGGACACAACCAGCATCCCGCCTTTCGGACAGGATCACATCCTATTGAGCTCCGCTCTCCACTAACAAACAACAAATATTGACAAACACATGCATAAACATTAAATTATCAGCATACAATCAGACATGATCACATCCTATTGAGCTCCGCTTTCCACTAACAAACAAATCACTATTCTATATATACAGAATCCAGTACAACTATTTATAAGACTAGAAACACATAAATTAATATAAAATAGAATCAACAATATACGGTTACAAATTTAGAACAACTTGCAACTTCCCTTCTTCCTTATACTCTCCTCCCCATCTCCTTTATTTTAGAAGAAGAGGAAACAAAGGGAGAAAAGTTTGATAAATCTCATATCTCAAAATTTCAAACCCGCCCACCCCCACCCCAAGTGTGTACCAAACTGACCTCGATAATGAATTATTCATGGCATCATTTTGAAGTTTTTGAAATTGGATTATGTTTACACCCAAAAAAAAAACAAAAATAAATAAATCACAGGATTTGGTCTCTGTGTGCATTAAGGAGACATACCATAGAGCTATGTTATTTGCACATCACAAACTCTTGCATTTCCCTTTATACTCTTTCATAGGGAAAATGGACCCTTTTCTCATTAACTTACGGTGTAAAAGGAGATGTTGGAGATTGTGATGAATGAATAACATTAATGCATAATATGTGATACTTCCCTAACCCCGTTTAACCATTGTGGTTGAGGCTATAATTGATTGGAGTTTCTCTAATCTCTATTATGTTTGTGTGAAGTCTTTTTTGTTTTCATCCAAAGCTTAGCTATATTCATGAGACCAGATAGCTAATAAATCTTTCTGCTGCTAGGTCCTATCAAGACCGTTGCTTGTCCTTTCAATTGCGTCAACCTATTTTTGATCAATCAGAATGTTGCAATGGAACGTCAGATTGTATTACTAATTCACATGATTCAGTAGCATACTTAGAACCATCTCCTGTGCAGGATGATATGAATACAAGGGTATATGAATGCTCCTAATCTTCATGCTAAGGTTTATGTGTGTGCTTATTTAACCCCTTTATCTAGCTAAGAATAGTAGAAAATATATTTATCCGACATTAATCTGTTGGGGGCATCGATAAATTTCAAAGTTTTCATTTAGCTATGCAAATAAGTGTTATACAACAACTAAACCAAAACTTGGTGATACCCCAAGGTAACCAGATTTGTCATGCCACTCGAGTTTTTGTCTTTGGAACATTTTTGTAATAAAATTTGGATTAATTATAGTCTCTGTTTCTGATATTTCATTTTACAATCATGATTAGCCTCATTCTGTAATCTGCAGTTTCCATTCAGAGAGAAAAAGATGAAGCCTCAGAAAATTTTTGGACCCTCTTAGACATACCACCAGACCAGAATTTTTGGACACACTCACAAAGCAACCAAAACAGTAATCATCATTGTTGCAAAAAGAATTTCAGAGACTGTGAAATAAAAATAAAACGGAGAATGAAGGGCGCAGGGGATACATATAATGAAGGAGGGGATACCTTTGCAGTGGTCCTTGCGGTTGTCCCTGTGGTGGCCGGAGCTCTACGGTGGTGGCACTGTTTCTGCGGAGGGAAAGACCAAAGATGAGAGGGAGGAAAAGGAAGAGAAGAAAGGAAGAGATGAGAGGTAAGAAGACTTACTTACTGTGATACGGTGGTGGCGGTTGTGGAGACGGACGACGGACTGGAGCGGTGGTGGAGGTAGGGAGCAGAGCTGAGAGAGGAAAAATAAAGAAGTGAGGAAGGAAATGGGAGATTTCGCGATTTAGGGATTTCAGTTTTAGCGACCAAAATAATTTGGTCGCTAAATCGGTCGCTAAAATGGTTAGTTTGAATTTGAATTTATAATTTTAGCGACCGAATTAAATTTCGGTCGCTAACACTCGCTATTTTATTTTTTATAAGCGCCGTTTAGCGACCGAATTAATAAATTTAGATTATGAATTCATAAATTTAGTGACGGATTTTGAAATCGGTCGCTAATATAAATAAAGTTTGGCCGTTGCATTTAATTCGGTCGCCATTTCGGTAGCTAAAAATTCATAAATTTCTGACTTTTACTTTCCTTTGTTTAGCGACCGACATAGCGACGGATATCTCTGCTACGCTCTATTTCGGTCGCTATTTCGGTCGCAGACTCAACTCTAACCAGTGTTTCATGTAGATCCTACAATCGGCCGCTATTTCGGTCGCAAATAACAACCAAAAAATTCGGTCACTATTTTCGGTCGCTAAATGATCTTTTTTTTGTAGCGAAGGAAGCAACTCAACAAAAAGTTTTCCAAGGAGAAGTAAGACTCCAAGGAAAAAGGTCCACCCTTGTGCTTTGAATGCAAGAAACCTGGTCATTTCAAAGCTGACTGCCCTTAGCTAAAGGATAAAAAGAAATTCTTCAAAAAGAAGAAAGGCTTAATGGCTACATGGGAGGATCTTGATCTGTCTTCATCAGATGAAGAAAATGAAGCTGAGGAAGTGGCAAATATTTGTCTCATAGCAGACACTGCACCAGAAAGTGAATACACTGATGCTGAGGTAATGGACTCTGGCCCGTCCACTCTTCAAAATGCTTTTGATGAATTGTTGCATGAATCATCTATACTATCACGAGAATACAATAGTCTCAAAGAAATTTTCTAAACTGACTAGAGAATATGATAGGGTCTGCACTGAGAAACAAAACCTTAAGGATGAAAATGACTTACTAAAATCAGTGAATGACAGTCTAGCTGAAAAAATGGTGTGTGAACCTGATGTTTCTTGTGAAGTTTCAAAACTGAAACAAGATGTAACATATCTAACATATTCTCTGTCAAAGCTTGTAGGTGGCTCAGATAAGCTTCGTCTCATTTTAAGGTACTCTAGATCTCCTCATGATAAATCTGGTCTTGGTTATGACAAAGAGAAGCAAGATGCATCTCACAAAAAGTCAAAACAACTAACACAACATAGAGCTTAAAAAGTTCTAAATAAATATACTAAAGCTAAGTCTAGCTCGTCCAACACCTTTTGCAAAGTGTGTGGAAAAAGTGAGCATGTTACATCTAGATGCATACACAATAAACATGCTAAGCATACTCGTCCAGTGACAACTAACAAGAAAGGACCCAAGTCAGTTTGGGTACCTAAAGACAAGATAATACCTGTTGCAGATTTACTTAACAATAGGAAGAAAATAGATGTCTTGGTACTTGGACAGTGGCTCCCCACGACACATGACCGGAGAAAGGTCTATGTTCCAAAGCCTTAAGCTCAAAGATGGTGGCTGGGTCACATTTGGAGGAAATCGAAAAGGGAAAATCATTGGTATAGGTAAAATTGATCTTGATCTAAACATCCCAGGAGACTCACCAGAGATAAAAGTTGATGATCAAGCTGATGACCCCACTCAACGACCAGAAACTTCAACTTCTCAACATGATTCCGTTCAAAAATCTTGGTACTTCAAGAATTATCAGCCACAAGATCAGATCATTGGAAACCCCCACGACAAGCTAAGAACCAGATCAACCTTTAGGGTGCGTTTGATTTGCAAAACGTATGAGGACAGTACAGGACAGATAGTACAACACAGGACAAATCCTTGAGTTACAGGACAATTCTTTGTCTTGTACATTGTTTGATGGATAATGGACAGCACAAACAAAATAATATTAAATTTACTGGAATACCCTTTATAATATATATTATTTAATATATAAATATACAATATATAATTTTGTATAATTATGTATAGAGAGAGAGGAGAGAGAAAGAGAGAGAGGAGAGGGGGAGAGAGAGCAAGGAGAGAGAGAGGAGAGAGGGGAGAGAGAGAGAGGGAGAGGGAGAGAGAGAGGAGAGAGATAGAAGAGAGAGGAGAGAGATGTAAGGATAATTTTGTCTTTTGTTAGCCTGTCCATGGGACAAATTTTTGTCCCAAGGTTTGGTGGGGGACAAAATTTTGGGTTTTTGTCCTGTTCCTCACCCCCTTTTTTGTCCTGTCCCCTGACCACTTTTCAGATCAAACAAGGGACAAAAATTTTTGTGCTGTCCAGTCCCCTGAATTTTTGCAAATCAAACGCACCCTTAGAGAACAAGATATTTCTGCACTAGTCTCAGAGCTGGAACCAAAGACAGTAGACGAGGCTCTGCTGGACGATGGTTGGATTCTAGCTATGCAAGAAGAACTCAATCAGTTTGAAAGAAGTGATATTTGGACTCTGGTTCCCCTGCCCAAAGAAAAATCAGTGATTGGAACAAAGTGGATTTACAGAAACAAACTTGGTGAAAATGGTAAGGTAATAAGAAACAAAGCAAGACTTGTTGCTCAAGGTTTCTCTCAAGCAAAAGGTATAGATTATACTGAAACTTTTGCACCTGTTGCTAGACTAGAAGTTATTAGAATTCTACTTTCATTTGTTGCACATCATAGTATTATGCTTTTTCAGATGGATGTTAAAAGTGATTTTCTAAATGGCTGCACATCATCACATGATTAGACTGCCCCTTGCTTAGGATATGCCTCCAATAGTGAAAAACTTTGTGCCAGTCGAATTAAGACAGTGAATTTTTGAACCCAATTTTTGCATTCTTGTGATAGGCTACAAATGAAAAATGCTTGAGATGATCTTTTAACAGTTAATAATTAGCATGTGGTTCCTCAAATTTAGGTTTCTCATTGATTTTTAAACCGCTAAATGTGAGATTTTGAGCCAAAAGGGGTACTCACTAAATCTACCCCATTCCTTGTGATCGAGTGTTTTGTTCCTCTTGGATTGTGTCCTCTATAACTTGACTTAAAACCGTTTTGACACTTAAAAATTTTTGAAAACACATTTGAAAATGATTGAGGCACCAGGTATTTTTTTTGGCCATCTGAACTTTGACTGATAAATTGCTACTCCTTAGTTGCCCAATTTTGAGCCTAAAAGAGTAAAAATACTTTTCTTGGTACCTTGATCTATTTTAATGAACAATGCTTGGTATGACACCTCTTAAAGTATTACAAAAGGGCAAAGAGGGTAGTTTGAAGAATAAATTGTGGGATAAAAAGTAGAAAAATTTCTCTAAAGTTGGAAATCTCCCCTTCTTCAAATAAAAAAAATTAATAATAATAAAAAAAAATGGAGAAGGGGATGAGAAAAAGAAAGTAATAAGAAGTAAAAAGAAAAGAAAAAAAGGTGGAAAACCGAACTAAAGCCCAAAAAGGAATTTTAGGAGGTGTCATGCTTTGCACAGTTGGATTTTGCTTAGCCTTCTAAAATTTTCCTTTTCTTGATTTCCCCATCTAACAATTAATCCCATGGCCCCGTTACAACCAAAATACAAGACCTCCTGATTCTGATGTGTTTTCATTAATAAAGTAGGGATTTGGTTAATAGTCAAGCTTATGGTAGGGTTCCTTCCTTGAGGAAATTGAGCGAATTGTGATATACCCTCAAACTCATGAGTGAGGTAAGGGGAGTGCTCGAATTAGTGAGAAATGTGAATATGGGGAACCTAAGCTCCTAACTAGACTTAAAATCGATTGTCTCTTGATTTCTTGTTGAATATGCCTGTTACTTGAATTCATTACTCGGGTTCTAGATTCACTGTCCATGCTTCGATTGATTATCTTTTCTGGCCTTAGTTATTGCTTGAGGACAAGCAAAATCTTAAGCTTGGGGTATTTTGATGAGTGTGATTTCACGTCATATTTCCATGACATTTTGCATGCATTCTCATATAGTTTAGGCTTATTTTATTTGATTATTTGTTAATTTTACCTTGGAACGAGTAAGGTGGTTTTGTGGTGCTTGTGTGCAGGAATCGAGGACTAAATTGTTCAGGCCTAGCCGTGATGCCCATCACGGCCATGATCAAGTGAAGCTGGAAAAGAAGAATGAAAAACGGCAGAAGCTGTCACGGCCAGGCCGTGATGCCCATCACGGCCGTGACATGTCAACTGATCCAGACCCCTTCTTGTCAGAATCTGTCACGACCAGGTCGTGATGCCCATCACGACCGTGACAGACCATTTAGTGAAGCAATGTTCAAGGAAGAAGCTGTCACGGCCAGGCCGTGATGCCCATCACGGCCGTGACGCGTATTCTATGGATCTTCAACAACTGATTTGATCTGGTTTTTGTATTGGTTTAGGATTCAAATTGCCCAACCTTATAAATAGGACCTAGGGGCTCAAGTCTGGGCACTCAACTTTTTGGGACTGCTTACCTTAGAAAAATTCAGGAATTCTCTTCTTCTTCTTCTCCTCTTCTCTTAGGTTGTTTTCTCTTTATGTTATTTTCAATCAAGCTTGTTACAATCATGGCAATGCTTGAGTAGTAGTCTTGTTTCTTAGTATTGGGGCTATGACCAAGACTTATTTATGGTGATGAATTGATTTTCGATTTCTTGTTAATTCCGATTTTGTTTTCGATTTGATCCCTATCGTTTTAATTACTCGTAAATTTGGTGGCCACTTATTTGCGTGTCGTAGATACACTAAGGACGAACCTAGCGGTGAACTTAGGTATCGGATCTATAGGAATCAAACTTAGGACTTAAATCACGAGTTAGAAGCGGTCCTTCGAGGACTCAAGAATTGTCACAAGACTTAAAGGGTCCGATCTAAATTCAATTGCCACGAGAGTAGGGATTGATTTAATTGGGCACGGTTTTTGTAACCCGAGAGGGAGCATTAACTAAATTACGATAAATTCACCTTCAAAGCAAATTTTCGTAATTAACAAGGAGAGTAGTCGATTTAGTAACATAAATAGTTTTGTGGTATCCTAATTCCTGGGAATCCCTTTTGAATTTGAAAATCCCAAATTTGAATTGCTTTCTTGTTTTGTTTAATTGCGACATTAAATTTGATTGTTACTTGATTCGTATTTCAAATCAAAACCTTTACAAAACCTTATTTCAGTTCATTAAAATCAATTTTATAACTAATTGTCATTCAAGATCACGGTTCCTGTGGGATCGATCTTTTTATTACTTGGCAACGAATCCGGTACACTTGCCGGATCTCACACATCAAGTTTTTGGCGCCGTTTTGGGTGATTGTGTTTTCTTGAATTTCAATTTAATTTTTAAATTGATTTTTTTGGACATTTTTTTATATTAATTTATTACTTTTTTCTTTTTCTTTTTCTAGAGTATCTATCTCTCCACCATAGGTATTTTTCTCTTTTATGCAAAGATCCCTAAGTCTTGGAAACCTTATTGAAGCCGACCCCGAGAACGAAAGGACCTTTCATAGACGTAGGAGACTACAAAGAGAGAGAGAGAGAGAGGTTGATTCCCATTCCACTCATGGCGAATTTACCGGATGCCAAACCCTTGAAGGACTACGCAGCCCCAAATGCGAGGGGGTTGCGAACTGGGATTGCTAGACCAGAAATCGAGGCGGAGAACTACACTATACCGCCTATGCTAATTAACATGATTAGGCAACATCAGTTTGGAGGATTACCCTCGGAGGACCCGACGGATCATGTGGAAACATTCTTGGAATTCACCGATGCGATAAGGATTCAAGGTGCCCCGATCGATGCTATACGCCTGAGGTTATTCCCCTCCTCTCTGACTGGAAAAGTGAAAGCTTGGTTGAAGTAAGTGCCCGCTAACACGTTGTCAACTTGGGACCAACTAGAGCAAGCATTCTTGGAGAAATTCTTCCCTCCATCCAAGACGGCTTACCTATGAACTCGGATCACCGGCTTCTTCCAAAAGGACGGAGAATGCTTATCCGAAGCTTGGGATCGCTACAAGGGACTGCTGGAGTCTTGCCCACATCATGGACTCGAAAGGTGGTTGTCAGTGCATACTGGTCGCGCTGTCGCGCACGCGCCAAAAAGGACGAGCGGGTTTAAAACTGTAGTTTAGTGCGACAACTCGGATGTCGTCTCTCAAGGACTCTGAAAATGTTACCTTTCACAGAAATCAGTTTTTTGGGGGGGTTTGGATTGGAGTGCAAATAAGAAACAAACAAAATATTAAAAACAGAGCAATTGAAAACAAGCAGTTCAAGGAGGTTATCAAATAGTCAAAAACAGATTAATCTATTGCTCTTGATTTCCCACTATCATAGGTTCATACAATTTCCAAGCCCTAAGCAAATTCTTATCCCCTCCCGGTTGTAGTAGCAATTTACAAGCGAAACTACTACTACAGATACATGTCCCTCTTCCCGAATTAAGCAAACGGGGTTAAGCCCTTCGTGAACTAAGCGAACACGAATTGTACACACGCAAATTAAGCAGATGCGATTAATTATAGGAACATGATATCACCAGAAATAAATCAATACAATACAGTATACTCCTGAATTAAGCAAACAGAAATACAAAGTATGGTATTGAAGAGGGAAAAGCATACAAAACAGGAAAATATAAGAACCTCAAGTATATGGAGATCAATTACAATAGATCAATCCTAAGAACTTAGTTCTCCATAACACAAACGAAATCACAGAGAAAAGTGTAAAACAGAAAAATGGAGAAGCAAAAATCTTTCCAAATTGTTCAGAACAGCCTTTTATACAAATTCGAATCAGCTAGCTCGCGAGGCGAGCACACATTCGCGAGGCGAATTTCATGAACAGATCAGCAACCTTTGGCATTCTCGCGAGGCGAAATACTTGCTCGCGAGGCGAGGATATGAAGAGTTTTCTCCTTACGCCCGTTATGGCCATCGTGGCCCAACCGTGATGCTCTCGACTTCCGGACTCGCGAGGCGAATGGATGCTCGCGAGGCGAGACTCTTCAACTTCAAAATCGCCACGGCCATGACCTTCAACACGGGCAAGCCGTGATCGTCTCCCGACTTTTTCAGGGTTGCAAGACTCGCGGGCGAGACCTTCTTCGCGAGGCGAACCAGAGACTTAGCAATTTCTTGGAACAATCGAAGCTTCGCGGTCGCGTGGCGGCGTGTCCTTCGTGGGGCGAATCCCTGTTCTTTATTTTCTTAGCTTCTACTTAACTCGAAAGTAAGGAAATAACCATAAGTGTATTATTTTGACTTAAAACTAGCTAAATTAACTTAAAACTACTCTAGAGACTCAAAACCTTGCTTGAGGACAATCTAATCTAATTTGGGTGAAAATACGATATAATTTGCACAAAACCCTGGTCATACTAGCTATAAAACTAGATGAGCCAGAGGCTTATCAAAATACCCCAAACTTAAACTTTGCTTGTCCCCAAGCAAACTAAGACTCAAAAATCAAAAAGACTCAAGACCTGGCAAGCTTAAAAGATTCAATCAACATTGCACACATTCAAGCAATACATCAAAAACAGTTTTTCTTCATTGTTTCCCCCTTTTCAAACAGAGCAATCCCCACATTCATTTATTCTAAACATTTGAGAGTTTCATCATGAAAACAATCAGAAATCTAAGCAGGGGATCTAAGTCACACACAAGAGGGAGATCACCAAATCCAAACAACTGCCTTCCTCACAAGGGCATTATTTGTTCACTCAGTTTATGTCAGGCTAACAACTTGCACTCAGTTTCACTTTTCAAGTACACTTCCCAAAAATTTGCTTTTCATCTCAAAATGGCTCCCACAGAAAACATGCAAGCAACATCAGAAGGTCTTTTATGGGTTGTAATGGGGCCTGGCTAAGTGTAGGATATACAAAGGAAACTAGGCTGAAGACCCTAGGAACTAAGAGAGCATGAACTATATTTACACTTTGAAATTCACTCAAGTTCCTTTCTTTATTTTTTTCTTTACACTTCTGGGTGGCTACATCCCTTTTTATTTCTTTTTGGCATTTTTGTATTTTTGTATTTTTTTCTGTTTTTTTTTTCAACATTTGTACACTTTTTCTTTCACAAGCCTTTGGCTCCAACTTTTTTTTTTTTTTAATATATTTTTTTTTCTCAATCCCAACAACACATTACACCTTGCAGCCACCCCAAACTTAGTTTCTTGCACCCATTCTGAGATTACATGCTCTCCTAATCCTAAGATCGGGTTAACATGGTTTTCCAGATTTTTGGGCTTATAACATTAGGTTATCAAGAACTAACAGGCTAATAGGCTCAAAAGGGCTAACTAGGGAACATGCATTAGGAATTGGTTTATTCAGGCCAAGTAGCTATTTACAAAGAAAATGCCTAAATCATTTGCTACATACATATAGTCATGCAAACCAAAAAGAGATTCAATCAAATCCAGGGAAGTGCAACTTGAAAGTGATTTTCACACAGTTTAAAACATGCTGGAGGCTCAAAACCTCACCTGGACATTCATGCAAATTGTTTGAAAAAGATTCTATCCCTAGTGTGTGCTCCCTATCACCCCAAACTTATCATTCATCATGCCATCATAACAAAATCCCAAAGTTCAGTTTTCAATTTCACATGGGAATCACTTTTCAAAAAAACAAAAAATTTTTCCAGCCTAGGGGGGAATCATCACATATCAATCATGCAAGCAATCTGTGCAACATCAATCAAAATCTAGCAAACTTGCTAACAAACGACTCAACACTCAAATGCTCCTGAGCTTCTCAAATTATTCAGGAGCTTTATTCAAAGAAAAGAAAACTTTATTCAAAGAAAAGAAAAACTACAACTAGTTCCCTCCCCCACACTTAAAACATGCATTGTCCCCAATGAACAACAACAGACTTTACAATCAGAGTGAGGGAAAGGAAAAAAAACTCCCTGATCAAGCATCAGTGTAGGTTGGAGCATCCAAAGATAGCTCCTCAACATTAGCATCCGCAGGGACCACAGCATCCACACCATGGAATGGCTTCAACCTCTGCCCGTTAACCTTGAAAGTCTTGTTGGTACCTGTACTTTGAATCTCCACTGCACCATAAGGAAACACATTAGTCACAACAAAAGGGCCATCCCATTTAGACCTAAGCTTCCCAGCCATCAATCTCAGGCGGGAATTAAACAATAAGACTTTATGACCCACAAAAAATTCTTTCCTAACAATCATTCTATCATGAAAAAGTTTTGTTCTCTCTTTATACATCCTGGAGCTCTCATAGGCTTCAAGCCTAAGCTCCTCAAGTTGCTGCAACTGCAGTTTTCTCTCAACACCAGATTTCTTCATGTCCAAGTTACAACTCTTTACTGCCCAATATGCTCTATGCTCAACTTCCACCGGGAGGTGACATGCCTTGCCAAATACTAGCCGGAAGGGGGACATTCCTATAGGTGTCTTAAAAGCAGTCCTCTGGGCCCACAGTGCGTCTTCCAGACGGCGGCTCCATTCCCTTCTGTTTGGCTGCACCATCTTCTCTAGAATTTGCTTAATCTCCCTGTTTGATATTTCTGCCTGGCCATTGGTTTGGGGATGGTAAGCAGTAGACACTCTATGTACAACCCCATATTTTCTGAGTAAGGCCTCCAAGGTTCTGTTGCAAAAATGTGTGCCCTGGTCACTGATGATTGCCTTGGGTATGCCAAACCTGCAAAAAATGTTGGACCTAACAAATTTTGAAACAATCTGAGCATCGTTAGTCCTAGTGGGGATTGCTTCCACCCACTTTGAAACATAATCTATAGCCAACAAAATATATACAAAACCAAAAGAAGGAGGGAAAGGACCCATGAAGTCCATCCCCCACACATCAAAAACCTCACAATAAAGCATTGGCTGCTGAGGCATCTCACTCCTACGAGTGATTGCAGGGCCTGTTATTTGACATTCTTTACAACTCTTATATACCTCATATGAATCCCTAAAAATTGTGGGCCAATAAAATCCAGAATCCAGGACTTTTCTTGCTGTCCTCTGAGGTCCAAAGTGTCCTCCAACCGGAGAGGCATGTGAGAAATGCAGGATGGACTCCGTCTCATGATCGGGTACACACCTCCGAATAACCTGGTCACTGCAAAACTTCCACAGATAGGGGTCATCCCACACATAGTACTTTGCATCGCTCTTCAGCTTGTGGAACTTATGTCTACTTGTACCTGCAGGAACAACACCAGCAACTAGAAAATTTACAATGTCAGCAAACCAGGGGGTTACCCCATACATATGTAAGAGTCTCTCATCAGGGAAATCATCTTGGATGGGAAAAATATCCTCATCCCTTGCTATCCTGCTCAAATGATCTGCTACCAAATTTTCAGCTCCACTTTTATCCTTTATCTCCACATTGAATTCCTGGAGCAAGAGCATCCACCGGATCAGTCTTGGCTTAGCTTCTGGCTTCTTCAACAGATATTTCAAAGCTTCATGGTCAGTAAAAACAGTCACTCTAGAACCTAGCAAATACGACCTAAACTTATCAAGTGCAAATACAATAGCTAGCAGCTCTTTCTCAGTGGTTGTGTAATTTGCTTGTGCGGCATCTAAGGTCCTAGAAGCATAGTGAATTACATGGGCAACCTTGCCCACCCTTTGTGCGTAACTACCCCCACAAAGAAAATTTGAAGCATCACACATCAGTTCAAACGGGAGTGTCCAATCTGGGGGCTGGATGACAGGGGTAGAAGTCAACGCCTTCTTCAGATAGTCAAATGACTCTTTGCACTTTTCATCAAACTGGAACAGGGTATCATTTTTCAGCAGATTTGACAATGGCAGTGCTATCTTGCTGAAGTCCTTTATAAAGCACCTGTAGAAACATGCATGTCCAAGAAAGGAACGGATCTCGCATACGCAAGATGGGTAAGGCAATGAAGCAATCACATTTATTTTTGCAGGATCCACAGAAATACCCTCTTTGGAAATTACATGACCCAATACTATCCCCTGTTCTACCATGAAATGACATTTCTCATAATCCAGAATCAAATCAGTATCAATGCATCTTTGAAGAACTAGACTTAGACTATGCAAACAGGCATCAAAAGAGGAGCCATACACAGTAAAATCATCCATAAACACCTCTATGCAGTTTTCAATAAAGTCAGAGAAAATACTAAGCATGCATCTTTGAAAGGTGCCAGGAGCATTACAGAGTCCAAAAGGCATCCTCCTATAAACAAACGTACCGAAGGGGCACGTGAAGGTGGTCTTTTCCGATCCTCGGGGGCAATATGAATCTGGAAATACCGGAAAAGCCATCTAGAAAACAATAATGGGATCGACCAACCACCGATCTAGCATCCGATCTATGAAGCGGCAAAGGAAAATGATCCTTTCTAGTGGCCTGGTTTAGCTTCCTATAGTCTATACAAACTCTCCAACTATTCTGGACTCTAGTAGGCACAAGTTCATTATTCTCATTCCTAACTCTTGTTAGACCGGACTTCTTTGGTACAACTTGAACCCGGACTTACCCAAGAACTATCGGAGATGGGATAGATAATACCGCACTGTAGAAGCTTAGTCACCTCTTTCTTTACCACATCCAGAATCAGTGGGTTAAGTCGCCTTTGGGCCTGTCTGACTAGCTTAGCCCCATCCTCCAGTAAAATTCTGTGCATGCATCTGGAGGGGCTAATTCCTGGAATATCGGCCAATGTCCACCCAATGGCCTTCTTGTTCTTCCTCAGAACTTCTAAAAGCTTGGCTTCCTGATCAGAATTGAGGCTGGAGGAAATGATGACTGGCAATGTTGCATTCCTCCCCAAGTAGGCATACTTCAGGTTCTCAGGAAGTGGTTTGAGTTCCAAAGAAGGTGGCTGCTCAACAGATGGTGCATTGGGAGTAGCCATGGGGTCAAGGACTTCTGCTGAGTAGACAGCTTCACTCTCATTATCAGTATCACTATCATCCTCACCCTGCAAGGTCGAATCCAAAAACTCAGAACAAACAGAACATGGGTTAGTGTTAGTGCAGTTAGTACAAGTATATACATCACCAAAACCAGAAATAAGAGGAAAATCATAAATAAAGTCATCATGAGTATCCTCAATCAGCTCAGAAAGCAACTCCAAGTGGAATACAGAGTGCTCCTCTACTGGGTGCTTCATAGCATCGAAGATCTTGAATTTGGCCACAATACCACCAAACTGCATAGACATAGTCCCATCATAAACATCAATCTTGGTCTTGGATGTCATCATGAATGGTCTTCCCAAGATTATAGGCGATCTACTGGACTGAGTCTCTCCTGCCATGTCTAGGATATAGAAATCCGCAGGGAATATCAAATCATCAACTTGTACTAGGACATCCTCTACCATCCCCATGGGTCGGGCACTGGTCCTGTTAGCCAACTGGATGGTAAGACCTGTATACTGCAATGGCCCCAGATCAAGGTTATTAAAGATGGAGGTAGGCATGACATTGATTGATGCTCCCAAGTCCAGCATGCAGTTCTCAAACTTCTTGTCCCCAATAGTGCATGGAATAGTGAAGGTGCCTGGATCCTTGCACTTCTGTGGTAGTGCTTGAGTAGGGGCTATAGAAGCAACTCTTTCTATCTTAGACTGGATAAGCGCTGAGACATTCATTCCCAAGTCAACCCTCTCATTAGTCTTCATCTTCCTCTTGTTAGTGCATAGGTCCTTCAGAAATTTGGCATATCTGGGCACTTGCTTGATCACATCCAACAGTAGAATATTAACAGCTACTTTTCTGAAAACATCAAGAATCTCCTTCTCTTTATTTTCACCACCCATCTTCAAATTTTTATGAATTCTGTGTGGGAATGGAATGGGTGGTCTATATACCTTCTCAGTTTCAACTTCAACCATAGGCTCAGGAGTAGCCTCAATAGTAGGCTCAGGAGTAGCCTCAATAGTAGGCTCATCCTTTCCAGAAGTGGCCTCAACAACCTTTCCAGATCTCAGAGAGATGACACTCACATTAGGGTTGGAGGCATTAGGATTTATCACTGGCTGTGCAGGCAGCTGGTTTGTCCCTTGACCTTGCTGTATGCTATTCATGGATGTGGCCAGCTGTCCAATCTGTGTCCTCAAATCTTGAATACTAGCATCTGTCCGCTGCTGAAACTGTACACTAGATGCAGCCATTTGCTTCACCAAGTCTTCTAATGATGGTCCAGAAGGTGCAGAAGTGGTTACTGGAGGATGATTCTGAGGTGCCATCGGCTGTTGTTGGGAAGAGTTCCCATACCGCAGATTAGGGTGATTTCTCCAGCTAGGATGGTACCTATTAGTAGAGAGGTCTGGAATGCTGTACCGATTCTGACTGCTTCCTTGATTATAGGGGTTCACTGCATAAGCTTGAGGTACTTCACTGACAAACTCTTCTCTCTGGATCGGGCATGGATCAAATGGGTGCTCAGGTGAATTGCACATGCTACATAACTTTGCAGACTGAACCTTGTCTATTGCCAATTGTCTTACAAAGGAAGTCGGCTCATCCAATCTATTCTCAAGAGCGGCCTGGTTGGAAGATGAACTATGAATCTCATGCACACCTCTTGACTCAACTGAATTTCTTCTTGTAGAAAACTGGGAATTCAATGACATGTTCTCAATGAGTTGCTTAGCAAAGCATTTGGGGTCTTATCAACTAATGCTCCCCACTAGCAAAGATCCAATGATTCCTATCCATTGGCAACAATCCTTCATAAAAGTATTGGATCGAGAGTTGTTCGGATATTTGATCTTTGGGGGCAACTAGATACCAAATGTTTGAACCTTTCCCAAGATTCGACTAGTGACTCGTTCCCTTGCCTGATGCCACATATCTCTTTCCTTATGGAAGCAGCTCTTGAAGCAGGAAAATACCTTTCTAGGAACACCCTCTTCAAATCATTCCAAGTGGTGATGGAGTTAGGCTCAAGATACAATATCCAATCCTTTGCAGCTCCCTGGAGTGAAAATGGAAAAGCCTTCAGCTTGATACTATCCTCAGTGACTCCCTCTGCTCTCGAGGTTGTGGAGCATACAACTTGGAATTCCTTCAAGTGCTTGTGTGGATCCTCACCTGCAAGACCATTGAACTTGGGCAACAGGTGAATAAAACCAGATTTCAGTTCAAAAGGAGTGTCAGCACCAGGATAAGAAATACATAATCCATTATAGTTGACATCGGGGCAGCAAAGCTGTCTTAATGTCCTCTCGGTCTCCCATGTTTTCAAAAGCAGTTTTAAAATTGGAATCACTACTAGTGCTAGCCCGAAATTCCCTACGGAGTGTGTGCTGTGTTCTTTCAATTTCCGGTCAAAATCACACGATTCAGGCAATGAGACCTAGTAGCGAGACCAATTCAAAACAGAACGGAAAATAAAAAGAAAGAAAGAAAAATAAAATAAAACAACGTGCGAAAAAAAACAACTCGAGTCCCGACAACGGCGCCAATTTTTGTGTCGCGCACCAAAAAAAAAGGACGAGCGGGTTTAAAACTGTAGTTTAGTGCGACAACTCGGATGTCATCTCTCAAGGACTCGAAAATGTTACCTTTCACAGAAATCAGTTTTGGGGGGGGGGGTTTGGATTGGAGTGCAAATAAGAAACAAACAAAATATTAAAAACAGAGCAATTGAAAACAAGCAGTTCAAGGAGGTTATCAAATGGTCAAAAACAGATTAATCTATTGCTCTTGATTTCCCACTATCATAGGTTCATACAATTTCCAAGCCCTAAGCAAATTCTTATCCCTCCCGGTTGTAGTAGCAATTTACAAGCGAAACTACTACTACAGATACATGTCCCTATTCCCGAATTAAGCAAACGGGGTTAAGCCCTTCGTGAACTAAGCGAACACGAATTGTACACACGCAAATTAAGCAGATACGATTAATTATAGGAACATGATATCACCAGAAATAAATCAATACAATACAGTATACTCCTGAATTAAGCAAACAGAAATACAAAGTATGGTATTGAAGAGGGAAAAGCATACAAAACAGGAAAATATAAGAACCTCAAGTATATGGAAATCAATTACAATAGATCAATCCTAAGAACTTAGTTCTCCATAACACAAACGAAATCACAGAGAAAAGTGTAAAACATAAAAATGGAGAAGCAAAAATCTTTCCAAATTGTTCAGAACAGCCTTTTATACAAATTCTGAAATCAGCTAGCTCGCGAGGAGAGCACACATTCGCGAGGCGAATTTCATGAACAGTCAGCAACCTTTGGCATTCTCGCGAGGCGAAATACTTGCTCGCGAGGCGAGGATATGAAGAGTTTTCTCCTTACGCCCGTTATGGCCATCAGGGCCTAACCGTGATGCTCTCTGACTTCCAGACTCGCGAGGCGAATGGATGCTCGCGAGGCGAGACTCTTCAACTTCAAAACTGCCACGGCCATGACCTTCAACACAGGCAAGCCGTGATTGTCTCTGACTTTTTCAGGGTTGCAAGACTCGCGGGGCGAGACCTTCTTCGCGAGGCGAACCAGAGACTTAGCAATTTCTTGGAACAGTCAGGCTTCGGGGTCGCGTGGCGAGCGTGTCCTTCGCGGGGTGAATCCCCTGTTCTTTATTTTCTCAGCTTCTACTTAACCTGAAAGTAAGGAAATAACCATAAGTGTATTATTTTGACTTAAAACTAGCTAAATTAACTTAAAACTACTCTAGAGACTCAAAACCTTGCTTGAGGACAATCTAATCTAATTTGGGTGAAAATACGATATAATTTGCACAAAACCCTGGTCATACTAGCTATAAAACTAGATGAGCCAGAGGCTTATCACATACCTTCTACAACGGGTTGGATTATTCATTAAAGGTGTCACTCGACTCCGCAGCTGGTGGAGCCTTTATGAACAGACCTCTAACTGAAGCATTCAACATCATTGAAAACGTGGCCACCAACTATCACCAATGGGGGTCGGAAAGAGTTAATAACCCGAAAAAGCTTTCGGAGGGTAAGTTCGAGATGAATAGTATCGATCTGATTATGTCTAAATTTGACTCACTAAATAAACGCTTTGATAAGCTTGAAAAGGCTCATGTGAGTTCAATAGGTGCTACTAATGTTGTTTGTGAGATTTGTGGAATGCAGGGACACGACATAATGGAGTCCGCACATGGTATCGCTTCTGAGTCCGGTGTTTCGGGGGAACAAGTGAACTCTTGTCACAACTTATATGAAACGAACCCGAAGCTACAAAATTATGCTCCCCCAAATCCCTACAACCAGAGGAAGAATAATCCTTACCTTTCCTACGGAAACTACAACAACACGTTGAACCACGAATTCCAAGAAGGACAAGGTAATAGGAAACCCGCATCGGGGTATCCTCAGGTACAAAAATCTAAACTCGAGTCTCTTATGGAAAACTTTGTTGCTACTCAAACTAAGCAGAATGAAGAATTTAGGCAACAAGGTAGGGCAGTTAATGAGGCGATAAAAGAACTAACATCTAAGGTAGATAACTTGGCCATCCATAACAAGATGTTAGAAACTCAAATTGCCCAACAAGCTGGAAATTCATTGAGGCAACCGAGCATGTTTCCTGGACAACCTGAGGTGAACCCAAATAATGAACAATGTAAAGACGTGAGTCTAAGGAGTGGTAAGAAACTTGAGAATCCCGAGGCCAAAGGGGAGAGTGATAACAAGAGTGTAGCTGAGGAGGAGGAACTTACTAAGACACAACCCTTAGGAGTGGAAGAGCCTAGTGAAAAAGTGTCTAAGTATGTCCCTCCACCACTTTACCAACCCCCGATACCTTTTCCTCAAAGGTTGGCTAAGGCCAAGTTAGATAAGCAATTTGGAAAATTTCTAGAGGTCCTTAAGAAATTGTACATTAATGTACCCTTCACCGAGCATTACAACAAATGTCGACATATGCTAAATTTCTTAAGGATATCTTGTCAAATAAGAGAAATCTAGAGGACTATGAAACGATGGCTTTAACTGAGGAGTGCAGTGCTTTAATTCAAAATAAATTGCCTCCTAAATTGAAAGATCCAGGTAGTTTCTCTATTCCTTGCTTAATTGGTAACACTAGTTTTGATAAAGCTCTTGGTGATTTGGGGGCTAGTGTTAGTCTTATGCCCCTCTCTGTTTGCAAGAAGTTGGAGATGGGTGAACTAATACCCACAACAATCTCCCTTCAATTGGCGGATCGGTCCGTCAAATTCCCAGTAGGCATCTTGGAGGATGTTCCTATTAGAGTGGGTAAATTTTTTATTCCTGCGGATTTTGTTGTACTTGAAATGGAAGAGGATTCCCAAATCCCCATTATTCTTGGTAGGCCTTTCTTGGCTACCACAGGAGCCATTATTGATGTTAAAAATGGGAAATTGACTTTAACTGTGGGTGAGGATAAGGTTGAATTTGATTTAGCTAAATCTATTAAACACCCTTCTTTTGAAGATTCTTGTTGCAGGATTGACCTAATGCACCAAGTGGTGAAAGAAGAATCCACACAAGCTTGTGTTGATGACCCCTTGGAAATGTGTTTGATGGGTGGAGACTTAAACGCTCATGGAGGAGAAGTAAGGAATTATGCCCGCTTTCTGGAGGCTAGTCCAGAAATTCCTCCCAACAAAACAAAGAAAGAGAAACTTGAGTTGACACCAAAGAGTAAGGATCTGAAAGATGAAGAAGCCCCTAAGGTAGAACTAAAACCCCTTCCCTCCACATTGAGGTATGAATTTCTCGGTCCTAACTCTTCCTATCCGGTAATTGTGAATGCTAGCTTGAATGAGTTGGAAACTGAGAAATTACTTAGGGAGCTTAGAATGCATAGAAAAGTGATAGGATATACAATTGATGATATTAAAGGCATAAATCATTCTTTTTGTATGCATCGCATTTTAATGGAAGATGAGCATAAACCATCCATTGAGCATCAACGTAGGTTGAACCCTAATATGAAAGAGGTGGTTAAGAAAGAAGTGCTTAAACTGTTAGATGCGGGGGTTATTTACCCAATCTCCGATAGTGAATGGGTTAGTCCGGTGCATGTGGTTCCTAAGAAAGGGGGGATGACTGTTATTCAAAATGAAAATAATGAACTAATCCCTACTAGGACAGTAACCGGTTGGAGAATGTGCATTGATCATAGGAAGCTAAATAAGGCGACAAGGAAAGATCACTTCCCTCTCCCATTTATTGATCAAATGCTTGAAAGGTTAGCTAGGCATTCATACTTTTGTTACTTGGATGGATATTCCAGCTTTCATCAAATTCCTACACATCCTAGTGATCAAGAAAAGACCACGTTTACTTGTCCCTATGGCACTTTTGCCTATAGAAGAATGCCTTTCGGTCTATGTAATGCATCGGCTACTTTTCAAAGATGCATGACTGCAATTTTTTCTGAATTTATTGAAAACATCATGGAGGTTTTTATGGATGATTTTTCTGTATATGGAACTACCTTTGTTGATTGTTTAACAAATTTGTCTAAGATTTTGCAGCGATGTGAAGAAACCAATTTGGTATTGAATTGGGAGAAATGTCATTTTATGGTAAAAGAAAGTATAGTGCTTGGGCACTTGATTTCTGGTAGGGGTATTGAGGTGGATAGGGCCAAAATAGATGTTATTAAAAATTTGCCCCCACCGGTAAATGTGAAAGGAGTTAGAAGTTTCTTGGGACACGCCGGGTTTTACAGGTGTTTCATCAAAGACTTTTCAAAAATTTCTAAACCCTTATATAACCTGTTAATGAAAGATGTTCCATTTGATTTTAATGAGGAATGTTTGAGTGAATTTTACAGGTTGAAGGAAGCTTTGACCACCGCTCCCATTTTGCAAACACCAAATTGGAATGAGCCGTTCGAAGTAATGTGCGATGCTAGTGACTACGCCGTGGGAGCAGTGTTAGGATAGAGGAGAGACAAGAAGGTCCATGCAATATACTATGCAAGCAAAACTCTAAATGGAGCTCAAGCGAATTATGCCACAACTGAGAAAGAGCTGCTTGCGGTTGTCTTTGCATTCGAGAAATTCAGATCATACCTCGTGGGGTCTAAAGTCATAGTGTACACTGACCACTCCGCACTAAAGCACCTCATGACTAAGAAGGAAGCCAAGCCAAGACTCATCCGATGGATTCTCCTTTTGCAAGAATTTGACTTGGAGATTCGGGACCGGAAAGGGACGGAGAACTTATTTGCGGACCACTTATCCAGACTTGAACCATTGGAACATGAGAAGGACAACTTGCCGATAGATGATTCTTTCCCCGATGAGCTACTGTTCGCCATCTTGGGAGAGGATGCTCCATGGTATACGGACTTTTTGAATTACTTTATATGTGGGATTCTACCACCGGAGCTCAATTATCAACCAAAGAATAAGTTCTTATCCGAACTCAAGAACTACGTGTGGGATGAGCCTTACATTTTCCGCAAGTGTGCATATTGCATTTACAGAAGGTGTATTTCAGAAGCCGAGGTTCCAAGTATCTTGAGTTGTTGTCATTCCTCATCTTACGGAGGACATGCTAGTGCCTCGAAGACAGCAGCAAAGGTGCTTCAAGCTGGTTTCTATTGGCCTCATATTTTCAGAGATGCCCGGATGTTCGTGCTTGCTTGTGATCCATGTCAAAGAATGGGAAACATCTCTAAGAAGCATGAAATGTCACTCAACACCATGCTAGAAGTGGAGATATTTGATGTTTGGGGAATCGACTACATGGGACCCTTTCCTTCCTCTTGCAATAATAAGTTCATTCTTGTAGCTGTTGTTTACGTCTCTAAATGGGTGGAAGCCATTCCTTCCCCAAAAAGTGATGCAAGAACCGTAATCAAACTATTCAAGAAGGTGATTTTTCCAAGGTTTGGAATTCCAAGGGCAGTCGTTAGTGATGGAGGATCGCACTTCATTGAAAAACAATTTGAGAAACTCCTACTCAAATATGGAGTCACTCATAGGATCGCTACACCTTACCACCCTCAGACGAGTGGGCAAGTCGAAGTTTCCAATCGAGAGATAAAGAGCATTCTGGAAAAAACTGTTTCGGGTTTGAGAAAGGATTGGTCCTTAAGGCTTGATGACGCTCTTTGGGCCTACCGTACGGCTTACAAGACTCCTATCGGGATGACACCCTTTAGACTTATTTATGGTAATCCATGTCACTTACCATTCGAGCTTGAGCATAAAGCTTTGTGGGTTATTAAGATGCTAAACTTTGATATAAAAGCCGCTGGGGAAAAGAGAATCCTTCAACTTCAGGAACTTGATGAGCTAAGATTGGATGCCTATGAGTCTGCACGATCTTACAAGGAGAGAACAAAGAAGTGGCATGATAAGCATATCCTTCGTAGAGAATTCCATGAAGGAGAACTAGTGCTACTTTATAACTCGAGGTTGCGGTTATTCCCAGGGAAGCTCAAGTCTAGATGATCCGGACCATTTAAAGTAATGAAAGTATTCCCGTATGGTGCCGTGGAGGTCTGGAGCCAGGAACGTGGAACATTCAAGGTCAATGGACAGAGGCTGAAACACTACCTTGGAGAACATCCACTTGAGCAGGAGGTTGCGATTTCCCTCCTCGATCCAACAACGAAGGACTGAAAGGACTATGGTTAAGCTTAAGACCGTAAATAAGCGCTTCTTAGGAGGCAACCCAAGTTTTCTTTCTCTTCTTAGTTTGTTTTTGAATTTTGTTTTTTTGTTTTTGTTTTTAAATTGAGGAGAATTAGAAAAGAAAGATCATCAATTAATGGATTTGTCAAGTGTTTTCAGGTCAGGAAGTGATGGAGAGTGAAGAGGGGATGGAAAAGAAAAGTCAGCAACGATCACGGCCATCACGGCCGTGATGAATCAACGGCTAAAAAGTCAGAACCCATCACGGCCCAGCCGTGATGGACATCACGGGCGTGACAAGTAATCCCCAGAAGATCAGGGTCCATCACGGCCAGGCCGTGATACCCATCATGGCCGTGATGTGAAGACCAAGAAGGGTCAGAAAGGAATACGGGTAGGCCGTGATATTGGTCACGACCGAGACAAGCCAGCTAGCACAACACGGATTCCATCACGGGCAAGCCATGATATTGATGAGTGTGATTTCTCCTCATATTTGTTAATCGTTTTGCATGCATTTTCATAGAACTTAGGCATACTTAATTTGATTTTGGTTAGTTTTTACCTTGGAACGGGTAAGGCGGTTTTGTGGTGTTGTTTTGCAGAAATTAAGGATTAAATGCTCAGGATTAGCCATGATGGAGCTTGCATGAAGATGGGGCTTGAAAAGTAAAGAAAATGAGCCAAACAGAGCCCATCACGGCCTAGCCGTGATGACCATCACGACCATGATCAAGCAGAGCTAAAAAGAAAGAAGGAAAAAGTCAGATCTGGTCACGGCCTGGCCGTGATGCCCATCACGGTCATGACATGTCAGCTGAACCAGACCCTCACAGGCAGAACTGATCACGGCCTAGCCGTGATGAGCATCACGGACGTGATAGACCAATCACTGAAGCAACGCCCAAGGTAGAATCCGTCACGGCCTGGCCGTGATGGCCGTCACGGCCTGGCCGTGATGGCCATCACTGTCGTGACACGCAATATTTGGATCTAAAGAAACTGATTTGATCTGAATTTGTGTTTGATTGGGATTCAAACTTCCCTAATCTATAAATATGGCATCTAGGCAGAAATAAGGGAGACTTTTGGGGGCTGCTACACTTAGGCAAATTGTTAGGATCTCTCTTCTTCTTCTTCCTCTCTTCTCTTAAGTTTTATTTCATGTTGTTGTTAACCAAGCTTGTCATCACCATGGCAAGGCTTGAGTAGTAGCTTTATTTCTAGGGATTGGGGCTATGCCCAAGATCTGTTTTTATGTTATGAATTGATGTTTTATCTTTGTTAATTTCGATTTTGCTTTAGATCTGATTTCTAGTGTTTTAATTACTTGTAAATTCAGTGGCCACTTATTTGCGTGTCGTAGATATTCTAAGGAGTAACCTACCGGTGAACTTAGGTATCGAATCTATAGAATCAGACTTAGGACTTAAATCACGAGAGTTAGAAGCGGTCCTTCGAGGATTAACGAATTGTCACAAAACGTAAAGGGTCCAATCTAAATTCGACTACCACGAGAGTAGGGGTTGGTTTAATTGGGCACGGTTTTTGTAACCCGAGAGGGAGCTTTAACTATTTTAGGATAAATTCGCCTTCAAAGCAATTTTGATAATTAACAAGGAGTAGTCAATTTAGTAACATAAACGATCTTGTTGGTAACCCAATTCCTAGGAATCCCTTTAGATCTGAAAAACCACAAATTGATTTACTATCTGTTTTACTTGATTTCATTCCTCATATGATTTTCTAAGTTATCTCTTATTTCAAAAATCAAAAACCTTTTCAAAATCCTTTTATATAGTCCAGTTTTATCGAGTTAATAATTAGTTGTGATTTGAGATTACGGTCTCTGTGGGATCGATATCTTTTTATTACTTGGCAACGAATCCGGTACACTTGCCGGATCGCACGACATCAAGTTTTTGGCGCCGTTGCCGGGGAATGTGCTTTCTCGAATCTCAATTTAATTTTTAAATTAATATTTTTGGACCTTTTCTTTTTATTTAATTTTTATATTTGAAAAAACAAATTATAAATTTTTTTTCTTTTTTTAGACCTTAGTGAGGTTGACCCCGAAGTCGAAAGGACCTTTCATAGACGTAGGAGACTACAAAGAGAGAGATAGAGGTTGATTCCCATTCCACTCATGGCGAATCTACCAGATACTAAACCATTGAAGGACTACGCAGCCCCAAATGCGAGGGGTTTGCGAACTGGGATTACTAGGCCAAAGATTGAGGCGGAGAACTACACTATACCACCTATGATGATTAACATGATTAGGCAACATCAATTCGGAGGATTGCCCTCGGAGGACCCGACTGATCACGTGGAGACATTCTTGGAGTTCATCGATGCAGTTAGAATTCAAGGCGCCCCGGTTGATGCTATTCATTTGAGGTTGTTCCCCTCCTCTCTTACTGGAAAAGTGAAAGCTTGACTGAAGCAAGTACCCGCTAATACCTTGTCGACTTGGGACCAACTGGAGTAAGCGTTCTTGGAGAAATTCTTCCCTCCATCCAAGACGGCTTACCTACGAACCCAGATCATCGGCTTCTTCCAAAAAGACGAAGAATGCTTATCCGAAGCTTGGGATCGCTACAAGGGATTGCTAGAGTCATGCCCACATCATGGACTCGAGAGGTGGTTATTAGTGAACACCTTCTACAACGGATTGGATTACTCTTCGAAGGTGTCACTTGACTCCGCAGGTGGTGGAGCCTTTATGAATAGGCCTCTGACTGAGGCATTCGATATCATTGAAAACGTGGCCACCAACTACCACCAATCGGGTTCCGAAAGAGGTAATAACCCGAAAAAGATTTCGGGGGGTAAGTTTGAAATGAATAGCACTGATCTTATTATGTCTAAAATAGACTCACTGAATAAACGCTTTGATCAGCTCGAAAGGGCTAATATGAGTTCAATGGGTGCTACTAATATTGTTTGTGAGATTTGTGGAATGCAGGGACATGACATAATGGAGTGCCCACGTGGTATTGCTCATGGATCCGGTGCTTCGGGGGAACAAGTGAACTCTTGTCACAACTTCTATGACTCGAACCCGAAGATACCAAACTACGCTCCCCCAAATCCTTACAACCAAGAAAGGAAGAACAACCCTTACCTTTCATATGGGAACTACAGCAACACGCTGAACCATGAATTCCAAGAAGGCCAAGGTAATAGGAAACCCGCATCGGGGTATCCTCAGGTACAAAAGTCTAAACTTGAGTCTCTTTTGGAAAGTTTTGTTGAAACTCAAACAAAACAAAATGAAGAGTTTATACAACAAGGTAAGGCAGTCAACGAGGCAACAAAAGAGTTAGCATCTAAGGTGGATAACTTAGTCATCCATAATAAGATGCTAGAAACTCAAATTTCCCAACAAGCCAGCACATATTCTAGACCTAAGGGTACGTTCCCGGGACAACCCGAAGTTAATCCCAATGAATATATTAATGCCATATACTTGAGGGATGATAAGCTTGGGGTAGCTGAAAAGGATGTGGAATGTGAGGAGGACATGAGCGAAGATGAAGAGACAGAGCCAAAGTATGTCCCTCCACCACCTTACCAACCCCTAGTACCTTTCCCACAAAGGTTGGTCAAGAGAAAGCAAGTAGAAATAGAAACTAAGAGCTTAATTGAGGAGCACAATGTCATGATTAAAACTAATATGCCTCCTAAACTAAAAGATCTAGGTAGTTTCTCTATTGCTTGCTCAATTGGAGAAGTGAACATAGACCAAGCCTTATGTGACTTAGGGGCTAGTGCGAGCTTGGTGCCGCTCACTATCTTGGAGAGGTTGGGAACCAAGGTACTGAGTCCATCCAAATTCTCTTTAAAATTTGCGGATGGCTCAACCAAAACTTCTCTAGGCATACTAGAGAATGTCCCCGTAAAGGTAGGAAAATTTTTCTTTCCTACCGACTTCATGGTGTTGGATATGAATGGGAATTCTAAATTCTCTATCATTCTTGGAAGGCCATTCTTGGCCACAGCTGGAGCGATAATAGACGTAAAAAATATCAAGCTCTCTTTAAATGTAGAGGAAGGTAGGGTAGATTTTGATTTGACTAACTCGTATAACAACCCCCCTTTTGAGAGTCATGTGTGCAGGATCGATATAACATCTCAAGAGGTGAAGGAAGAGCTCAACATGGAAGCAGCTCCGAAGCTTTCCAAGACAAATGATGCACCAAATGGTGATGAAGTTGGAGTTGCTCATCATGTGGAGATAAAACTTCCGCCGGGAGGAAGTAAGGCCATGATGCTCATAGTGAAGAGAGCGAAGCGAAAGCGCAATTGGCCATATGAACAAAATCGGCTCTTTGAAGGACTTTCATGGAAGAGAAGTGTTCTTGCACTTCTAAGCCCAGTCGACCCCGGTTGATTAAAATAAGTATGGTCAAGCTTAAGACCGTAAATAAGCGCTTCTTGGGAGGCAACCCAAGTTTTCTTTCCTTTTTCCATTTATTTTTGAATTTTGTTTTTGAATAATTTGAGAAGATAAGAAAAGAAAGGTCACTAATTGATGGATTTGCCAAGTATTTTCAGGTTATGAAGGAAGGAATAACAAAAAGGTAAGGACAAATAAAGTCAGAGAAGACTAGAAAGGATCACAGCTCAGCCATGACATCTATCACGGGCGTGATGAGAAGGACCCTGAAGATCAAAATGTATCACGGCCTAGCCGTGATACACATCGCGGTCGTGACACATTTTCCAGCATCTTTTTGACAAGCATGTGAGCCAGCACCCTCTACCACCTCAGTGAGTTGTTCCATTTTTCTCCTCTCTCTGACTTGATTATTTACATTGGGGACAATGTAAGTCTTTAAGCTTGGGGTAGGGGTATTTTTGATTTTTTTTTTTTTTTTGCATTTTTCATGTTGCATTCATATAGGCATAGTTTTGCATGATCACATGATTAGATTGCCCCCTTGCTTAGAGTATGCATCCAACTGTGAGAACTAGGTGCCAAATAAATTTAGATAGTGAATTTTTGAACCCAATTTTTTTATTCTTGTGATAAGGCTAAAAATAAAAATTCTTGAGATGATCTTTTGATAGTTGATAATTAGCATGTGGTTCCTTATATTTGTGTTTCTCATTGATTTTAAACTACTAAATGTGAGATTTTTGAGCCAAAAAGGGGTACTCACTAAATCTACCCCATTCTTTGTGATTGAGTGTTTTATTCCACTTGGATTATATTCTCTAGAACTTGACTTGAAACCGTTTTGAAACTTAAAAAATTTTTGAAAACATTTTTGAAAATGATTGAGGCACTAGGTATCTTTCCGGCCTTCTGAGCTTTTATTGATTAAATTCTACCCCTAGTTGCCCAATTTTGAGCCTAAAAGAATAAAATACTTTTCTTGGTACCTTGAATTACTTTGATGAATGATGCTTGGTATGACGCCTTTTAAAGTATTGCAAAAAGGGTAAAAAGGTAGTTTGAAAAGGTATGGGATGAGAAAATTAGAAAAATATTTATCTTGAATTTAAAATCTCCCCTTCTCCAAATAAATAAAACAAAATAAACAAAAAAAAATGGAGAAGGGGATAACAAAAAGAAAGTGAGAAATAGAATAAAGAAAGAAAGAAAGGTGGAAAAATGAATCAAAGCCCAAAAAGGTATTTGAGAAGGTTGTCATGCATTGCAATGTTTGATATTTTGTTTAGCCTTCTTGAATTTTCCCTTTTCTTGATTTCCTCACCTAACGATTAATCCCATGGCCTCGTTACAACCAGAATAAAAGACCTCTTGATTCTTATGCGTTTTCATTAATAAAGTAGAGATTTGGTTAATAGTCAAGCTTATGGTAGAATACCTTCCTTGATGAAATTGAGCGAATTGTCATATACCCTTAAACACTTGAGTGAGGTGAGTAGAGTGCCCGAATCAGTGAGAATATGAATTTAGGAAACCTAAGCTTCTAATTGGAATTGAAATTGATTGTCCCTTGGTTTCTTATTTGAATAAGCCTGTCACTTGGATTAGTTACTCGGGTACTTGGTTCACTATCCATGCTCTGATTATTTATATCTTCTGGCCTTGGTGATTGCTTGAGGACAAGCAAAATCTTAAGCTTGGGGTGATTTGATGAGTGTGATTTCACCTCATATTTGTTAATCATTTTGCATGCATTTTCATAGAGCTTAGGCATATTTCATTTTATTTTGGTTAGTTTTAACCTTGGAACGGGTAAGGCGGTTTTGTGGTGTTGTTTTACAGAAATTAAGGATTAAATGCTCAGGATTATCCATGATGGAGCTTGCATGAAGATGGGGACTTGAAAAGTAAAGAAAATGAGCCAAACAGATCCCATCATGGCCTAACCGTGATGACCATCACGGCCATGATCAAGCAGAGCTAAAAAGAAAGAAGGCAAAAGTCAGATCTGGTCACGGCCTGACCGTGATGCCCATCACGGCCGTGACATGTCAGCTGAACCAGACCCTCACAGGCAGAACTGATCACGGCCTAGCCATGATGAGCATCACGGCTGTGACAGACCAATCACTGAAGCAACGCCCAAGCCAGAATCCGTCACGGCCTGGGCGTGATGGCCATCACGGCCGTGACGCGCAATATTTGGATTTGAAGAAACTGATTTGATCTGAATTTGTGTTTGATTGGGATTCAAACTTCCCTAATCTATAAATATGGCATCTAGGCAGAGATAAGGGAGACTTTTGGGGGCTGCTACACTTAGGCAAATTGTTAGGATCTCTCTTCTTCTTCTTCCTCTCTTCTCTTAGGTTTTATTTCATGTTGTTGTTAACCAAGCTTGTCATCACCATGGCAAGGCTTGAGTAGTAGCTTTATTTCTAGGGATTGGGGCTATGCCCAAGATCTGTTTTTATGTTATGAATTGATGTTTTATCTTTGTTAATTTCGATTTTGCTTTAGATATGATTTCTAGTGTTTTAATTACTTGTAAATTCGGTGGCCACTTATTTGCGTGTCGTAGATATTCTAAGGAGTAACCTAGCATTGAACTTAGGTATCGGATCTATAGAATCAGACTTAGGACTTAAATCACGAGAGTTAGAAGCGGTCCTTCAAGGATTAACAAATTGTCACAAAACATAAAGGGTCCAATCTAAATTCGACTACCACGAGAGTAGGGGTTGGTTTAATTGGGCACGGTTTTTATAACCCGAGAGGGAGCTTTAACTATTTTAGGATAAATTCGCCTTCAAAGCAATTTTGATAATTAACAAGGAGTAGTCAATTTAGTAACATAAACGATCTTGTTGGTAACCCAATTACTAGGAATCCCTTTAGATCTGAAAAACCACAAATTGATTTACTATCTGTTTTACTTGATTGCATTCCTCATCTGATTTTCTAAGTTATCTCTTATTTCAAAAATCAAAAACCTATTCAAAATCCTTTTATATAATCCAGTTTTATCGAGTTAATAATTAGTTGCGATTTGAGATCACGGTCTCTGTGGGATCGATATCTTTTTATTACTTGGCGACGAATCCAGTACACTTGCCGGATCGCACGACATCAGATACTCATCACTCCCGTGAAAAGTTAAACTGTGTGACACAGAACGCGTCACGGCTTGCCCGTGATGTGGGTCACGGTCGTGACGCGTGTTTTCTCTGCTTTTAAAACCTACATCGCATCCGAGACTTTGCCACAAAACTCATTCTCTTCATCTTCTTCTTCTTCCTCTCCACCTCTATAGCCACCAAACTCTCTTCCCTTCCTCCCAACTCCTCTTTTCCCTCATATCCCTCATCACACACCTCCCCCATTAACCCAACACCATCATCCTCCTCTTCATCCTAATCTCCTTCTTCTTCTTCCTCTCACACCTTCCACCATAACCATTCAACAAGAAGCTCGAAATATCACCTCTCCTTGACACCCACAAACAACCAACCCCACTCCCTTGCTCCCTACACCTCACCCAACAAAACCCACAAGGCAAATCCTTCAATTTTGGGAAAACTCAAAATTCCCAATTTTGAAACCCTAACCAACAGAATTTCAGAAACACTGAAGGGGTTGTAGATTTTGGTGCTCTGAATCATGGCAAGCAAACGTCAAAGGGCAACCGAAGCCTCACGCACTCGCACCAGAAGAGGTAACTACTCTAGCTCTGACTCCTCTATTTCTGAGACTGATGAACAGGGGTATGGGATAGTTTTTAAGGACAATGTTCAACAAGATAGATTCAACACTTTGAAAAATAGGAAGATGGTCCAAACAAAATATCTTGATGATGCATGTATAGACACCCTATGCTTGACTGTTGACATAAATTGGATGTCAGAAAATATAGGGTGGAGCGAGTTTGCTCGCACCAGATACCCGGCATTTGCAGGCCATACTCTGGAGTTCCTAAGCTCCCTGAATGCAGAAATTCTCCAAGGGCCGCATTGCCAATAGGGACGGATCACATTCCGGCGCTTCAACCAGGACTTCGTACTAACCCTAGCTGAATTTAATGAGATTTTTGGATTACCAGTAGGGGGTGACAGAAGATACCCCTTAGGGTTTAGTGCACATAGTTTCTGGTCTATAATTGACTATGAGGGCAGAAGTTTCGACCCTCGGACATCCAAGTCCACAACCTTTGCTAACCCTAGTATCAGATATATGCATAGGGTCATAGCCAATACCCTGTTTGGCCGTGGAGAGAGTGACGGATCCGTCTGCCAGGACGAGGTCTTTATACTATGGGCCATGCTCCACCCTGAGAGCAACGTGGACACAGGGTGATTCTTGGCTAGGCACCTCTTAAAGGTGACCAAGAGTTCGAGTGGCACTATTGTCATTGGTGGCCTGATCACCACCATATGCCATCACTTCAATTTTGATCTAGATGGTTTTGAGGCCGCCCCTGGACGGACCCGTATCTCCTTGCAGGCTTGTGAGGCCATGGGGATGATCATCCAGGAAGATGACATATACTACCTGAAACACTCTAGGCGCAGGCACCCAATTCCTCTCCCTAACCCCACACTTTTAGATGTAACAAATCCGGCAAATTGGAAAGTGTCGGTGGGAGAGGACCCTCAGCCTATTAGAGTACAAAGGCCGTTACGCCCGCCACCGCAGGTTAGGCCGTCTGGGCACCCATCTTCTTCCTCTGCAGGTTCGTCATCCGATGATCCCTATGCGCGGTTCGCATCCACTTTTGATACCATCTTAGCAAACCAGGAGCATATTATGGAGGAGCAACGCGAGCAGAGAGCCATGCTCCAGCAACTCTACGACTGGCATCTGAGCCAGCACCCACCACCTCAGTGAGTTATTCTTGTTCCTTTATTTTATTTTATTTTATCCTCCCTACGACTTAATTATTTACATTGGGGACAATGTAAGTCTTTAAGCTTGGGGTAGGGGTATCATTTTTGCATTCTTGCATGTTGCATTCATTTAGGGTTAGTTTTTCATAAATCACATGATTAGACTGCCCCTTGCTTAGGATATGCCTCCAATAGTGAAAAACTTTGTGCTAGTCGAATTAAGACAGTGAATTTTTGAACCCAATTTTTGCATTCTTGTGATAGGCTACAAATGAAAAATGCTTGAGATGATCTTTTAACAGTTAATAATTAGCATGTGGTTCCTCAGATTTAGGTTTCTCATTGATTTTTAAACCACTAAATGTGAGATTTTGAGCCAAAAGGGGTACTCACTAAATCTACCCCATTCCTTGTGATCGAGTGTTTTGTTCCTCTTGGATTGTGTCCTATAGAACTTGACTTGAAACCATTTTGACACTTAAAAATTATTGAAAACACATTTGAAAATGATTGAGGCACTAAGTATTTTTTCTGGCCTTCTGAACTTTGATTGATAAATTGCTACTCCTTAGTTGCCCAATTTTGAGCCTAAAAGAATAAAATACTTTTCTTGGTACCTTGATCTATTTTAATGAACAATGCTTGGTATGGCACCTCTTAAAGTATTGTAAAAGAGCCAGTTTGAAGAATAAATTGTGGGATAAAAAGTAGAAAAATTTCTCTAAAGTTGGAAATCTCCCATTCTTCAAATAAAAAAAAATAATAAAAAAATGGAGAATGGGGTGAGAAAAATAAAGTAATAAGAAGTAAAAAGAAAAGAAAGAAAGGTGGAAAACCGAACTGAAGCCCAAAAAGGAATTTTAGGAGGTGTCATGCTTTGCACAGCTGGATTTTGCTTAGCCTTCTAGAATTTTCCTTTTCTTGATTTCCCCACCTAACAATTAATCCCATGGCCCCGTTACAACCAAAATACAAGACCTCCTGATTCTGATGTGTTTTCATTAATAAAGTAGAGATTTGGGTAATATGGTTGGGTTCCTTCCTTGAGGAAATTGAGCGAATTGTCATATACCCTCAAATTCATGAGTGAGGTAAGGGGAGTGCCCGAATTAGTGAGAAATGTGAATTTGGGGAACCTAAGCTCCTAATTGGACTTAAAATTGATTGTCTCTTGATTTCTTGTTGAATATGCCTGTTACTTGAATTCATTACTCGGGTTCTAGATTCACTATCCATGCTTCGATTGATTATCTTTTCTGGCCTTAGTTATTTCTTGAGGACAAGAAAAATCTTAAGCTTGGGGTAGTTTGATGAGTGTGATTTCACCTCATATTTCCATGACATTTTTCATGCATTCTCATATAGTTTAGACTTATTTTATTTGATTATTTGTTAATTTTACCTTGGAACGAGTAAGGTGGTTTTGTGGTGCTGGTGTCTAGGAATCGAGGACTAAATTGCTCAGGATCAGTTGTGTAGAAGCTGGCATGAAGATGGAGCTTGGAAGTCAAGAAAATGAGGCAAACAGATCTGATCACGGCCTAGCCGTGATGCCCATCACGGCCATGATCAAGTGAAGCTGAAAAAGAAGAATGAAAAAAGGCAGAAGCTGTCACGGCCAGACCGTGATGCCCATCACGGCAGTGACATGTCAACTGATCCAGACCCTTTCTAGGCAAAATCTGTCCGGACCAGGTCATGATGCCCATCACGGCCATGACAGACCATTTAGTGAAGCAACGTTCAAGGCAGAAGCTGTCACGGCCAGGCCGTGATGCCCATCACGGCCGTGACGCGCATTCTATGGATCTTCAACAACTGATTTGATCTAGTTTTTGTATTGGGTTAGGATTCAAATTGCCCAACCTTATAAATAGGACCTAGGGGCTCAAGTCTGGGCACTCAACTTTTTGGGACTGCTTACCTTAGAAAAATTCAGGAATTCTCTTCTTCTTCTTCTCCTCTTCTCTTAGGTTGTTTTCTCTTTATGTTATTTTCAATCAAGCTTGCTACAGCCATGGCAATGCTTGAGTAGTAGTCTTGTTTCTAGGAATTGGGGCTATGCCCAAGACTTGTTTATGGTGATGAATTGATTTTCAATTTCTTGTTAATTCCGATTTTGTTTTCGATTTGATCCATATCGTTTTAATTACTCGTAAATTTGGTGGCCACTTATTTGCGTGTCGTAGATACACTAAGGACGAACCTAGCGGTGAACTTAGGTATCAGATCTATAGGAATAAAACTTAGGACTTAAATCACGAGAGTTAGAAGCGGTCCTTCGAGTACTCACGAATTGTCACAAGACTTAAAGGGTTCGATCTAAATTCAATTGCCATGAGAGTAGGGATTGATTTAATTGGGCACGGTTTTTGTAACCCGAGAGGGAGCATTAACTAATTTAGGATAAATTCGCCTTCAAAGCAAATTTTGGTAATTAACAAGGAGAGTAGTCGATTTAGTAACATAAACAGTTTTGTGGTACCCCAATTCCTGGGAATCCCTTTTGAATTTGAAAATCGCCAATTTGAATTGCTTTCTTCTTTTGTTTAATTGCGACATTAAAATTGATTGTTACTTGATTCGTATTTCAAATCAAAACCGTTTCAAAACCTTATTTCAGTTCAGTAAAATCAATTTTCTAACTAATTGTCATTCAAGATCACGGTCCCTGTGGGATCGATCTTTTTATTACTTGGCAACGAATCCGGTACACTTGCCGGATCTCACACATAACTTATTTAGAAAATCCATTAAGTATAATCTCGTAGTTGTACAAATATATGTTGATGATATTATTTTTGTTGGTACTAATGAGTCTCTATGCTAAGAATTCTCTAAGTTAATGCAGAAGGAGTTTGAAATGAGCATGATGGGAGAACTCAAATTCTTCCTTGGACTTCAAGTAAAACAAACCATGGACGAGGTGCTCATCCACCAAACCAAGTATACAAAAGAGCTTCTGAAGAAGTTTAAGATTGATGATTGTAAACCAATGATATTCCTATGCACCTCACTTCTATACTGAACAAAGATGATAAAGAGAAAAAGGTAGACCAAAAGGTATACAAAGTTATGATAGGATCTCTCTTATATCTTACTGCATCTAGGCCTGATATTATGTTCAGTGTATGTTTATGTGCTTGATTTCAATATGATCCTAGAGAATCTCACTTATCAGCAGTTAAGAGAATTTTATGATATTTAAAAGGTACTACAAATCTTGGTTTGTGCTTTAAGAAAACGAAGACTACAGATTAGTTGGTTTCTGTGATGTTGACTATGCTGGAGATAGAATTGAAGGAAAAAGCACTAGTGGAGGATGTCACTTCATTGGAGTTAATCTTGTCTCATGGTCAAGCAAAAGAGAAAGTACCATTGCCTTATCAACTACTGAAGCTGAGTATATATCAGCTGCAAGTTGCTGCTCACAACTTCTCTGGATCAAACATCAATTGGAGGACTATAATATATTTGTAAGTAGTATTCCACTTATGTGTGATAATACTGCTGCAATAAATCTATCTAAGAATCCAATTTTGCATTCTCGAGCTAAGCATATAGAGATTAAACAACATTTTATTAGGGATTATGTGCAAAAAGGTGTATTTGATATACAATTTGTTGATACTAACCATCAATGGGCAGATATCTTTACTAAACCTCTTGCGGAGGACAGATTTATCTTTATTAGGAAGCATCTTAATATGATATGTGTGGATTGATCTAGGCGTCCAGTCTTGAAAAATTTTGTTTTGGTAATCTTGCGTCTATTACCTATGCTCGTCTAATACCTATTAAAAGTTGTGCGTCTATTGCATATTGTATTGCACGTCCATATGACGCATCCACTGATACTGGTTACCGTGTCCATTGTATAGTTTAAGACGAGTCCATATTTTCCTATGTTTAAGCATTTTTTTAATGTGTTTATTTTGTCTCAAGATAAATTTATCCTTTATTCTCTTTGCTGAGTCAGTACTTCCATCAATCCCATCAAGACCTTTTTATAGTTCCAAGTTACCAACGCCGTTTTATCATAATGACATGTCATGTTAAAAGTTTTTTTTAAAACCTTTGAGATTCAAAATTCCTTTATAAGTAATATTTTCTCTCTGAGAAAAACTTTACACTTCTATAACCTCTCGAGCTATCTCTCTCTCTGCTTTCAAACCCTAAGCTCTTTGATCACCTAAAATGGCTTCTTCTTCAACCTTTAACGTGGACAAGCTCAACTTGGCAATTGAGCATCATTTCAACCTTGGAGTGCTTCAAGACTACAACTTAGACATAAACAAATATGTTAATGCAGCCGGGTGGGGAGGACTCTTCACAAAAAATGTCTCTGTCTTTCCCAACCTGATCAGGGATTTCTGGAGAGATGTTCAAGTAACTGATACTAACTTCTTCTCTACGGTGTTGAGAAAGAAGATTGTAGTCTAGGAGAAGACTATTGCTGATGCAATTTTCTGTGCTCAGGAGGGTTTAGTTTTTACTGAGTCATGGGAAGAGGATTTGGGTGGCTCTGAGACTATTGAAGTCTGTCTCATGAAAGAAAATACAGTCAGAACTCACACCTGGAAAGCTGTTGAAATGAAGGACATTGTTCGCATCCTTCATCAGCTCCTTAATAAGGTGGTTCTTCATAAGGTTGGATCCGAAGACAACCTCTCCTCCCTGCACAAATTCTGCCTCTGCCATCTTCTCACTGAAACGAAGATCAATCTTCCAAGAGTTCTATACGGAATATTTAGAGATGCTGTGATGAACAAGAAAAGACTCAGCATTTCCTTATTGTCATCTTCTTTCCAAGATTTTCAAGGCTCAAGGAATTCATGAGATTCTTGCTGCAAGGACTCCCGAGGATCAAGCTAGGATCTTAACTGAAAAACCAATGTCGGCTGCAGACTTTGGTAAAATGAATATAGCTAACATGAACCTCAGTACCTATGTTGCTGCTGCAATGGCCAAGACTGAGGAGTTGATGAAAACTAAAGAAGAAATGGTGGAACAAAACAATGCTGAAGTCCTAGGAGTAAAAAGAGTAACTAGGCAAAAGACCACTGCAACAAGGAAGCCCGCCCCCAAGAGACCAGCAGGTGGCATTGTTATCAGGGAACCTTCTGATGCCCCTGCTGCAAAGAAGCAAAGACGAGTTATCTTCTGTCACAATGAAGATGAGGAAGCTGATAAGGACAGCATTCCTATCAGTACAATCCTGAAGAAGCAAAAGACTTATGTTGCTGCTGCTGAGACCGTTGTGCCTGTTCCAACAAAACCTAGAAGGCAACCAGCAAGAAAATCCAGAACAACTAAGACTTCTAAGGTAACCATCTCTGCTAGTGATCATGTTCAAATAGCAGTAGATGCCATAGTGTCCAGTTTAGAAACTTGAATTGATAATGTGCCTGTAGATAAAAACATTGTTGTCTCCACTCTAGATGATGTGTACATCCCCACACCCCTTTCACCCCAACCAACACAAATAGCCACTCCACAATTTCAACCTATTATCCCTATCGATGATCCCTGGTTCAATCAACCAGATGATAGCATTTCCCCTGGTGCTCATTTCCCCAAACCCTTGAGAACCTTATTTCCCTTCACCCCAACTTCTGTTCTTTATGAAGGAAAATCTGAGGATTGGGCCAAGGTAAAAAGAGAATGGAAAGTTCTGTTTCACTCTCACCAACCTGAACCCGAATACATTCCCAACAGATGGTATCCTCTACCTGAGTATGAGGAAGAAGTCAGCCCACCTGTTGAACCCCTTTACCTACCTCATCCTGACTGTAAGTTAATCAAAAATGTGCCTTCACAAATGCACATTTTGCTTTTGCACTACAGTGATGCTTTTGCATGCCTTTTGTTTAAAAAAAAATGCACAACAACTTAGGACCGTTAGTCACTCACCTACCCTTAAACAAATCCCCCCCAGAAAAATTTACCATATTGTTGTCAAAACTCCTCCTTTCATACCCCTCACTGATGGAGTTGAGAGACATATCATACCTGTTTGGGAGACTGACCCCAATAGAAAAAATCTTCCTACCATCCCCGAGCGAAGAGCAAGATCCTCAAAGCATGTTCCCATGATCATGCCAGGGGACACAAAATGGGTATCTTTTGAGCATCCCAGAGTCTATGGGAGGGCCTTTGATTTCTTCCTGGATCAGCTCATCTATGAAATCCTGAAGTGGGAATTTAGTCATTTCAGAGTTGATAGAGCCGCACATTTTGTCCCTCCATCCTGACTGAGACATAATAAAGCAACCAGAGTTGGAATCATGCCTTACAGGATCTGTCCAAGACTGCCAATGGTAGATCTGAATAAGGACAAAGACAAGAAAAACAGAAGATTCAAAGGGGTCATGCCTGAAGCTGAATCAGCAATACTTGATCTGAACAAAGAAACTTTTGACTACTCAATGCTAGATTTCTTTCTGCATAGTGAATCCATTGAGTTGATCAATGAACATCGAGCTGCTGATTTCTGGAAATCTCATATTATTCACTGCACAAGAGAGGCATCTTCCTCTGGACTGACTGATGAAGAGAAGAAGGAAATTCCTAAGGTCAGAGGGAAGTGTGGTCTTTCAAACTTTAGATATATGATCTATAAGGACCTTTGGGGACTTCCTATTAATAGTAAAAATATGGAATTCATCTGCCCCATCAGATGGGAAAAAGAAGTCTCAGTGATCCACCTACTTCAGAGCCTATCGCAGTTGAACCTGTTGTTGAAGAACCTGGTCAAAATGCCACTATTGTTGACTTAGAAGAAATAGCTGAATCCGTTCACAATCAGAGCTCATCAGAAAAACAATCTTCTCAACCATTAGCTCTAGTTGTGATGCACCATTCAGATCATTCAAGAACACTAAGCACATTTTAAGAGTCTGCTGAAAGCTCAAGGCAACGGGCTCTGTCATCTAATCTTGAAGAGGTTCTTGGAAAAATAGTTGATGACAGAGTTGGCAAAATAGTTGATGAGAAGGTTGAGAAGATGTCTGAGAAAATAAAGGAGGATGTCCAACAGCAAGTTCAAACTTCCATAGCTCCAACCTTAGAGGTTGTCAATAGAATGCTGGAATTCCTTATGGACTTCAAGAAAAGTCAGACTCAGAACCCTCCACCTCCACCACCTCCTCCTGCTTAACATTTACCTTTTTTTATTTTTTCTCTTATACTGACAATGATGGTCCTCTCCTTTTTACCTTTTTGGCTGATGATAAAAAGGGGGAGAAAGGAAAAGAAAGAGATTTGTTTTTATATAAATAAAAGAGTCAGTTTTGAAAAGCTCATAGTTGTCTGCATATGCATATTCTTTTCTACTTGCTAAATACTCTGATACTTATGTTTGCTTATTTGCTTTGATATCTGCTGACTATGCTTATTTATTCCCTTATATATACTCTAAGTATGATAAGCTGTTGCACTTATCTGTTAGCTCATATGCAATTGTTTTTCATATGCTCTTTCTGCTTAATTATTTGAATGCTTTGTCTTAGGGGGATTCCTGCAAGCTCTCTTAGACTTTGTTTTTCAAATTTAGTTAGTTTTGTCATCATCAAAATGGGGGAGATTGTTGGAACCAAAGTGTTTTTGGATTTTTATAATCTCTAAATTTTGATGCTAACAAAAGGATTAAATTTGTTTGGTAAAGTGTTAGTTGAGATCTAACACGTGCTTTCAGTTATGCAGGAATACTTTAATATAAGTAAAATAAAGATGGGATAAGTTTTCATTGAATGAATACGCGTCCATCCTTATAGACGGGCTGCTCAAATACTTTGGTAAAGTTACTTAGTTATTTGATTGAGTAGACTAGTTTTAAGTAGATGAGGCTCTAAGTGTTTGCTAGACAAATACCAAAATAACGTGCTAGATACAGCAAGTCCAAAGACTTGATAATAAGCACATCCATCTTTCCACGTAAGTAAACGAAAGTAATTAGCAGAAGTAAATGAACTGAAAAATAAAGTAATCTAGTAAACGAGCTCTAACTGCCACGTCACTGGACGGAGATCCTTGAGAAATAGCAAGTCCAAAGACTTGATAGACTAGAGCATATGCCACGTCATCAGACGAGCAAAATAACAATATTGAACAGACTTAGTCTCTCATATAACTAAGTAGACGGAGTCTTTTAGACAGCTCCATCTTCGAATGAATTAAATGCAATCCGAATCTCTTGAATTTATTTCAAATGATTGATATTTATTTTAATAGAATATTTGTTCTTCACTATTGTCCTATCTGCTTTAATATTTTACCTTGTTGTAAAAGAAACATAGTACTATCAAGAAATGCAAAAAGCAGAATCGTACAATAAGATACTGCAAAACGATCTGTACGATGACAACTTTATGACTGAAAAAGATGGATTGTTCACAAAGGAGGAACAACAAGTTCTCAAGCTGCAATGTTAACAATATAAATAATTCTGTTAGAGTTTGTTACAAGTTGTTAATAGTTTGTTAGGGGTTAATTGTGTTAGTTAGCTAGCTCTATAAATAGAGCCTCATGTATCTCTTTTCACAATCTTTTTCAATCAATCAATATGTTACCACATGAGTATACATATGCTCTCTATCTATCCTGTGAGTATGATCTCTATCCCTCACATCCATGGATTCTTCACATGGTATCAGAGCGATACCCTGAGGAGGCTTCCACTGATGATTCGGATAGTGATGTAGATGAGGCTTCCGCTTTCGATTCAGACAGCAACGAAGATGAAGATTCAGACTGTGAAGAAGATCCTTCGGATTCTCGGCCACAGCAAGAACCGACCCTCTCCGATGTCGAAATCGTCTTTGGCAGCTTCGAAAATTCAGGCAACTCCGATCTTGAGAGCATTCCTTCTGCTCTGGTAATTCCAACCAAGCCAGAAATCCATGGATCCACCATCAAGATTGGGGAAATCACCTGCATCCTCGTCAATTCACGTTCCAACATCTACGATCTTGCATCTGAATCTGACGTTTCTGAAGCAGCCAAGAAACCGAAGGAGTTCACAGATCGCATCATCTCTACCTTCGTCAACTGCAATCTGGATCTTGAATCAGGTACTGATTCTTCCGTCATCGTCATCGCCGATCTGATCTCTGAAGTCATTGAGAAAACGAAGGAGAAGAAGGTAGATTTAGCTCCTGAAACGATGAATCTGGCACCGGATTCAACGGCCTTCGACAGCCGTCGCGACGATCTCAGCGTCATTTCTGTCTTCGATCCAGGTGGAGTCCTCACCACCGTCTACAACTCCACCACGACGGTGTTGCCTCCGCGACCCTGCTTTGAGTTCGCCTTCGATCTCGGTGGAACAGCCACGATCTGCTCAAGTCTTTGTCAACTGCCTCTGCAACTCGGAAACCACCACTCGATGTTTGCATTCGATCCCGGTGGAGCAGCTACTGCTGTTTCACCACCGCTTCCACGACGCTCAGTTTTCGTCTTTGATCCCGGTGGACACCTCCGCCGTGCGCCACCGATTTTACCCGTCATTTGCTGCCGTTGGTTTCGCCGTCGTTTTCCCACTTGGTGCGTTGGGGTTCAACTCGGGAGGAAAGGATGGAACTGCTACCATGGATCTGAATCTGGAAGCTTCCCTGGCTGCTGGTTTTCCTTCCTCTTGGGCCTAGCCCATTAAGGATGACGATTGGGCCAGATTGGGCCATGTTTGCTGCTGCAAGTTTTCCTTTATTTTAGTTGTTTTCTTTTGGGCCATGTTGGGCCATGCCTTGTATCTTTTGGTTGGTTTTGTTGTTGTGCTTTGTTTTTTTTTAATTCAAGCTGATTGGTGATGGACCTATCAGCTTGAGGGAGGCTGTTAACAATATAAATAATTCTGTTAGAGTTTGTTACAAGTTGTTAATAGTTTGTTAGGGGTTAATTGTGTTAGTTAACTAGCTCTATAAATAGAGCCTCATGTATCTCTTTTCACAATCTTTTTCAATCAATCAATATGTTACCACATGAGTATACATATGCTCTCTATCTCTCCTATGAGTATGATCTCTATCCCTCACATCCATGTATTCTTCACATGCAATACTCAGAGCAGCAAGCCTCCAATTTCATGCTACCTCGATAAACCAAGAGTACTGTTTAGCGTACCACAAGCAAGCTATCAATCACAACGGATATCATGCATTAAATGCTATCTCTAAACGGGATTATTCAAAGTAACCGTTGAAGAAATACAAGTGAAGAAGAAGGTCACTATAAATAGAAGACCTGATATACTGAAGAATAATGACTCTTGACCGCACAACCTTACGAGCTCAACTTTTGTAAAACTACAATCACTCATACTCATAATTCTTTAGAGAGCAAGAATCAATACTCATAATTCTTAGTTTGAATATTGTGAAATATTCATCTGATCTTAAACTGTCATATCCTCACACATAGTGAGTTAAGAAGAACAAACATTAAATCTCTTTGTTAGAGTTAGAGCCTGAAGATGCTTGGTAAGAAAGGAATACTTGTAAGGCTAGAGAGGTATTGAATACTTGGTTGTAATCTATTCGGGAAATAGTGGAGAAAATCTTCAAGTAGAAGGGGCTGGACGTAGCTCTTGGTTGGAAGAGAGTGAATCAGGATAAAAACATCTTGTGTGATTCTTCTATCTCTTAACTCTTACAGCTTTATTTGTTTTTTACTAACAGATGGATTTTGTTATTGCTTTTATAAAAGTCTTTTAAAAATGATCTTTTTCTTTGTGCTTGCTTCTATTTCCAATCACCTTGTATGCAAAATTTGTTTTAAAGGTTGTTTTCAAAAATTATTAACAAACACAATTCAATCCCTTCTTGTGTTTGCATATTCAGATATGATATTAGTTTAAAAAAGGTGATTAGATATAGTTCGAGAAGTTGTTATAAAGGCAGATCGGAGATAATTGGATAGTTAACGAGAATCTAGCAGAAATTCTTAAAAAAGATATTATCAAGATATTTAAAGACTCGTTTGGTGATCAAGATAAGAGAGATAGGATGTGATGTGATAAGCTATCATATCCTCTCTGAAACTATTGTTTGGTGAGCCAGCAAGATAGGATAAACAAATCATATCACCTATCATATCATGTCCATCTAGTTAATTCTATCATGAGGGGGAGCTGAGTTAGAACTCAACATGATATGATAAGGTGATTTAAAATATAACAAAGCATAACAATATTTTATATATAAAATAATTAAAATATAATATGGCTACCAAAAAAGGTATAATAAAACAAAAAATAATAAAAATATTAATAATTAATTTTAAAATTTATTTTTTATTTTGTCACAATGCTAATTTTGTCACTTTATATTATTTTAAAGAAGTGAAAAATAAATAAAAATATTCTAATAATTGAATGTAAAGTAAAAACTGAAAATGAATATTTAAAATTATAAAAAATTTAATTTAAGTTAAAAATATTTAAAAATTTAAAATATTAGATATAATTTTATCACAGGGACAATTTTATCTTTTTATATAATCATATAAAAATGAAAATTATATAACAAATTTTATATAATAATAATAAACAAAAACCAGTGTGATTAGCGTGACCCTATAAATATAACTCACATAAATTAAAGCAACACAAAGTTTCATAAGTTTCCAATAAGTTTCGTAAGTCAATTAATGTCAATGTATCATAGATTTCATATTGAGTTGTTGCAGTAATTTATTTCGTTTTTGATTTTTTAACAAATTTGTCATCATTTAAGTGATCCATTAGTTTTTCATCACAACATAGGTTTTATTTATATGATCCTAACCGCGAGTTATGCAGACTAATCCACAAACCGCAGTCCATATTCTTATTCCCTGTTCTATGCTCAACCCCAACTGAATTTATCCATCCCAGACAACAAATTGTATGCAGTCAATCAAAATTTAAAGATCAAGTCATGTTGGTCTTTACACCTAACCTTGACCATTCATGCAACTTTTATTCATTCCTCCCACCTCCCTTACACATCCTCATGAAATCAAGAAGCAGAGAGTTCAGATTGCATAAATTAGCATAAAAAACATACATTCTTATTTCAACTTTTCTAACAAGGCCTATCCGGGCAAAATCTCCCTGGAGCCATGAATCTTCCACAAGCAGTGGATCAATAGTTTTGAATCAAATGACAAATTATTTGGCTGCAGCTATTTTCTCTATACTATGTAACTCAGAGAAGAACCAGCTAAAGGTATATATTCCCCTCTTTTCCATATTTTCCCCTTATATCTACACCATGCCACAAAACCTAGCCTGTTGATGACAAGCACATCACACTGATTGGACTGAATCCGTTCTCCGATGCCTTCGTTTCGGTTCACTCCTCTCCTCAATTGGAATGACGCACTCCATGAGCTGCAGGAAAAAATTAAAGGATGTAGAGATTAGAATCATATAAGATTGACAGCCACCATATGTAAAAGCAATTGTATGTTATGAATAAATTTTGAGGCCAGTCTATAGGATCCTTGCCCCGCTTGGTTTGGGAAACATGAAACAACAACTATGTCATCAAGTAGATTTTGTAATCAGAGACAATTAAGAAGTGTTGATACAGGAGCATGAAGACAAGAGACCATTTCATCACTAGAGATAATATAGAACTCATATAATTGTTGTCATACTATAATACTGACATATAACACACTACGAATTTTGTGGATCCTTTTCCCCAAGGATATAAAAAATTCTACTTCTGATTTCCCAATTCAACAAAAATTATAAAATTTGCGCACTGATGTGAGACAGTTCATCAAAGTTCCAGAAAGATATCATGAACTGCAGGTTCAACAGAATTGGCATGTATAAATGTAATTGAAGAGTATGTAAAAGTACAAGTCCATGTGAGCTTGCATAATTCAACAAAATGATAGCCAGGACGATCTAGATTGCAAGACACTATGCTCTGTATCGAATAGTAAAAGTCATAGTAATTACTCAAAGGTGTTTAATTCAATATTGGACCGACGACTTCAAAGTTCAAGCAACAAGGAAGAATGACTTCACAGTTCACAGGCAATTCATCCCAAAAGTGAGGATAAATTGTGATTAACACAATAACAACAGTAAGTGAGGTGATTAAGATGACAATGAGGTAGAATGGAAGGTTTCCAATGTAACAAGAGTATAGCATAGAAGACCTTTTCTTTTTGGGGGATTTTAGGTACTGCACAAATCTCACTGGTACTTCGCAGAGAGTTCAATAGTCACACAAGTTGTATTACTTCATTCTTCACATTCTTTTCCAGATATTGGAAAAAAGGACACCAATAAAATGATGTTTAATTTATTTGTGATAAAAATGGATGATTAAGTAGTATCTATCTTTCTCCTTGGCAATGCAATTATATATTGTATGCACCTAACCACTTGCTTGGAAGGCTGTAAGAAACCAAATTGAACATGGGATTTCCTATACCTCTAGCATTGATTCCACAGTTATAAAAAGAAAATAACTACAGAATTCACCTTATTAGTGGAGATATATCATTACATCACAGTTTCAATTATATCAGATCAAATATACAAGAATTATGCATTTATGCAAATTAGCTCATCAGCCTTGTTTACCATCAATCCCCCTCCCCCCATAAAAAAAAAGAAAAGAAAAGAAAAGGAAAAACAAAAACTCATCAGCCTACTCGAACCAGAAAGTGAGCAGATATATATTACATACCTGCTTGTATCTCTGCTGTTGCTTATCAGCCTGCATTCAAGACCCAATATTTCAAAAACAAGTTAACAAATCAGATTTTAGAACAAAAAGCAATACAAATCTTCAAGAAGAATAAACCAAGGATAATTTTTTTAAAAAAAAAAAAAAGTTAAAACACAAGATGTGAGTCCCATTAACTGCCATAAATAAAATTTCATTAACACGCCAAGGGAAGTTTAAACTTTTATTAGTGGAAGGCCAGGAAAGAGACAACTTCACAGAAGGTGGAAACATGCATGGCGTGAGGCACTGAGGGTATTCGAAGAATAAACATTTAATAAATTACAACAATATTCATGCCAACTCCTCCAACAAAAGCCATATTATGCTGAATTCTTAAGACCAAAACAGCAATATTACAAAAATCAAACTACACAAAACACATGAACGTGTAAAATTCCTAAATAATATTATAATCGCACCTCTTCACTTAGTAACCGGGCATTCTCTTGCTCCAGCTGATGAACCAGATGCTCAAGCTCAGATGTATAAGCCTGTAAACAAGAACATCACACCCATCAGATTTTACAAGGAACCCCAAAAATAAAAGAATTTTTTTAAAAAAAAAAATTCAATTACCATTATGGAAAACAATCAAAGAGTAACCAAAAAGGAAGGCAAAATTTCCAATCTTCAAAAATAAAAATAAAATAAAATAAAATTAAAAATCTCAATTTTAATCCAGTTCCTGCCCACTTATTAATTACTATGCTAAAGTTCAAATATTCAAACAAAATCTCAACTTTAGTTCCTTCCCACTAATTAATTACTAAATTAAAATTAAAATGTTTAACAAAATCTAAATTTGAAAAGGTACCTGCTTGCGTTCCCTGGACCTAGCAGCAGATTCACGATTCTTAATCATCCTTCTCTGTTTCTGAAGAGTGGCTTTATCAACAGTTTCCTCCAAAGCTCTTCTTTTTCCCTTTCCTCCTCCCGAACCCGACCCTCCGACCACCGCGGCTTCAACCCCATTCCCGAAAGCCTCCACGGAGGAGGAACCGAATTGAGCCATGGCGGCGGCGGTCCCGGCGGTGGCGGAGGAAGGAGGAGGAGTCGTAGCAATCCCTCCTACTCCTCCTCTGACATCTTCCTCTCTAACAGCACCTGCCTTGGTCAGAAAATCCTCTAGGGTTATCCCCTCGCCGGCGCCGCCACCATTTCCGGCGACGATCTCTTTCCAGACGTCGTCGACGATCTTGGCGGAGGAAGGGGCGGCGGAGGAGGCGGCGGTGTTGGGGTAGATGGAGTTGAGGAGGTCGTCCATGGCGGCGGCGGTGGCGGTGTGGTGGAGATCGGAATCGGATAGATGAAGGAAAAGGGTAGAAAGGGAAGAATTGGACGATGAAGATATAGAATTAGAAGAAGAGTCGCGTGGCTGATCCGGATTCGTAGTTACTACTACCTTCGACAACGCCATGCCGGGTTTTTAGGACTCTGTTTGTTTGTTTTTCTCACGTTTCTGTTCTTTTCTCACGTTTCTGTTCTAACTTCCACACTAAGGAACTGTGTGTGAGTGAATGAAATGTGTGTGTGTGAGGGTTTGATTTGTCCCTATTTTAGGAATAGGAAGTGAGCATGGGACTGTGGGAGAAGAAGGACGGAATTGATGGAACCATTTAACAAACCCATCATCACTAATCAGTAATCAGCATTCACTTTTTTTTTTTTTTTTGATTGACCGATTCACTGTTTAATAATTACAAGTCACCACAACACAATATCTTTCTTGATAAATGTTAGCCGACATGCAACACTAATCAGTAATCAAAACATTTTTCAACATAGTACACTTTTTTTTTTCTCTAGCTAACTATGGTTATTAGAGTGTTTGGTATAAGTTTTATAAATAATAAATATATTATCGGGAATGGAAGTATGAGAATAAAAATTTCTCATGTTTATTACAAGTTTTAAAAAATTAATCCTAGATATAAAAGATTTTTGGAAATAAAGTTAGTGAATGATAGTTATAAACTTGGAAAAACTCATTTCCTACGTGTGAAGATAGGAAAAATTTATTCCTGAGAATCACATTCCCAGGAATGTAGTTTGCTTGAGAATAAAACATTTATACCAAGCGCCACCTAAGGGCATTGGTTAAGGAACCACGAAAGAAAAGTTTGTATTGAAAAACTAAGTGTAATACTTTTCAAAATGTTAAATACACAATTTCTCATACAAATTTTCCTTTCTTAATTCCTTAACCGGTGTCCCAAGCTAGGCATTTGTTAGTATTCTCCTTATTTTTTAATAGATTTTATGTGAGGTTCATTAAGGTTTTGGCTCTGTTTGGCAAGTCCAATAAGCTAGCTTATAGCTTATTTGACTAGCTTATAAGCTTGTTTGACTGAAACAAAGGTGTTTGGTAAACAAGCTTATCTCATTAGCTTATAGTTTTTCTTCATAAGCTAATTTATTTAGCTTATGGCTGATAGCTTATAGCTTATTGAATTTTATCTCGATTTTACCCCATTCTTTTAATGAATTCTCACTTTACCATGCATATCATAAATATGCCCTTTTATGTCATTTTATATTAATAAGCTAGTTCAACTGTTAATTTTACCAAATACTTCAAATTCAATCAGCTAGTTTTCTAGCTATCAGCTATAAATTAACATATCAACTATCAGCTAGCTTATCAGCTATTTTTGTCAATTATTTGACAATTTCAATAAGCTTGGTTGAAAGAGCTTATTGGAATTTTACGAGAATAGCTTAGCTTGTGATAATAAATTTGAACAAATATTCTCTCCGGTCTCTATTATAAGCAAAAGATTCCCAACATTTTTGGTTTAATATATAAGTAAATTTTATTTTCCAATGACTCATTTAATGACATTATTCCCAAAATACCCTTCATTTAATACAAATTCCATTGACTCATTTAATGAAGATTGAAGTTTTAGATGAAGGATAATTTAGGTAACAAACCTAATTTTTTACAAGATTCAATGAGATTAACTAACCATCTTAATATGTGTGTTTTATTTAATTTTTACTTATAATAGAGAGTGAAGGGAGTAATTTATTAAAATGATTTACAATCTTTTCATAATTTTTTTTTAGCTTGCCAGAAAAGCTTATATAAATAAGCTAGTTTTAGCATATTTAAAAAAGAGCTAATTTTATAAGAGCTTAAATAAGTTATATATCAAAACACATCCTATTTGACTAACTTATATGCTTGTTTGATTAAAATATAAGTGTTTGATAAGCAAACTTATCTCATTAGCTTATAACTTTTATTCATAAGCAATTATAAATATGTTCTTTTTTTTTACATTTATAAGCTAGTTAAACCATTAATTTTATCAAATACTCCAAATTAAATCATATAGCTTTTTAACAATCAATTAAAAGTTATATTTTTGCCAAACAAAGACCATATAAGCTTATGAGGTTATTTTTTATGCACTGTCAATATAAAGATTTTTACACAGATATTCAATGATATCTTGACAAATCAACATCATTATTATTTCTCTATCTTAGTTATTATAATAAAAATACACATGTCAAAATATTAATATATGTCAGTTTAAAATTTTACACCAACAATATATACTACTTTAAACCTAAACGTATTTTATATATAATGAGTTTCACAACAAATTTATTCAATAATAAAAATACATTAAAAAATATATGCAAATTTATTCAACAATTTTGCCTTTGGTTTTACTTGGACATGGGACATATGTGATCTACCTTTTCTTACTCCCAGAAACCTAAATATCTCCAACATCCAATAAAACATATAGCTAATAAGGTGTATTCTTTTTCTTTTTTGAATCATATAATTAACTACCGATATCTACTGACATTATGATATTGAAATAAAATATCCCAACAAATAGATGCACATGAATAAAAATAATGAATGATATTTAAAAACTCTATTCCCATGTGTGAATGTGAGAAAAAAAAAATTCTCGAGAATGAGATTGCATGGAATGTAGTTTACCTGGGAATAAAACATTTCATAACCAAACGCCACCTTTCATTCACAAACTATTCTCGGGCATCTTTTATGCCGGAGAATGATTTGTATTCCTTATATTAAACATGATAAACTTTTATTCCTCATCTCACTTTCACAAGAATATTAAAAGAGGAGTGTTACCAACACATTCTCCAACACTCTCTAACGAACGTTTTTCTATTGGTTAAAATTAAAAATGATCATACTATTTTGGAAATGGGTTCCACTAATTCATGTGGGTCTGGCTTGAATTCTATAGAACCAACATGAATTTCAACTAATAAGATATGTTGGAAAGAAATTGTTTTTTTTTTTACAAAAGGAAGCTTATAGCATTTCATTAATAATATCATGAACAGGGTTGGGCTATGGTGTACTACCCATATTTTATACCATCCACTACATCACCCATGTGACAAATTTTGGGCCAATCAAATTGTCACATAGGTTGGCCAAAATTTCAAACTTTCTCGTTGTATTATACTGTAGTCAAATTATATGAATACAGTATGTTGTAGTATAATATATGTGCTTTTTGTATTTGCAAATTTAACTCATATTAAAATAATGTTTTTTGATTAAAAAAAACTGATTATATTACAAAATATTATTGACAACGAATATTATTTTAATTCATATTAAAATATTATTTTACAATATAATCAGTTTTTTTAATCAAAAAATATTATTTTAATATGGGTTAAATTTGCGAATACAAAAAGTACATATATTATACTACAATATATATACTGTATTCATATAGTTTGACTACAATATAATACAACTAGAAAGTTTGAAATTTTGACCAAACCTATGTGGCAATTTGATTGGTCCAAAATTTGTCACATATGGGTGACGTAATGGGTGGTACAAAATATGGGTGGTGCACCTTAGTCCAACCCAACACTACAACCAAGAATAAGAGTGAAATAATGAGAGTAACATAGTTAATAGCAACCCTCGTAAGCTTGCGAGCAACTATATTTATTTGTATTCTAGCAAAACTAACTTCATGCTTACGAAAAGAAAGGAGGTCACTCCTACACTCTTGAACGAGAGCCCCATACTCGGAAAGATAAGTGAATTGGGCATGAACATTATCCATCACCACTTTGCAATCTAGCTCAGAAATAATATTTTCAAGTTGCAGTTCTTTGACCCAACAAATAGCATTCCAGAGACCAAATGCTTCTGCTTCACGTGGAGGAGAGCAAGGTTGGTCCCAAATCGTTTTAGTAGCAATGAACGAACCTGTTTCATCTCTCAAGCACATGGCCACTCCCGTTTTATTTTGCTCAGAGAAAAGGGCAGCATCAACATTACATTTCCAAAAATTAGGAGGAGGCTTCAACCACTTTCTATCGCACTCTTCTTGACGTTGTTGGGTAGAGGTTTGACGCAGAGACTGAGCTGCTTTCCAGTTTTCTAGTTCACCCCGGGCTTGCATGAACACTTGAGATGGAGTGAGGTGTTTCTGCTCTCATAGTTTCTCGTTCCTGGTGCACCAAATACCATTGAGAAGCATGCAAAATAAAGCTCTTTTATGGTCATCAAGTTGACCACATACCTTGAAGAACAATTCTGGAAAGCTATTAACAAGGACCAGCTATGGTTGAATCACGTTCCAGAAATTACTAGCCTCCCAGACCACCTGGCTCGAAGGGAAAGAAATAAGCAGGTGCCAAACATTTCAATATCATCATTACACATGACACACTCCGTCGGGCAATGAACATTCTTGGCCTGTAAGCGCCACCGAACAACAATACAATCTCTACAGGCTCGCCATAGAAACGTTTTGACTGTATACAAGACTGCCTGAGACCATATAGAATTACAATCCCCATCCACATAAAGGTGGCTAGCATCCACAAGTTTCTCCAAGAAGACTCTATATGCTGACCGAACTGAGTACATGCCATCCTTGGAATGAGACTAAATCACTCTATCTTCTTGCGTAGAATGAAGGAGGGAACATTGAGAATAGCCTCCACATCCTGTTGACTAAAAATAGAAGAGATTTTTATGGAATCCCATTTCCTCTCACCCACAACCATGAGGTCCTTCACTTTCAAATCCAGGCTGCAGTTTTGGACTGGATATTTTATGCCACAAATAACTATTTCGAAGCCAAGGTTCAGTTAGAGCATTCATTAAAGATCCATCACCAATGCACCGCCTATGGCCTTCTTTTATCAACACCCAGGAACTCCAAATACTATGCCATTTATAATTAGGATTATGCCCAAGATTGGACTCCATAAAATCCCCATTTGGGAAGTAGTTAACTTTGAAGATTCTTGACACCAATGTATCTGGGTTAGAAATAAACTTCCAACCTTGTTTCCCTATAATTGCCAAGTTTAAGCCTTGGAGGTTGCGAAAGCCCATCCCACCATAACCCTTGCTAACTGACAATTTATCCATGAAAGCCACTTGAATCCTTTGGAGCCACCACCATTAGAATCCCATCGGAAAGAGTTCATCATTTTCTGGATATCATCTGCCAAAGAAGGAGGAATAAGGAAAATACTCGTACAATACGAATGGATAGCTTGCATCACAGTCTTTACCAAAACCTCCATACCTCATTAGGACAACGTTTTACCACTCCAGGAATTAACCCGCTTCCAAACTCTGTCTTTCATATAACTAAAAGTGACTTTTTTGTTTCTACCAATCATAGACGGAAGACCAAGATAATTACCAGGACCAATACAAGCTTGGACTCCCAAAAGATTTCCCAAGGAAGATCGAAGCTCCTCCCCTACATTCCTGCTGAAGAAAATCTCAGATTTTTGTAAATTAATAGCTTGACCTGAAGCATGCTCATAATCCTGCAGGATACCTTTCAACACATATATCTATCTCTCATTGGCACGACATCCACAAACAATAAGTGGGTAACAATAGGGACCTCTCTGCAAATCTTGATCCCATGAAGATCACCTCTACTCTCAGCCTTTTTAATGAGGGTTAAGAGGCCTTCCGCACACAAGATGAAAATATAGGGAGAAAGAGGGTCACCCTGCCGAAGCCCTCTTTTGGGATGAATAGGCTCAACCGGATCAGTATTAATACGAACACAATAACTAATAGTTTCAACACACATCATAATCCAGTAAACCCAACTACAATTGAAACCCATTTTAAGCATCATGGCTCTGACATAACCCCAATTTAACCTGTCATAAGCTTTGCTAATATCAATCTTTAAAGCAACCACGCCCTGTTTACCTTTAGTTTTGCACTTTATATAATGGATTAATTCAATAACAATTAAGGCATTATCCAGGATGGATCTACCTTGAATAAAGGCGGATTGCTCTTGAGAAATACATTTGGGGAGCACCTGCTTCAATCTATTAGCAAGAACCTTAGACAAAAGCTTGTAGATCACATTACATAAAGAAATGGGTCTCCAATCTTTCATAGAAAAGGGCTGGTCACATATGGGAATGAGCACAATGTTTGTTACATTAATAGAAGCTGGCAAATGGCCAGTGTCTAACGAAGAACAACAAACAAGAAAAATATCCCTACCATAAAGCTCCCAAAATCTCCGATAAAAAGCTGGATTTAAACCATCAAGCCTAGGGCTATATCTTGGTGTATCTAAAAAAGGGCTACACCAAATTCATCTTCAGAAAAAGGTGACAATAAATTAGCATTATCATCATAGAAAATACATTATTGATATTGTCCACCACAAATTAGCCTCATTTGGAACCTCAAATCATGGTTTCCATTGGTGGGATCTCCCACCTCCTTTTATTAAGGATGACTTTATTAGGAATAGACAAGGTCTTCCTAATTTTAGATTTTGCTAATTAATTCTTTCATGGGTTTGGTTTTTGTCCCCCCGTGTATTTTGTATTCTTTTATCTTTTTTTAATAATATTTAGGTATACTGCAGATGATTGGTAGGGTTGGTAGTGTCAATCTAATTGGGATGACCTTCTCTATTGTGATGTCTATGCATACCTTAGCGTTTTATTAAAAAAAAAATCTTGATTCTCAACAAAAGGTCCACGAAATACTCTCTGGCTGTATCACATATACCATGCGCAGACTCCACCAGCACATTATCTTTGTTATATAGTTTCTGGATCAAATTTGCCTTTTCCTAGTGGATGTCATTGCATAAAAATACATAGTATTTTGGTCTCCATCTTTTAGCCAATGAGACCTAGCCCTTTGCTTCCAAAATGTTTCCTCCTTCACCGACAAGTTTGACAAATGCTCCTTCAGGCTGATGAAAAGTGCTATAGAGTCAGGATCACTGAGGCACCGAACCCGCTCGATTTCCTTCTTACAAGTTACAACTATCAATATCCTCTCTGAATTTTGACCTAATTTTCTTGCCCCACTCGAATAAGTCACTGGAACAAGAATTTAGCTTATACAAAATGTCATCATCAATAGCTCTAGCCCAACTGTTATGCACCACTTCATTGAGGTCAGGTTCATAAAGCCAAGCAATTTCAAATTTAAAGATGCGACGGAACCAGAAATTTTGACAAATCACGTACCTTTGGAGAATAGGATTATGATCAGAGATAGTTGCCATGAGGTTGAAAAGGCGAGCATCAGAGAATAAATTTTGCCAAGCTCTTGTAACCATAGCACGATCAAGCCTTTCCCTCTAGTCCAGGTAAACGGATAGCCCTCCAGCCTCCAGGTCAACATCCACCAAGTCACAATCTCTAATCGTGTCTCTGAATCCATTGAGAAGCCATGTAGGGTGTTCAACCCTGCCACATTTATCATCCAGGGATAGAAGATCATTAAAATTACCGATAATATGCACCAAGGGAGTGGGGACATACCACACAAATCTCTGAGCATCCTCCAAGAATCTCTACGTCTGGCTCTTTCTGGAAAACCATAAAATCCAGTCAATCTCCACGGCCCTCTATCGATCATCTGCAACCTCCACATTGATAAAATTTTGAGAATAATTAATAACAGAACAATTAACTGTATCCTTCCATAAAATAGCGACCCCTCCACTCCGACCTTGTCTATCCACAACAAAAGGAGTTATCATAACCAAAATTTGCTCTAATTTCTTCAATTTTACTGACTTGCACTAAAGTTTCTATATATATATATAGGGTTCTAAATTGCGGTCCGCAACCGCTAATGCGGCCGCAATATTGCGGTTGCGGCACTCATCGCAACCGCATCACGCCGCAATTGTGGTGTGATTCGAAATCACCCGTAACGGCCGCAACGCAACGCTGTTGCGTCCGCATCGTAATGCCGTTCGTCCGCAACGGGACGCATCATACCGCAATCCCGTTCAATCTTCATACACTACTAGAAAAATGGATTTTTCGGATGGAATTTTCGGACGGAAATGGTTCCGTCCGAAATTTCCCGAAAATTTCGGACGGATTTCGTAAATTCTTATATTTTCCATGATCCGTCCGGAATCCGTCCGAAATTTCGGACGGATTTCGGACGGATTCGTTAATTCTTATATTATTCTTGATCCGTCCCAAATCCGTCCGAAATTTCGGACGGATTTCGTTAATTCATATATTTTCCTTGATCCGTCAAAACAAAAATCAAATTTGACGATAATTCCGTTAATTCATATATTTTCCATTATCCGTCCGAAATACAAAAACACATCAAACCAAATTTAAAATTTAATTATATCCTTAAAACAAAAAAAAAAAAATCCAAATCAAAACCTCCAAAATTACGATTGACATTCATTACATTTCGTAAATTCATATATTTTCCTTGAAAATTCGAGATTTCGTTAATTCTTATATTTTCCTTGATAATCAAACCACGAAATTTTTGGACGGATTTATTATTTTTATATTTCCTTGATCCCAAAATTTGGACAATTTTGACGGATTTCGTTAATTCTTATATTTTCCTTGATACGTCAATCCGTCAAAATTTTGGACATTTATTTTTATATTTCCCTTGATGCTTGAAATTTGGATTCGTTAATTCTTATATTTTCCTTGATCCAAAGTCCAAAATTTCTTTGGATTGTGTTATTTTGTATATTTTCCTTGACAACTTCGACCAAGATTGTGTTATTTTTTATATTTCCTTGATTTATCTTATATTATCCTTGAAAAAATATTAAATAATTTATCTTAAAAATATGATTAAAATATTTGATCTTAATAAATTTAAAAGTAAACAAGATTTATGAAGTGAATTAAATAAGATTTATATTTCTTACAAGATTTATGAAGTAAAGTAAACAAGAAGTACAATTGTTTGATCCTAACGGAGCCCAAATGGACTGGTTTGATCCTAATAGAGCCCAATTTGACTTGTTAGGACCTAATTGGGCCAATTGCCCCGATCGGCCCAATTGAACTTCTATGGTCCTAATGAAGCCTAAATGGACTAGTTTGATCCTAATAGAGCCCAAATCGACTTTTTAGGTCATATACGACCTAATGGGCCAATTTGTACTTCTTGATCCAAATGGAGCCCACATGGCGTGGTTTGATCCTAATAGAGCCCAATTTGACTTGTTAGGACCTAATTGGGCCAATTGCCCCGATCGGCCCAATTGAACTTCTATGGTCCTAATGAAGCCTAAATGGACTAGTTTGATCCTAATAGAGCCCAAATCGACTTTTTAGGTCATATACGACCTAACTGGGCCAATTTGTACTTCTTTGATCCAAATGGAGCCCAAATGGACTGGTTTGATCCTAATAGAGCCCAATTTGACTTGTTAGGACCTAATTGGGCCAATTGCCCCGATCGGCCCAATTGAACTTCTATGGTCCTAATGAAGCCTAAATGGACAAGTTTGATCCTAATAGAGCCCAAATCGACTTTTTAGGTCATATACGACCTAACTGGGACAATTTGTACTTCTTTGATCCTAATGGAGCCCAAACGGACTGGTTTGATCCTAATAGAGTCCAATTTGACTTGTTAGGACCTAATTGGGCCAATTGCCCCGATCGGCCCAATTGAACTTCTATGGTCCTAATGAAGCCTAAATGGACTAGTTTGATCCTAATAGAGCCCAAATCGACTTTTTAGGTCATATACGACCTCGGGACAATTTGTACTTCTTTGATCCTAATGGAGCCCAAATGGTTTGATCCTAATAGAGCCAAATTTGACTTGTTAGGACCTAATTGGGCCGTTGCGCCCAATTGAACTTCTATGGTCCTAATGAAGCCTAAATGGACTAGTTTGATCCTAAATAGAGCCCAAATAGACTTTTTAGGTCATATACGACCTAACTGGGCCAATTTGTACTTCTTTGATCCTAATGGAGCCCAAATGGACTGGTTTGATCCTAATAGAGCCCAATTTGACTTGTTAGGACCTAATTGGGCCGATTGCCCCGATCGGCCCAATTGAACTTCTATGGTCCTAATGAAGCCTAAATGGACTTGTTTGATCCTAATAGAGCCCAAATCGACTTTTTAGGTCATATACGACCTAACTGGGCCAATTTGTACTTCTTTGATCCAAATGGAGCCCAAATGGACTGGTTTGATCCTAATAGAGCCCAATTTGACTTGTTAGGACCTAATTGGGCCAATTGCCCCGATCGGCCCAATTGAACTTCTATGGTCCTAATGAAGCCTAAATGGACTAGTTTGATCCTAATAGAGCCCAAATCAACTTTTTAGGTCATATACGACCTAACTGGGACAATTTGTACTTCTTTGATCCTAATGGAGCCCAAACGGACTGGTTTGATCCTAATAGAGCCCAAATTGACTTGTTAGGATCTAATTGGGCCGATTGTCCCGATCGGCCCAATTGAACTTCTATGGTCCTAATGAAGCCTAAATGGACTAGTTTGATCCTAATAGAGCCCAAATCGACTTTTTAGGTCATATACGACCTAACTGGGACAATTTGTACTTCTTTGATCCTAATGGAGCTCAAATGTACTGGTTTGATCCTAATAGAGCCCAATTTGACTTGTTAGGACCTAATTGGGCCGATTGCCCCGATCGGCCCAATTGAACTTCTATGGTTCTAATGAAGCCTAAATGGACTAGTTTGAACCTAATAGAGCCCAAATCGACTTTTTAGGTCATATACGACCTAACTGGGCCAATTTGTACTTCTTTGATCCTAATGGAGCCCAAATGGACTGGTTTGATACTAATAGAGGCTTATTTGAATTGTTCTGACCTAATTGGGCCGTTTGCCCCAATCGGCACATTTGAACTTCTATTGTCCTAATGAATCCTAAATGGACTAGTTTGAACCTAATAGAGCCCAAATCGACTTTTTAGGTCATATACGACCTAACTGGGCCAATTTGTACTTCTTTGATCCAAATGGAGCCCAAATGGACTGGTTTGATCCTAATATAGCCCAATTTGACTTGTTAGGACCTAATTGGGCCAATTGCCCCGATCGGCCCAATTGAACTTCTATGGTCCTAATGAAGCCTAAATGGACTAGTTTGATCCTAATAGAGCCCAAATCGACTTTTTAGGTCATATACGACCTAACTGGGCCAATTTGTACTTCTTTGATCCTAATGGAGCCCAAATGGACTGGTTTGATCCTAATAGAGCCCAATTTGACTTGTTAGGACCTAATTGGGCCAATTGCCCCGATCGGCCCAATTGAACTTCTATGGTCCTAATGAAGCCTAAATGGACTAGTTTGATCCTAATAGAGCCCAAATCAACTTTTTAGGTCATATACGACCTAACTGGGACAATTTGTACTTCTTTGATCCTAATGGAGCCCAAACGGACTGGTTTGATCCTAATAGAGCCCAAATTGACTTGTTAGGATCTAATTGGGCCGATTGTCCCGATCGGCCCAATTGAACTTCTATGGTACTAATGAAGCCTAAATGGACTTGTTTGATCCTAATAGAGCCCAAATCGACTTTTTAGGTCATATACGACCTAACTGGGCCAATTTGTACTTCTTTGATCCTAATGGAGCCCAAATGGACTGGTTTGATCCTAATAGAGCCCAATTTGACTTGTTAGGACCTAATTGGGCCGATTGCCCCGATCGGCCCAATTGAACTTCTATGGTCCTAATGAAGCCTAAATGGACTAGTTTGATCCTAATAGAGCCCAAATCGACTTTTTAGGTCATATACGACCTAACTGGGCCAATTTGTACTTCTTTGATCCTAATGGAGCCCAAATGGACTGGTTTGATCCTAATAGAGCCCAATTTGACTTGTTAGGACCTAATTGGGCCAATTGCCCCGATCGGCCCAATTGAACTTCTATGGTCCTAATGAAGCCTAAATGGACTAGTTTGATCCTAATAGAGCCCAAATCGACTTTTTAGGTCATATACGACCTAACTGGGCCAATTTGTACTTCTTTGATCCAAATGGAGCCCAAATGGACTGGTTTGATCCTAATATAGCCCAATTTGACTTGTTAGGACCTAATTGGGCCAATTGCCCCGATCGGCCCAATTGAACTTCTATGGTCCTAATGAAGCCTAAATGGACTAGTTTGATCCTAATAGAGTCCAAATCGACTTTTTAGGTCATATACGACCTAACTGGGCCAATTTGTACTTCTTTGATCCTAATGGAGCCCAAATGGACTGGTTTGATCCTAATAGAGCCCAATTTGACTTGTTAGGACCTAATTGGGCCAATTGCCCCGATCGGCCCAATTGAACTTCTATGGTCCTAATGAAGCCTAAATGGACTTGTTTGATCCTAATAGAGTCCAAATCGACTTTTTAGGTCATATACGACCTAACTGGGCCAATTTGTACTTCTTTGATCCTAATGGAGCCCAAATGGACTGGTTTGATCCTAATAGAGCCCAAATTGACTTGTTAGGACCTAATTGGGCCGATTGTCCCGATTGGCCCAATTGAACTTCTATGGTACTAATGAAGCCTAAATAGACTTGTTTGATCCTAATAGAGCCCAAATCGACTTTTTAGGTCATATACGACCTAACTGGGCCAATTTGTACTTCTTTGATCCAAATGGAGCCCAAATGGACTGGTTTGATCCTAATAGAGCCCAATTTGACTTGTTAGGACCTAATTGGGCCGATTGCCCCGATCGGCCCAATTGAACTTCTATGGTCCTAATGAAGCCTAAATGGACTTGTTTGATCCTAATAGAGCCAGATCGACTTTTTAGGTCATATACGACCTAACTGGGCCAATTTGTACTTCTTTGATCCTAATGGAGCCCAAATGGACTGGTTTGATCCTAATAGAGCCCAATTTGACTTGTTAGGACCTAATTGGGCCAATTGCCCCGATCGGCCCAATTGAACTTCTATGGTCCTAATGAAGCCTAAATGGACTTGTTTGATCCTAATAGAGCCCAAATCGACTTTTTAGGTCATATACGACCTAACTGGGCCAATTTGTACTTCTTTGATCCTAATGGAGCCCAAATGGACTGGTTTGATCCTAATAGAGCCCAATTTGACTTGTTAGGACCTAATTGGGCCAATTGCCCCGATCGGCCCAATTGAACTTCTATGGTCCTAATGAAGCCTAAATGGACTAGTTTGATCCTAATAGAGCCCAAATCGACTTTTTAGGTCATATACGACCTAACTGGGTCAATTTGTACTTCTTTGATCCTAATGGAGCCCAAATGGACTGGTTTGATCCTAATAGAGCCCAATTTGACTTTTTAGGACCTAATTGGGCCAATTGCCCCGATTGGCCCAATTGAACTTCTATGGTCCTAATGAAGCCTAAATGGACTAGTTTGATCCTAATAGAGCCCAAATCGACTTTTTAGGTCATATACGACCTAACTGGGACAATTTGTACTTCTTTGATCCTAATGGAGCCCAAACGGACTGGTTTGATCCTAATAGAGCCCAATTTGGCTTGTTAGGACCTAATTGGGCCAATTGCCCCGATCGGCCCAATTGAACTTCTATGGTCCTAATGAAGCCTAAATGGACTAGTTTGATCCTAATAGAGCCCAAATCGACTTTTTAGGTCATATACGACCTAACTGGGCCAATTTGTACTTCTTTGATCCTAATGGAGCCCAAATGGACTGGTTTGATCCTAATAGAGCCCAATTTGACTTGTTAGGACCTAATTGGGCCAATTGCCCCGATCGGCCCAATTGAACTTCTATGGTCCTAATGAATCCTAAATGGACTTGTTTGATCCTAATAGAGCCCAAATCGACTTTTTATGTCATATACGACCTAACTGGGCCAATTTGTACTTCTTTGATCCTAATGGAGCCCAAATGGACTGGTTTGATCATAATAGAGCCCAATTTGACTTGTTAGGACCTAATTGGGCCAATTGCCCCGATCGGCCCAATTGAACTTCTATGTTCCTAATGAAGCCTAAATGGACTAGTTTGATCCTAATAGAGCCCAAATCGACTTTTTAGGTCATATACGACCTAACTGGGCCAATTTGTACTTCTTTGATCCTAATGGAGCCCAAATGGACTGGTTTGATCCTAATAGAGCCCAATTTGACTTGTTAGGACCTAATTGGGCCAATTGCCCCGATCGGCCCAATTGAACTTCTATGGTCCTAATGAAGCCTAAATGGACTTGTTTGATCCTAATAGAGCCCAAATCGACTTTTTAGGTCATATACGACCTAACTGGGCCAATTTGTACTTCTTTGATCCTAATGGAGCCCAAATGGACTGGTTTGATCCTAATAGAGCCCAATTTGACTTGTTAGGACCTAATTGGGCCAATTGGCCCGATCGGCCCAATTGAACTTCTATGGTCCTAATGAAGCCTAAATGGACTTGTTTGATCCTAATAGAGCCCAAATCGACTTTTTAGGTCATATACGACCTAACTGGGCCAATTTGTACTTCTTTGATCCTAATGGAGCCCAAATGGACTGGTTTGATCCTAATAGAGCCCAATTTGACTTGTTAGGACCTAATTGGGCCAATTGCCCCGATCGGCCCAATTGAACTTCTATGGTCCTAATGAAGCCTAAATGGACTAGTTTGATCCTAATAGAGCCCAAATCGACTTTTTAGGTCATATACGACCTAACTGGGGCAATTGGTACTTCTTTGATCCTAATGGAGCCCAAATGGACTGGTTTGATCCTAATAGAGCCCAATTTGACTTGTTAGGACCTAATTGGGCCAATTGCCCCGATCGGCCCAATTGAACTTCTATGGTCCTAATGAAGCCTAAATGGACTCGTTTGATCCTAATAGAGCCCAAATCGAATTTTTAGGTCATATACGACCTAACTGGGCCAATTTGTACTTCTTTGATCCTAATGGAGCCCAAATGGACTGGTTTGATCCTAATAGAGCCCAATTTGACTTGTTAGGACCTAATTGGGCCAATTGCCCCGATCGGCCCAATTGAACTTCTATGGTCCTAATGAAGCCTAAATGGACTAGTTTGATCCTAATAGAGCCCAAATCGACTTTTTAGGTCATATACGACCTAACTGGGCCAATTTGTACTTCTTTGATCCTAATGGAGCCCAAATGGACTGGTTTGATCCTAATAGAGCCCAATTTGACTTGTTAGGACCTAATTGGATCAATTGCCCCGATCGGCCCAATTGAACTTCTATGGTACTAATAAAGCCTAAATGAACTTGTTTGATCCTAATAGAGCCCAAATCGACTTTTTAGGTCATATACGACCTAACTGGGCCAATTTGTACTTCTTTGATCCTAATGGAGCCCAAATGGACTGGTTTGATCCTAATAGAGCCCAAATTGACTTGTTAGGACCTAATTGGGCCAATTGTCCCGATCGGCCCAATTGGACTTCTATGGTCCTAATGAAACCTAAATTGACTTGTTTGATCCTAATAGAGCCCAAATCGACTTTTTAGGTCATATACGACCTAACTGGGCCAATTTGTACTTCTTTGATCCTAATGGAGCCCAAATGGACTGGTTTGATCCTAATAGAGCCCAATTTGACTTGTTAGGACCTAATTGGTCCAATTGCCCCGATCGGCCCAATTGAACTTCTATGGTCCTAATGAAGCCTAAATGGACTAGTTTGATCCTAATAGAGCCCAAATCGACTTTTTAGGTCATATACAACCTAACTGGCCCAAATCGACTTATTGGGTGCATTAGCACTGACTTATTTCAGTAAATGCATGCTTACTAGACAATAATTTGTTGTTGTCACTATTAATAGCAGTACAGAAAAATATTTTAAATAATATGATTAAGAGAAAAACATTTTCATATTTTCATCCTATTTAATTTTAGAGTTGAAAATAAATTGATTTGACATTAATCGGATATTAAATTTTGGACCGAGTATTTTCTTTGTTGATCAGTTCAACTATTAATATTTACTCTAATTTGAATTTTGAAATCATATGTAACAGCCTAGTTTTTACATCTAGGATTAATTATTTTTATTTGGATGTTTATGTTTATTATGTTATGTGGTTTAGTTTGAGTAATTAAATTAATCTCTTCAAATTATTTTATTAGGTGCGTTAGCACTGACTTATTTCAGGAAATGCACGTTTACTAGACAATAATAACGTTATTGTCACTATTATATCAGTACAGAAAAATATTTTAAATAATATGATTAAGAGAAAAACATTTTCATATTACTATTCTATTTAATTTTAGAGTTGAAAATAAACTGGTTTGACATCAATCGGAGATTAAATTTTGGACTGAGTATTTTCTTAGTTGATCGGTTCAACTATTAATCTTTACTCTAATTTGAATTTCGAAATCATATCTTTCTCAATATTTATTTTTAGATTCCAAAAAGTAAAAACATGTTTATTTTAGGTTTAATATTTTATCACTCATTTTATACCTATTACTGATTAATTAACTTAAAACCCAAATTTTTCACTTTTCCTGCTCTCTCTCGACGCCTCTCCCTCACTTTTTCTTTTCTTCTCTGCTTTTTCTTTTTCTCTTTCCTTCTTTCCTTCTTTTTCTCTTTTCTCTTTTTCTCCTTTTCTCTTTCTTTCTTTTTCTTCTTCTTTCTTTTCTCGTTCTTTCTTTCTCTGTTGCTGATTTCTCCCTTTCTCCCTCAACTTCATCTTCCTTCTCCTCTCCACAACCAGATGCGCACCCTTGGACAGCCGTTGCCACCGCTCGGTGCCGCGCGAAGAGGAGACGGTCGCGTCCCTGCACGCGTCGTCGGAGCAGCGAAGCTGAGCCGCCGTGTCCTGCGTCGAACCGCCGTCGCCTCGCCATGGTAAGCGCCGTTCATGGTGGTTTCACCACCCTAGAGTGTTAGATCTTCATTTCTCCTTCTCCTCTGATTTCTTTCATCTCTTTTTACCATGGTTGATGTAGAACCACCTCGAACCGCCACTGCCACCTCGCCGGAATCGCGTCCGCCGTCGCGAGGAGCACCACAGCACCACCTTCAAGTTGTCTTCAAGCTTGGGTGAGTCAAAACCCTCTCATCTCTTCTAGATTCAAAACCCCCAAATTGATTTTGAAACCCTAACCCTAACCCTCTGATTTCAGATTTTAATCTTAAGATTAAAGCTTGTTTTATGAAATTAGGATTGTGAATTTGTGTTTCCCTAAACCAATTTCATTATTCTTTAATTAAAATGAGTTTTCCCTACACTGTAATAAGGAGCCCTACACCCCCAATTTAATTTTATTTGAATTTGGGTATATTTTTGTGAAATTAATTATGATTTAGTGTAATTAGGACTCTTAATGGATGATTTCCAAGTTCTTTTTCATGATCTTTTAATCAAAACAAAGTTTCCTTAAAGGTATTGGGAAGCGTGAGCTTCAAACATGATTTTCCTTAAAAATAACCTTGTTGGTAATTAGATTAAGTGTTTAGATAAAGTTAGAATGTGTGTTTGATCATGTGTAATTAATTTCTTGATTTCTGGTTGTTGCGTGTTGTTGGATTTACTCTCTGAGACGTTGGGACACGGCTATGCTTGCTTGATGGAGTAGATCTCATTAGAAACAGTTTGTAGAATAGAAAACTTATCTACCTTGACCTTATTTCTTCCCATCTTCACAGAAAATGTAGCATCAAAGTAGTTTACATAAGGTTAAAAAAGTGTAGAATTTGACCAGTGGTGTGCATCGGGTTACCAACTAGTAATTTTAGTATAAGTAGATAAATGTACTTTATATTGAAGTTCTTATGGAAAAAATGTCTAAAATAGATTTGTATTTTCTCTATAGATTAATTTTTAAAAAATTAAATGATTGTTTCTCTAATGACCCATGCGGCTATTATATATGTCATTCAATTTTTTAGTTGACAGCTTCTGCCCTTACCTCCTTGGTGTTCTTTTACCTGGGATGTCCGAATTACAGAGGAGACTCTGTCAAAATTTTCGTAAAAATACTAGATTTTATTCAAGTATATTCTCTAAATTAAATAGGCTTGTCAGGCTGTGATAGTAAGTCTGTGTGCCGATCAAGGCTTAGGTGTGGAGTTGTGACAAAGTTTTTTTTATACCCAATTTCAGACACTTATGTACTTATATAAATTATTTTCCGAAAGCACCAGCAAATTATCTTTTAATTTAAATTCCGCATGTGTTACGTAAGTAATGCCCAAGGGGGGGTGTTCTGAATTAGTGATTTTCTCAATGTTTATCCTTTCAGATTGGTTTGGATGGAATTCGTATGTTAGATCCAAATACCAGTCGAACATTGAGAATATATCCTCTTGAGAACATAACAAGATGTGAAGTAAGTTTGTTAGCTTCCTTATTGACATTTTGACTATTTCTTCAAAATTAATTTTTGTAACTAGTCTCAATATAATATGTTTCTAATTTAATTATGCAGAAATTTGATTCATCTACCTTTGCATTCTGGTCAAGGAGCTCGGTGGATGTGGAGCCAGGACGAATCAGATTGCAATCCAATAGTTACACTACTAACACACTTTTGGATACTGTGACTGCTGCTACTATACAGGTATTCTGAGAATTTCATCCTCCTTTTGTGGAAATAGTTTTTGCTGATGAATTAGATTATAAGAATGTAAATTTTATAAATATCTGCTGGGAGATTCTGGGTGTACTTTATGTTATTGGGGGACATGATTTAGTTTTAGTTGCTTGCCTTGTATGAGTTGCAATGTGTAGTGTACATTCAAGGCCATGTTTTTACTCACGATATGTTTTGTACTATTTGAATATTCATTATCATTGGATAATGTTTGTTATATTCAGTGCAACTTACCTGTTTCAACCTTTTCTCTCTTATTCACCGAATCTTCTGTTCTTTAATCTTTATCAAATTTAAAGATTCCAATATTGATTGTTTGTGTGTCGTTTGTTTTGTGTGCGTGTAGTGGAAATAATGTTGGTTCTTTTGGCTATCCTAATACTCTTGTGCATTGCAGATTTTTTGTTTAGCCTCAACATTTGACTATCCTTTGAACTAAAGTGTAGTGTATGCTTAGGCCTAGGAATTATGAACGGACATGAGTTAGATAAAGATTCAAACAATTTGAGGGTTTGCTAGCAATAAAGATCCAAACAATTTGAGGGTTTGCTGAAAAAATCTCTTGATAATTTTTATTATTTGTACTTTCTGCTAGTTGCATCAATTTAAATGCCAATAATTAATAAATAGCCTTCTAATTATGCTTTTTGGTCATTAACAATCTGTGAGATAAAATATGTCCTAAGCATTTAGCGCTTTTTAATTGATAAACAATTAGATTGCACTTTCCAACTATTGGAAGTACCATCGATCTTACTGATCTGTAGCATGTATATTTGCTCAAACGGCTATACTAAACAGTATAGATCACATGGACTTCTTTCTCGGCTCAGTTCTTTTGGGGTTCTAGAGTACAGTTGAACACATGTGTGCACTTATTTCTGTTTGTTAATTAATTGACTTGCTTGGTTGATGGAAAGGTTCATTCTTTTCCTTGAATTGTTGGATATAAATCTTTCGGTGTATCGTGGGGGCATCTCCATTGATGCAGGTCATTCTACTTCTAAAGGAAAAATGTCAGCCAAATTTGGAGAGGCTGGATTCTCGAGTTTCCTCAACTTTTTGGTTCATTACATGACTTTCACAGTTCACAAGTGGTTTGATCTTCGATAGTTTTTAAGTCATGACTTTTGGATTGCATGCAAGCAATTGGTATTTGATTTTTAGAAGTTGTATGGTACCAAGACTGTATTTTGTAACAATAGTCAAATTCATAATTTTGTGATTGAATGTGAAATTGCAAATGTTAGTGATCGGTGCCATATAATTCGCATAGATAGTGAAACTGTAATGTAAGTGAAGTGATCATCGTCGGTACGTGACAGCTTACGCCTTGAATGTTGCTTCACTAAATGGTCTCATCACGGTAGTGATGGGTATCACGGCCGACCGTGACAACGATTCTGCCTAGAAGGGGTGCGGCTCAATTGACATGTCACGGTAGTGATGGGCATCACGGCCGGCGTGATGGGCATCACGGCCTGGCCGTGACAGATTCTGACTTTTCATTCTTCTGTGGGAAATCCGTCCCAAATCCGTCCGAAAACAAAAATAAATCCGTCCGAAATCCGTCCGAAAAATAACCAACAAAATCACAGCATTCCGTCCCAAATCCGTCCGTAAACAAAAATAAATCCGTCCGAAATCCGTCCGAAAAATAACCAACAAAATCACAGCATCCGTCCCAAATCCGTCCGAAAACAAATAAATCCGTCCGAAAAATAACCAACAAAATCATATCATCCGTCTGAAATCCGTCCGAAAACAAAAAAATCCGTCCGAAATCCGTCCGAAAAATAACCAACAAAATCACAGCATCCGTCCGAAATCCGTCCGAAAATAAAAAAATTCCGTCCGAAATCCGTCCGAAAAATAACCAACAAAATCACAGAATCCGTCCGAAATCTGTCCGAAAACAAAAATAAATCCGTCCGAAAAATAACCACAGTCCGGATTTCCTTGTTGTCCGAAATCCGTCCGAAATCCGTCCGTAAATATTTTCGGACGGAATTTGGGACGTATTTTCTAATTTCCCACGGGGCTTTTTCGGACGGATGCCATTCCGTCCGAAATCCGTCCGAAATCCGTCCGAATTCCGTCCGAATTCCGTCCGAAATCCGTCCGAAAAAGATGGATTTCTAGTAGTGATAAAAAACAAAATTCAGAGAATCAAATCAAAGTACATCAGAAAAGATTAGATTCTTCACCTTTTGCTTTTGGCTTTATGCATGCCTTTATCTCTTTTCTCCGAATCTTTAACTCTTTATCTCTTTTCTCAAAGTGTCCCCAATGATTTTGCCATATGCTGAGTGACTGAGTCTGAGTTTGCTCTGGATCTGCTCAAGAATCAAGATCTCCATTTGGTGCCTCACGCGGTTGTGTGCCTCGCCGGCCTCGGTGCCTCCTCACGTCCGATCTACCAGCCTCACGCCCTCACGTTCACGGCCTTTGCCTAGTCACCCCAGGGTAAGATCTTATCTTCCTCCTCTGCTCTGCTATGGCACCGAACAGAGTCAGTCAGACAGTCACTGCTCAGTCGCTCACTCGAAGTTCAATGGGGGTTGTGTGTGGCGAGTAGGTGGTGGGGGAGGGAGGAAGAGTGGCGATTTTGGGGGTGGTGGACTGGTGGTCACCTCTCGCGATCTCGCCCGGTGGTGGAGATTTGGGGGTCGGGTTAGGGTAAGGGTTACTGGGTTAGTGGTTTTGAAGAGAAAGGGAGGGGAAGGGGCAGGGTCAAGCCGTCAAGGATGTGGGGCTGACCGGCGGAGAGCGGCGACTCCGTGACCATGCAGACGCGACTCCGGTGCGGGCCGTGCGGCGATGCAGAAGCAGATCGCGATCTCTGCGTCCTGCTGTCTTGCGGTCTTGCAGCCTTGCACTCTTGAGTCTTGCCGTCTGTGACTCTCTGATCTCTGTGACTCTGTGCTCTTGCTGGTTGCTACCTCTTGTGCGTTGCGTGTGGCGGTGTGGGTGGGAGAAACCGAGAAAACAGAGGGGGTCAGGAAGGAGGGGAAAAGACTAAAGAGTGAAAGACTGAAAATCTGAAATAGTCAGTGTGATGTGAGTGAGAGTGTGAGAGTGTGAGAGTGACTGAGTGAGAGTGTGAGACACAGAGTCTGAGACGTGAATCACGTGATCACGTGAGTGCCAGCCTGAGTGGATGGGAAATTGTTGATTTTTGATTAGTGAGGGGAAATTTTGGGTGGGAATATGGTTAGATTTAGGAATTATTAGAGGGAAATTTTGAGAAAATTTAGGAAAGGAAAAAAATAGATTTTTTTTAATATATGTTTAGCATTTTTTTTACGCAAATATATGTTTAGCTAGTATTTACTCAAATTAAATGTTAAATCGTTAATAACTAAATTATTTGTGTTTGCCTGATTAGTGATTACTAGTTTATATTAAAATTGTAAGTGATATATGTTTAGTTTTTTTTTTACGCAAATATATGTTTAGTTAGTATTTATTCAAATTAAATGTTAAATTGTTAGTAACTAAATTATTTGTGTTTGCTTGATTAGTGATTACTAGTTTATATTAAAATTGTAAGTTTGGTTGAATTATTGATTGATGTTTATTTATAAATATTGAACAGGTTGTTTAAATTATACACAATGCCACAAAGAGAAGAATTTCCTACACAAAGATTAGATGGTGCTCCAAGTGACGATATTGGATGGCATTTTGGAAACCCAGTAGCCGGAAGTCGGAACAATATCGAATGCAAACTTTGTCACAAAATAGTAAGAGGTGGCATTACAAGATTGAAACAACATATAGCACATATGAAAGGACAAGTGTCTGGCTGTGCTAGAGTGAGCAAATTGGCTAGAGAAGGTATGATGAAGCTTCTTCTTGAAGGAAAAGCAAAGAAAAATGACTCCAAAAAAAGAAAAGAAGAATTTGAAGCACGCCTGAGAGGAGAAGATGAAGATGAAGCTGAAGATGTGGATCACCTTATTGATGAACGAATGAGGTTTGCTACACAGGAAAGCCTTAGATCACATCGCGAATGGGAAGACAGGCAACAATTTAGACAACAAACAGGAGGGCGTGGAAATATATATGAACAAGGTGGAAGCTCTCATGTGAGTGTTGGTGGGGGTGAAAGGCCTGAAGATATCACTCTAGAGTTGAGATCTACAAATATTGATCTTATGAGGAGCAAAAGCATGAAGCAACCAAAAATCAGTAAGGGTATCATGAAGACATTGAGGAGGAAGCTAGGAGAGGCAGTAAGCAAGTTTTTTATTTATGAACGCTTACCTATGAATTTAGCTAACTCTCATTGGTTGCATAATTTGATTGTTACAGCTGCTGAGGTAGGTAAAGGGGTTAAATGTCCGACCCCTTATGAAATCTCAGATGTATATTTAGAGAATGAATACAGGGAAATGAAGAAGTGGTTGAACGTATATTGAGAGGTACATGGAAAGAAAAAGGGGTGACAATAATGTGTGATGGTTGGACGGACGGTATCAACCATACTCATATTATGATTTTTTTGGTGTATAGTAGTAAGGGGACAATTTTATTGAAATCTATTGATGCTTCTGATGTTATTAGTAGAAACACAGATTACTACTTTTAGTTATTAGATAAAGTTGTTGAAGAAGTGGGGGAAGAGTTTGTTGTTCAAGTTGTTATAGATAATGAAGCAGCACTGAAAGCAGCTGGTCAGAAACTAATGGAGAAGCGGTCTCATTTGTATTGGTCTGCTTGTGCGGCTCATTGTTTAGATCTTTGCTTGGAGGATATAGGAAAAAAGAAAAATGTACAGAAGTTATTAACTGATGCAAAGACTGTGACAAATTTTCTCTATAACCATATATGGACAGTCGATCTCATGAAAAAATATACTGGAGGTAGAGAAATTGTCCGTCCTGGTGTTACCCGATTTGCAACGCAGTTCCTACAACTTCAAGCAATTGTACAGCAAAAGCAAGGTCTGAGAAACATGTTCAACTCCGAAGAGTTTAGGCGATCTAAATTTGGTAAAGCGAGAAATGGACCGTCATATGAAGCAAGAACAATTGTTAATGACAGTGAATTCTGGAGTAAGTCCCAAGACATATTGAAGGTGTTTGAGCCTTTAGTAAAAGTTTTGAGACTTGTTGATGGTGACGAGAAACCAACCATGGGTTTCATATATGAAGCCGTTGATAGAGCTAAACAAGCAATTAGACAAAATTCTCGTTATCATTCCAGATATAATGATTTAATAGACAAGCGATGGAGTTACATGCATTCTGATCTTCATTCTGCAGGTATGTTGATATAATTTATAAATTTATTTTTATCATGTAATTTTATATTTATACTTTCATCCATAATAATATGTTATCCTTTTTTAGGTTATTTTCTTAATCCGCAATTTCAATACGGAGTTGAACATGGGGATGATGTCTATAAAGAAACGTTTGAAGGAACAAATAGAGTCATCTTTAGAATAGAAAGAAACATTGATGATCAGATTAAAGCTCTGAACCAGGTTAGTAATGAATATTTAAATTTTTAAACTTATAATTCATTATTTATCAAATGAAGATATTTACATATTGATATATTATGTTATATTTCACAGTTAGTACTTTTTAGAGATAAGGTTGAAACATTTGGTACTCCTCAAGCTCAAGCAGCTTGGTCTAAGATGAATCTAGGTAAAATAATATTTTTTTTTATAAATCAATGAACTTTAACTTTATTTTTTAATATAATAACTAATAATTTGTTTACCTTTTGTTGCTACTTTAAAAAGCTGAATGGTGGTCATTTTTTGGTGTATGTGCTCCTGAGCTTAAACGTGTGGCTATAAAAGTTCTTAGCCAAACAACTTCAGCCACAAATTGTGAGAGAAATTGGAGCACATTTAGTTATATCCACACAAAGACAAGGAATAGATTGAAGTATAAAAAGCTGCAAAAGCTTGTCTTCACGCACTACAATATGAAATTGAAAATGAGGCATCAAATGAGAAAAAGTCAAGATGAAATTGAAGCAAGTTTTAATCCTATCAATCTTGATTATATATTTCAAGAAGATGCATTATCTCCATGGATTGAAGAGAGAGAAGATCCACTATTAGATGGAGTACAAAATGCAGAATGGTTGCCTCTAGTGGATACAGATGATGAAGATGTGGAAGTTGTTGATGATAATGATCATTCTAATGAAGATGATTGTGGTTTAAGTCCACCAAGTAATAATAGTGGTGATGGGGGTGGTGATGTAGAAGTGAAGAAGGTGGCGGTGATGATGATGGTGATGGTGATGGTGATGATGATGGGCAATTTCAAAATGATCCATCTCAAGATTCACCATATAATAGGTGTTATAGGAGCTTGACTGATATGGCTCCTTCTAGTAGTTCATTACCCGAGAGCAGCAGAGGTGGGTCACATTCGAGTAGAGGAAAAAGAAAACAGAATTTTCCACTTGAAGATTCTTCCTCTTCTAGTATTGCACAAAGTTTTAGTGACTTTGGTATTGATGATTCTTCTCAGAGTAGTCAACAACCTCATCCACCTTATTATCAATATCCTTATTTCAACACATATAACACATACGCAAGTGATCAAGCTCCCTCATACTACCAACCATCAATGAATTATCAAGATCCTTATCATCAACAATCAAGTGGTGGATTTTTTGATTATGTCTTTGGACAAGGAGCTACAGAAGATGATAGCCAAAGTGAAAATAGAGGTTATGAACCACCACGTCATTCCACCATGTGGTAGCAATTATCATGAAAGTTCAATTTTTATTATCTTTGATTCATATATTTGTTAATTATTATTATTATTATTATTTTAAATTTATTAATTTATTTACTTTTTATCTTCTTTTTTTTTTTTGTAGTGAAGACGTATCTCTAAGTGGTGACAATGTGACGTTATTTTAGAATCACAATTGCAGCTGGGTATATGTATTCCTATATGTGACACTAATATCTTTTTATTTGTGATTCATATATATTTATGTACTATTAAGTTTCTGACCTTCTTACTTCTTTGTAATTTTGTACTTATATATGCTTAAAAGTTTTATTTATAATTTATTTTCACTAAATTAAGTTTAAATTATTCATAAACATAATACAATGTATTAAAAATGAATAGAAATTTGTGCAACATCATTAATAAAAGATATATAAAGAATTACAAAAAAAATTGATTTATTTTCAATTTGTGAATTTTTCAAATCGTTTCACACCACAGCGGCCGCATTACGCATCGCAGCGGCCGCAATGACCGCAACCGCAATTTAAAACCCCATATATATATATATATATATATATATATATATATATATATATATATATATATATATCGGGTTGTGAGTCCGGACTAGGTCTTTAAGTGTAGGAAATACTCACATGTTATTCAGGTCTCGGCAATTCCAACTTACGTTACTCGTGGCTTCTGTGATAGGTCTGGGAATCATAACTTGCCAATAAAAATGCCCATACATGTCAGTACCACATAAGATTGCTTCATTCTCCAAGTCAAATTGGCTACTAACCAAAGTCAGTGCTGGATGGGACTAAAATGTGTTCCTTCGTCGTTTTTTTTTTCTTTTTCAGATTGGTTATCACCATCAATTGCTAAATTAGATGAGCTGCTTAAAAGTTGTTGACGTGGACCATTAAAGATTGAGGATCCTTCCATAATAGCACCAACAGGCATAAGTGTCACGGAGTGTCTTACTAGTAACATTTTTCATTTTAAAAAAGTTTAAAGAATTTTTTGGTCCCTGCAAAGTAGGGGTGTTTAAAAATACGTCCCTGTAAAATTTTTTGTTGGGTTTTGGTTCCTATAAGTTCAGATTTTTTTATTTGATTCCCACCATTAGCTTCCGGCGTTAATTGGCTGACGTGTCTGACAGTGTGCCACATCAGCAGGGTCATTTCACCTGACAGTGATGACGTGGCTGCCACGTCACCTGCCACGTTATTAATTTTAAAAAATTCGAATAATTTTTTTTAAAAAATTGTAACCTAAAAAATAACAAATATTAAAATAAAAAACAAATTTTCAATTGATTTTTTTCCGTTTAATTAGCTAAAAAAGGGGATATCAAGGGTCAGATTAGGGTTCATACATAAAATTAAAAGGGGAAACTTCTAAATCTGAAGCAACATTTGGGTTCTTCTTCTTGTCCCTCTTTGCCTCTGTCTTCGTCACTCTGTTCGTGGTGGGGCTGTGCTTTTCGTCTTCATGGTGGGGGTGGTTGCTTCGGCTAGCGATGCGTGCGAATAACGACGAAGTTGAATACAGGTGAGTGGTCCCTCTTCTTCGAATGTTGAGTTTTGTAATGTGGTTGGGGTTATGTTCTTTTTCTTCTTCATTGTTTAATCCTTCTGAATGTTGGGGGGACCATTTGCAGGTGACGTCTGCCACATCATCACTGTCAGGTGACATGGCACTGCTGACGTGGCACACCGTCAGCCACGTCAGCCAGTTAATGCGGAAGCTAACGGTGGGGGCGAAATACAAAAAATATGAACTTATATGGATCAAAACCCAACAAAAAAATTTACAGGGACGTATTTCAAAACACTCATACTTTTTAGGGACCAAAAAATTCATTAAACCTTTTAAAAAAATACGCTTGATACCAAATCCTTAAACTCGTAAGTTTACTCTCACATGATCATTTAGATAGAAAAATCATTTCTACCAATGACATTTCTTGGGGTAATCCTTCTAAATTCTCCCAGAAGTTAATCTTCTGATGCTTATCTCACCCTACTTTGAGTGCATACAAACTAATAACATTAAAAGTATCTTATTCCGATACAAATTTTAAAGCTGTGACCTTATCTCAAATCCTTCTAAATTCCACTATATTAATCTTGTTTTACCCTAAAAAAAGTTATTTTGAAATTTATCTAACATGTTTGGCAAATTAAGCTTGAAGTGTATAAAAAAAACTTAATAAAAGCTAAAAGTATAAGCTTATTTGGAAAAAACTTTTGATTATTTTGAAACCAGTCACATTTCCTCGTTTTACCAATGTATAAATAACTATCGAACAAATACTATTATTCTATCAACTTCATACATTTTTTTAGTAATTTAGTATATAAAAGTGAATTTTTACACAATGCAAACAAAATAGAGATTATCTTAAGGGTTAAACATGTTTTTAATACTTATACAATTTGTCAATTTGTAAAATTTGATTTTGGTCCCTATACAAACTTTATTCGTTTTTAGTCCCTACATTTAATAAAAGTAGTGGGATTTTATTCCCTCACAAGGGATTAAAACACACAATTTGTATATTTATTAGGGACAAAAAAGGAATAATTTTTTTATAGGGACCAAAATCAAATTTTATCAATTTTATAGGGATAAAAAACATATTTAACCCTTATCTTAAGATAACTTTTCAGCAAACATACACAAACAAAAATTAATTATGATTATAATCCATCTTTACAATTTGAAATAGTTTAATTCTTGCAAGCATGTAAAATTAACCATCCTCTTGACCATGGTGTCAACTATTACCATTGATTTACTTATAAGTGTGTTAATATTCTAAGCTGCCTATCAAATCTTACTCTTATGAGATAGCTGCTTTCGCTTTATCCGTTAAAAAAATTTGAGAACATTTACATGTTTTTCATTACATTTAGGCATCGATTTAGTGGCTCTTATGAATTTGACACTATACTCAAACTATGGGTGTGGATTGGATTGGATTGGATCGATTTTGAGTTAAAAAGTCATTCGATCCAATGATGAAAACAACATGTGATTTAAATTGAATCGATTTGCTTCCTTAAAAAAATCTGATCCAATCCAATCTAATCCAATCAAATGCGGTTTGGATTGGATTAGATTGGATAATTCGGTTTTTGTCATACTTAGTTTTTTTCTTAAGTCAATTGTCCTTTTTACTTATTTAATAGTAGACAAAAGATAATCTTTATTTAAGTGAGCTAATTTAGCGTACCCGATACTTATTTTAACATCTTTTTATATTAGAACAATAGAACCTTTATGAAAAACATCAACTATTTGTTCCTTATTAACCATTATTTGATTTGATAACGAGTGAGGAAAATTTTTGACAAAATTTTAATTTGGGAGTTTGAGAGAAAATAATTATTGATATTTTTTACCACGTTCTTTTATGTTAAATGTTCTTTTATGTTAATTCTCTATATTTACTCTTACTTATCCTATTTTTTCCTTGAATTGGCTACAAATAAATTGTAGCTAATTATTTTTTAAATTTACTTAATTGATTTCATATTTTTTATGTTTACTCAATCAAGTATGTATATGTTATGCACCAAAACTTTAAGCAAACTGTAACTTCAAAACATTAATATTTATTCTAAATAGTATCATGTGTCATTCAAACAAAAATATTAAAGAGAATGAGGAACATGAAAATATGAAAAACAACGTTCAAGCATAAGTAATACTATAATTTAAAAAATAATAGTATATGTAAATAAAAGATTGATTTGAATTGGATTTCACTAGGGGGTCCAATATCCGATCCAATCCAATGAAAAAAAAGCGGTTTTTTAGGTTTTCGGTTTGTTCGATTTTCGATTCAATTTTTACGGTTTGAATCGGTTTGGATCGGTTGATGAACACCCCTAACTCAAACCATGACCTAATATTAACACGACCAAATCATTTATCCATTTCAACGATTTGGCAAAGATTTGTAACAGTTGTCAACTGCCTAACACAATCCTTTTTTTTTTTTTTTCTGGCCGTGGTAACAACTACTATAACATAACATAAAAACAATTAACAATATATCGTTGGATCAAACCCTTTTGCATATTAAATAGAACTATTAAAAACCTCTAAAGTTAATATATAGACATTTAACTGTTATGCAAAAAGAATGATAAGTCCAAAGTATTATTCTCTCTTTCAATGCTTTCTTTCCGCATGCCACTTGTATATTGGTCTACTGGTTGGACAAATGAGCTCTTCTTCGCGTGGTTTGTGTTTCTGACCCTTTTTCTGATCATAAATGGAATATCCTTTATGAGCATTCTAAAATTGTTAAGACTCAAACAGGTTTTCAACAAGACAATGCAAAATGTCAACACCTGCAACCCACTATGGTAATGCTTCAATATGGTCCAGTAGCAGATGACTGGTCGCAATTAATCTGACCACGATAGTTATTCATCAGTCCTTTGTTCTTCTCTTTCTCTTTCTCCATTCTGGGCTAAAATATTAATGATCCCTTCTGAAATAAAACCACAGTTCTCAAAACTTCACGTCTCTGTGCGTTGTTAGTTGTAACTAAAAAATCGATGTTGCTAAGGAATGTCATAAGGATATTGGTTAAGGAACTTACAAAAGAAAAATCCGTATTAAGAAACTAGGTGTCACACTCTTCGAAATACTAAATACACACTTTTTCATATAAATGTTTATTTTTTTAATTTCTTCAACAATAAACTAAGGATACTTGTTAGCGTTATCCCTAAAAAAAATACACGATGATACACGCAAACATATGATGTTAAACTCTCTAAACATTGTTTTCTGAATAGGGGGTGATTGCTTTTGAGGTTTCAGAGCAAAAGGTCAGTCTGCTGAAAAATATCCTAGACGGAACTATATTGAAAGAACTGTGTTTTCGTTGTCAAAGAAATCAACTACACAAATTTTCGTAAGTAATGGTGTTGACCAATCATTCCCATGAACCCACGGGAAGAGGATGCATATGAAAAGAAGGTTTCGTCTAAGTTGTACCAGCATTTTTGTTGGTGCAATCTTGTTCCATGTTGACTACCCAATGAGGTGTTCTCATTTAACACATCAGCAAAAGTAGTCAACTTAATACAATACTTGTATTTATACCGTATTTCTTTGTATTTTTTTTTACAACTAAATAATGTACAGAGGATTCAGTCAAGAACGAAACCGAGGGGCATTTATCGACAAAATTTGTGTGGTCGTCTGAATCTATGACCGTTTCTCGACAGAGGGTTCGTATTGGTTCTTTATTCTCCTCTCGATTCAGACGTCGAAATTTCTATGGTCGTTCTTAATCGTCCTCTCGATTAACACCGAAGTTTCTTTGTTAAAATTAACACCGAAGTTCATTAATGGCGGCGACAATGGCAGATGAAAACTTGTAGGGAAGGTGATGACATGGTGTACTTGGTCATATTTGGTGTTGGCTTGAAGTCTGTACAGGTAGGAAAGATGATGTCTTGGTCGAATAAGTTATAGTAGTAGTCACAATGATGGATTCTTCACTGGTTCGCCATGGTTTTGTGTTTCTTGATAGTTCGGCCATGGAAAGCTTCAATTTGCAGAACTTGGGTCTTATGGTCGGGTAGGGTAGACAATGAATATAAATGGTTCTGGGTCGTCGGTGTTGGGCCATTATGCGTTGTGGAATGTAATATCAACGATTTGGTTGATTTAAATTGTTTATAGAGAACATTTTTCACTGGTTACTGACATTGGTCTAGTGGTAAACAACAGTTTCACCAACACCTAGGTTGCTGGTTCGATTCCCACGAAGCAGCTTGACATTTTTTTACTTACGATTTATTTTAGCAAAATAGTCGTAAACTTGTAAAAACCAAAAATGGGAAATGGTTGGAGATCGAACCAAGCCCAGTTTAAATGTATCAACGCATGCCAACCACCGCACCACTAGTCATAGACGTGTCGATGAATATCATTTTTAACATTTTGAAGGTTAGACAAGTAGCAACTTTTGGTTCACCCCCAACCTCTAGTCGGGTCAAAAAGTCCCAAACACAAACAAACGGGTCCGTGTGACCCGATACCATTTTTGGTCGTTTTCTTGGGCATTTCGGAACATTTTACAATAGTTTTTGATTGGGGATAGTTATTTGACGATTCAGGATAAAAAGGATGTAATTTTTACGCTCAAAATATGTCACAAATTGAATCTGAAATGCTTCGTGCGTGTTCAAATCCGAGCACAGGGACGAGTCCAGTGTTGAGCACACAAAGTGGGATTCAGCTCGCAACAGAGGGGACCAATCATCGGTGTTAAGCTCGTGAAAATAGGGAAGAGCCAAAGAGTAAGTGTTGACTCAGATGCCATGGAAAGTTGAGAGGGGAATCAACAATTTGGGTGTTAGGAAATAGGAATGAACACTCTGCTTGAAAAGATGGAATTATTTTGTATAAATGTTACATTTACAAAGAACTTTTCACAAATACATACGGGATGTCGCAAATACTCAATACACCCTGTTTGACTGGATAAAAAATTAAGAATAAATGAGCGTCTAGCTGGCAATATTATTGGTCCAGGTTGCTCAGTCAAACAAGAACAATGGTGCACCGGTTTTGCTGCTGATGTACCGTAGAAGGCACTTGAAAGGAATACTATGACTCTACCTGGTATGTAATTAGTGAGATATAGCTAATATGCAGGGACATTGTTCTGGTTTTATTGCAACCGGAACTGATATGGGATGGGATTTGTATCTAACGAAACATTGGGTTGTAAATGCTTAACTACATCTTGTACTGCACTATATAAATACAAATATACTTTGCTGATAATAAAATTTTTTTACTATGACTCAACCAAAACATTACTGTAAAAACATTCTAATAATGTTGCCATTTACTATGGTTAAGATATTTACGTAAATTAACAATCTTAAAGTGCATTAAGGAGATCAAATAAATTATTTGGTGTTGACATTGTTTAATAAAATGTTTAATCTCACAGAAAACATGAAAGAAACCAATTAAGTCTTTAAAGCCTAATGTAGGGCATGTGAACGTAAACCAAAAGTGGAAAGCCACTTGTTGGTAAAAGTCATTTTTTTTTGGCTAAAAGATGAAAGAAGATAGACAATGAATTGTTGGAGGTTGAAGAATATTTACACCAGCACTTGCTGAAGTTCTCTATAAATAGAGACTTTAGAAGTTCATTTTCTGCATCCCAGCCAAGAGAGTGAGAGAGAGAAAAAATATATAGAGAAAGATAGTTTCTCCTGTGAGATTTTTCCTTGTGTGTATTCTCCTATATTCAAGAAAGGGTGTTATTGTTCTTTCCCTGTAGTTAGAGAGAGGTATTGTAATTTCTTTCACTTTAGTGAAAATCCTTTTATTCTTGCTCCGTGGTTTTTCCCTTATTTGTTGAGGGTTTTCCACGTAAATATTGTGTATTCAGTTCCTTTTTTCTCATCTCTTATTTTAGCTGCGTGATATTATTCCGCCACTCTGGTACCAAAAGTGGTATCAAAGGCATTGGTTCGTGGTCACTATTCCACTGTAGCAAAATAATATGGTACCGGGTTCATAAGAAAATTCTTAGTATGCTATGTGGTTGCAGTATCGTCTCATCTTCCACATCAGAAAAGAATTATTCTTGTTGCTGGAAATAAAGTGTGGTAGCGTGAAAGTGCATGTCTAGGAAAGTTCTGGTAGTGACCACCTCTCTTTCCTGGAAACTTATCCGGTGTACTATTTAAGGACAGTCACTGTTCCAGTATACAGTACTGTTCACGAGAGTAATTTGGTGTAAAACCATGGCAGCAAAATTTGAGATTGAGAAGTTCAATGGGAGTGATTTCTCCCTGTGGAAATTGAAGATAAGGGCAGTTCCGAGGAAGGATAATTGCCTAGATGCAATGCAATTGACGGTAGACCCTCGGATATCGCTGATCAAAAGTGGAAAGAGATGGATGACAACGCTGTTGCCAATTTGCACCTAGCAATGGCAGACTCAGTATTGTCAAGTATTGCAGAAAAGAAGACTGCAAAGGAGATCTGGGATACTCTTATTAAATTGTATGAGGTCAAATCTTTTCACACCAGAATATTCTTAAAGAGGAGGCTCTACACTTCATATGAGTGAATCCACGTCGGTGACGAATCACATCAACACTTTAAATACGCTATTTTCTCATCTCACATCATCAGATTTCAAAATAGCAGAAAATGAATGTGCAGAACTTCTACTTCAGAGTCTACCAGATTCATATGATCAACTCATCATCAACATCACAAATAATAATGTTATTGATTCTCTGCGCTTTGATGATATTGCCGGTTCTATTCTTGAAGAAGAGTCCAGACACAAGAATAAGGAAGAAATGTTATAAAGTTCAAAGCAAGCAAAGGCGTTAACGGTGACGAGAGGTTGATCAATGGAGCATGGTTCTAGTGGGAGTCAAGATCATGGTAGATCAATATCTCGAAGAAGGAAAAATCTTAAATGCTACAATTATGGCATGAGAAGGAACTTGAAGAAGTAGTGTTGGCATAACAAGAAGAATGGATAGAAAACTTCTAAAGCAGCAACATCTCAAGGATGTGTTGCAAGTACCTCAGATGATGGAGAAATCCTATATAGCGAACATCAACCATTTCTAGAGGTGGAAAACAACTCAATAATGTCTGCATAATGGATACGTGCACGACATGGCACATAACTCCACATCGAGATTGGTTTTGCACTTATGAGCCTATCTCAAAAGGATCTGTGTTCATGGGAAATGATTATGCCTTAGAAATTGATGGAGTCGATACTGTCAGATTAAATATGCATGATGGTACTGTTCGCAAAATACAAGGGGTACGACATGTGAAGGGATTGAAGAAGAACTTATTGTCCATTGGGAAATTGGATGACCTCGGGTGTAAGATCCATACTGAAGGTGGGATTTTAAAAGTAGTGAAAGGCAATCTTGTGGTAATGAAAGCAGAGAAGATCATAAGTAATGTATACATGCTTTTGGGAGATATATTGGAAAAGGCAGATGCATCAGTTGCAGCAGCGAGCCAAGAAAGAACAACAATGATGTGGTATCGCAGACTAGGCCATATGTGAGAATGTGGTTTGAAAGTCCTTGCGAACGCAACCTCCTGCTCGGACTCAAGACGGTGAATTTACCTTTCTTTGAGCACCGTGTGATGAGTAAGCAGCATAGATTGAAGTTTGCTAGAGCAACTAGTAAAAGCTAACACATACTGGACTTGATCCATTCTGATGTGTGGGAGTCACCGGAAATATCTCTTGGAGGATCAAAATATTTTGTGTCATTCATTGAGGACTATTCCAAAAGATTATGTTTGTACCCAATCAAGAAGAAGTCATATGTGTTTCTAGTATTCAAGAGTTCAAAGCACAAGCAGAGCTTGAAACTGGGAAAAGAATTAAGTGCTTCAGGACATATAATGGAGGAGAATATGTAGATGGAGATTTTCTGGTATTTTGAAAACAAGAGGGTATTGTAAGACAATTCACAGTTGTACATACACCTCAGCAGAATGGTGTAGCGGAGCGGATGAACAAAACTCTCCTAGATAGAACAAGAGCCATGCTAAGAACAACAGAAGTGGCCAAATCTTTCTGAGCAGAAGCAGTTAAAATTGTATGTTATGTGATAAATTGATCAACATCAACAACGATTGGTTTAAAGACACCAATGGAGATGTGGAAAGGAAAGCCAGTTGATTATTCTTCTATGCATGTATTCGAATGTCCTGTGTACGTGATGTACAACTCCCAAGAAAGAACAAAGTTGGATCCAAAATTCAGGAAATGTATATATTTGGGGTATGCTGACAATATGAAGGGGTATCTCCTGTGGGATCCCATTGCCTGCAAGCTTGTTGTTAGCAGAGATGTGATATTGGCAGAAAATGAGCTGCAAAGGGGGCAAGAAAATGACAGCACTACAAAAGAGACTACTACAGTCCAGATTGATGAGATGTCTGTAGAAGATGATTCTTCTGAGACAGAACCAGAGCATGAGGTACGAGTACCAGATGAGGCCAATGATACAGAAGTTCGGCGACCGTCACGACAAACAAGAACACCATCATGGCACTCAGACTATGTTATGGCAAGTCACAATGCATATTGTCTTCTAACAGAAGAAGGGGAGCCATCAACCTTTCAGGAGGTTGTAAGCAGTCCATATGCTTCTCGGTGGATGACAGCAATGCAAGAGGAAATGGAAGCCTTACATAGGAACAACACACGGGAACTTGTTGAACTTCCAAAGGGTCGGAAAGCCATTAGGAACAAATGGGTCTATAAGATCAAACGAGATGGCAATGATTAAGTGGAAAGGTATCATGCCAAACTGGTGGTTAAAGGATATGCTCAGAAATAAGGTATAGACTTCAACGAGATATTTTCTCCAGTTGTCAGACTTACTACGATTAGAGTAGTGTTGGCTATGTGTGCTGCATTTGATTTACATCTTGAACAGTTGGATGTAAAGACTGTTTTTCTTCTTGGATAACTTGAAGAAGAAATTTATATGCTCCAACCGGAAGGCTTTAAAGAACAAGGAAAAGAAAACTTGGTTTGTAGGGTTACTGATAAGCCTCTGGCTTATCTAGTTTTATGACTAAATGAACTAGGGTTTATGTGCCAATTAGTCGAGTTCACTCTCGTTTTCGCCCAAATTTTGCTTTGTTTTGTTCCTAAGTTGGACTTTGACTCGTTTTGCGTCTTTTGTGTAGTTTTTAGCTTATTTTGGATAGAATTATGCTTTTGGTTGCTTTTTGTGTTTTTAGGTCAATAAGTGAAGCTCCGGGAGTCAAGGAAAGCCAAGAAATAGTGGAAATTGCAATTCTGGAGACACTCGCCCCGCGAGTGTATTCTCGCCTCGCGAGACTGAAGGTCAACAAAGCAGCAAAAGTCAACATTTCTAGATCGCCCTGCGAGAGACAGATCGCCTCGCGAGAGCATGAAGACTTGGAAGTCAGAGACCATCACGGCATAGCCGTGATGAAGGTCACATCCTAGAATTGAATACTCGCCCCGCGAAAGGTGTCTCGCCTCGCGAGTCACTGAAGACCATGGAAGACAGAGACCATCACGGCTTAGCCGTGATGAATATCACGGCGGTGACAGATTAGGGTTTGAAGACTCGCCCCACGAATACAAGATCGCCTCGCAAAAATCCAAAATTTGAAGCGCGCCAATACTAAATTTCGCGTCGCGAGAGTAAGCTCGCCCCGCGAGCTGGCGAGAAACAGAATCCTTATTTAAAGGCTGTCTCAGATCAGGATTGGAGAGGAAGTTGTTAGCCACTGTTTAGATCAGAATAGGAGTGCGAATCCTTGTTTTTGGAGCTGCGTCTCCCTTCTCTTTTCTTTTCTTCTTTTAGTTTATTATTATGGAGATTATTGTCGATTGTTTGTGCGTCATCACGGGCATGAGGAACTAATCCCCTCGTCCGAGGGATCAATGAAGCCACCCATGGCGGCGTAGTGTTCATATGATGTATGTGTTTCTCCCCTCTTTTTAATTGATGTTTTCCGATTCTGATTTGAATGCTTGATCATATGTATTGCGTGATTAATCAGTTAAACGTGTTTGAGGTCGAACGGTGATTCGCGTTTTAGAACTTGAATCGGGATCGCAAATGTTTTCCAATTCTGAATTGATTGTGTTGATCATATGTGTTGCGTGATTAACTAGTTAACGTGTTTGAGGCCAAACGGCGAGTCGCGTTTTAGAACTTGAATTGGAATCATTAATCGAATAATGAGCACGACCGTGGATTTATTTGATTAGTGCAACCATATAGGGAACAAGGTTTAATAGAATTCGAGATTAGGGTTATGAGACCGAACAAGTAATTAATCCAATCGGCGAATACGTCCTATTGAGCACGACAGTGGATATAGGAGAAATTGGGAGTCCCGGTTGACATTAAAATTGAACTTAGGGAGGAATACATCATCACTTGGGTACTATGCATGATTGGGTAGGTGGATTTGAGACCTTGGATACTTTAATTTCTGAATTTAATCACCCTAGTTTTATTTGATTCCTTATTCGAATTGCGACCTTAATCTCTCTCTCTCACAACAGCTTTACTGCAACTTGACCAAACCTATCGAATTTCTCACGAATTGGTAGAATTGGTAGCCCAATCCTTGTGTTCGACCTCGGTAGATTCTTACCGTGTTTTTATTACTTGCGACGACCCGGTACACTTGCCGGCGTCAACAACAAGTTTTTGGCGCCGTTGCCGGGGATTGGCACAACCAATTTTCCTAATTTTTAGGAAATTTGATTGATTGGTTAAGTTGATTCTTATTTTATTTTTCTGTTATTTCGTTATTATTTTTCTCTACTTCTTTGATTCCACTTGGTCTTGCCGTGTTTTTGTATGCGAGGTACCCTTTCACAAGAGGACTTGCTATTTGATTCGGAGATCACCAAGACCGAGAAGCGCTGAAGGAAAGAAGCCAGAGAGCGAAAAGGCTTGAAGCAATTGCTATCGAGAGGATGGCCGAAGAAAATCCTCCTCCTCCTCCTCGTCGTTACAAGCCTCTTCGAGTACGATCTACCCAGCTTGGGTGATTGTGATTCGTCGATTGTGAGGGGCAACCTGAACACAGACTCCTTCAGAGTTGAAGCAAGTGTCACATTCCAGATCCGTGAGAATCAGTTTGATGGGAGTGGCAAACAGGACCCTCATAGACACATCACTCGCTTCCTTGAAGCTTGTGACCTACAGAAGACAAGAGGAGTCTCACAGGATGAGTTTCGCTTGCGACTTTTCCCTCTCTCTCTTAGGGATGTCGCTCGCGATTGGGTTGACAGCTTGGATAGGAACATCATCAGAACTTGGGAGCAAATGGCACAAAAGTTCCTCACCAAATATTTTCCTCCTCAGAAAGCGGCACAAGCAAGAATAGCCGTTACATCTTTCAGGCAGACAGAGGATGAAACATATAATGAAGCTTGGGAGAGGTACAATGGCTTATTGAGAAGATGCCCTTCAACATTCTTTGACCCCGTCTCCAAAGTTCAGTACTTCTTTAATGGGTTGAGGGAACGCTATCAGATGAACTGTGATGCCGCAGCTGGCGGTTCTTTCTCATATTTATCAGCTGAGGATGGATGGGAATTATTGGAGAAGATGTCATATAATGATTACAACCGTGGTAGGGAAAACTCAAGTGGAGTCAGTGCTGGAACAATGGAAGCCATTTTAGAGCAAGTCAAATCATTGAAGATGCAAGTGGCGGCTTTGTCAGAGAACAAGACGGCTAATGTGATACACGAGGGAATGCCTCCAGGTTGTGGTAATTGTAATGGAGTTCATGACACTCGAAACTGTCCATTCAACTTCCCTCAGGAACATGTGGACTCATGCCACAACTTTTATGACACTGTGCCCCAGAATAACTATCAGAGGAACAGACAAAATGACTACAATCAGAATCAAAATAGGGGGTACATGAGGAGAGACCATCCGGGTTTCGCTTGGAGTAATGTTAATGGTGGTCTAACCGGTCAACAACCTCCTCAGCAGAATTGGCAACAACCTCAGCAGGGTATAAGGCCGAACATTGGAATTCAGCATTGCAATACCCAGCAGGCTCTTCCAGGGCCTAGTCAGTTGCAAATAACAGATGGTGGAAGACAACCGTGGGAGCTGGCTTTTGAGAAGTTGTCAACTTTTACAGGCACAACTTTTGAGAAGATGAATGCAGCAATGGAGAAATTGTCAATCGACATAAATACGAAAGTTGACAAGTTAACAACGCATACAGGGGCTACAATTCACAATCTAGAGACACAAATGGCCCAGCTTGCAAAGCAACTTAATGAGCGTCTCCCAGGCACTTTCCCAGGTAATACCGAGAACAACCCCAAGGGACAATGCAATGTCATATCTACTAAAAGCGGAAGGGTGTTGGAACCTAACAGGGGTACAACTAGTTCTCAGGATGACAAGGCCCTGGAACAACCACACATTGAGGAAGAGCAACCTGAAAAAGAAAAGTTGGCAAGCGACAAGGCACCGGAGCAAGAGGGAAGGCTGAAACTTGTAGATGAAGAGTTCCGAAAGAAGAAGTGGGTTGAACCCCAAGACCTCCCGCCCTACATGAAGGTACCGTATCCTGAAAGATTGAAGAAGCCTCAACAGGATAAGCAATTCAATAAGTTCCTTGATGTCTTCCGAAAACTTCAGATTAACATTCCATTTGCGGAAGCCTTGGAACAGATGCCATCATATGCCCGGTTTATGAAGGATCTTCTCACCAAGAAGCAGAAATTAGTGGACGAGGAAATGGTTGCTTTGACCGAGGAGTGTAGTGCCATTCTTCAGAGAAAACTCCCTCCAAAGTTGAAGGATCCCGGTTCCTTTTCAATACCATGTACCATTGGGGAGATGACTGTAGGGAAGGCATTATGTGATCTAGGGGCAAGCATCAACTTGATGCCCCTCTCTATGATGAAGAGGTTGGGGATCCAAGAAGTTAAGGATACACGGATGTCGCTCCAACTGGCCGACCGCTCTATAAAATATCCTTATGGGGTGGTCGAAGACTTGTTAGTGAAGGTGGACAAGCTTATATTTCCGGCGGACTTTGTAGTGCTTGATATGGATGAAGACGCCGAGGTTCCTCTCATATTGGGTAGGCCCTTCTTGGCCACTGGGGGTGCTTTGATAGATGTGCGTCAAGGGAAACTCACTCTAAGGGTGCAAGATGATGAGGTAGTCTTCAATCTCTTTGAAGCAATGAAGCACCCTGCAGAGAGGACGGAAGTGTATCGATTGGATATGGTGGATCCAACTGCCAAGGCAAGGGCAACTAGGGAAGCCCATGGTTCTTCACTTGCAAAAGTGTCGGTAAAATCCCATGATGGGGACAGTGAGGAAAAAGGCCCTTCGGGGGATGAAGTCTACCTTGAGTGGCTACGAGACATGGAACCCATACCGAGTCTCCCAAGGGAAGAATGTGCAAGGAAAGAACTCAGCAGCAAGGGCAAGAAAAAGAAGGGTAAAGCACCAAGGTTGAAAGGTGGCACAACCGTGGTGGTCAATGCAAACAATGAGTTGATCCCAAAAAAGACCATCACGGGGTGGAGAGTTCGTGCTGATTATAGAAGGATGCTGGACTTAAATGAGTTGTCCGGGAACAGTAGGAGAGCTTATGAAAGGGCAAGAGCCTACAGAATACGGACTGAGGCATGGAATGGCAAGCAAGATCTACATCCGGATTAACCCTTAGGGGTGACTTGAGTCAGGCTCGGGACCTTAAATAAGCGCTACTTAGGAGTCAACCCAAGCTAGGTATCTTTTGGTTTTAGTTTCTGTCATTTTCACATATATATATATATATAAAAAAAAAAAGCTTGATTCGCCACGCGAATCCACATTGGCCGCGCGAGACAGAAACCCTGAATCTCTGGGGTTGCTTACTTTTCTGTCTCGCGTCGCGAGGTCTACTTTCGCCTCGCGATTCTGGGCATCAGCATCTGTGGGAATTCCAGATTCGCCCCGCGAGATACTACTCGCCTCGCTATTCTGGAAAGTGTGAATAACAATTTTCCAGATTCGCCTCGCGAGTTATCTCTCGCCTCGCGAATCTGCACTTAAGGTCTTAAATTGCAGGAGTTCTTCCAGGATGCTATGCAACAGAAGGGAGGCCGTGAGACCAATATTGATGAGGAGGCAACCATGGAAATTTGATCAGGGAGTATTCTCTCCTCTCCTCACTCTTGTTTGTTTTTGTTTTTGAGTTTTGTTTTGTTTTTGCTTGTCACTCTTGAATAATTTGAGAAGATCAAGAGTTGTTGTATGAATGTCGTGTCGGCAAGCTTGTTGGTTTCTAATTAAATTGAGCACAGATTGCATGAATTATTTTGATCATTGATGATTTCCCCTAGGTTCTGAAAGTAGAAAAGTTGATCCCCACTTAAAAATTGAAAATTGAACTTTGAGATTTATTGTGATTACTTGATTTATGATAAGTTTGGGGTGAGGGGGTGCACACACTAGGAATCGTATCTCGGTCAAACAATTTGCAAACTGTCCAGGTGAGGATTTGAGCCTCCAACTTTGTTTTTGATTGTGTGAATCACTGTTAAGTTGCACTTCCCCGGATTTGCTTGAATCTCTATATGGTTTGCATGTTTATATGTTGCATCAAATGATTTAGGCAATTTTCTTTGAATTAACTACTTGGCCATAAATTGAACCAACCTTGATGAATGATCCCTAGTTAGCCACATTGAGCCTTGAAGCCTATTGTTCTTGATAACCTTACATCACAAGCCATTAACTCAGAAAAACCATGATTTTCCCCTATCCTAGGATTTAGGAGAGTATGGAATTTTAGCTTTGTGAGTGTTGTTGTGGAACTAAGTTTGGGGTGGCTACAGGTTCATGAATCATAGTTGAGAAAAAGAAAAATAAAGGTTGAAACTCAAGGCAATAAAATATATATATATATATATATATATATATATATTCAAAATAAATTGCCAAAAGAAAAGGGGCAAAATCAAGAGATTAGCAAGGAAAAAGGCTGTAGTCACCCGAGACAAAAAGAAAAATGAAAAAAGGAATTTGAGTGGAATACGTGTAAAAAGGTTCATGCTCTCTTAGTTCCTAGGGACTTAAGCCTAAATATCCTTCATTATCCTACCCTCAGCCAGGCCCCATTACAACCTTTAAAAGACCTTCTGATGTTGCATGCATGTTTTCGTGGGAACCATTTTTGAGATGGAAATCAAATTCATGGGAAGTGCTCTTGATAAGTGAAATTGAGTGAAAAAGTTGAAAGCCTAGACGAATTTGAGCGAATGAGTGAAATTTTACATACCCTTGTGAGGAAGGCAATTGTTTGAAATTGGTGATCTTCCTTTGTGTGTATCTTTGATCCTCAATTTAGAGTAATGATGGCATGAATGATAAATTCTCAATTGTTTAAAGTAGATGAATGTGGGGATTACATTGATGCAAAGGGGGGGAGATCATTGGAGAAAAACTGTTTTGAGTGCATGAAATTTGTGCGAAATCGATTGGTTCCATTAGGCTTGCCAAGTCTTGAGTCGTTTTTGAGTTTTAAGCTTGCTTGGGGACAAACAAGGTTTAAGTTTGGGGTGTTTTGATAAGCCTCTGGCTTATCTAGTTTTATGACTAGATGAACTAGGGTTTATGTGCCAATTAGTCGAGTTCACTCTCGTTTTCGCCCAAATTTTGCCTTGTTTTGTTCCTAAGTTGGACTTTGACTCGTTTTGCGTCTTTTGTGTAGTTTTTAGCTTATTTTGGATAGAATTATGCTTTTGGTTGCTTTTTGTGTTTTTAGGTCAATAAGTGAAGCTCCGGGAGTCAAGGAAAGCCAAGAAATAGTGGAAATTGCAATTCTGGAGACACTCGCCCCGCGAGTGTATTCTCGCCTCGCGAGACTGAAGGTCAACAAAGCAGCAAAAGTCAACATTTCTGGATCGCCCCGCGAGAGACAGATCGCCTCGCGAGAGCATGAAGACTTGGAAGTCAGAGACCATCACGGCATAGCCGTGATGAAGGTCACAGCCTAGAATTGAATACTCGCCCCGCGAAAGGTGTCTCGCCTCGCGAGTCCCTGAAGACCATGGAAGACAGAGACCATCACGGCTTAGCCGTGATGAATATCACGGCGGTGACAGATTAGGGTTTGAAGACTCGCCCCGCGAATACAAGATCGCCTCGCGAAAATCCAAAATTTGAAGCGCGCCAATACTAAATTTCGTGTCGCGAGAGTAAGCTCGCCCCGCGAGCTGGCGAGAAACAGAATCCTTATTTAAAGGCTGTCTCAGATCAGGATTGGAGAGGAAGTTGTTAGCCACTGTTTAGATCAGAATAGGAGTGCGAATCCTTGTTTTTGGAGCTGCGTCTCCCTTCTCTTTTCTTTTCTTCTTTTAGTTTATTATTATGGAGATTATTGCCGATTGTTTGTGCGTCATCACGGGCATGAGGAACTAATCCCCTCGTCCGAGGGATCAATGAAGCCACCCATGGCGGCGTAGTGTTCATATGATGTATGTGTTTCTCCCCTCTTTTTAATTGATGTTTTCCGATTCTGATTTGAATGCTTGATCATATGTATTGCGTGATTAATCAGTTAAACGTGTTTGAGGCCGAACGGCGATTCGCGTTTTAGAACTTGGATCGGGATCGCAAATGTTTTCCAATTCTAAATTGATTGTGTTGATCATATGTGTTGCGTGATTAACTAGTTAACGTGTTTGAGGCCAAACGGCGAGTCGCGTTTTAGAACTTGAATTGGAATCATTAATCGAATAATGAGCACGACGTGGATTTATTTGATTAGTGCAACCATATAGGGAACAAGGTTTAATAGAATTCGAGATTAGGGTTATGAGACCGAACAAGTAATTAATCCAATCGGCGAATACGTCCTATTGAGCACGATAGTGGATATAGGAGAAATTGGGAGTCCCTGTTGACATTAAAATTGAACTTAGGGAGGAATACATCATCACTTGGGTACTATGCATGATTGGGTAGGTGGATTTGAGACCTTGGATACTTTAATTTCTGAATTTAATCACCCTAGTTTTATTTGATTCCTTATTCAAATTGTGACCTTAATCTCTCTCTCTCACAACAGCTTTTCTGCAACTTGACCAAACCTATCGAATTTCTCACGAATTGGTAGAATTGGTAGCCCAATCCTTGTGTTCGACCTCGGTAGATTCTTACCGTGTTTTTATTACTTGCGACGACCCGGTACACTTGCCGGTGTCAACAACAGTTACCAAATCACTGTACGGTCTAAAGCAGGCACCCAAATGTTGGTACAAGAGATTTGATTCCTTCATTATTAGCCTTGGATACAACAGACTAAGTTCAGACCATTGTACATACTACAAGAGGTTTGATGGTAATGATTTCATCATTTTACTGTTACATGTGGATGACATGTTGGTGGTAGGCGCCAACAAAGATCGAGTCCAAGAATTGAAGGCACAATTGACTAGGGAGTTTGATATGAAGGACTTGGGACCCGCAAACAATATTTTAGGGATGCAAATTCACCGAGACAAAAGATAGGAAGATTTGGCTTTTTCAAAAGAATTATCTAAGGAAGGTCTTGTAGTGCTTCAACATGCAAGATTATGAGCCAATTGCTACCCCACTACCTGTTAGTTATAAATTATCATCAGGTATGAGCCCTAGCAGTGAAGCGGGGAGGATGGAAATGTCTCGAGTATCGTATGCATCAGTGGTGGGAAGCCTTTGTTAAGTCTCTAAAATGTCTGTTGTGCATTTCCCTGAGTTTTAAATGAAAACTAAACATTGGATAATGATTTAATTAACCTACTTATTGGTTGCTAACCTGTCTACTTAGTGTGTAGATCAAAATAGTAAGACTCACATGTCTGCCCACATAAATGACAACCTGTCTGGATAAGCAACAAGTCAACCTGTCTGCTAACCAGGATTATTTACTTGCTTCAAGAAAAGTCTCAACCTTTCTTCTGATAAGTCCTTACACTTATCTAAGGTTTCTCGATGAAGAACCAAAGACCAATCAAACTTTTGGAAGCTGTCCCCTCATATGTAAGACTGTGAAGGTCTCTCTCACTTCATCTCATGCTTATCAAGAAAAATCAGAAGTCATTCTCACAAGCAACCTACGAAATCAGAAGTGAAGTCCAGTTAAAGAATGTTTCCAACATGCTTTAATCCCTAGTACTCCTGGTTATTACACAAAAAGGGAAATGTACTCAGCAAAGTACAAAAAGCACTTTGCACAACTCTGATATGGCTACTACACGATGCATAAAGCCATGACTCTTCATGTTAGAGTACAACCAACGTTCTTATTGCATTAATGGCTGCCCAGAATGACTTTATTGCATTCAATGAAGTTCTGCTTGACGCCCACAACTGAAGGAATGTCTCTAACGGATCTTAAATGCTTGAAGGCTATAAATACAAAAGTCATTAAAGATGAAGATATATAGAGGACTCACAACATTAAAAGAGTCATTACTCTGTGCATTTATTTCTTCATTCTTTCAATCTGTATTCTTCAATCATTTGAAGTTATTACATAGTCTTTCCTAAGATGACATTTTAAACCACTCTCTGAGTGTTAGTGAAAGAACTATCTGTCTGATTGTACTTGTTACAAACAAACTTCTCCACCAAACTTGAGTGAGCCTGAAGAGGCTGGGTGTGTAAAGAATACTTGTTTTTGAGCCTGAAGAGGCTAGGTGTGTAAAGAATACTTGTCTTTGAGCTTGAAGAGGCTAGGTGTGCAAACAATACTTGGAGTCTATAGCATGATCAGTTATAGTGGATAAAACTTGGTGCTGCCAAGGACTGGACGTAGCTCTTTGTGTTGAAGAGTGAACCAGGATAAATAGTTGTGTTAATCTCTCTTCCCTTAAACTCTTTAGTTGCTTTGATTATTATATCTTCTTTGTAACTAAGGGGTTAAAGTGTGATCTTTAAATCAGTTTTCAAGTTGGGTGCTTGCTTGCTTCTCTGTTGAAATCTCATCAGACAGGTAACCTGTCTGTACTGAGTTTTTCTCACTCGTCTGAATGCAGCTTCTGTATGCGAAAAGTTTTCAACATTGTTTTAAATTTTGATAAACACAATTCAACCCCCCTTCTCGTGTTTATAACTGTCTATTTCAGTTGGTATCAGGGTTCAGCCTCTGGGTTGAGCATCTAACAGTGTATAGTTAAAGGTCCTGAAGAATAGACATGACTGCTGGAGCTAGTTCAAGTGGAAGTCACCAGACTGAGGATGCTTCCCTAACCAGACCTCCATTCTTCAATGGAGAAAACTACAACTATTGGAAAGATAGATTTCAATGGTTCATTCTATCTACAAACTCTGATCTCTGGGATGTCATTACTGATGGTCTATTTATTCCTAAAAATGAGGACAACACTGACAAGCCAAAAGCTCAGTTGACCCCTGCAGAAAAGACAAAATAGGAGCTGAACCCCAAAGCCAGATACAACATCATTTGTGCTCTCAGTCTTGAAGAATTTGAGAAAGTTTGTGCATGTGATTCTGCTAAAGAAGTATGGGATACTTTAGCTGTCACACATGAAGGAATAGCCAAAGTTAAAGAAATCGAAAATTTTCATACTTGTCAGAAAGTATGAACTATTTGTCAAAGAGGAAGGAGAATATGTTGCTCAGATGATAGGAAGATTCCAAACTATCATCAATGGTCTAAAATCTCTTGGCAAAATTTGCACTAATGCTAAGAAGGTTGGAAAGATTCTGAGAAGTCTACCTAAGCAGTGGAGACCTTTGGTCGCTGCTATCTCTCAAGCAAAGGATCTCGCTACCTTGACTATGGATGAACTTCTTGGAACACTCACTGTTCATGAGCAAGAACTTGGATATGAAGTTACAATAAGGAAATTCAAGTCAATTGATCTGAAGGATGATCAAAAGTCAGCAAAAGCCTCCAAGGCTCTGAAGGCAGACGAGTCATCCAGTGATGATGACCTGTCTGAAACGAGGATTTTGAAAGTGACAAAGAATTGTCTCTCCTAACCAGGAAGATAAAGCTTCTCTTACAGAAAAAATAAGTTCAGAAAGGATAAGCCATTCAGAAGGTTTAACAAGGACAAGAACTTCAAAGAATCGACCTCAGCAGACAAGAGTTCGATTGTTTGCTATAAGTGCAAGAAGCCTGGTCACATCAAAGTTGAATGTCCTCAACTCAAGAAAGCCCCTTTTAAGAAGTTCTTCAAAAAGAAGAAGAAAGGAATGATGGCTACTTGGGAAGACTTGGAGTCAACATCATCTGATGTAGAAATAGAGGAGGAAGCTAATCTCTGTTTGATGGCCAACACTGACTCAGATTCAGATGATGAGGTACATCCTGACTATGAAGAATTACTTGATGCCTATGAGGAGTTGCTGGAGGAATCCAACTGCTTATCTAAGGCCTTCAAATCCCTTAAGAGAGAGTATGTAAAGCTCATCAATGAGCATAAGCATAAATCTCAAGAGTATGAGAAGCTGGCCCAAGAGAACAGTGAGCTGAATACGGAAAAGTATGATGAAGCTAAGATCTCAAGTGAAACATCACAATCTGAAGAAGTTGAAAAACTTCAACAGAAAGTGGAAGAGCTTACTTCTGATCTTTCCAAATTTGTTAATGGTAGAGATAATCTGACTAAGCTGCTTGGTTGTCAGAGGTACTCCCTTAACAAAGAAGGTATTGGATATGTCCATCAGACACATCATAAAGTATCAACTAAAACTTCAAATGTATCTGTTAAGTTAACAATAATTAAATCCATACTTGTCTGTAACTTCTGTGGAAGAACTGAACATGTTATGTCTAAGTGTATCCCTAAGAAGAGAAGGAAGTCTTCACAGACTCCTAGAACTAACAGAAAAGGACCCAGAAAACTATGGGTACCTAAAGATCAAATAATTTCTGTTGCATATGTCCTTAATAGGACAAAGAAAACACCACTGCTGGTACTTGGGCAGTGGTTGCTCGTGACACATGACAGGAGAAAGGTCTATGTTCCTAGACCTCCAACTTAAGAAAGGAGGACATGTTGTCTTTGGAGGCAATTAGAAAGGGAAAGTTATAGGCATTGGTACTATTGGTGGTAAACCTCTTCTTCCCTCTATATCTAATGTTCTTATGGTTGAAGGATTAAGACACAATTTGCTTAGCATAAGTCAATTATGTGACAGTGGATTTGATGTCTCTTTTATCAAGGATTTATGCATAGTTAAAGACTGTAGTGGCAGAACCCTATTTTTAGCTAAAAGGCAAGAAAATCTGTATAAGATTGAACTGACTGATCTCCCAGATCAAAGTGTAACCCGTCTGATGTCTAAGGAGGATGAAAGATGGTTATGGCATAAGAAACCAGGACATGCTAGTATGAAACTAATTTCCAAATTGAAAAAGGATAATCTTGTGAAAGGATTGCCTGATATTAGTTTTAAGAAAGATGTCTTATGTGATGCATGTCAGAGAGGTAAACAGAAAAAATCAAGTTTCAAATCTAAAAGCCAAGTATCTACCTCTAGACCTCTTTAGTTGTTGCACATGGATCTGTTTGGACCAGTTAGTGTTGCTAGCCCAGCTGGAAGAAAATATGGATTTGTCATAGTTGATGACTATTCTAGATTTACATGGGTACTCTTCTTAACCCACAAGGATGAGTCTTTTAAGGCTTTCTCGGTATTATGCAAAAGAGTACAAAATGAACAGGGTTTCTGTATTTCTACCCTTAGAAGTGATAATGGTGGAGAATTTGAAAATGAGCAGTTTAGACAGTTATGTGAGGAGAATGGGATCTCTCACAATTTCTCATCACCTAGAACTCTTCAGTAAAATGGAGTGGTTGAGAGAAAGAACATATCTCTACAAGAGATGGCTAGATCTATGCTCAATGAGAATAATCTCCCTAAGTACTTCTGGGTAAAAGCAGTAAACACTGCATGTTATGTACAAAACAGAATACTTATTAGGCCCTTTCTAAAGAAGACTCCTTATGAATTGTGGAAAGGTAAAAGCCCCAACATATCTTATTTTCATGCATTTGGATGTGAATGCTTCATTCTGAATACTAAAGATCAACTTGTAAAGTTTGATTCAAAAGTAGATAAAGGTATCTTTGTAGGATATTCTGAAATGTCTAAAGCCTTTAGAATTTATAATTCCAGAACTTGTTATTGAAGAATCTATTCATGTTAAATTCAATGATGGATTAAAGACTGATAGGGAGCTATCAGATCTAGAAGATGAATTTGCAGGTCTTGATATAAACAAGCCAGAAAGTCAACAACCAGATCTGACCAAGAGAGGCCTTGTGTTTGAGCCTAACAGACAAGTGGAGTAGACAAGTCAGCAGACAAGCTGTTGACGGATCTGGGCAAGTATACCCAGTCGTGCAAGTAATATGGTGGTGAGACCGTTTATCGTTCCCACGAGGACTGTGCCAAGTACTAGCACGTACCGAATCGATTACTATCCAAGCGGATATTTGGATTGAAGGGAGCTCGATAATAAATACCAAGCCCAAATAAGGTTTAAACCTAAAACAAACAAAATAAAGAGAAAAGTCCTTTGTGGGTTTTTGTCGAACACTCGGAAGACAGTAAAAGGAATTCTTCAAATATAAGAACAACGCTGGGATTAGGTTCACTAAACTTCATCCCCATGCAATGACATGACTAATAAACAGTTTCCACTTCAATTATGACAATCAATCCACTAAATTACTCAAGTCCCGATTCCTCGGATGACAAGAGCCTAAATCCACTAATAGACCCTAATTCCTTAGGTGGCCTAGATTAGTGAATTCGCATTAAGATTAGGGATCATGCGTTTACTAGTAAACCTAACTCCATTCCTAGACGCAAGGGTTACTAGGTGATTGATCTCAGTCCCGGTTCTAATACGAATTTCCCAATTGCATATCAAAACACTAATCGAGTCATGGGGGTGCTAGCCACAACAAGCATTAAGTATAGACAATCAATCACTCAATAGAGAAGTAAAAACTATATTACAAAATCAAATCGGATACATGAGAATTCATAGAAGCTACACCTAACCCCCAACAATGGGGGTTTAGCTACTCATGATCATAGCTACAACCAAAGAAATATAGAAGAGAGGGAGGAAAAACTCCATGGACTCCTTGTGCCACTCTCCTTCTGACTTTTGCCTTCTTTTCTGCTCTGCTTGATCACAGCCAGGCCGTGATGGTCATCACGGCTAGGCCGTGATGGGCTCTGCCTGGGTCGTTTTCTTCACTTTTCAGGTTCTGTCTTCATCCAAGCTCCACCATGGCTATTCTGAGCATTTTTCCTTGAATTCCTGCAAAACAACACCAAGAAACCGCCTCACCCGTTCCAAGGGAAAAACTAACAAAAATCAAATAAAGTATGCCTAATCTATATGAAAAATGCATGCAAAAGTGTATATGAAACATCATGTAAAATCACACTATCAAATCACCCCAAGCTTATTCAATTGCTTGTCCTCAAGCAATCACTAAGGCCAGAAGATCAAAATAATCGAGGCATGGATAGTGAACCAAGAACCCGAGTAAACAATCCAAGTAACAGGCATTTCAAATAATTCAGCAAGAGACAATCAATTCAAGTCCAATTAGAGGCTTAGGTTCCTTAGACTCATATTCTCACTGATTTGGGCACTCTTTCTCACCTGAAGATCACCCCAAGCTTGTTCATTTGCTTGGCTCTCTTTCTACCTCACTCAAGTGTTTGGGACATAAGACAATTCGCTCCATTTTCCTCAAGGAATGAATCCTACCATAGGCTTGACTATCAACCAAATCTATACTTTATTAATGAAAACACCTAAGAATCAAGAGGTCTTTATTTGGTTGTAACGTGGCCATGGGATCAATCGTTAGGTGGGAAAATCAAGAAAAGGACATTTCAAAAGGGCTAAACCAAGTATCAAGCATTTCAAACATGACACCTTCTAAAATACCTTTTCGGGTTTCATTTCCTTTTCCACCTTTCTTCCTTTCTTTTGTTTTATTTCTCATTTCTTTTTGTCATCCCCTTCTCTATATTTTCAACTACCTTTTTACCCTTTTGTAATACTTTAGAAGGTATCCTACCAAGCATATTTATCAAAAAAAATTCGGGTACCAAGAAAAGTATTTTACTCTTTCAGGCTCAAAATTGGGCAACTAAGGGGTAGCATTTAGTCATTCAAAGCTCAGAATGCCAGAAAAATACCTAGTGCCTCAATCATTTTCAAAAAAATGTTTTAAAAAATTTCTAAGTTTCGAAACGGTTTCAAGTCAAGTTCTAGAGAAATACCATCCAAGAGGAATAACACTCTAACACAAAGAATGGGGTAGATTTAGTGAGTACCCCTTTGGCTCAAAATCTCACATTTTAGTAGTTCAAAAATCGGTGAGAAACACAAATCTACGAAACCATATGCTAATTATCAACTATCACAGATTGTCTCAAGCATTTTTATTTGTAGCCTTATCACAAGAATAAAGAAAAATGGGTTCAACAATTCACTATCAAAAATTATTTGACACTTAGTTCTCACAATTGGATACAAATTTCAGGCAAGGGGCAATCTAATCATGTGAACATGCAAAGCTATCATGCAAAACTATATGGATGCAATATGAACAAATGCAAAAATATCCCTACCTCAAGCTTAAGAACTTACATTGTCCCCAATGTAAATAGTCAAGTTGGAGAGAGGAAAGAAAAATTGGAACGACTTACCGAGGCGGTAACAGGAGCTGGTTCACATGCCTAGTCAGAAGGAATTGCATGAAAATTGGGTCACGGCCGTGATGCTTATCACGGGCAGACCGTGATGCATTCTGGTCCATAGGGGTAGCCTGTCAAGGCCGTGACCTACATCACGGCTAGGCCGTGATGCTCTCTGATCTGCAGGGTTCTTCCATCACGCCTGTGATGGGGATCACGGCTCAGCCGTGATCCTTTCTGATCTTCAACTCTGGCTCATCACGACCGTGACCAGTGTCACGGCCTGGGCGTGATGGTTACTGACTTTGTTGTCTCTGCCCTTTTTTTGCTTCTCCTTCCTCCTTTCCCTGAAACACTTAACAAACCTATTAATCTATGATATTATCCTCTTGATCTTCTCAAATTATTCAAGAGGGCAAAATCAAAAACAAAAGGAAAATGAAAAGAAAAGTTGGGATTGCCTCCCAATAAGCGCTTCTTTAACGTCACTAGCTTGACGGGCTTCTTTCAATTAACCGGGGTCGGCTGGACGCAGAAGTGCCAGAACACTTCTCTTCAATGGCACTCCTTCAAAGAGCTGGTTTTTCTTATAACGCTAACAATTGCGCTTCCGCCTTGGCCTTTTCACTCTGAGCCTTGTGACCCTTTTCTTACTTCCTCCCGACGGAGGTTTTGTTTTCACATGATGAGCAGATCCAACCTCCTCACCACTTGATGCATCATTTGTCTTGCAGAACTTCAGAGTTGCTTTCATGTTGATCTTTTCCTTTTTCTCAGGAGTAGAGGAGTGGTGCAGATGTGAAACGACTTCTTTAGCCACTATGTCCACAATATCCATGTGGAAACAGTCCTCTTCATCACTCGGTTGATGCATAGCTTCAAATACATTGAAAGTGACTTCGTCATCTTGCACTCTGAATCGCAGCTGGCCTTTTTGTACGTCTATGAAAGCACGACCAGTCGCTAGAAAAGGTCTCCCCAGTATGAGCGGAACTTCCGCATCCTCCTCCATGTCTAAAGTCACAAAGTCCGCTGGGAAGATAAACTTATCCACCTTTACCAGAACGTCTTCCAGAATACCATAAGGACGCTTGATGGATTGTTGACACGTAAATCTGGGCAAGTATACCCAGTCGTGCAAGTAATACGGTGGTGAGACCGGTTATCGTATCCACGGGGATTGGATGTCAATTACCAATTCAAAAATTCAGCAACTATCTAGACTATGAAGAGAAATCAAAACAAACAAAACAATAAAATATTTTTTGTCTTTTTGGGGACTTTTAACAAACACTTGGAGTGCAGAAAGGATATGTTGGGACTAGACTTCACCAAACCTCTACCTCATGCAATACCAGGACTATATACCTCCCATTCATGCTTCAGATATTAAAATCAATCCACTAAATCACTCAAGCCCCGATTCCTCGGATGGCAAGAGCCTAAATCCACTAATAGACCCTAATTCCTTAGATGGCCTAGATTAATGAATTCGCATTAGGATTAGGGATCACGCGATTACTAGTAAACCAAACTCCATTCCTAGACGCAAGGGTTACTAGGTGATTAAATTCAATTCCGGTTCTAATACGAATTTCCCAATTGCATACCAAAACACAAATCGAGTCATGGGGGAGCTAGCCACAACAAGCATTAAGCACAGAAAATTAATCACTAATACGAAGGCATGAACACAGAATAATCAGTCAAGACAATTACATAATAATCAGTTTGGTTACATCTAATCCCAACAAACAGGGATTAGCTACTCATAATTACAGAGAAAGCCAAACCAGAAAAGCAGTAGAGAAAGGAAGAAAGGGAGAACTCCATTGAAGCTTCCCACTGTCATCACAGCAACCCCCTAACTCAGCTCCCTCCTTAAGCAGCTCCAAGTCTCTATTTTTTTGGGTGTTTCTGGTCTCCACTAGGGTTCCCATCTCTCATCCATCTCCCCTTGTTCTGTCTGCTGCGCTCATATATATAGAGAGGCCACGCGTCACGGCCGTGATGGCCATCACGGCCAGGCCGTGACGTGTTCTGGAGTGGGCGCGCTTTCAAAATTGGATTATTGCGAGGCGAGATGAAGATTCGCGACGCGAGACTTAAATTTCTAGTCCGTCACGGCCGTGATGTCTATCACGGCTAGGCCGTGACAGCCTCTGACTTTTGCCTTCTGCTCTGCTTGATCATGGCCGTGATGGTCATCACGGCCATGCCGTGATGGGCTCTGTTTGGCTCATATTCTTCACTTTTCAAGCTCTGTTTCATCCAGGCTCCATCATGGCTGATTTTGATCATTTTTACATTAATTCCTGCAAAACAACACCAAGAAACCGCTTCACCCGTTCCAAGGGAAAAACTAACTAAAATCAAATAAAGAATGCCTAATCTATATGAAAAATGCATGCAAAAGTGTACAGAAAACATGATGTAAAATCACACTATCATGGATCTATCAGCTAGTTGCAATGCCATCCTTGTTGGTTTCACCTCGCCATCTCCAAGCTTGTTCAAAATTGAAAGCGGCATCAAGTTGATACTCGCTCCCAAGTCACACAGGGCCTTCCTAATAGCAACACTCCCAATAGTGCAGGGAATTGTAAAACTACCGGGATCTTTGAGCTTTGGAGGTGGCTTCCTTTGAAGTATCGCACTGCACTCTTCAATCAATGCAACAGTCTCGCTTTCTTTAAACTTTCTTTTCTTTGTAAGCAACTCCTTCATGAATTTTGCGTAAGTGGGCATCTGCTCTAGTGCTTCAGCAAAGGGTATGTTGATCTATAACCTCTTGAAGACGTCAAGGAACTTGGCAAACTGTTCTTCCTTCTCCTTTTTCTTGCTCAAATGAGGGTATGGCAACTTCACATACGAGGGGATCACTTGAGGCTTGTCTCCATCTTTTAAAATTTGACTTTTAGTCCTCCTCAGAATTGAATTTTCATCCACTAGCTTCTCCCTCTTGTCTTTTTCACTGCATTTCCCTTCTTCCTCAACTACAACCTCTTTGCCTTTTTCCTCTTTTTCCTCAGCACTCACTTCTATTTTTTCATCAACTCTCTGATTCTTCACCAAAGGCTCACCGCCCATATTCTCAAGACTTTTACCACTCCTCAAAACAATAGTATTGCAATGCTCCTTAGGATTAGTTTGAGTGTTACCTGAAAAACTGCTGCTAGATTGCTCCGCTAGGTGCTTTGCAATTTGTCCAACTTGAACCTCCAAGTTTTTTTATAGAAGCATCAGTGTTTTTCTGGTTTGACATGGTCAACTGCATGAACTGATTGAGGGTGTTCTCCAAGTTAGAAATACGGTCTTGAGGCGGTTGTGTGGGTTGAGGCTTGCTTGTTTGTCCGGTATCTTGCTTCCAACCAAAATTTGGTTGATTCCTCCACCCTTGGTTGTAGTTGTTAGGGAATTGGTTGTTGCCTTGCCGCCCATAGTTCCCCATATAATTAGCTTCCTCATGGGAACTAGGTGGTGCCTCACATCTTCCATTATCATGATCTCCTCCACAAAAATCACATCTCATTACCTGTTGTGGAGGCATGGTTGTCCCTTGAACAGTTTGGAGTTGTTGTGGGAGTTGAGCTAGTTGCTTGGTAAGAGACTCCAGCTGTTGTATCATGAGCTTGTTCTGAGCCAACAATGCAGTTTGTGAATCTAACTCCAACACTCCCCTTCTTGATGTGGGACCCCGATCATGATGCATCAAGTAGTCATTAGATGCCATAGCCTCTATCAAGACCAATGCTTCCTCTGCTGTCTTTGTATTCATGGAACCTCCCGCTGAGGCATCCAACATGTACCTGGTTGACAGCCTCAATTCATTACAGAATGTTTGCATTTGGGTATGATCATCAAACCCATGATTTGGACATCTTCGGAGCAATTCCTTGAACCTTTCCCAGGCGTCATGCAGAGTCTCACCTTCTTGTTGAGCAAAGCTTATGATGTCACCCCTTGTCTTCACAAACCTTGAGGTGGGGAAGAATCTTGCCAGAAATTTTGCCTTTAAATCATCCCATGTAGTGAAGCTCCCCCTTGGGTGAGATTGGAGCCAAGACTTGGCTCTATCTCTCAGAGAGAAAGGAAACAACCTCAGGCGAATTGCATCATCGGAGGCACCATTTATATTCACCGTATCGCACAACTATAGGAAATTTGAGACATGACTGTTAGGATCTTCCTTCTCCAACCAGGCAAATTGGTCTTGTGCAACCATATTGATGAGAGATGGCTTGATTTCAAAATTTTTGCAGTTCACTGGAGGCCTCACTATGCTAGTGATATGCCGGTGGATATTTGTATTTGCATAGTCACCAAGTGTCCTCCGTGGTGGTGGAGCACTTTCACCATTGTCTGCCATTCTGAGTCTTTCTTGTTGCACTTGAGAGGTGGAAGTCTCTTGTTCTTCTTTTTGTTGTTCTAACAGTTTCTGCTATCTTACTTGCCTTCGATTCTTCCTAGCTGTTCTTTCAATTTCAGGATCGTGGAGTAGTTGGTCAGCTGGGACAGTACCTCGCATACACAAGCAGTCTAGCAAACGAAAGTGTTAGCAATAACAGTCAGCACACAACAGCAAACACACCAGAAAAATGACTGCAAAAACAGAACAAAAAATTATGACATAAAACAGATTATAATAGAATTTTTTTTGCTTAAATTAGTAGCCAAAATGGATATGCTAGTATTGAAACGCAGTCCCCGGCAACGGCGCCAAAAACTTGTTGACGGATCTGGGCAAGTATACCCAGTCGTGCAAGTAATACGGTGGTGAGACCGTTTATCGTTCCCACGAGGACTGTGCCAAGTACTAGCATGTACCGAATCGATTACTATCCAAGCGGATATTTGGATTGAAGGGAGCTCGATAATAAATACCAAGCCCAAATAAGATTTAAACCTAAAACAAACAAAATAAAGAGAAAAGTTCTTTGTGGGTTTTTGTCAAACACTCGGAAGATGGTAAAAGGAATTCTTCAAATATAAGAACAACGCTGGGATTAGGTTTACTAAACTTCATCCCCATGCAATGACATGACTAATAAACAGTTTCCACTTCAATTATGACAATCAATCCACTAAATTACTCAAGTCCCGATTCCTCGGATGACAAGAGCCTAAATCCACTAATAGACCCTAATTCCTTAGGTGGCCTAGATTAGTGAATTCGCATGAAGATTAGGGATCATGCGATTACTAGTAAACCTAACTCCATTCCTAGACGCAAGGGTTACTAGGTGATTGATCCCAGTCCCGGTTCTAATACGAATTTCCCAATTGCATATCAAAACACTAATCGAGTCATGGGGGTGCTAGCCACAACAAGCATTAAGTATAGACAATCAATCACTCAATAGAGAAGTAAAAACTATATTACAAAATCAAATCGGATACATGAGAATTCAGAGAAGCTACACCTAACCCCAACAATGGGGGTTTAGCTACTCATGATCATAGCTACAACCAAAGAAATATAGAAGAGAGGGAGGAAAAACTCCATGGACTCCTTGTGCCACTCTCCTGGTTCAGAGAGAGAGTTTAGGGTTTTAAAAACTGTTTTTCTCTGATCTGCTCGTGCCCACTTATAGAAAGGCCACGCGTCACAGCCGTGATGGCCATCACGGCCAGGCCGTGATGGTCTCTGCCCTGGGCGCTCTTTCAAACTTTCATCTGTCACGGCCGTGACACTCATCACGGCCAGGCCGTGATAGCTTCTGTCTGTGAGGGTCTGGTTGTCACGGCCGTGATGCTCATCACGGCTAGGTCGTGACAGCTTCTGACTTTTGCCTTCTTTTCTGCTCTGCTTGATCACAGCCAGGCCGTGATGGTCATCACGGCTAGGCCGTGATGGGCTCTGCCTGGGTCGTTTTCTTCACTTTTCAGGTTCTGTCTTCATCCAAGCTCCACCATGGCTATTCTGAGTATTTTTCCTTGAATTCCTGCAAAACAACACCAAGAAACCGCCTCACCCGTTCCAAGGGAAAAACTAAAAAAAAATCAAATAAAGTATGCCTAATCTATATGAAAAATGCATACAAAAGTGTATATGAAACATCATGTAAAATCACACTATCACAAGCCAAGATCTTCACGATGATCTCAAAAGGGATTGGAAGTTCAACACTCATCATCCTAAGGATCTTATTATTGGAAATCCCTCTGAAGGAGTAAGAACCAGATCCACTTTAAGAGAATCAAGCAATGTGACCTTTATGTCAGAAATAGAGCCAAAGCGCATTAAAGAAGCTCTTGAGGATGAAAGCTGAATTCTTGTTATGCAAGAAGAACTCAACCAGTTTATCAGAAATGATGTCTGGACACTTATCTCTAAGCCCAAAAACATAAATGTCATTGGAACACGATGGGTGTTCAGAAACAAATTGGATGAAGATGACAAAATTGTCGGGAATAAGGCAAGGTTAGTAACGCAAGGCTATAACCAACAAGAAGGTATTGATTATACTGAAACCTTTGCACATGTAGCTAGAATAGAAGCTATACGCATATTAATGTCATATGCTGCACAACACCAAATCGCTCTTTGTCAAATGGATGTGAAAAGTGCTTTCCTAAATGGTATAATTGAAGAAGAAGTGTATGTTAAACAACCCCCTGATTTTGAGGATACTGATAAACCAGATCATGTTTTCAAACTTAAAAAGGCACTATATGGTTTGAAACAAGCACCTAGAGCATGGTATGATAGACTTAGTTCTTTTCTCATGCAAAATGGCTTTACTAGAGGACAAGTAGATACCACCTTGTTAAAGAAAAGCTCTAAAGAGAACTTTATTATAGTTCAAATATATTTTGATAATATTATTTTTGGAGCAACTAATGAAAAGCCATGCAAGGAATTTTCCAAGCTAATGCAAGCTGAATTTGAGATGAGCATGATGGGAGAATTGAAGTTCTCCCTTGGATTACAAATTAAGCAGAAGTAATGGAATTTACATTCATCAACAAAAGTATACCAAGGAGATACTCAAGAAGTACAAAATGGAAAATGCCAAGCTCATGAAAACTCCCATGCAACCCATTACAAAACTAAGCAAAGATTATGAAAGAAAAAAGGTAGATCAAACTGTCTACAAAGGTATGATTGGCTCTCTATTGTACTTAAATTCAAGCAGGCCTGACATTCAATTTAGTGTCTGTATGTGTGCTAGATTTTGATCTGACCCAAGAGAATCTCATCTTAAAGCTGGTAAAAGAATATTTAGATACTTGCTTGGGACTACTAATCTTGGTTTGTTGTATCTAAGATCAAAATAATACAGATTAGTTGGATTCTGTGATGCTGATTTTGCTGGAGACAGAATGGAAAGAAAAAGCACTAGTGGAGGATGTCACTTCATTGGAGTAAACTTAGTCCCCTGGTCAAGCAAGAGACAGACAACCATTGCTCTTTCTACTACTGAAGCAGAATACATTTCAGCTGCTAGCTGCTTCTCTCAACTCTTATGGGTAAAACGTCAACTTGAGGATTACTCTATTTATGAGCATAACATATATGTAGGGTGTGATAACTCTAGTTCTATATGCTTAACTAAAAATCCAATTCAGCATTCTAAGGCAAAGCATATTGAAATCAAACATCATTTTATAAGAGGTTATGTTCAGAAAGGTATCTTTGATATAAAGTTTGTTAAAACTGAAAATAAATGGGTTAATATGTTCATTAAACCGTTAGCAAAAGAAATGTTCTTGTTTATTAGAGATAATCTAAACTTGCATTACATTGTTGAATGACATGTCTGAATGTTAACATGTCTATGATATCTACACATGTCTGACTCTGCTGAGTCACTAGGCTAGAACTCAACAGTTTTTGTTGAAATGGTTATTAATTATTTAATGCCATTAATTAATCTGAAGCTAATCATGTGCGCTGCAGTTTTTAATCTCGAAACCATGTTTTCATTATGTCTTAAGTGGGCGCTACAGTTCCCCACATGAATCGTGCCATTTTAGAATTAAAAATATTTCATTTATCTCTCATGCCTTTATTGCTATAAAAGGCAAAGAATCAGAAAGGTTTAACCTTTACGATTTCAAACTCTTTAACTCTCTCTGTCTTCGTCTTCTCTTCTTTGAAACCCTTTTCTCTTCCAAAAATCCCTAGAAACCCTTTCTCTCAGAAATGGTACCATCAAAGTGTCTCTCGTCGAAAGAAATTGCTGAGAAATAAAACCTGAAAGTTGCTGATATGGAAAAAATCCTACCTGGCAAGACTGTTGATCTTCAACAGATAAAGAAATGGGATATTGATGTCACTGAGCAGTTGGAATACTCCAAGTGGACTTCTTTCTTTGACATCAAAAAGCGTGTTCATCCTAAGCTTGTCAAATAATTTTTGTCAAATGTTGTGGTCATCACCAGCAAATTTGATGGAACCAAGAGCTTTAGGGCTCAAATAATGGATAAAACCCTGCACTTCCACATCAGTTATCTGGAGTTAGTTACAAAATGCCCTAGGATTAGAGCTGCTTTCAAACCTGAGTGGGAAGAATAGGTGGGAACCGAGAATGTCAACATCGCTATCTATGGCATTCCCAATCCTGAGAACCCTAAGCCTATACACATGGTGACTAAGTGCAGATTCTTACACAAGCTGTTGCTGGAGTGCGTGATGCCTAGGAAAGGCTCACGAGACAGTGTGACCAAGATGGGCAAATTTGCTCTGTACCACTTGATTCACAAAATCAAGGTGGACATCAACAATCTCATCTACATGTACCTTGAAACTTTGATCAAGAGGACCAATATGCAGACCTATCCCTATGGGATGCTGTTGACAAGGGTCTTCGGGAACAAGTTGTTTGTTCCCAGTGATGCCCATTTTGTAGACATGTCACTTCCCATTGATAGGAAGATATTGTCTATGATGAACATTGAAGGTATCCCTCTGAAGGATGAGGATGAAGATAAGAAGAAAAAGAAGAAGAAGCCTCTCTTTGAGCCGGAAGGGAAGGAGGAACCAGTGGTTTCCACTGATGAATCAGAGGTTCCTATCTCTGAAAGAATTTGGAAGCCCTCTGGAAAGGTGGCCAGACAAGACCTGAGACCTGAGTTGGAGAAACCTTCAGTCTCTGAAGAAACTGCCGAAACAGTTGAGCCTGTAAGGTTCAAGCTGAAGAAACCCTCTCTCAAGAGGAAGACAAGTGAAGCTGAGGAATCAATTGCTGCATCTACACAACCCAGTAAGAAAAGAAGGCTGGTGAAGACCTTTGCCAAGGTCAGACAACTGGAGTCTCAACCTAGCAAAGATGAAATATCTGCTCAGGGGGAGCAGACAACTCTACCATTGGAGGAACCCAAGGAGAAAAAGCCTCTTTATTTCAGAATCATTCCCAGAAAAAGAAGGTCAGGCTACCCAGTGCCAATGGTGGCTTATGCTGAAAGGAAAGAAATTCCTGGAGAAGGACCCTCTGCAGAAGTTGAAGTTGCTGCTGCAAATGCTGCCGAACTGTCTGATGGGACTCAGACAGTTGTTCACCTTGATGTTGACACTATGTCTCCTTCAAAGAAGAAGCTGAAGCTATCCGAGGATCAGATAATTCTTTCTTCTATCCCCGCTGCACCATCTTCTCACTCTCACCAAGGTATCCACAACGCTTCTGTTTCTATTCCATCCGCTCTGTCTGTTCAAACTTTATCAGTTGCCTCTCCCTTTCCCTTGAAGTTGACACAGGGAAACACAAGAAGGGGGGTTGAATTGTGTTTCTTAACAGATTTTCGAAAAATTCTTTTCTCAAACCTTTTACAAGCAAAACAAGAAGAACAACACACAAACAGGAAAACTCTTTTGAAGAGATAATAAACTCAGATTCAGAACCCCACAGTTAGTATAAACAAAAACTGTAAAAGATAAGGGTTTAGAAGATTCACGCAAGTGTTTTATCCTGGTTCACTCTCTTCCAACCAAGAGTTACGTCTAGTCCCTTCTACCTGAAGGTTTTTCTCCACTATAATCCAATAGCTTTACAAGTATTCAACACCTTTTCAGGCTACAAGTATTCTTCCTTTACCAAGCCTCTTCAAGCTCTAACTCTATCACTGAGATTTAAAGATTGATCTTCTTAACTCACTAAGTGTGAGAGTATGACAGTTTAAGATCACTTGAATATTAAAAAAATATTCAAACTAATAAATTACAGACTTTTGCTTTTGAAAGAATGAAAGAATAAGAGATTGTCTACTCAAGAATTGTATTGGCAAATGTTGAGCTCACAAAAGTTGCTTCAGGCAAGAGTTCTGTCTTCAGTAATAAGGTCTTCTACTTAATAGTGACCTTCTTCTTTTGTAATTCTTCAATGGTTACTTTGAATTTGTATCTATTTAGACTTTAGCATTAAATGCTTGGATCCGTTGATACTGATAATTTGATATGTTTCACTGAGAAGTGCTTTTGTGTCTGGATCTTCTTCAACAGTCTTCAAATTGTATCCGTTTAGACTGGAGCATTAAATGCTTGGATCCGTTGAGACTGATAACTTGATATGCTTTCTGACTTACCATCTTTGTACTTGACTTGATCTTTACAACAATGTATTTTGACAGAGTACAAAGGTTTATGGTTTCGATGGTGCGAAGTTCCTTTTATCCAAGAGATAAAGATTTTATACAAAATAAGCATCAAGGTAAAAGACATATATTCTTTGAATTAAATAAGCAATCATTTGAAATAAAATCAACGTGGTCCAGATTGCATTAAATCATATATTCAAGGTAGCAAACATATAGAACATATATAGCCGTCTACTTAGTTTTAAGAATGCATCTATACAAGATTTTAATTATACTCGTCCATTAATATGGCAGAAGCACTCGTCCACTAAAGTGGTAGAAACGCTCGTCTACTAATGTGATAGAAGCACTCGTCTACTAATGTGGTAGAAGCACTCGTCTACTAATAAGGTAGAAATGCTCGTCTACTAATGAGGTAGAAGCACTCATCTACTAATGTGGTAGAAGCGCTCATCTACTAATAAGGTAGAAGCACTCGTCTACTAATGTGGTAGTAGCGCACGTCCAACACACAAGTATTTGAAACAAACGTCCAGCACTGTAGTGTTTGAAGCAAACGTCCAGCACTGTAGTGTTTGAAGAAAACGTCCAGCACTGTAGAGATTGAAGCGCACGTCCAAAATGCAAGAGATAGAAACTTGCGTCCACTTAAGTGACAGAAGTCCTCGTCTTCCCAAGTCTTTGGACTTGCTAAGTCCTTAGAGAACCTCCATCCAGTGACGTGGCACTGTGGACGTCAACTGAACTTTAGTTTAGGCACAATGGACCTATACTTGAGTTACAAGGATAGCCCTTGTCTGCTAACGTGGCTCCGTGGACGTCTTCTGAATTTTAGTTTAGACACTATGGACGTCTACTGAATTTTAGTTTAGACACTATGGACGTATACTTGAGTTACAAGGATAGCCCTCGTCTGCTGACGTGGCTCTGTGGACGTCTACTGAATTTTAGTTTAGACATTATGGATGTCTATTGAATTTTAGTTTAGACGCTATGGACGTATACTTGAGTTACAATGATAGCCCTCGTCTGCTGACGTGGCTCTGTGGACCTCTACTTCCAAGTCTTTGGACTTGCTATACCTAACAAGTTATTTAGGTATTCATTTATAGCCTCGTCTACTAAGGAAAACCAGTCTACTTGTCATTTAAAATATAAACAGTTTAAATAACCTTTGGACGGGTAATTCTTCGCATGATTCCAAGCAATGTATACCTTATATTATTTTGAATATTCCTGCATAAACTGAACTCACTTGTTAGATCTCAACTAACACTTTGCCGAGCAAATTTAATCCTTTTGTTAGCATCAAAACTTTAGAGATTAAATAAACCATAACCACTTTGGTTCCAACAATCTCCCCCTTTTTGATGATGACAAAATTAATTAAATTGGAAAAGCAAAGTCTAAGAGAGCTTGCAAGGCTCCCCTTAAGACAAAGCATTCAATAAAAAAGTTTAAGCAAACTAACAGATAGATACAAGCACTTATCATTCTTTATAAACACAAGTATATCAGATCCATATATCAAGTAGAAATGAATATGCACAAGCAAAACACATAAGAGCTTTTTAAATTAAATATAATATATATAACTGTCTTTATTTTCCAATAATTGTCTTTCTTTTCCTTTCTTCCCCTTTTTGTCATCAGCCAAAAAGGTAAACAGGGAGTGGACCATCATTGTCAGCACAAGAAGAAGAAAAAGAGAACAAAAGTGAAGACTAAGCAGATGGAGGTGGTGGAAGAGGACTCCGAGTTTGACTCTTCTTGAAATCCATAAGAAATTCAAGCATTTTTATTCACAACCTCTAAGGTTGGAGCCATTGAGGTTTGATCCTGCTGATGAACATCCTCCTTGATTTAGCTCTTCTTGCATAGCAAGAATCCATCCTTCGTCCAGTAGAGCTTCGTCCACTATTTTTGGTTCACATTCAGAGACAAGAGCAGAAACACTTTGTTCTCTGAAGTTTGACCTAGTTCTTAGCTTGTCATTGGGGTCACCAATGATTTGATCTTGAGGATGGTAGTTTTTGAAGTACCAAGATTTCTGAGCGTTTTCTTGTTGAGAGGTGGAAGTTTCTGGTTGTTGATGAGAAGTGTCATCTACTTGGATATCAGACTTGATTTCTGGTTTCTCTCCTGAGATATTTAGATCAAGATCTGCAAAAACTTCATCAAGCTCTGATAGTCTCTTATCAGGTTGTTTGTCATCAAATTTTACATGAATACATTCTTCTACAACTAAAGTTCTAGAATTATAAACTCTAAAGCCTTTTGAAGTTTCAGAAAATCCTAGAAGGATTCCATTATCTACTTTAGCATCAAATTTACCAAGTTGATCTTTTGTATTCAAAATATAACATTTACATCCGAAGGGTTGAAAGTATGAAATGTTGGGTTTTCTGCCTTTCCACAATTCATAAGGAGTCTTATTCAGAATAGGTCTAATGTATATTCTGTTCTGAATGTAGCAGGCAGTGTTCACATCTTTAGCCCAGAAGTGCTTAGGGACATAATTATCATTGAGCATAGTCGTAGCCATCTCTTGAAGAGACCTGTTCTTTCTCTCTATCACACCATTTTGCTGTGGTGTTCTTGGTATTGAGAGGTTGTGTTGAATACCACTTTCTTCACAAAACTCATGGAATAGCTCATTGACAAATTCTCCCCCTTGCTCACTTCTAATAGAAGCTATACACATGCCTTTTTCATTCTGTACACGTTTGCAGAATAAAGAGAAGACCTTGAATGACTCATCCTTGTGAGCAAGGAACATAACCCATGTCCATCTAGTGTAGTCGTCTACTATGACAAGACCATATTTCTTTCCACTGACAGAGGCAGTCCTCGTTGGACCAAAGAGACCAAGGTGTAGCAACTCTAGTGGTCTGTTGGTACTAACAACATTCTTAGATTCAAAGGAACTTTTGACTTGTTTTCCCTTCTGACATGCATCACAGAGAGCATCAGATTTGAAACTAAGGTTTGGTAGTCCTCTTACAAGGTTATGCTTTTTCAGTTTTGAGATTAATCTCAAACTTGCATGACCCAACCTTTTGTGCCAAATCCATCGTTCATCCTCAATGGACACTAGACATGACACACTTTGATTTGAGAGGTCCTCTAAGTCAATCTTATACAGATTGTTTTGCCTCTGAGCAATGAATAAGAGTGATCCATCAACTTTTATGACAAAACACATATTCTTATTAAATGAAACAGCAAACCCAATATCACATAATTGACTAATGCTAAGCAGATTGTGTTTGAGATCATTTACTAACAGAACATTATCAATGGAGGGGAAATGATGTTTACCAATTTTACCGATACCAATGATCTTTCCTTTTTGATTTCCTCTAAAAGTGACCCAGACACCATCTTTGGGTCTAAGGTCTTGGAACATATACCTTTCTCCTGTCATGTGTCGTGAGCATTCGCTGTCCAAGTACCAGGACTTTTGTTTCCTTCCTGTTGTTAAGCAGATCTGTAACAGGGATTATCTTATCTTTAGGTACCCAAATTGACTCGGGTCCTTTCTTGTTTGTAGTCACTAGACTAGCATGTTTAATATGCATATAATGTATGCATCTAGATGTTATGTGACCACTTTTTCCACACACTTTACAGTAAGTATTGGAAGGGCTTGGTTTTGACTTAGTATGTTGTGGACAGGCTTTAAAAGCCTTATATTGTGTATGCAATTTTGGTTTATTCAGATATGCATCTTGCTTCTCTTTATCATAACCAATGCCAGATTTGTCATGTGGTGATCTAGAATATCTTAATATAAGATTTAATTTATCTGAGCTACCTACTATTTTTGACAGAGAGTCTGTCAAGTATGTCACATCTTGTTTCAGTTTTTCAACTTCACAAGAGCTATTAGACTTACACATAGTCTTGTTAGTCAGACTAGCATTGTTTGACTTTAATGTTTCGTTCTCATCCCTAAGGTTTTGATTTACTGTGCAGACCTTATCATAGTCTCTAGAAAGTTTAATAAACTTCTTTTTGTGACTCTTATACTCTTTAGATAGTAAGCATGATTCATGCAACAATTCATCAAAATCAGTTTGAAGAGTGGATGGATCAGATTCTATTACCTCAGCATCAGTGAATTCACTTTCTGATCCAGTCTCAACCATGAAGCAAATGTTTGCTTCTTCTCCTGTTTCATCTTCTTCGTCTGAAGAAGACAGGTCAAGATCCTCCCAAGTAGCCATCAAGCCTTTCTTCTTTTTGAAGAATTTCTTTTTCTCCTTCGACTCTAGGCAGTCAGCTTTGAAGTGCCCAGTTTCTTACATTCAAAGCACAGGGGTGGACCTTTTTCCTTGGAATCTGATTTCTCCTTGGAGAATTTTTTGTTGAGTTGCTTCCTTCCGAATCCACCTTTCTTTCTCCACATGTGTTGTATTTTTCTGGAGATGAAAGATAGTTCATCCTCATCTGAGTCATCTTCATTATTTGATGAATCAGCTTCATCTGAAGACTCAATAACTTTAAGCATTTTTGAGGAACTAGCTTTCTTGGCCTTTAAGGCAATGGACTTTCCTTTTCTGGAGTTTTCCTCTTCATTAAGTTCAAGTTCATGAACTTTTAATGACCCTAGAAGCTCTTCCAGAGAAAGAGTATTCAGATTCTTTGCTTCCTGGATAGCAGTTACCTTAGGTCTCGGCTACTTTGAGAGACTTCTCAAAATTTTTCTCACATGATCTCTATTTTCATAGACCTTTCCACGAGACCTGAGACTGTTGGTTATAGTTTGGAATCTTCCAAACATCTGGTCTATGGTTTCATGATCAGTCATCTTGAATAGCTCATACTGGTGAACCAGCATGCTTATCTTTGATTCGTTCACTTGTGAGGAACCTTCATGAGCTAGTGCAAGAGTATCCCAGATTTCTTTAGCTGTGTTGCAGCTATGAACCTTGTCATGCTCAGATCTGGTGATAGCACACATGAGATAGTGCTTAGCTTTGAAGTTTAGTTGATGTTGGTTTTTCTTCTCTTGAGTCCATTCAGCTCTAGGAATAGCAGCTCCAGAATCACCTCTTGGCTCAGTGTAGCCAGTTTCAATCAGCTCCCAGATGTCCACGTTTTGTGCATCAATAAAAGCCATTATTTTCTTTTTCCGGTAGTCATAATCACTACCATCAAAGAGAGGAGGTCTGTTGATTGCATGTCCTTCTGTATCCATGCTTGTTGGATCGTACTCCCTCAGCACTTGCTAGATGCTCAACCCTTTAGAGGCTGAGCTCTGATACCAACTGAAGTTGACACAGGGAAACACAAGAAGGGGGGTTGAATTGTGTTTCTTAACAGATTTTCGAAAAAGTCTTTTCTCAAACCTTTTACAAGCAAAATAAGAAGAACAACACACAAACAGGAAAACTCTTTTGAAGAGATAATAAACTCAGATTCAGAACCCCACAGTTAGTATAAACAAAAACTGTAAAAGATAAGGGTTTAGAAGATTCACGCAAGTGTTTTATCCTGGTTCACTCTCTTCCAACCAAGAGTTACGTCCAGTCCTTTCTACCTGAAGGTTTTTCTCCACTATAATCCAATAGCTTTACAAGTATTCAACACCTCTTCAGGCTACAAGTATTCTTTCTCTACCAATCCTCTTCAGGCTCTAACTCTATCACAGAGATTTAAAGATTGATCTTCTTAAGTCACTAAGTGTGAGAGTGTGACAGTTTAAGATCACTTGAATATTACAACAATATTCAAACTAATAAATTACAGACTTTTGCTTTTGAAAGAATGAAAGAATAAGAGCTTGTCTACTTAAGAATTATATTGGAAAATGTTGAGCTCCCAAAAGTTGTTTCAGGAAAGAGTTCTATCTTCAGTATCTGAGGTCTTCTACTTATATAGTGACCTTCTTCTTCTTTTGCAATTCTTCAACGGTTACTTTGAATTTGTATCTGTTTAGACTTTAGCATTAAATGCTTGGATCCGTTGATACTGATAATTTGATATGCTTCACTGAGTAGTGCTTTTGTGTCTAGATCTTCTTCAACAGTATTCAAATTGTATCCGTTTAGACTGTAGCATTAAATGCTTTGATCCGTTGAGACTGATAACTTGATATGCTTAATGACTTACCATCTTTGTACTTGACTTGATCTTTACAACAATGTATTTTGACAGAGTACAAAGGTTTATGGTTTCGATGGTGCGAAGTTCCTTTTATCCAAGAGATAAAGATTTTACACAAAAGAAGCGTCAAGGTAAAACACATATATTCGTTGAATTAAATAAGCAAGCATTTGAAATAAATTCATCGTGGTCCAGATTGCATTAAATCATATATTCAAGGTAGCAAACATATAGAACATATATAGCCGTCTACTTAGTTTTAAGAACACATCTATACAATATTTTAATTCTGCTCGTCCACTAATGTGGCAGAAGCGCTCGTCCACTAAAGTGGTAGAAACGCTCGTCTACTAATGTGATAGAAGCACTCGTCTACTAATGTGGTAGAAGCGCTCGTCTACTAATGAGGTAGAAGCGCTCGTCTACTAATGTGGTAGAAGCGCTTGTCTACTAATGTGGTAGAAGCTCACGTCCAACACACAAGTGATTGAAACAAACGTCCAACGCTGTAGTGTTTGAAGCAAACGTCCAGCACTGTAGTGTTTGAAGCAAACGTCCAGCACTATAGAGATTGAAGCGCACGTCCACTAAAGTGACAGAAGCTCTCTTCTGCCCAAGTCTTTGGACTTGCTAAGTCCTTAGAGAACCTCCGTCCAGTGACGTGGCACTATGGACGTCTACTGAATTTTAGTTTAGGCACTATGGACGTATACTTGAGTTACAAGGATAGCCCTCGTCTGCTGACATGGCTCTGTGGACGTCTACTGAATTTTAGTTTAGACACTATGGATGTCTACTGAATTTTAGTTTAGACACTATGGACGTATACTTGAGTTACAAGGATAGCCCTCGTCTGCAGACGTGGCTCTGTGGAAGTCTACTGAATTTTAGTTCAGACACTATGGACATCTACTGAATTTTAGTTTACACACTATGGATGTATACTTGTGTTACAAGGGTAGCCCTCGTCTACTGACGTGGCTCTGTGGACGTCTACTTCCAAGTCTTTGGACTTGCTATACCTAACAAGTTATTTAGGTATTCATTTATAGCCTCGTCTACTAAGGAAAACCAGTCTACTTGTCATTTAAAATATAAAAATTTTAAATAACCTTTGGACGGGTAATTCTTTGCATGAGTCCAAGCATTGTATACCTTATATTATTTTGAATATTCCTACATAAACTGAACTCACTTGTTAGATCTCAACTAACACTTTGCCGAGCAAATTTAATCGTTTTGTTAGCATCAAAACTTTAGAGATTAAATAAACCATAACCACTTTGGTTCCAACATCCCTCACCTGTATCCTCTTATCAAACCCAAACTTCATCATTTGATATTGTGTCTGATATATGTCAGTACACAGTTGTTCACAGGGACTCAACTTCCAAAGAACAAACTGGCATATCATCGAGTCTGTTTGTGTGTGATCTGTAATCTCTGATGATTGCAAGTTTTTCTCATCTAACTGTCATCCCTTCTCCTCCACCTCATATCCTTAACCCATATAGGGAGATTTTCTTTTATCCCCCTATTGTTTTGTTCATTAGAACATTGGTTGGAACTCACTATCCTACCTCTGTTGTAATGTTACCACGGAGGTCTAGATATTTCTTTCTTTTAGTAACAGGATCAAACTCCTTTTTCTGTCACATAGATTCCTTGTTACCTATACCTCCATCAGTCTTAGCCCAACAACCTCTTCCCCCGCTTTTATAAATAACTATCACCCGTCTGTCTCTGTCTGAGAGAATTTCCTATATCTTTTCTTCTCCTGATACTGACTTTGTCAGAATCAGTCCGCTGTTTAAGTTAGCTTTTATTCCATTATTTTATTATCAAACCCTTCATCAACTCATCTTCCCTCGCATTACCTCACCTTTCTATGTACCCAAGGCACCCCCAATTTTAGCTTTGCCCTGGTACTCAAACCTGTATGCTTCCTCAACCAGTTTGCTTCAAGCTCAGCTGACAGCACTCAGAAGACAACTAGATGAAGAAAGGCATGCGAGACTACTGCTACAACAAAGAGTTGACTCTCTGTTTTTATTGATTAGTTAGCCTAGGTAGTCTATGTTGTAAAAATCTGCCTTGTACCTGACAAAGCTTATGATGAATAAAAATCAATGTTCATTTATCATGTATCTTCTCTGATCTTTTTCTTTATCTGTGGATTCATTTTTTTTTTTTTGTTGACAAAAGGGGGAGAAAGTAATGAAGACGATTATGTAAGTTATGTAGATAATTATGTTTTGATTTGACGGAACTGGAAGTAAGTAAGATAATACAAGTAAGATATGACTAAGTTAAAATAAAACTCGTCTTTAAAATTAAATCTCTAATCATATATCTTACTCCATCTCTGTTAAGTGAACTTAAGTGCACCTGCCTGCACATCCTGTTTGGTTAAGAAAATTTCAACTTGTTTGATCTGTGTTTCTTCTTATGTTGATATTTTCTAAGGTTCATTAAATCATCTTAATGTTTGTCATCATCAAAAATGGGGAGATTGTTAAGTCTCTAAAATGTTTGTTGTGCATTTCCTTGAGTTTTGATGAAAACTAAACATTGGATGATGATTTAATTAACCTACTTATTGGTTGCTAATGATAGTGTGATTTCATATCATAATTCCTGTACATTTTTGCATGCATTCTTCATATAGTTTAGGCATATTTGATTTGATTTTATTAGTTTTTACCTTGGATCGGGTGAGGCGGTTTCTTGGTGTTGTTTTGCAGGAATTCAAGGAAAAATGCTCAAGATTAGCCATGATGGAGCTTGGATGAAGACAGAACTTAAAAAGCGAAGAAAATAACCCAGGCAGAGCCCATCACGGCCTATCCGTGATGACCCTCACGGCCGTGACATGTTAATGGAGCCGGACCCCCTCTTGGCAGAATCTGTCACGGCCAAGCCGTGACGGCCATCATGGCCGTGACAGATCATTTGGTGAAGGCAGAAGCTATCACGGCCTGCCCGTGATGAGCATCACGGTCGTGATGCTCCAATATTTGAATGCGCGCCAAGGCAGAAAGCGTCACGGCCTGGTCGTGATGGCAATCACGGCCAGGACGCGAATCCTGATCTATAAAGGAGCACGAGCAGAACAGAAGAAAGGAGTTTTTTGAAACCCTACAATACTCTCTCTGAACCAGGGGCAGTGGCACAAGGATTCCATGGAGTTTTTCCTCCCTCTCATCTATATTTCTTTGGTTGTAGCTATGATCATGAGTAACTAAACCTCCATTGTTGGGGTTAGGTGTAGCGAATTCTGAATTCTCATGTATCTGACTTGATTTTGTAATATAGTTTTTACTTCTCTATTGAGTGATTGATTGTCTATGCTTAATGCTTGTTGTGGCTAGCACCCCCATGACTCGATTAGTGTTTTGATATGCAATTGGGAAATTCGTATTAGAACCTGGACTGAGATCAATCACCTAGTAACCCTTGCGTCTAGGAATGGAGTTTGTTTTATAAGTAATCACATAATCCCTAATCTTAATGCGAATTCACTAATCTAGGCCACCTAAGGAATTAGGGTCTATTAGTGGATTTAGGCTCTTGTCATCTGAGGAATCGGGGCTTGAGTAATTTAGTGGATTGATTGTCATACTTGAAGTAGAAACCACTTATTAGTCATGTCATTGCATGGGGATGAAGTTTAGTGAACCTAATCCCAGCGTTGTTCTTATATTTGAAGAATTCCTTTAACTGCCTTCCGAGTGTTCGACAAAAACCCACAAAGAACTTTTCTCTTTATTTTGTTTGTTTTAGGTTTAAATCTTATTTGGGCTTGGTATTTACTATCGAGCTCCCTTCAATCCAAATATCCGCTTAGATAGTAATTGATTCGGTATGTGTTAGTAATTATCACAGTCCTCGTGGGAACGATAAATGGTCTCACCACCGTATTACTTGCACGACTAGGTATACTTGCCTAGACCCGTCAACAAGTTTTTGGCACCGTTGCCGGGGACTGTGTTTCAATATTAGCACACACATTTTGGTTACTAATTTAAGCAAAAGCAAAAAAAAAAATATGTGGTGATCTGTTTGCTGTCATTTTTCTGTGTTGCTGTCATATTTTTCTGGTGTATTTGCTGTTTGTGTGCTGACTTTTACTGCTAACACTCTTGTTTGCTAGACTGTTTGTGTATGCGAGGTACTATCCCAGCTGACCAACTCCTCCACGATCCTGTGATTGAGAGAATAGCTAGGAAGAATCGAAGGCAAGTAAGAGAGCAGAAACTGTTAGAACAGCAAGAAGAAGAACAAGAGACTTCCACCTCTCAAGTTCCTCAAGAAAAACTCAGAATGGCAGACAATGGCGAAGGTGCTCCACCACGGAGGACACTTGGGGACTACGGCAATACAAATGTCAATCGGCATGTCACTAGCATAGTGAGGCCCCCAATTAACTGCAACAATTTTGAAATCAAGCCAACTCTTTTGAATTTGGTTGCACAAAATCAGTTTGCCGGGTTGGAAAAGGAAGATCCTAATAGTCATATCTCCAACTTCATTGAGATATGTGATACGATGAAGCATAATGGTGCCTCTGAGGATGCAATCCGCCTAAGGGCGTTTCCCTTCTCTTTAAGAGATAGGGCCAAGGCTTGGCTCCAATCTCAACCAAGGGGGAGAATTACTACATGGGATGATTTAGAGGCAAAATTTCTAGCAAGGTTCTTCCCCACCTCAAGATTTGTGAAGACAAGGGGTGACATCATAAGCTTTGCTCAGCAAGAAGGTGAGACTCTTCATGACGCCTGGGAAAGGTTCAAGGAATTGCTCCGAATATGTCCAAATCATGGGTTTGATGATCATACCCAAATGCAAACATTCTGCAATGGACTGAGGCCGTCAACCAGGTATATGTTGGATGCCTCAGTTGGAGGGTCCATGGACACAAAGACAGCAGAGGAAGCACTAATTTTGATAGAGGCTATGGCATCGAATGACTATTTGATGCATCATGATCGGGGTCCCACATCAAGAAGGGGAGTGTTGGAGTTAGATTCACAATCTGCATTGTTGGCTCAGAATAAACTCATGACACAACAATTGGAGTCCATTACCAAGCAACTCGCTCAACTCCCACAACAACTCCAAACTGTTCAAGGGACCACCATGCCACTTCAACAGGTAATGCGATGTGATTTTTGTGGCGGAGATCATGATAATGGAAGATGTGAGGCACCGCCTAGTTCCCATGAGGAAGCTAATTATATGGGGAACTATGGGCGGCCAGTAAATAACCAATACTCCAACAGCTACAACCAAGGATGGAGGAATCAACCGAGTTTTGGTTGGAAACAAGATGCCGGACAAGAAAGCAAGCCTCAACCCACACCACCGCCTCAAGACCGTACTTCTATCTTGGAGAACACCCTCAATTAGTTCATGCAGATGTCCATTTCAAACCAGAAAACACTGATGCTTCTATAAAGAACTTGGAGGTTCAAGTTGGACAGATTGCAAAGCAACTAGCAGAGCAGTCTAGCAGCAGTTTTTCAGGTAATACTCAAACTAATCCTAAAGAGCATTGCAAGGCTATTATGTTGAGGAGTGGTAAAAGCCTTGAGGAAGAGAGTGGTGTGCCCTTGGTGAAAAATCAGAGAGTTGATGAAGAAACAGAGGTGAATGCTGAAAAAACTGATCTGAATAAGGAAAAAGGCAAAGAGGTTGTAGTAGAGGAGGAAGAAAAAGACAATGAAAAAGACAAGAGGGAAAAATTAGTAGATGAAAATTCGATTTTGAGGAGAACTAAAAGTCAGATTTTGAAAGATGGAGACAAGCCTCAAGTGATCCCCTCTTATGTGAAGTTGCCCTATCCTCGTTTGAGCAAGAAAAAAGAGAAGGAAGAACAGTTTGCCAAGTTCCTTGATATCTTCATCGGTTACAGATCAACATACCCTTTGCTGAAGCACTAGAGCAGATGCCAACCTATGCAAAGTTCATGAAGGAGTTGCTCACAACGAAAAGAAAATTCAAAGAAGGTGAGACCGTTGCCTTGACAGAGGAGTGTAGTACAATACTTCAGAGGAAGCTACCTCCAAAGCTTAAAGATCCTGGTAGTTTTACAATCCCTTGCACTATTGGGAGTGTTGCTATTGGGAAGGCCTTATGTGACTTGGGAGTGAGTATCAACTTGATGCCGCTTTCAATTTTGAACAAGCTTGGAGGTGGTGAGGTGAAACCAACAAGGATGGCATTGCAACTAGCTGATATATCAATCAAGCGTCCTTATGGTATTCTGGAAGACGTCTTGGTTAAAGTGGACAAGTTTATCTTCCCAGCGGATTTTGTGATATTAGACATGGAGGAGGATGCAGAAGTTCCACTTATATTGGGGAGACCCTTTCTTGCAACCGGTCGTGCTTTGATAGATGTACAAAAGGGCCAGATTCGACTCAGAGTGCAAGATGAAGAGGTTACCTTCAATGTGTTTGAAGCTATGCATCGCCCGAGTGATGAAGAGAATTGCTTCCGCATGGATATTGTGGATGTAGTGGCCAATGAAGTCCTTGCACAGCAGCACACTTCCTCTGCTCTTGAGAAGGTAATTATGAACTCTCTTGAAAATCTTGATGAAGAAGAAGATAAGGAATTAGAAGACTGTTTGTGTGATTTGGAAGCCTAACCCAAGCAACTTGCTGTGAACACTAAGAAAGAAGAGCTCAAGAAGGATGAAGTCCAAGAGAAGCTCGAGTTGGAGCTTAAACCTCTACCTCCCCACTTGAAGTATGTCTTTCTTGGTGAGAATGATGAAGACCCTGTCATAGTGAGTAATGTACTGTCCAAATTGGAAGAGGAGAAGCTTGTAAGGGTGCTTCGAGAGCACAAGACAGCTATTGGATGGTCCATCTCAGATTTGAAAGGTATCAGCCTCACGTTTTGTATGCACAAGATCATGATGGAGGCTGAATTTAAACCGGTGGTCCAACCGCAGAGGAGGCTCAATCCTACAATGAAAGAAGTGGTGGAGAAGGAGGTGCTGAAACTCCTTGAAGCTGGAATGATCTATCCTATTTCCGATAGTGCTTGGGTGAGTCCGGTACAAGTGGTTCCAAAGAAAGGTGGCATGACCGTCGTGCACAACGACAAGAATGAGTTGATCCCAACTAGAACGGTCATTAGTTGGCGGATGTGTATAGATTACCGGAAGCTTAATCAAGCTACTAGGAAGGATCACTTCCCACTTCCATTCATGGACCAGATGTTGGAGAGGTTGGCCGGGCAAGCTTACTATTGTTTCTTGGATGGTTATTCGGGTTATAACCAAATTGCGGTTAACCCGGAAGACCAAGAGAAAACTGCTTTCACATGCCCGTTTGGAGTTTTTGCCTATCGGAAGATGCCTTTCGGTCTTTGCAATGCACCTGCGACATTTCAAATGTGCATGCTTTCCATTTTTTCTGATATGGTAGAAAAATACATTGAGATTTTCATGGATGATTTTTCTGTTTTCGGTTCCTCTTATGATAACTGTTTGTCTAACCTTGCTGCTGTGTTAAAGAGGTGCATGGACACCAATTTAGTCTTAAATTGGGAAATGTGTCATTTTATGGTGCAGGAAGGCATTGTGCTTGGGCACAAAATTTCAGCCAAGGGGATCGAAGTGGATAAATCCAAGATTGAAGTGATTGAGAAACTGCCTCCGCCAGTGAATGTCAAGGGTGTGAGGAGTTTCCTTGGGCATGCAGGCTTCTACCGGCGGTTCATCGAGGACTTTTCAAAGATAGCCAAGTCGTTGTGTAGCCTTTTGAACAAGGACACTCCATTTCTGTTTGACACTGCTTATCTTAACTCTTTTCAAAATTTGAAAGACAAGTTGATTACTGCCCCCATTCTTGTTGCACCCAACTGGGAGTCACCGTTTGAATTAATGTGTGATTCCAGTGACTACGCAGTTGGGGCAGTTTTGGGGCAGCGAAGGGACAAGTTTTTCCATGCTATTCACTATGCTAGCAAGGTTCTCAATGAGAACCAAGTGAATTATGCAACAACTGAAAAAGAGTTGCTAGCCATAGTGTTTGCATTGGAAAAATTTCGTTCCTACTTAATTGGGTCACAAGTCACTGTTTTTACTGATCATGCTGCAATTAAATATTTGTTGACTAAGTTAGATTCTAAACCAAGACTCATAAGGTGGATTCTATTGTTTCAGGACTTTGATTTAGTCATCAAGGACAAAAAGGGCAGCGAGAATGTGGTGGCTGACCACTTGTCTCGGTTGGTGAATGAGGTGGTGGCTACTAAAGAAAAGGACATTCGGGATGAGTTCCCGGATGAGGCTTTATTGCTGGTACATGAGAGACCATGGTTTGCCGACATGGCAAATTTCAAAGCAGCCAGCATTGTTCCAGAGCACCTCACTTGGCAACAAAAGAAGAAGTTCTTCCGAGATGCCAACCATTTCATGTGGGATGATCCATTTCTATTCAAGGTTGGACCGGATGGCTTATGGAGGAGGTGCATTAGTCAAGAGGAAGCAAGGGAAGTTCTGTGGCATTGTCATAACTCTCCCTATGGTGGACACTGCAATGGGGATCAGACAGCTGCAAAGGTCCTCCAATCTGGGTTCTTTTGGCCCTCAATCTTCAAGGACTCTTACAATCATGTGAAGAGTTGTGACAAGTGCCAGAGGACCGGGAACATTTAAAAGAGGGATGAGATGCCACTGCAGAATATATTGGAGGTCGAGGTATTTGACTGCTGGGGCATAGACTTTATGGGTCCACTTCCACCTTCATTCTCCAATCAATATATCTTGGTGGCGGTGGACTATGTCTCCAAATGGGTGGAGGCCACTGCAACACCGCAGAATGATGCCCGGACAGTGATTAGATTCATCAAGAAGAACATCTTTGCCCGGTTCGGTGTCCCAAGGGTTCTTATAAGTGATGGGGGATCTCACTTTTGCAACTCACAACTGAGAAATGTGTTGGCCAAGTATGATGTGAGGCACAAGGTAGAATCTCCCTATCATCCGCAAACAAATGGGCAAGCGGAGGTCTCTAACCGAGAGATTAAGAGAATTCTGGAGAAGACTGTGGTCGCTTCAAGAAGAGATTGGGCAAAGAAGCTGGACAATGCCTTGTGGGCCTACCGGACTGCACTGAAAAATTATGTGGGGTTATCCCCATTTCAAATGGTCTATGGAAGGGCATGTCATCTGCCCCTAGAGTTGGAGCATCGAGCCTTTTGGGCATTGAAGTTCTTGAATTTTGATGCCACTCTGGCGGGTGAGAAAATAGTGAATCAGCTGCATGAATTAGATGAGATACGCCTTAATGCATATGAGAATGCAGCCATTTACAAGCAGCGAGTCAAGACCTACCACGACAAGAAGATCGTAATGAAAACATTTCGGCCGGGACAACAAGTCTTACTGTTCAATTCCCGGCTGAGATTGTTTCCGGGCAAGTTGAAGTCTAAGTGGTCGGGACCGTTCGTTGTCAAGGAAGTCTCACCTCATGGAGCTGTGGAAGTGGAGGATCCTACTTCAAAAAGGACCTTCAAAGTCAATGGCCAAAGACTTAAGGCCTACTTGGGTGGTGACATCGAGAGATTGATCTCAGCTGTGCGCCTTCATGATCCTTGAGGTCACCTACCCATCAAGCTAGTGACGTTAAAGAAGCGCTTATTGGGAGGCAACCCAAATTTTCTTTCCAGTTTCCTTTTGTTTTTTATTTTGCCCTCTTGAATAATTTGATAAGATCAAGAGGATAATAGCATAGATTAATAGGTTTGTTAAGTGTTTTCAGGGAAAGGAGGAAGGAGAAGCAAAAAGGGAAGAGACATCAAAGTCAGCAACCATCACGCCCAGGCCGTGACACTGGTCACGACCGTGATGAGCCAGAATTGAAGATCAGCAAGAGCCGTGATCCCCATCACGGGCGTGATGGAAGAACCCTGAAGATCAGAGAGCATCACGGCCTAGCCGTGATGGAGGTCACGGCCGTGACAGGCTACCCCTATGGACCAGAATGCATCACGACCTGCCCGTGATAAGCATCACGGCCGTGACCCAATTTTCATGCAATTCCTTCTGACTAGCATGTGAACCAGTACCCGCTGCCACCTCGGTAAGTCGTTCCAATTTTTCTCTCCTCTCTCCAACTTGATTATTTACATTGGGGACAATGTAAGTTCTTGAGCTTGGGGTAGGGGTATTTTTGCATTGTTCATGTTGCATTCATATAGTTTTGCATGATAGCTTTGCATGTTCACATGATTAGATTGCCCCTTGCCTAGATTTTGCATCCAATTGTGAGAACTAAGTGCCAAATAAATTGAGAAAGTGAATTTTTTAACCCAATTTTTTTATTCTTGTGATAAGGCTGCAAATGAAAATGCTTGAGATGATCTATGATAGTTGATAATTAGCAAATGGTGCCGTAGATTTGTGTTTCTCACTGATTTTTGAACTACAAAATGTGAGATTTTGAGCCAAAAGGGGTACTCACTAAATCTACCTCATTCCTTATGTTAGAGTGTTATTCCTCTTGGATGGTATTTCTCTAGAACTTGACTTGAAACCATTTTGAAGCTTAAAAATTTTTGAAAACATTTTTGAAAATGATCGAGGCACTAGGTATTTTTCCGGCCTTCTGAGCTTTGATTGATGAAATGCTACCCCTTAGTTGCCCAATTTTGAGCCTACATGAATAAAATACTTTTCTTGGTACCTTAAAATACTGTGATGAATGATGATTGATAGGACCTTCTAAATTATTACAAAAGGGTAAAAAGGTAGTTGAAAAAGTATGGGATGAAAGAATTAGAAAAATATTTCTCTTGAGTTGAAAAATTTCCCCTTCTCCAAACGAAAGAAAAACAAAGAAAAAGAAAAATTTATGGAGAAGGGGATGACAAAAAGAAAAGTGAGAAATAAAATAAAAAGAAAGAAAGAAAGGTGGAATATCAAAACCCAAAAAGGTATTTTATAAGGTCATGCTTTGCAATGCTTGATTGTGTTTAGCCCTTTTGAAATTTCCTTTTCTTGACTTCCCCACCTAACGACAAATCCCATGGCCCCGTTACAACCAAAGAAAAATACCTCTTGATTCTTAATTGTTTTCATTAATAAAGTAGAGATTTGGTTGATAGTCAAGCCTATGGTAGAATTTATTCCTTGAGGAAAGTGGAGCGAATTGTCTTATTTCCCTAACACTTGAGTGAGGTGAGAAAGAGAGCCAAGCAAATGAACAAGCTTGGGGTGATCTTCAGGTGAGAAAGAGTGCCCTAATCGGTGAGAATATGAGTCTAAGAAACCTAAGCCTCTAATTGGACTTGAACTGATTGTCTCTTGCTGAATTATTTGAGATGCCTGTTACTTGGATTACTTGTTACTAGGGTTCTTGGTTCACTATCCGTAATCTGATTGTCTATATCTTCTGGCCTTAGTGATTACTTGAGGACAAGCAATTGAATAAGCTTGGGGTGATTTGATAGTGTGATTTCACATTATAATTCCTGTACATTTTTGCATTCATTCTTCATATAGTTTAGGCATATTTGATTTGATTTTATTAGTTTTTACCTTGGATCGGATGAGGCGGTTTCTTGGTGTTGTTTTGCAGTAATTCAAGGAAAAATGCTCAAGATTAGCCATGATGGAGCTTAGATGAAGACGGAACTTAAAAAGTGAAGAAAATGACCCAGGCAGAGCCCATCACGGCCTAGCCGTGATGACCCTCACGGCCGTGATCGAGCAATAATTGAGAGCAAAGAAGGCAAAAGTCAGAAGCTGTCACGATCTAGCCGTGATACCCATCACGGTCGTGACATGTTAATGGAGCCAGACCCCCTCTTGGCAGAATCTGTCACGGCCAAGCCGTGACGGCCATCACGGTCGTGACAGATCATTTGGTGAAGGCAGAAGCTATCACGGCCTGCCCGTGATGAGCATCACGGTCGTGATGCTCCAATATTTGAATGCGCGCCAAGGCAGAAAGCGTCACGGCCTGGCCGTGATGGCCATCACGGCCTGGCCGTGATGGCCATCACGGCCGTGACGCGAATCCTGATCTATAAAGGAGCACGAGCAGAACAGAAGAAAGGAGTTTTTTGAAACCCTACAATACTCTCTCTGAACCAGGGGCAGTGGCACAAGGATTCCATGGAGTTTTTCCTCCCTCTCATCTATATTTCTTTGGTTGTAGCTATGATCATGAGTAGCTAAACCTCCATTGTTGGGGTTAGATGTAGCGAATTCTGAATTCTGAATTCTCATGTATCTGACTTGATTTTGTAATATAGTTTTTACTTCTCTATTGAGTGATTGATTGTCTATGCTTAATGCTTGTTGTGGCTAGCACCCCCATGACTCGATTAGTGTTTTGATATGCAATTGGGAAATTCGTATTAGAACCGGGACTGAGATCAATCACCTAGTAACCCTTGCATCTAGGAATGGAGTTTGGTTTACTAGTAATCACATAATCCCTAATCTTAATGTGAATTCACTAATCTAGGCCACCTAAGGAATTAGGGTCTATTAGTGGATTTAGGCTCTTGTCATCCGAGGAATCGGGGCTTATGTAATTTAGTGGATTGATTGTCATACTTGAAGTAGAAACTGTTTATTGGTCATGTCATTGCATGGGGATGAAGTTTAGTGAACCTAATCCCAGCATTGTTCTTATATTTGAAGAATTCATTTAACTGCCTTCCGAGTGTTCGACAAAAACCCACAAAGAACTTTTCTCATTATTTTGTTTGTTTTAGGTTTAAATCTTATTTGGGCTTGGTATTTACTATCGAGATCCCTTCAATCCAAATATCCGCTTAGATAGTAATTGATTCGGTACGTGTTAGTAATTGTCACAGTCCTCATGGGAACGATAAACGGTCTCACCACCGTATTACTTGCACGACTAGGTATACTTGCCTAGACCCGACAACAGCTAACCTGTCTACTTAGTGTGCAGATCAAAATAGTAAGACTCGCCTGTCTGCCCACATAAATGACAACCTGTCTGGATAAGCAACAAGTCAACCTGCCTGCTGACTAGGATTATTAACTTTCTTTAAGAGAAGTCTCAACCTTTCTTCTGATAAGTCCCTACACTTATCTAAGGTTTCTCGATGGAGAACCAAAGACCAAACAAGCTATTGGAAGTTGTCCCCTCATATGTAAGACTCTGAAGGTCTCTCTCACTTAGTCTCACGCTTATCAAGAAAAGTCAGAAGTCATTCGCACAAGCAACCCACGAAATCAAAAGTGAAGTCCAGTTAAAGAATGTTTCCAACATGCTTTAATCCCTAGTACTCATGGTTATTACACGAAAAGGGAAATGTACTCAGCAAAGTACAAAAAGCATTCTGCACAACTCTGATATGGCTACTACACGATGCATAAAGCCATGACTCTTCATGTTAGAGTACAACCAATGTTCTTATTGTATTAATGGCTGCCCAGAACAACTCTATTGTATTTAATGAAGTTCTGCTTGAAGCCCACAACTGAAAGAATTTCTCTAACGGATCTTAAATGCTTGAAGGCTATAAATACAGAAGTCATTGAAGATGAAGATATATAGAGAACTCACAACATTAAAAGAGCCATTACTCTGTGCATTTATTTCTTCATTCTTTCAATCTGTATTCTTCAATTATTTGAAGTTATTACGCAGTCTTTCCTAAGCTTACATTTTAAACCACTCTCTGAGTGTTAATGAAAGAACTGTCTGTCTTATTGTACTTATTACAAACAAACTTCTCAACCAAACTTGAGTGAGCCTGATGAGGCTAGGCGTGCAAAGAATACTTGTCTTTGAGCCTGAAGAGGCTAGGTGTGTAAACAATACTTGGAGTCTATAACCTGATCAGTTATAGTAGATAAAACTTGGTGCTGCAAAGGACTAGACGTAGCTCTTTGCGTTGAAGAACCAGGATAAATAGCTTTGTTAATATCTCTTCCCTTAAACTCTTTAGTTGATTTGATTATTATATATGCTCTCTAACTAAGGGGTTAAAGTGTGATATTTAAATCAGTTTTCAAGTTGTGTGCTTGCTTGCTTCTCTGTTGAAATCTCATCAGACAGGTCACCTGTCTATACTGAGTTTTTCTCACTCGTCTGAACTTAGCTTCTGTATGCGAAAAGTTTTCAACTTTGTTTTAAATTCTGATAAACACAATTCAACCCCCCCTTCTCGTGTTTATAGTTGTCTATTTCAGTCTTATGTATGCCATGATATGTACAAGACCAAACATTGCGCAAGCAGTAGGAGCGGTTAGTCAATTTATGGCAGATCCTAGTAGAGAGCATTGGAATACATTTAAGAGGATCCTGAGAATCATCAAAGGAACCTCAGATGTTGCATTATGTTTTGGAGGATCAGAGTTCATTGTCAGGGGTTATGTTGATTCAGATTTTGCAGGTGATCTTGATAAGAGAAAATCTTCTACCGGCTATGTGTTCACACTTGCAGGAGGAGCGGTAAGTTGGTTATCCAAATACAAGATTGTTGTAGCTTTCTCTACTACAGAAGCTAAGTACATGGCAGCTACGCAAGCTTGCAAGGAAGCTATATGAATTCAGAGGTAAATGGAAGAACTCGGGCACAAGCAATAATAAATTATTGTGTATTGTGACAGTTGGAGTGCCTTGCACATTGCAAGGAATCCAGCCTTTCATTCCAGGACAAAGCACATAGGTGTTCAATATCACTTCATTCGAGAATTAGTAGAGGAACGGAGTGTGGATATGCAAAATATTCACACCAAAGACAACCTAGCAGATGTTATGACAAAGCCAATCAATGTTGACAAGTTTACATGGTGTCGGTCCTCCTATGGTCTATCAGAAATGTAAGCAACGGGAAGTTGGAAAGGTAGTGAGATTTTGAAAGCTCACCAAAAGTGACTTTAAGTGGGAGATTATGAACTTAAACCAAAAGTGGTAGTTGGAGGTTGAAGAATATTTACACCAGCACTTGCCGAAGTTCTCTATAAATAGAGACTTTAGATGTTCATTTTCTACATCCCAGCCAAGAGAGTGAGAGAAAATATTCAGAGAGAGATAGTTTCTCCTTGTGTGTATTCTCCTATATTCAAGAGATGGTGCTATTGTTCTCTCCTTGTATTTAGAGAGAGGGGTTGTAATTTCTTACACTTAGTGAAAATCCTTTTACTCTTGCCCCATGGTTTTTCCCTTATTTGTTGAGAGTTCTCCACGTAAATATTGTGTGTTTATTTCCTCTTTTCTCATATCTTATTTTAGCTGCGTGATATAATTCCGTCACTCTGGTACCCAACAGGGCAGTGTTGGAACCAAAGTGGTTTTCTCATCTCTTATTTTAGCTGCGTGATATTATTGCGTCACTCTACCAGACGAGTAGTTAACTGAACTAGCTGATAAAAACAGAACTAAGTTAGTCAACTAGACGCCAAGTCAGTATACTACCCAGTTGCTATTTATAGTTAAAATAAGGTACGTCCAAAAGCATACTGGATTTGAACCCGTATAGTCAAGCGAATTTATTTCAAATGAATGTTTATTTAATGCGAAGGTATCAATGTCTTTTACTTGTGTTATTTAAATTGTTTATAACTTTGTTTCTTGGTAAGAGAAACATAGTACCATAAAAAACACAAAACTTTGTACTCTAACACAAGTGCTGTAAAGTTGAACAAAGTACAAAGAAGGAAAAGCAGAAAGTAATCATCGGTACAACAGAGAAGTGACAGTACCACTTTGAGCATTTCTGATAACCAATAGCTCATTTCGCAGAAAGCATATCAAGTTATCAGAACTCAACAGATCTCAGCATTAAATGTTATCTCTAAACAGACATTTCAAAGAGACCGTTGAAGAAGATGAGAGCTCAAGCTGAAGAACTCTATAAATACAGGACAACCCCAGTGAAGAAAGTATCAAAGCTCTGATATTCAAAAGTACCAAAACTATGCTCAGATTTCTTTCGAGTATTTTCATTGTAATCTCATCTGATCTTAAACTTTCATACTCCCACACATAGTGAGCTTGTAAGATCAATCTTTAAATCTCTTAGTTAGAGTTAGAGCCTGAAGAGGCTTGGTTGGAAAGAATATTTGTAAGCCTGAAAAGGTGTTGAATACTTGCTGTTGTAAGCATGAAGAGGTGTTAAATACTTGTAAGCTATTGGATTATAGTGGATAAAACCTTCAAGTAGAAGGGACTGGACGTAGCTCTTGGTTGAAAAAGAGTAAACCAGGATAAATCAACTGTGTGAATCTTCTATCCCTATCTTTTTACAGTCTTTTTTTATACTAACGGTAGGGATTAGGATTTGAGTTTGTTAACTCTTTTGGAAAGTTATTTTGATTGTGTGTATATTTCTTCTTCTGCCTGCAAAAAGTTTTTAAGAAAAGGTTTTTCGAAAAACTGTTAAGAAACACAATTCAACACCCTTCTTGTGTTTCCCTGTGTCAACTTCAGTCGGTATTTGAGCTCAGTCTCGAAAAGGTTGAGCATCTAACAAGTTGTTGAGGGAGTACGATCTAGCAAGACTGGATGCAGAAGGACAAGCAATCAACAGACCTGCACTCTTTGATGGTAGTGATTATGACTACTGGAAAAAGAGAATGATGGCTTTTATTGTTGCCCATAATGTGGATATCCGGGAGTTGGTTGAAACTGGATACACTGAGCCAAGAGGTGACAACGGAGCTGCTATTCCTAGAGCTCAGTGGACTGCTAAACAAAAGACTCAACATCAACTCAATCTGAAAGCCAAACACTACCTGATGTGTGCTATCACCATATCTTAGCATGATCAAGTCCACATTTGTAACACCTCTAAGGAAATATGGGATACTCTAGCCCTAGCTCATGAAGGGTCGTCCCAAGTAATAGAGTCAAAGATAAGCATGCTGATTCACCAATATGAATTGTTCAAAATGGCAGAACATAAAACCATAGATCAAATGTTTGGTAGATTCCAAACTATCACAAATGGTTTAAGATCTCTTGGTAAAACATATGAAAATAAAAATCATGTCAGAAAAATCTTGAGGAGCCTACACAAACAATGGAGACCTAAGGTCACTGCCATTCAAGAGGCAAAGAACCTCAACACATTCACTCTAGAATAGCTTCTTGGATCTCTCAAATTCCATGAGATTGAATTTAATGAAGAAGAGAGTACCATAAAAGGGAAGTCTATTGCCCTAAAAGCCAAAAAGGCTAGCTCATCCAAAGTCCTGAAAGCTGAGGAATCCTCAGATAAAGTAGGTCTTTATGACAGTGATGAAAGATCTGATGAGGATGAACTATCATTCATCTCCAGAAAAATTCGACACATGTGGAGATAGAAAGGTGGTTTCAGAAGGAAGTATTTCAACAAAAAGTTCACCAAAGATAGCTCAGATTCCAAGGATAAAGGTCTATCTTTGTGCTTCGAATGTAAAAACTCTGGTCACTTCAAAGCAAATTGTCCAGAATTGAAGGACAAAAAGAAGAAAAGTTTAATGGCTACATGGAAGGATCTGGATCTGTCATCATCTGATGAAGAAGAAGAAGCTTAGGAAGAGGCAAACATCTGTCTCATGGCTAGCACTTCTTCAGAAGGTGAATATACTGATGCTGAGGTAATGAATTCTGACTCATTTACTCTACAAGATGCATTTGATGAATTATTAAGTAACTTATCTATACTATCTCATGAATATAAAAATCTTAGAAAGAAATTTTCCAAATTAACAAAAGAGTATGATAGAGTCTGCATTGAAAAGGAAGCTCTTGTTATTGAAAACAAGAAGTTAAAATCTGAGAATGTCAGTCTAATTAACAAACTCAAGTTGATCCCAATGTTCCCTGTGAAGTTGCAAAACTGGAACAGGATGTATCATATCTGACTGAAAGCCTGTCTAAGTTTGTAGGTGGCTCAGAAAAGTTAAACTTGATACTGAGGTACTCTAGATCACCTCATGATAAGTCTGGAATAGGCTATGACAAGGAGAAGAAGGAAGCATCTCACAAAGTATCAAAACCTCATGCACACCACAGAGTTACTAAAACTCAAGTACAACACAAAAATGCAACATCTAGCTCGTCCAACACTTACTGCAAAGTTTGTGGTAAAAGTGGTCACATCTCATCTAGATGCATACTTAATAAACATGTTAAACATGCTCGTCCAGTGACTACTAACAAGAAAGGACCCAAGTCAATCTGGGTACCTAAAGACAAGATTGTACCTATTGCATATTTGCTTAACAATAGGAAAGAAACATGCAACTTGATACTAGGACAGTGGATGCTCACATCACATGACGGGATAAAAGTGTATGTTCCAAGACCTTAGACATAAAGATGGTGGCTGGGTTACCTTTGGAGGTAATCAGAAAGGAAATATCATTGGAGTAGGTAAAATTGGTAAACATCATTTTCATTCCATCGAAAATGTTTTGTTAGTTGATGGTTTAAAACACAACTTACTAAGCATAAGTCAATTATGTGATAGTGGGTAAGCTGTTTCTTTTGATAAAAAACATGTGTAATGTCAAGAAAACCGATTGATCACTCTTGTTCACTGCTAAGAGGCAAAACAATCTGTATAAGATTGACTTGGAGGACCTCACAAATCAGAGTGTATCATGTCTAGTGTCCATTGAAGATGAGCGATGGATCTGACATAAAAGGCATTAATTTCAAAGCTAAATAAGCAGAACCTCGTGAGAGGATTACCAAACCTTAAGTACAAATCTGATTCTTTTTGTGATGCATGTCAAAAGGGAAAACAAGTTAAATATTCTTTTGAATCTAAGAACATTGTAAGTACCAATAGACCACTAGAGTTGCTACACCTTGATCTCTTTGGTCCAACAAGGACTGCTTTTGTCGATGGTAAGAAATATGGTCTAGTCATAGTAGACAACTACACTAGATGGACATGGGTTATGTTCCTAGCCCATAAGGATAAGTCATTCAAGGTCTTATCTATATTCTGCAAACATGTACAGAATGAAAAAATCATGTGTATCACTTCAATCAGAAGTGACAATAGGGGAGAGTTTGAAAATGAGCTATTTGAAAGGTTCTGTGAGGAAAGTGGTATTCTTTACAACTTCTCAATACCTAGAACACCACATCAAAACGGTGTAGTAGAGAGAAAGAACAGATATCTTCAAGAGCTTGCTAAAACAATACTCAATGATAACTCTGTCCCTAGACACTTCTGGGCTGAAGCTGTTAACAGAGCCTATTACATTCAGAACAAAATTTACATTAGACCAATTCTGAATAAGACTCCTTATGAATTGTGGAAAGGACGAAAACCCAACATATCTTGCTTTCATCCTTTTGGTTGTAAATGTTTTATATTAAATACTAAAGACCAACTTGGTAAGTTTGATGCTAAGGTGGATAATGGAATTCTGTTAGGATATTCCGAGTCATCCAAAGGCTTTAGAGTGTATAATTCTAGAACTCTAGTTGTAGAAGAATGTATACAATTTAAGTTTGATGACAAACAACCTGATAAGAATTTATCAGAGCTAGATGAAGCTTACGCAGATTTGAATCTCAATGATTCAGAAAATCCAGTAAATATCAAGTCTGATGATTCTATAGACGACCATCAGAATAATTCAAAAGCTATAACCTCTCAACAAGAAAATGCTCAAAGGTCATGGCATTTCAAGAAGTACCATCCTAAAAAACAAATCATTGGGAGTCCCATTGATAGGCTAAGAACCAGATCAACAACTTTTAGAGAGCAAGTTGATTCTGCCTTTGTCTCTGAGTTGGAACCAAAGATAGTATACAAGGCTATACTAGACGAGGGTGGGATTCTGGCCATAGAAGAGGAGCTGAACCAATTTGAGAGAAGTGGAGTTTGGTCTCTTGTACCCATGCCCAAAGACCAATCAATGATTGGAACCAAATGGGTTTATAGAAACAAGCTTGTTGAAAATGGTAAAGTGGTAAGGAATAAATCAAGACTAGTTACTCAAGGTTATTCTCAAGAAGAAGGTATAGATTGTGACACCCTGCTACCCTGCATATTATAAAAAGCATTAAAAGGACAAGCCTGAAAAACAAAACATGCATTTACTGAATTAATTAAACATTTGTCCATGGATAGAAAGGTCCCACATGAACGAGTTCACAACGCGGAAAATAAAAACCATGTTTTAAAAAATATAAACGAGTAAAACATAAACAAACATCCCAACCCGATGTCACAACAGAGCTGGTATAACCGTTCCGTACATCACAGAAAACAACCGAAACTAACTAGACTGAAAGAGAAATCCTAACTATGAGCAGTGGCTCCTCAGAGTCACTCCTCTCCAGACTGCTCGCCATCCTCTGCATGAAGCCAAACATGCCAAACAAACAAACAGAAAACGAGGAGTAAGAATCATGTAAACATATACGACATGGAGATAGGAAGCAAGGTAAACAAACAGACATGACAACATCATAAGCATACAACATGTACATATATCATCATTATAACAGGTATGCTATGCGGTGCAATGCAACGCTACTCTGCTACTCCATTATGCATGTGGATCCAAACTAACTCAGGATGAACGACTATGGATAGCCAACGCATTAAACCGTGGATGCCTCATCACGGGGGGTCGCGGTCACCAAACCATCGGGTGACCTACCATGGATGGCCAGATCACCGTACTCTCGGGCAATCTCCCCTATGTCGAACCTCCCCCTCAACCATCAACTCCAATGCTCTACGCATGGCAAACAACAACAAACAACAACCACCTCCTTTGTTTGGGCCTAAAAGCTCCCAAGACTTCAACATCAACTCAACATGCTTCGACCAATAAGCACCCAAGACTTCAACATCATCAATACCTTAGACCCAAACCGTGGGGTCAAGGTCCCCTTGGCCAAAAAGCACCAAGGCAAAACATGCGATATCCCAACGGATACCGGCTTAACCATCTTATCGTCTTTCAACGTCTTAATTATTATATAGCTAGTCTTGTCATTATGTTATCATCATGTCATTGGGGAAGACTGGGGTTAAAAACCCTTTTAAATCCTAAATCTCAGATTCTGTCCACAGGGGTGAGCACGGGCGTGCTTATCCCCAGCACGGCCGTGCTGTCACATAAGTGAAGTGAGACACCCTGTCGTGCCCCGGTGTTTTATTAGATTTAAGCCTTCTTAATTCATTTCTTAATCGTGCGCTTAGGTTATACATACACACTTAAGTCTTATAAACATATTACAAAACATTGTTGAGGATATCATCTTGATAGGATCCCTCACATGCATATACTTAACAACAGTCATACTTAGCGGGAAATATAAAAATACTCCTTAGACACACTGGCCATAATGTCTATACTCTAATCACCATGGGTCACAGCTCAACCTCCGGCCTCTGGTTCGTAAGAGTTCCATCCAACTCCTCAGCAACCTCCGTTTCATACTGAGTTCCGTCCAGCTCCTCAGCTACATAATCCTCCATCGGGTCTTCTTACGTAAATAAAGTAAACCCACAAAAATACAGAAATATAGGGGATAAGAAGCAATTCTATCATCAAAAAGCGGAAAAGAGTCGTAGCATACTATACAGTAATTGTCACAGACATAACATCATTCAACATTAACTATCCTCCATAAATCACTATATCAACCTCTACCCTCACTCATGTAATCTAATACTTTATGCTAACGTGGCCACTACCATTTCCTTCACGAATTCCTTGTGGGGAATGTCAGTCAGTTGTTCCAGTGACGGGTTCCAAATTCCCGGTGCACATTCTCTTCCATGGTGAGAATGCTCATGCAAATCAATGACATTATAGCTGCACGATGCTCCCGGTGCACACCCCTTCCACTCCTGGGGGTGCTCAATAAAATTCAATGACACTATAACTACACAACCTATTTCTAAGGTGGAACAGTCTAGCGAGAACTCTTCACCTCATGTATTATATTACCAATATACGGTTGTGAACAACAACACCAATACATGAATCTTACCAACCCATTGTAACAACATCCTAGTGCCTTAACCTTTCATCAAAGCCTCAACTCATACTCTGTGTCACAACACCTCTTTAAAATAATTCATTTAGGTTAGGCACCTCTAAACCACCATTATTATCACACCCAAACAATTATCTCCCGAACAACATATATCTTTGCTTACAATCCACTATTTATGATATTAAAAACCAGGCAGATCATACATAACATCAAGAAACATTCAAATATCACATTATCACCTAAAGTAATTTACCACAAAAATCAAATCAACAAGTCAGACTCTGTCACAACCTAGCCGTGATAGCCATCATGGACGTGACAGACATAAAATGCAAGAATTCTACAAGTCAGAACCTGTCACGGCCTCGCCATGACAACCATCACAGCGTGACAGACATTCTCCATCTCAATATCACAAATTTAGCCTATGTCGATAAACCTACAGTCCACGAATCACCATTGGTTTTACAAAAAAGGTTCCAATGTGATTTTGGTCTTGTTGATTACTCGACTAATAGTAGGGTTTAGGTCGTGTAACACCTTGTTTTTCGTATGCTTCTTTATCAGTAAATACATGCTTTAATGTAATTATTTGTGATAAAATCCAGAAGATGATTTTATTTTAAATAAAATTATTTTCTTGTGTAGTTTTACTGTAAGAAGTCACAGTAAAATTTTCGGTCAAAAATTCAGACGAAAGTCGATCTGGGTTTTCACGGCCAGTACAAGTTTACTGAGCTAGAGACCTAATCTGGACTCGTGAACGAGATGATTAGTGTTTTTTGATGTTTTGTGTGGGTTTGGAGTTTTTCAAAAAAATCTTGTTCGGGGCAAAATTCCGAGTGTTACCCGGGCGAAATCGTTGGGAAATACGATCGGGAAAGTCATCTGATGCACAATGGAGCAGAGCAAACAGGGAATGGAATGACTGATGTGAAAGTTATGACACCTTTTCAACAAGCCATACTTCACTTTTTCATCAAATCACCTTTTCTTACATTCTCTCTCATACCTTACCTCCACACCATACCTCCACCTTACAACACCTTACCTTCTTTCTTTCCCTACAAGCAAACCAACTTTTCTTCTCTTATTTCTTCTTCCAAAACCGTGACCTCTCTCCCTCATTCTCTATAAATACTCTTCATTTCCACCATTCATCACTTTCCTCCATTTCTCACCTTTACACTTTATTACATTTCTTCTTCTTCTTCTCTCTTACAAAGTTTACATTTTTATCAAGCTTTTCTCTTAAAGTTCTTCATCAAAGTTGTTCATCTTGTTAAGGATAATACTTCTATGTAGTTATTTTTTCAAAGTTTCATCTTTTATTTCAAAGTTTTCTTCATATGTTCTTTATGTGCTTTTAACTTCTAAAACCTCTCAAAAATGGTAGAAAACTCCTTTTGAGTTGAAACCACTTTCTATATTCTTGTATTTACTCATACTATCACATACTAAAAGGTTGTATAAAACAAAGTTTCCTAACCTCTTCTTTCTAAGGAGGTCGAAACCATGTATATGGTTTAGATGAATCTTGTTTCAACTTTTACATGTATGAGTTTGTATTTGAGTTTCATTTCCAAGATGATCATGGACCAAGGATCCTTTATGTTAAAGGATGCTATGTCTAAGTGATTGGAAAGTTTAAAGATTTTTACCCTATTTTTTTATGTAAAGACCAAAACCAATGAGTTTTAAGGAAATGTTGTTTAAGTTTTGTTTTCCAAAATGATCATGGATTAAGACTCCTTGATATAGGAGGATGCTAAGTCCAAGAGATTGGAAAGTTTGAAGATTTTTAACCCCTATTTCTTGAAAAGGCCGAAACCTTAAATGGTTATGGCAAAGATGTTGAGTTTTGTTTTCCAAAGTGATCATGGACTAAAAAGCTCCTTATGTTAAAGGATGCTATGTCTAAGTGATTGGAAAGTTTAAAATATTTTCTTGCTTTATTTTCCTATGATGGCCGAATGTAACGTTTGACCTAGGATGTGTTATTTTATTTTGTTTTCCAAGATGATTATGGATTAAAGCTCCTTCATGTTAAAGGATGCTATGTCCAAAAGATGATTTAAAGATCTATAACACAAACTCGTTAAGGCCGAACCTAAGAGTTCATGGTCTAAGACATTTGATTTTTCCATTTTCCGAAATGATCATGGTTTCAAGCCCCTTACTATGTATGGATGCTAACCTAAAGAGATTGGAAAGTTTAGAAATTCCTAGCCTATTTACCTATGCTTGACCGAAACCCTAAGTCAAGTACTTAGTGGGATTTTTAATTCAACTTTGTTAAAAGATTGTTGTTTATGAACTTCTAGCACTTAATGATCATAAATCCAAGAGTCGCATAAATTTTGGAAACCCCTAATCCTAGTTTATTGTATGAACCGAACCTATACCTTGTGGTTAGTGTTCTCGAGTGATTTTTAACTAATGGTTTTATGTTGGTAACCTTAGACTTCCATCGTTGGAGAAGCGAGGACGTTCGTGAACCTTCTTTTCAAATCCAAAACTCTTAACTCCGACGTGAGGTAAGAGAGGATTTCCTAAAGATATTCAATAACTGTATGCATGTGTGTAAGTGTTTAACTGGATATTTATATGTTGATGGAGATTACTTGGTTATTTAATGTACTTGAATTGTTATGCTATTATCTGATGTTGAATTGTGCTTGTTCTAAATGTTATAATGCATATCTGTGTTGAACTCCTTTCAACTGTGATATAAGCATTGAACTGATAACATATACTGCTGTTGATTGAAATTTTGCTAAGCCAGACTTGTGTCTGTGCTCAATTGTTATAAGGATTAAAAACCTTAATAAGCTTTGAAGATGAAGAGATTGGTGTTCTTTTCCAAAAGCTCATTAACTTAAAGTACTTGTTTTAAATGTTGAAATGGTTTTGGTGAACTATTGTTATACAAGAGAAAAATCATTTTCGAACTATGTGTCTTCAAGTGAAACCTTTCAAGATTATTTGACAATATCCTATTGGGGATTTTCAAAGATAATAGTATTTCAAAGATGCTTTATAAAATATTTTAAAAGAAAAGGTTTTCTCCTAAATGTTTTAGAAACTTTCCGATAGCCTGGATAGGTTATCGAGGATTCGGTTTTGAATTTGATTTTCACTGATCGAAAAATAAGTACTTAAGAAAGAGAATCTAGTACGCGAGACGTCGCTGCTAGTATTCAGTTATACGCACGTGATCTTGGATCAGTGTTAATTCGGGGCCATGTGTCCTATTCATGATGTTCTGGACTGAGGGTCCAATTCTCGAAATTGAGGACAGTGCGTTCTCATTTCGTTATTGTGGACTGTGTGTCCTAATCACGTTGTTGTGGACTGTGTGTCCTAATCACGTTGTTGTGGATTGTGTGTCCTAACCACGTCGTGAAGAACGTTGTTAAAGGTGAATGTTGTTTTCTATGACCACAAGCCTAGGAATGGTGCATCGGTCTCGGGTGTTGTGATTGAGCACTCGGACTGTGTGTCCTATGCTTCTAAGTTTTCAAGTGATGGGGAAATGATGATTAAGTTGTTAGCTTTGAGCTGCGACAGCGAAACAGAATGAACACAAAGAAAACCTTTTAAATAAAATATTTTATCATGTGCATTTCCCCAGGCAGACGTGCTTTCTTACATATCAGATACAAGGTGGTATCTGGGAGTTAGTCCATGTGACCGGTTCAGAGGCACATGTGACGTTGCTCGTCCTGAGACCTTAAATGCATGAGGGTATGGAGGCAACTGCCCGATGGGCTAGAGATTGACCAACTCTAATTCTTCTCCAGTGGAAAACGGTGTTGATATCTCATGAGATTAAGTTAGAGCCTGATATTGAAGTGTCATGCATATTTTCAAAGATTGACTGTGCAGGTTTGAGACCCTTTGATATAACACTGTTATGTTATGTATATGCATGATTTAACTGCTTATATGATTCTGTGATGTATGTATCATGTATATGGTTGTTGTGGAATATATCTTATGACGGTATCTCACTCTTGCACACCTGTATGTTCTATTCTTTTCTTCTTGTACCGGGTATGCGCATACTTTTAGATGGGTCTGAACGTTCCCTTGGCACAGTCGAGCTCGAGGAACGAAGTGTTTGATCATGCTGGGACAGCAGGGAACTGGACTATACATGAGGGTGAGACGACCGCGACGTATCGAGGACGAGGAAGAGGAGGAGCCCGAGTACCATCCGCAGGATCCCGGAGATGACGACGTTCCTATCGACGATGATGGTGACGTTATCGATCTGGCATCTGATATCTTGTCTGGGGGTAGTGTTTGTGGTCACTCTGCATGCAGGAGGCATTGGTAGATCGTTCGTTGGCTTTTGGAGTTGTCCTGATAGTCCCTAGGCTTTTAGAGCCATCTTTCGAGTCTTATACCCAGTTCCCTATTCTCAGTTTGATGTTTTCTTTTTTTACCTATTTCTTCTGTAGCCGTTTCAGTGTATGTTGGCCAATTCGACAAGGCCTGTCTTGTAATCAAACCTAAGATCCCAAGTGGGATAGTTATAATTATATGTGTGATGTTGATTTTCATGTTCTGAATGTTCTTCACCTTTTCTTAACTGCTTTTAAAAACAAAAAAAATGAGTACCCTTTTTCAGTAACCTTATATAAGAGGTTATTTTTCCGAAGGCGACCAGCATTTAAAATAAGTTCTTTTCCGCAACGGGTAACCATGTGACGCCGGGTTTTAGGGTGTCGCAGGTCGCCCTAAACAATTATTATATAATCTACTACTTATAGATTTCCGACGATGGAATGTTTCTTTACCCCACCTGGGTTATCACTGGAATTCCGAAATTGACGTTCCTCGTTATCCCGCCACATGTTTCCCATTCCTCCTTCAATCAAACAACACAATAACAATTAATTCAACAAATCCTCCCTTAACCATTGTTGTTGGATTCGGTCAATCAATTCAAATGAGGTTAGGGTTCTTTTTTTAACCTAAGCTTTTGGATACTAGTTACTTAGGTCCTAGGTAGCCTAGATAAATTACCATAACTTGGAAACATGAACATAATATTCCAACCTCACATTTTACTAAGTTTCGGTCATGTATAGGAATCTAAGCTAGAGATTTTTGTTGAACCTAAACTCTTAGATTTAAGTTATACAAGTATTATAGAACTTAAATCAAGTACTAACTTTGAAAACAAACAACAAAACACCAAACCCATTTTACTTCATAGGTTCGGACAAATAGGGTTCAATAGGAAAGAAATTTATTTTGATCACATGCTTTTGGATAATGAAGGTAGGAATCATATCTAGATCGTAGAAATTGGTTTCACATTTTTATGATTTTTCTACCATTTTCTAGAATTCTTTAAAGTTCTAGATCTAAGAAATGGAAACTCAAGAATATGAAGAACAAGAGCTTTAAAAGAGAGGAGATGATCATGTTACCTAAGTTAAGAGAGTAAAATAAGAATTGATGATGATCTTGGCAAGCTTGTTAATGGAAATCACCTAGAGCTCTTGAAGATCAACAATGGAGTTTATGTGTTAAGTGTGAAGAAATGAAGAAAATGAAGAAGATGGGTGAAAGGGGAGGGCTAACTGCGGTTTCAAGGGGGTTAAATAGGGTAGGAATTAGGCCTTGTTTGGTTCATTAGAATTAGATTAATGGGTTTTGTGATTATTTAATTAATATATGATTAACCATAGTTAATAAATAACTTAACTAAGGTTATTTTGCTAACTATAGTTAATAAATATGTGGCTCACATTATTTGAGTGGTATGGCTGCTCCTTGTCCACATAAACTAACATTGGTTCCTTAACCATGGTTAAAGTCTAACTAGAATAGCTTAGGTTAAGCTTAAAGGGCATTTTGGTCATTTCACTTAAAACTCCTAATTTCTAATATTAATTGCCTCATAAATTCTTGACGAGTATTCCCATAGCTCGGCTCCTCTGGTGTCCCATTCTATCTCTGCAATTCCGTTACAGATTTCGTCGGTTTCCTGATTAGGGTTTTACGCCCGATCCAAAGTGTAATATTTCGATTTTGTTTGAAATTTTTCAAACTAACCAAACTCGTTGGAAATATGATTTAAATATAAACCATTTCGTTCACAAGTCAATATTAGGTTTTCTAATCATTAAAATCTTACTGTCAGTGAAAACACCGACGGTTTTCCGTTCGAACTTTAGTCAAAATTCTTCCGAATACCCATAATATTTTATTTCTGATCAGAAATTTGGAAAGTAGAATTCCTCACAGACAAAATTTAAAAATTTTATAAATTTCAGTTTTCGGGTCAAATTAGGGTTTTGTGTCAGTATAAAATTATACTGTCAATTAAAAAACGCAGACCGGTTTCCGTCTGAGTTTTAAACCCAAATACTTAACCAGAGCTTCCTACAGAAGAGTAGGTTCTATATGTGATTTTGTTTTCTCCAAAATCATTTCTTAAGTCTCAAATGTAAATATAAATAAATATATTTTTACTGTTAAAACAACGTAATTAAAAACAGGCTGTTGAAGCATGGGCGTGCTTCTTTTTTGGCACGGTCGTGCTCATCTGCACGGTCGTGCTCCTCTGATGAACGGTCGTGCTTAATGCACGACCATTTTCCAGAATTCAAACTGGGAGCACGAGCATGCTCCTTGTTCAGCATGGTCGTGCTCAATGTACAACAGTACTGTTCTAGGCATAGTTCAAACACATATTTTTAACCAATTATTTTAGGGATTAAATCCATTAATCCTAGGTCATCTTAGTAACAAATTTTCCAGATTAAAAACTCATCATCATCACACTCATCAACATATCAACAACAATAATCATTATACCATCATGTTCATATAAAGGCAATCAACATAAACATCAAGAACATATCATGAACATGAATATGAAGCATATACCAAAAACAGTATTATCATATAATCATCATGTATCACATAGGCATACAAACTGACAACAACCGGGGTTATGGGAACCCCTTTACCTTACACTACTCCTACTGCCTAATGAGTACACTACCCTTCTTCCCATACCTAGATTGAAGGTTGTTCTAACAGTCAAACTGGTCACGGTTCCCAAAGCGGCCCAGCTAACTCTTCCAAGCCTTGGCCAAACAAAACAGAAATCATCAGTTTCCGAATCAAAACCATGAAAAGGAAACCACAAGGGAAAAAAACATTACCTATATATGAGCACATACGAAACAACGCTACCCAACGGTCTCCAACACTCAAGAAACTGATTGAGTTTGATGGAATTAGGGAATGCAACAGTAGCAGCCGCACTAGGGTAGTAGCAGCCACTAAAAATAGGGTTAAAATGTAACCCCCAGTTTCTGTGCCAACATATAAAGGCTGCACCTGAGCACGGCCGTGCACCCCCTTGAGCACGGTCGTACTGGACTTAGCGTCAGCGAGACGCAGTCCACACATTGAACACGGGCATGCTCACTATTGAGCATGGGCGTGGTCAACTTAAAACTTGAAAAACACTCCTGACTTTGAGCAAGAGCGTGTAGGCTAATGAGCGCGAGTGTGCTCATGTACCAGAAAGGGACTTTTGAGCCAAAAATCCCACTAAGCCCTTAGCCAACTTAATAAAAGTACTTAACGAAAAGCAGGGTGTTACAATTACACCCCCCCTTATAAAAATTTCGTCCTCGAAATTTCTACGTTCCTCAAGCGAAAAGATGCGGGAATGCTTCCATCATCTTGCTCTCCAGCTCCCAGGTAGCACTTTCCTCAGTTGCCCCACTCCAAATCACTTTGATCAAAGGAATCTCTTTGCTCCTTAGCTGCTTCACCCGCCCATTCTCAACTCGAAGGGGTAACACCTCAAACGCCTAGTTCTCTTTCAATTGTATTCGTTGGGTACTATCACGTGACTAGGATCAGGGATATACTTTCTAAGTTGAGACACATGAAAAACACTGTGGAGATTGGACAAGAACGGTGGTAAGGCTATTTGGTAGGCGACTTCACCGACTCTTTTAAGGACCTGGTAAGGACCAATGAACCCCAGAGTAAGTTTCCTCGCCTTCATCACTCTACCAACCCCAGTCGTCGGGGTAACTCTCAAGAATACATGATCGCCTTCCCGAAATTTGAGCACCTTCCTCCTTTTGTCATGGTAGCTATTTTTCCTACTATGTGCAACTCCAATCTTTTCCTAAACCATTCGGATATTTTCTGTTGTTTCCTGGACTATCTCTGGCCCTAGCACCACACTATCACTAGGTTCATTCCAACACAAAGGTGTCCTACATCTCCTCCCATAAAGAGCCTCATAAGGTATCATCCTAATGCTGGAATGGAAGTTGTTGTTGTAGGTGAACTCTAAGGACTGGATGGTCCTCTCAGACTGCCCATCAGTATGTGGGTGGTAAGCTGAACTAAGCCTAAGCTTTGTCCCAAAAGCATGCTGCAAACTCTCCCAGAAGCTAGAGGTAAACCTCGGGTCTCTATCTGATACTATGCTAGAAGGTACACCATGAAGCCAAACTATTTCCTTGAGGTACATCTTGGCCAACTTCTCTAAAGGATACTCAATGTTCATAGGGATGAAATGGGAAGACTTGGTCAATCTATCCACAACAACCCATATAGCCTCAAAACCCGTTGGAGTCTTAGGGAGTCCAGACACAAAATCCATGGAGATATTATCCCATTTCCATTCGGGGATACTCAAAGGTTGCAACTTACTTGATGGCTTCTGGTGCTCTATCTTATCCTTCTGACAAACTAAGCACGCATACACGAACCCAGCTACATTATTTTTCATCATAGGCCACCAAAACATCCTCTTAAGGTCCCGATACATCTTGGTGGCACCTGGGTGAACACTCAGCCCACTCTTATATCCTTCCTCAAGGATCAACTTCCTAAGCTCAGGAACATCTGGTATGCACACTCTATCTTTAAACCTCAAGACCCCATCACTTCCATCCTTGAAACTAAGGTCTCTACCCTGAGCAAGCAACTCTCGCTGGTCTAAAAGAAACTTATCTAACTTCTGACCCTCTATAATCTTATCCATCAAGCTGTTGGTAACCTTCAAGGTACCAAGCCTAATACTCTTAGGGGTAAACTCACAAGCTAGACTAAGGTCTCTAAACTCCTCAATCAGATCCATCTCCCTAACCATCAAAACGGAGATATGCAAGGTTTTCCTACTCAAGGCATCGGCCACCACATTGTCCTTTTCTGGGTGAGAGGTTAGCTCGAAGTCATAATCCTTTAAGAACTCCATCCACCTACGTTGCCTCATCTTCGGCTCCTTTTGATCAAAGAGATACCTCAAACTCTTATGATCACTAAAAACCTCAAACCTCGCTCTATAAAGGTAATGCCTCCATATCTTTAAGGTAAATACCGTAGCTCCTAGCTCTAGGTCATGGGTAGGGTAGTTCTTCTCATGGGTTTTCAACTGCCTAGATGCATAAGCAACTACCTTACCATTCTGCATCAACACACCACCTAACCCTTGCTTAGAAGCATCGCAGTAAACTATGAAGGGTTCACTAGGATCTGGTAAAACTAACACTGGTGCTGATGTCAACCTATTCTTAAGGGTTTGGAAACTCTCTTCACACTTAGAGTCCCACACAAACAACTATCCCTTCTTGGTGATACGGGTTAAGGGTAAAACTGTTTTAGAGAAACCTTCTATGAACCGCCTATAGTACCCGGCTAACCCCAAGAACTCCTATTCTCGGTTACAGATTTTGACGCTTCCCACTGGAGCACTGTCTCTACTTTAGCTGGGTCCACTGCTATGCCACCCTTAGAGATGACATGTCCTAAGAAGCTCACTTCCTCTAACCATAACTCACACTTAGACAACTTAGCGTACAGTTGTTTTTCCTCAAGGGTCTGCAAGACAACCTCAGGTGTTCCTCATGTTCCTCCTTACTCTTGGAGTACGCTAAGATGTCATCTATGAACACCACCACAAACTTATCCAAGTAAAGGTGAAAGGTTTTGTTCATGTAGTCCATGAACACCGCAGGAGCATTAGTCACACCAAAGGGCATAACCAAGTACTCATAGTGACCATATCGCGTCCTGAACGCTGTCCTCGGGATGTCCTCAGACTTAACCTGAATCTGATGGTACCCTGACCTCAAATCTATCTTAGAAAAGACGCATGCGCCCAACTGGTCCATGAGATCATCAATCCTAGGGAGAGGATACCGATTCTTTATTGTCACCTTGTTGAGTTGCCAATAGTCGACATACAACCTCATACTACCATCCTTCTTATTCACCAACAACACAGGTGCTCCCCACGGAGACACACTCGGCCTAATGAACTGCTTCTTCATCAGGTCCTCCAGTTGTTCCTTCAACTTAGCTAGCTCTAAAAGAGACATTCTATAGGGTGCTATAGAGATTGGCCCGGTTCCGGGCACTAAGTCTATGGTGAACTCAACATCTATCTCTGGGGGTAAGTTATAAACATCCCCCAGGAACACTTCAGGAAACTCCCGCACAACAGGCAAGCTGGCGACATCAGGAGGGCTGCTCTCTACTTCCAGGGAAGCTATTATCATGTACACTTGGGATTCGTCTTTCATCGAATCTTGAACTTGGCTGGCAGAGAGAAGGTCCGGATTCTTAGACTCCGTTGGAGTTCCAAAAACTAAGATTTTATCAAAATAGTTCAGAAGAATGTGGTTTGAAGATAACAAGTCCATGCCAAGAATGATATCAAGGTCTTTTAAAGGTAACATTACAAGATCAGCAACAAAGGTTTTGCCATCAATGACAATGTGGCAGTTCTTGCATGCATGAGATGTGAAAACAGGTTTATTTGTGGGTGTAGACACAATCAAATCAAACTCAAGAAAGGTAACAGACAACTTAAGACTCTTGACCCTATCATGCAATATAAACGAGTGAGTAGCACCCGAATCATACAATACAGTCAATTGAGATCCATCAATAAAACATGTACCTTGAATCAAGTCATCGGACTCGGAGGCTTCAGCTCCACTAAGAGTAAAGACTCTCCCAGTGGTCTTCAGTCGGTTGGCCTGAGACTTCTGACTCTTGCTAGCGATGGGAGGCTATGCCTTGGCTCCCTCACACTCACGGCTGATGTGACCCGACTTGCCACACCTGAAGCAAATCACAGCCGATTCCTTACACTAAGAGGAATAGTGATCCGGTGCGCCGCAATTGCCACACCTCGTGGGCTTAGAGGCATTGGAGAACCCGCCCCTAAACCTATCCTGCTGAAACTGTGGCTTCTTGCCACCCTGCTAGAAGTCCTTGCCGGTCGGAGCGTAACAATGTTTACCTTTGTCTCTCTGATCAGTCCTCTTGCCGCTCTGACTATCGGATCCTCTGGAACTGGCAACTTTGAACTGAATAGCATCCTCATAAATCATGCACTTGTTGACCAGAACTGGGAAGACTCTGATCTCCTGGTAGCTAATCGTTCAGGTTTATCTCGGGGTTAAGTCCGGCCTCAAACTTAACGCACTTGGAACGCTCATCTACAATATGCTGGTACGAAGTGTAATACCTCGCCAGCTCCTCAAACTTGGTAGCATACTCACCAACTGACATAGATCACTGCCTCAAAGACAAAAACTCCATCTCTTTCTTGTCCTTGATGTCCGCTGGAAAGTATCTCTAGAAACCTCTGCCTGAACTCAACCCATGTAACCACTATGCCCTCAGCCTGCATTCGATGTCTACAGTTTTCCCACCAATGCTCAGCCTCCTCAGTTATAACACCCTGCATTTTCGTTAAGTGCTTTTTATAAGGTGTTTTGTTGGTTAAGGTCTTAGTGGGATTTTTTGGCTCAAAAGTCCCTTTCTGGTGGTTGAGCACGCCTGTGCTTAATAGCCAGCACGCCCGTGCTCAAAGGCTGAAGTGTGTTTCAAGTTTTAAATTGAGCACGTGCTCAAAGGCTGAAGTGTGTTTCAAGCAGTGAGCGCACCCGTGCTCACTGTACGGACTGCATCCCGCTAACACTAAGTCCAGCACGACTGTGCTCAATGGTAAGCACGATCGTGCTCAGGTGCAGGCTATAAATGTTTGGCACAGAAACCGAGGGTTTCATTTTAACCCTATTTCTGGTAGCAGCAGCCACCCTACTGCGGCCAGAACAGTTTCTCTCCCTTTTTCCACTAACTCAATCAGTTTCTGAGTGTTAGAGACCCTTAGGAGACCTTTGCTTATCTATGTCAAGTGTATAGGTAACGTTTCTTTCCTTCCCAGTTTCCTTTCATGGTTTAGGCATTGGAAACTAGTATGCTTGTGTTCTGTTTACCTAAGGTTTAAGTTTGGGTTGAACCTCTTTGGGAACCGCGACTAGTTTACGTTAGGAGCTTATGTTGGAGCGACCTTCAATCCAAGTATGGGGAAAGGGGTAGTGTACTCATAGGCTTGGGGTTAGAGTAAAGTAAAGGGGTTCCCATAGCCCCGTTTGATGCATGCTTTGTACGATTTAAATATCTAAATGATTATTGATGATTATATGACGAATTGTTATAACCGTTTTGATGTATGTTCATACACATGTTCATATTATGTTCTTTATGTTGTTATCGATATGAATGTGATAATGTTGGATAGTTGTTTAACATGATGATGTTGGATGATTGATTGTCATGCTGTTGTTGTTGTTGTTGTTGTTGTTAGGTACAAGTTTAAAATATTAATCTGATAAAATAGACTTAAAAACGTGATAAGTTTAATGGATAAAAGATCCTAAAAAATTGGCTAAAAAGTTAGACTTAGTCTCTACCCAGAACAGTACTGTTGTGCATTGAGCACGGCCGTACTGAACAGGGAGCACGCCTGTGCTCCCAGTTTGAATTCTGGAAAATATTCGTGCGTCCATCACGGCCGTGCAGCAGAGGAGCACGACCGTACAACTGAGCACGGTCGTGCCCAAAAGGAAGCACAACCGTGCTACAATTATGTGACCAGCACGGTCGTGCAGGGGACAAGCACGCCCGTGCTCCCCTATCAGTCAGATATGATAAGTTGATATAACTAATCAAAGATAAAGGTTAGACAACTTGGTTAATGACTAACAAATATAATTAAAGATGATAAGATGATTAAGCCGGCACCCATTGGGTTACCACACGTTGATGAGTTGTACCTTGGAGTTTTTTGGCCAAGGGAACCTTGACCCCGCGGTTTGGGTCTAAGGTGTTGTTGATGTTGAAAGTCTTGGGTGCTTATTGGCCCAAGCACATTGATATTGATGTTGAAGTTCTGGGAGCTTTATGGCCCAGGCAAGGAGGTGGTTGAGATTGTTTGATGTTTCCCATACATAAAGCATTGTAGTTGATGGTTGAGGGGGAGGTTCGACATAGGGGATATCACCTGAGAGCACGGTGATGTGGCCATCCACGGTAGGTCACCCGATGGTTTGGTGACCACAACCCCCCGTGATGAGGCATCCGCGGTTTGATGTGTTGGCTATCCATGGGGTTCACCCATGGTTTGGTGAACTGTCGGTGTTGGTGCTTTTATGGTCAATACGGATATGAAACTTTGAAGTCGTTCATCCTGAGTTAGTTTGGATCTACATGCATAATGAAGTAGAGGAGTAGAGTTGCATTGCACCGCATAGCATACTGATTTTGATGATGCTGATGTATGATGATGTGTATGTTGATGTGTGCTGTAATGTTACCATGTTTGTTTGTTTACTTTACTTCCTATTCCCTCGCTATATATGTTTACATGATTCTTACTCCCCTCTTTTGTTTGCTTGTTTGTTTGGCCTGATCGACACCTTCCAGAGAATGGCGAGCAGTCAGGAGAGGAGTGACTCTGAGGAGCCACCACTTATAGTTAGGGTTTTCCCCTTTCAGTTAGTTTGTTAGTTTCAGTTGTATTCTATGGAATTTATTCCGGAACGGATATCCAGCTCTGTATGTGACATCGGGGTTGGGTTATGTTGTTTATCTTTGTTATGTTTTAATTGTTTAAAAAATGTTTTAATTTCCGCACTGTAAACTAGTTCATGTGGGACCTTTCTACTCATGAACCTTTTTATTAAAGGACGCAGGTTTTATGTTTTATCTTTATATTTTATGCTTTATAACATGCGGGGTAGTTGGGTGTCACATCAGTCAGCATGGAGGTAGCAAAGATGAGCTTCTGCTGATCGTTGCAATCCATCGCTCGGAAGATCTTCCCAGTCTCCCTCAACCATAGCAAAGCTCCTTCCGGATCATAAGCTCCCTTGAATGACGGAGGGTTGTGCCTCTGAAACTTGTCCTGGCCCTGAAACTCAGTTGGCCCACCATTGTTGTTGGGGTTGTTAACCTGACCAATAGCAATGGCAATGAGTGTCAATGCGTCCGCAATTGCCTGATCGTTACGTCCTCTACCGACCATGAGTTCCTGTACATGTCCAAGACAACTCTTAATACAAAAACTTAAGCGGGTAAAAGTGATATGCAACTTAACTTAAAGCATCATCGTCTATAACATGTATAGACAATCCAAACAAGAGCAGACAACAGACTCACAATAGACTCATACCACGACCTGATAGGACAGACCTGCTCTGATACCACTAAATATGACACCATGCTACCCCGCATATTATAAAAGCATTAAAAGGACAAAGCTGAAAAACAAAACATGCATTTATTGAATTAATTAAACATTTGTCCATGGGTAGAAAGGTCCCACATGAACGAGTTCACAACGCGGAAAATAAAAACCATGTTTTAAAAAATATAAATGAGTAAAACATAAACAAACGTCCCAACCCGATGTCGCAACAGAACTGATATAACCGTTCCGTACATCACGAAAAACAACTGAAACTAACTAGACTGAAAGAGAAATCAAAACTATGAGCGGTGGCTCCTCAGAGTCACTCCTCACCGGATTGCTCGTCATCCTCTCCATGAAGCCAAACATGCTAAACAAACAAACAGAAAACGGGGAGTAAGAACATGTAAACATATACGACATTGAGATAGGAATCAAGGTAAACAAACAGACATGGCAACATCATAAGCATACAACAACATGTACATCAACATATATCAACATTATAATAAGTATGCTATGCAGTGCAATGCAACGCTACTCCGCTACTCCGTTATGCATGTGGATCCAAACTAACTCAGGATGAACGACTTCAGAGTTACATATCCATATTGGCCATAGAAGCACCAACACCGGCAGTTCACCATACCATCAGGTGAACTCCATGGATAGCCAATGCATTAAACCGTGGATGCCTCATCACGGGGGGTCGCGGTCACCAAATCATTGAGTGACCTACCGTGGATGGCCAGATCACCGTACTCTCGAGCGATCTCCCCTATGTCGAACCTCCCCCTCAACCATCAACTCCAATGCTCTACGCATGGCAAACAACAACAAACAACAACCACCTCCTTTGCTTGGGCCTAAAAGCTCCCAAGACTTCAACATCAACTCAACATGCTTGGGCCAATAAGCACCTAAGACTTCAACATCACCAATACCTTAGACCCAAACCATGGGGTCAAGGTCCCCTTGGCCAAAAAGCACCAAGGCACAACATGCGATATCCCAACGGATACCGGCTTACCCATCTTATCGTCTTTCAACGTCTTAATTATTATATAATTAAGTTAGCTAGTCTTGTTATTATGTTATCATCAAGTCATTGGGGAAGATTGGGTTTAAAAACCCCTTTAAATCCTTAATCTCATATTCTTTCCAAAGGGGTGAGCACGGGTGTGCTTATCCCCAGCACGACCGTGCTGTCACATAAGTGAAGTGAGACACCCCGTCGTGCCCCGGTCCAGAGGGGTGAGCATTGGCATGCTCCCTGTTCAGCACAGTTGTGCTCAATGTACGATAGTACTATTCTGGGCAGAGTTCAAACACATTTTTAACCAATTATTTTAGGGATTAAATCCATTAATCCTAGGTCATCTTAGCAACAAATTTTCCAGATTAAAAACTCATCATCATCACACTCATCAACATGTCAACAACAATAATCATCATACCATCATGTTCATATCAAGGCAATCAACATAAACATCAAGAACATATCATGAACATGAATATGAAGCATATACCAAAACAGCTAGAACATATTATCATATAATCATCATGTATCACATAGACATACAAACTGACAACAACCGGGGTTATGGGAACCCCTTTACCTTACACTACCCTTCTCCCCATACCTGGATTGAAGGTTGCTCGAACAGTGAAACTAGTCACCGTTCCCAAAGTGGCTCAGCTAACTCTTCCAAGTGTTGGCCAAACAAAACATAAACCATGAGTTTGCGATTCAAAACCATGAAAAGTAAACCACAAGGGAAAGAAACATTACCTATATATGAGCACAAACGAAACAACGCTACCCAACGATCTCCAACACTCAAGAAACTGATTGAGTTTGATGGAAATAGGGATTGCAACAGTAGCAATTGCACTAGGGTAGTAGCAGCCACCAAAAATCGGGTTAAAATGTAACCCTTGGTTTCTGTGCCAACATATAAAGGCTGCACCTGAGCACGGTCGTGCACCCCTTTGAGCACGGTCGTGCTGGACTTAGCGTTAGCAAAATGTGGTCCGCACATTGAGCACGGGCGTGCTCACTGTTGAGCATGAGCGTTCTCAACTTAAAACTTGCAAAACACTCCTGTCTTTGAGCAAGGGCATGCTAGCTAATGAGCACGGGCGTGCTCATGTACCAAAAAGACACTTTTGAGCCAAAAATACCACGAAGCCCTTAGCCAACTATTTTAACTTATCAAAACTAAATTAAACAACCAAACAAACTTAATAAAAGTACTTAACGAAAAGCAGGGTGTTAATAGATTACACTGAAACCTTTGCTCTGGTTGGTAGATTAGAAGCAATTCGCATCTTACTATCATATTTTATCAAATGGATGTGAAAAGTGCATTTTTAAATGGATTTATAAATGAGGAAGTATATGTAATGCAACCTCCAGGTTTTGAAAGTGAAACCCATCCTGAACATGTATATAAGCTAAATAAAGCTTTATAGGTCTTAAGCAAGCTCCTAGAGCTTGGTATGAAAGATTAAGTTCATTTATAATGGACAATAGATTCAATAGAGGAAAGGTTGATACAACTTTATTTAGAAAATCCTACAAATCCAGTTTTATAGTTGTGGAAATTTTTGTTGATGACATAATCTTTGGTGCTACTAATGAATCTCTGTACAAGGAATTCTCTAAGTTAATGCAAAAGGAATTTAAAATGAGCATGATGGGATAACTCAAATTCTTACTTGGACTTCAAGTAAAACAAACAGTGGATGAGGTGTACATTCATCAAACCAAGTACACAAAGGAACTCTTAAAAAAGTTCAAGATGGATGACTGCAAACCAATGAATACACCAATGCACCCCACGACCATACTGAACAAGGATAACAAAGATAAAAATGTAGACCAAAAGGTATATAGAGGTATGATAGGATCTCTTTTATATCTTACTGCGTCCAGGCCTGACATAATGTTCAGTGTTTGCTTATGTGCTCGATTTCAATCTGATACAAGAGAATCTCACTTATCAGCAGTAAAGAGAACATTTAGATATTTTAAAGGTACTACTAATCTGGGTTTGTGCTTTAAGAAGAATGATTATTACATGTTAGTTGGTTTTTGTGATGCTGACTATGTTGGAGATAGAATAGAAAGAAAAAGTACTAGTGAAGGATGTCACTTCATTGGAGTAAACATAGTCTCATGGTCAAGCAAAAGACAAAACACCATTGCCTTATCAACTGCTGAAGCTGAGTACATATCAGCTGCAAGTTGCTACTCACAACTTCTTCTTTGGATTAAACATCAATTGGAAGACTACAATGTGTCTACAAGTAGTATTCTACTTATGTGTGATAACACTGCTGCAATCAATTTATCTAAGAATCCAATCTTGCATTCAAGAGTTAAGCACATAGAGATTAAACATCATTTTACTAGAGATTATGGGCAAAAAGGTGTTTTTGCTATACAGTTTGTAGATATTGACCATCAATGGGCAGATATCTTTACTAAACCTCTTGCTGAGGACAGATTTATTTTTTATTAGAAAGCATCTTAACGTGATATGTGTGGATTGGTATGTCGTCCAGTCATGGTCGGCTACTAGATGTTAAATGCTTGTCTATTGCATATCCCATCCAATGCTTGTTTGCATCTGTTTAACTATCTCGTCTATGCAATTCGTTATTATTTTCATTTAATATGACTTAAGACATATTTATTTCAAATTCTCTATGTTGAGTCAATTATTTCCATTATGAGTACAAATTGCTTTTTACGGTTTTAAGAAACCTGCGTTGTGTCATCATTAAATGCATGTCCTCTCACACGTCTTCATTTTATTTTATTTTAACATTATTTTTAAAAGAGAAACTCTTCATCTCCGAAACCTTCTTAAAGTTTCCTTCTCTTTCTGAAAAACCTTTCACTTTCTCTGAAACCTAACCCTCTCTTTGCGAAAAGAACTCTCTGTCTCTCCAAACCTTCAATCTTCAACAATGGCTTCCTCTTCTGTGTATGACTTACAACGTGGATGTAAGTCACTATGTTAGAACTGCTGGTTGGGAAGGATTGCTCATCGAGAAGGTCTCTGTGTACCCAGACATCATTAGAGCTTTCTCGAGGAACCCAATAGTTACTAATTCAAAGGTAAAGGCTTTTGTTTTGGGTACTGAAGTAATAGTTTATGAAGCTACTATTGCTACTATTGTTCACTATGCCCAAGTGGGATTAACCCTAACCGGGAAATGGGAAGAAAGGTTAGGTGGTGAAGAAACTATTGCCTCTATTCTTATGAGAGCTGATACTGTGATAACCCACTCATGGAAGTTAGTTGAAATGAAGGATGAAGCTCGTATCCTTCATCAAATTCGGAACAAGTCTGTTCTGCACAAGGCTGGGTCAAAACACAACCACTGCTCTACACAGGTTTTGCCTATGCCATCTCCTGAATGAAACTCGGGTCAACCTGCCTCACATTTTGTTTAACAGATTTAGAGACTATGTTGTACATAGAGAAAAGTCCCCTGCCATACCCTTCTGCCATTTGTTGTCAAAAGTTTCAAGTCTCAACAAATATATGCCATATTGGAAGCTAAGTCTCATGAGGAACAAGTTGTCATTCTCAAGGAAAAGGGCATGTCCTTGCTATGTTTGGAAAGAGGAATCTAACCAACATGAAGCTTGATCCAGTCATTCAAGTGGAATTGGCCAGAAAAGAAGAGTTGATGAAAGTGAAGGAAGAACAAATTGAGCTGAATGAAGCTGAAGCTCAAGCCATGAAGAAGCAACCAGCTGGACGACGTGTTAAATCAACTCGTCTAACTGCTGCAAGAAAGCCCTCTGCTGGGGTGGTCATCAGGGAACCAAGGGCTGATGAACCTCAAGCTACTCAGAGGCAGAAAAGAGCAAGGAAAGTGATTATGTCTCACAATGAGGATGATGATGAAGACAATCAACCAATTGGCTCAGTTCTAAAGAAGCAGATGCTAGCTGCCACATCTGTAGTTGTGCCTACCAGACCCAGGCAACCTGCAAGAAAGGCTAAGTCCAATATGACTTCTAAGGTAACTCTACTTGCACCATCTACTATAGAACATGTTGTTGTTGCACTAGTAGATAGTGTTAATGTTTCTGTCAACACCACACCATCACAATCTCAACCACAAAACGAAACACCTCCACCTCAATCAAATCAACCACCTTCACCAGTCCAAGAACACCTAACCTCACACCAATCTGAACATACATATGAATCACACTCCTCACCCCAACATATATCCTCACAACAACGCATATCTAAATCACAACCATCACCACAAAGCCTCTCTGTACACTCACCTATTCAAACCTCTCCACCGAGACCTCAATTTCAACCTATCATCCCCTCTGATGATCCTTGGTTCAATCAACCAGATGAGTTTGGGGTCAATCCAGGAACACCATTTCCTAAGTCTCCCAAGATCAATTTTCCATACACTGACCCCTATGTCCTTTATGATGGCAAAGCTGAAAGCTGGGCCAAAGTAAAAATGGACCGAAGAATCCTATACCATACCACCTCTCCTGCCCCTGAACCTAGACCCTTCTACCCCTTACCTGAATATAAGTATGAGCCAAAACTCACCCAATACCCATGGCATTCGCCCATACCATATGAAGGAGAAGGTCCCCTTCCATCATCTCTCTACAATGCCAATGGACCTCTTCTGAATCACCTTCCCCAAAAGAAATTCCCTCCAAAGAAACATGGTTGGCATGGAACCTCCAACATGGTTGCATCACTCAACCAGATTTTCTAGAGTTGGCATGGAACCTCCAAGAATCTGTCCTAGATTGCCTATGATTGATCTAAAGAAGGATAAGGATGGAAAATTCAGACTCCCACATCAAACAACGCCCATGCCTAGCTCATGCATATTGAAGCCAAGTACAGAAGTCCATATAGATTAAGAAGTCATGAATATGCTTCCGACTGAAGATCCGGTAAAGTGCTTTAACATTGAAGCAAGCGGCTATTAGGCAAGCCATGTGAAAATTGGCAACAAGCAAGCTTCATCTCCTGGTCTTGCTACTGCTGACAAAGAAGTCACTCCTACAGTAAGAGGCAAATATGGTTTCTCCTCAGTCAGATACTGCATTCATGAGGACACTCTAGGCATTCCTCTAAGGAGCCCAACCTATGCTGGAGATGAAGTTCATTGGGTTCCTTATGTACCTGCACCTGAGCCTTTTGTCCAAATCTCTAAAGCTTCTTTTGAAGAAATGGAGGAAATAATTATGGAAGGGCCAGGGAAATCTGATCAAGCTGCTCGGAGTGCACATATTGAAGATACTGCTGAAACTGTGAGCAAACCAGAAACTTCTTAAAAGCAGTCTTCAAAACCTCTCTGGCATTAGCTGTAATTCATCCAGAGGCACCTCAACTTTCAAGAGCTTTAAGCACTATACCTCTCCAAGGGAATTTGGATGCTACAACAGAAAGTTCAAGAGCTTCTCTACCTCCAGATCTTGATGAACTTATTACCAGAAAGGTCAAAGCCCAAGTTGAAAAATATCTTCAACCCACCAATGCCCTCATCCAGCAAATGATTCAACTTCTATCTGGATTCCAACAGAACCAAGGCCAAACTCCTCCAGCACCAGCTCCACCCCCACCTCCTCCTCCACCTTCAAATCCCTAGTTTCCTTATCTTTTTCTATCTTGTATTTAGATAACTGACAGTGATGTTCCACCTGATCCTACCTTTTTGTCTGATGACAAAAAATGGGGGAGAAGGATTGAGAGAGATAAATTTTGAAAAAGTCTTTAAAAAATTCCAAAGTCTTTGTTTGCATGCTTTCAATTCTGTGTTTACAATTTTGCTATGATACCTTATCTATGCTCTAGTACCTGATTTAAATTGCTCTGATACTTGTCATATAGTTTGTGCATACTTGCTTGATGATAGACCTTGTTAAGTTTTGAATGCTTTGTCTTAGGGGGAGCTATGTGACTCTCTTAGACTTTGCTCACTCAAATTTAATAAGTTTTTGTCATCATCAAAAAGGGGGAGATTGTTGGAACCAAAGCCGTTTTGGTTAAATAATCTCTTATATTTTGATGCTAACAAAAAGATTAAATTTATATGACAAAGTTATATTAAAGACTAACTCGTCTACTCTAGTGTGCAGGACTACTTTTAGTATCGCTAGATGAGGGAACTAATTTAAAGTCTCTTAGAATTGCTTGATAAGCATATCGGGTCCAAGTTTTTACTCGCTAGACGAGCCTTCAAAATCATATGATAAAATACTAAGTCCATAATGTTATCGCTAGACGAGGCGCTAAAATGTAGCAAAGTTAAAAGGCACTAGACGAGAGTCTCGGTGCCTTTTGTAAGAGGTGTTAGACGAGCTATTAAAATCTATAAGGAAAAATAGCAAGTCCAAAGACTTGTTACTAGACAAGTAGTTAACTGGAGTAGCTGATAAAAACAAAACTAAGTTAGTCAACTAGACGCCAAGTCAGTAGACTACCCGATTGTTATTTATAGTTAAAATAAGGTGTGTCCAAAGGCATACTGGATTTGAACCCGCCTAGTCAAGAGAATTTTTTTCAAATGATTGTTTATTTAATGCAAAGGTATAAATGTCTTTTACTTGTGTTATTTGAATTGTTTATAACTTTGTTTCTTGGTAAGAGAAACATAGTACCATTGAAAACACAAAACTTTGTACTCTGGCACACAAGTGCTGTAAAGTTGAACATAGTACAAAGAAGGAAAGTCATAAAGCAACATTCGGTACAACAGAGAAGTGACAGTACCACTTTGAGCATTTCTGATAACCAATAGCTCATTTCGCAGAAAGCATATCAAGTTATTAGAACTCAACGGATCTCAGCATTAAATGCTATCTCTAAATTGACATTTCAAAGAGACCGTTGAAGAATATGATAGCTCAAGCTAAAGAACTCTATAAATACTAGACGACCCTAGTGAAGAAAGTATCGAAGCTCTGATATTCAAAAGTGTCAAAATTATGCTTAGAATTCTTTCGAGTACTTTCGAGTACTTTCACTGTAATCTCATCTGGTCTTAAACTTTCATACTCTCGCACATAGTGAGCTTGTAAGATCAATCTTTAAATTTCTTAGTTAGAGTTAGAGCCTGAAGAGGCTTGGTTGGAAAGAATACTTGTAAGCCTGAAGTGGTGTTGAATACTTGCTATTGTAAGCCTGAAGAGGTGTTGAATACTTGTAAGCTATTGGATTATAGTGGAGAAAACCTTCAAGTATAAGGGACTGGACGTAACTCTTGATTGGAAAAGAGTGAACCAGGATAAATTAATTGTGTAAATCTTCCATCCCTATCTTTTTACAGTCTTTGTTTATACTGACTATGGGATTTAGATTTGAGTTTGTTAACTCTTTTGGAAAGTTATTTTGATTGGGTGTATATTTCTTCTTCTGCTTGCAAAAAGGTTTTAAGAAAAGGTTTTCGAAAAACTGTTAAGAAACACAATTCAACCCCTTTCTTGTGTTTCTCTGTGTCAACTTCAGGAAGTACCTCTTAATGCTAGCAAGAATGTCATCACAAGTATGTGGAATTTCATTTTTACGATCCTGTGATTTTAATTTTTTTAGCCACTTCCCTACATACATGTGGGAATTTTTTTTTCCAATAACCCTTTTTTAAAAATTATTTTCCATAACACCCCTCTTTCCCAATTATGTATTAAAATACCCCACTTTTTGTACACATTGAGAAGTCTGGTTTTGTATTACAAACTTCTCTTCTTACTTTTTTTTTAACAAGTGAGAAGTCTGGTTTTGTAATACAGACTTCTCACCTATGTTTTTTTTTCGTTTATTAATTTTTTAATTAGGTTTTTTTAATTTTATTTTTTAGTTTAATTATTTAGTGTTAATTTAGGTGTTAACTAGGTAATTAAGAAATTAATTTATGACAAAAACATAAATAAATTATTAAAAAAAGTAATTAAATATATTAAACATTAATTAAATACTTAGTTTTAATTTTTTTTTAATTATTCAGTTGTATTTAGTTAATTAGTGTGTTGATTATGAGGTTTAGAATATTATAATTAATAATTAGGTTAGTTTTAAATTAGTTAGATTTATTTAGTTAACTAAATAGGTTATTGTTAATTGGGGAATTAATAAATTAATTTAATAATTAAAAACATAATTGTTTTTAATAAATAAAAATTACATCAAGGGATTGGAAGATTAAATTTCTACGGTTGGGAAGAGCTTCCGGCACAGTGAGGGCAATTGCTCTTGTTATGACCCGACATCCGGCAGAGTCCATGATAAGCCTCTAGTTATCTAGTTTTATAACTACTAAGATCATGGTTTTTGTGCTAATTATTCGAGTTCAATCTCGTTTTCGCCCAAATTTGGATTTAATTGTCCTCAAGCAACATTTTGAGTTTCTTAAGTAGTTTTAGGATATTTTAGTTAATTTTGAGTCAAATAAAGCATTCACTGCTATTTCATGTTTTCAGGTTAATAAGAAAAGCAATTCTGGAAATATTCGCCCCGCGAGAGGTTACTCGCCTCGCGAGCCTGAAGACCAGCCTGAGCAGCAACAGTCACCCTTTCTGTCTCGCCTCGCGAATTTCCATCTCGCCTCGCGAGCCTGAAGGCCTGACTGTGCCAGAGATGTCATCCTTTCTGTCTCGCCTCGCGAATCAACATCTCGCCTCGCGAGAACCCAATTTTGAACTGGTGCCACATTTAATATTCGCCTCGCGAGCGGGCGCAGATTCTGAAGGTTATAAATTGCTGTTTTGGGGCAGATTAGGAGAGAACTTTTCATATTCACTGTTGCGAATTATTTTTGAGGTTTTGTGTTACGTTTGTAATGGAGAACTAATTTCTGGAGATTAATCTGCTGTAATCGGTTTCCGCCGACACTTGAGGTTCTATAATTCTCAATCTTACTGCTATTCCCTTTCAATATTACCCTATATGTCTTGTTTGCTTAATTCAAGTTATATAGATAAGTATTGATTTATTTTGATGATTGTATGTTCCTATACGCTAATCGCGTTTGCTTAATTCGCGTGTGTTCAATCGTGTTTGCTTAATTCACGAAGGTCTTAATCCGTTTGCTTAATTCGGAATAGGAACATATATCTCGTAGTGTCGATTGTGCTTGTCTAATTGTTGCTACAATCGAAGGGATTAGAATCCGCTTAGGGCTTGGAATTTATATGAACCAATGATAGTTGGGAAACCGAAAACAGTAGATTAATCGTTTCAACTTATTGATAAACACTTGTTTGCATTGTTTTTCTTAATTCAATCATTCAATCTAACCCCCCACCCCCCCCCCCCCCCCCCACCCCACCCCACACCACACCACACACACACACACACAAAAAAAAAAGTGATTTTAAGGTTAATAACAATCCAAGAGTCCTTGAGATACGATACTCGAGTTGTCGCGCCCTAACTGCAGTTTTTTAAACCACTCGTTTTTGACCCACGTGTGACAGCGTGTCAAAATTGGCGTCGTTGCCGGGGACTCTTTGATTTTTATTAGCCACATTAGGAATCAAACTCTTTTTTATTTTGTTGTTTGGAGCTTATATGTGAGTGTCTTGAGCTTATATGTTTATATCATATTGATGGTATTGCACATTGTGATTGTCGTGGTGGTGAATTTTAATACTTTCCATGGATAATTATATGCAAAATTATATGCCTAATGTTCATTATGAGCCATCATGCATATATTATCCTGACTTTACTGGTGGTTATGAGTTTAGTAGTTATTTTGGCATGGTTGGAGTGAATGACTATTCTGGCCAGCATGGTGGAGAACATGGCAGCTTGGATGAGTTGGCTTCGTTGGTGCATCAATTGACAATAAGCCAGCATCAATATCAGCCTGACCCCACACCAATCCAACCCAGTCTGGAGGAATTGGTGCAACAAATGGCAGAACACACTCTTGAATTCCAACAGAGGACAGAAGCAAGTCTTCGGGATTTGGCCACTCAAATTGGTCATATTGCCTTCACCTTGACTACACTGCAATCACAACATCTCCTTGAAAAGCATTCAAATTCACAATTAGATATTCTTGACAATACTTCTTTTGAGCATAATTTTGATAATGATGTCAAGAATACTGTTATTGATGAACTTTGTGTTCAAATTTCATCCTTTTCAGGGTATGATGAGCAAGACATCCATATGGAACATGGGACACATGAGGTTGAGGGCCCTGTTCAGTCAAGAAGTATAGAAAATGAGGATCAGGAGGACATCTACTTCACCATGCTTAAGGATGATGAAGAACTTTTGGAATTAGATGATTATATTAATTCCTATGCATGTGTTGATTGTGATGGAAAAAATACTTGCGTGGTTTGTGCTGAGATTTCTGCATATTTGGAAGGTGACGGATTTGGTGATTCAGTGAATGCAGATTGTACAGAAGCCAAGGCAGCACCAGTGATCCTCTCTACTTGTTTGCCACCTCCCACTGTGAAGCAGCCAACGATGGAGTTCAAGCCTCTGCCTGAGAAACTGGATTTTGCATCTTTAAATATGAAGGCACTACGGCCAGACCAAGAGGTTGAACCCCATTTTTATTGGGAAGACTTTGTTGACAAGGAGGTCATCTTTGACCCAAGAGGGAGTGAGAAGTCCGCCGCACTGGGCAAGGTCACCATGATTGTCAAGCGCTCACTTTCATACTTATGCTGCATGCCATGGGATCCGGGAGGATCATATTGCACTTTGAGCATTCCTTGGCCGCTATATCACAGGCAGTGGGATCCCGGTGGAACCGCCTTCATGAGTTTTTCTAAACCATTTTCTTTTTAATTATCTTCGCTTTGCTTTGTGTTGCTTTGAGTCGTTTGTGTGTTGAGTCTTGTGTCGGTGAGCTTAATGGATTCTAATTAAATCCAGCATAGATTGACTGCATGATATTTGTTGACTGTTAATGATTTCCCCCTAGGTTTTGGAAATTGAAAATTGATCCCCATGTGAAAAATTGAAAATTAAACTTTGAGATATTCTATTGTGATTGCATGATTTATGATAAGTTTGGGGTGAAGGGATGCACACACTAGGGATTGAATCTCGGTCAAACAATTTGCGAAAAAATGTCCAGGTGAGGATTTGAGCCTCCAACATGTTTTAAATTGTGTGAATCACTTTTAAGTTGCACTTTCCCGGATTTGCTTGAATCTCTTCATGGTTTGCATGCTTATGTGGTTGCATCAAACGATTTAGGCAATTTTTCTTTGAAATAACTACTTGGCCTAAAAGAACCATCCCTAATGCATGTTCCCTAGTTAGCCACATTGAGCCTAATAAGCCTATTGTTTCTTGATGACCCTATGTTTTAAGCCAAAAATCTGGAAAAACCATGTTAACCCGATCTTAGGATTGGGAGAGCATGGATGCTTAGCAAGACAAGGGTTGTAAGAAACTAAGTTTGGGGTGGCTACAAGGATACGATATGTATTTTGGGTTGAGAAAAAGAAAAATAAAGGTTGGAGCCAAAGGCAAAGAAAGAAAAGAAAAAAAAGAAGAAAAAAAGAAAAAGAAAAGCACAAAAATGTCAAAAAGGGGTATTAGAAGAAAAAGGTTGTAGTCACCCAAAGCAAAAAAAAAGAAAAATGGAAAAAGGAATTAGAGTGAAAATAATGATGTACAGCTTCATGCTCTCTTAATTCCTAGGGATGTAAGCCTAGTACCTTTGAATAATCCTACCCTTAGCCAGGCCCCATTACAACCTTTAAAAGACCTTTTGATGTTGCATTCATATTTTCATGGGAACTATTTTGAAATGAAAATCAAATTCATGGAAAGTGCTCTTGAAATGTGAAATTGGGTAAAAAGTTGATAGCCTATACAAATTGAGCGAATGAGTGAAATACTAAATGCCCTTATGAGGAAGGCAATTGTTTGAAATTGGTGATCTCCCTTTTGTGTGTAACTTGGATCCTCAACTTAGATTAATGATTGCATGAATGATGGAATTCTAAATTGTTTAAAGTAAATGAATGTGGGGGTTACACTGTTGCAAGGGGGAAAACATTGAAGAAAGATTGCTTTGTTAAGATTGCATGAAATTTGTGCGAAATTGATTGAATCCTTTAAGCTTGCCAAGTTTGAGTCTTTTTGAGTTTTAGTTTGCTTGGGGACAAGCAAAGTTTAAGTTTGGGGTATTTTGATAAGCCTCTGGTTATCTACTTTTATAACTACTAAGATCATGGTTTTTGTGCTAATTATTCGAGTTCAATCTCGTTTTCGCCCAAATTTGGATTTAATTGTCCTCAAGCAACATTTTGAGTTTCTTAAGTAGTTTTAGGATATTTTAGTTAATTTTGAGTCAAATAAAGCATTCACTGCTATTTCATGTTTTCAGGTTAATAAGAAAAACAATTCTGGAAATATTCGCCCCACGAGAGGTTACTCGCCTCGCGAGCCTGAAGACCAGTCTGAGCAGCAACAGTCACCCTTTCTGTCTCGCCTCGCAAATTTCCATCTCTCCTCGCGAGCCTGAAGGCCTGACTGTGCCAGAGAAGTCATCCTTTCTGTCTCGCCTCGCGAATCACCATCTCGCCTCGCGAGAACTCAATTTTGAACTGGCGCCACATTTAATATTCGCCTCGCGAGAGGCTACTCGCCTCACGAGCGGACGCAGATTCTGAAGGTTATAAATTGTTGTTTTAGGGCAGATTAGGAGAGAACTTTCATATTCACTACTGCGAATTATTTTTGAGGTTTTGTGTTACGTTTGTAATGGAGAACTAATTTCTGGAGATTAATCTGCTGTAATCGATTTCCGCCAACACTTGAGGTTCTATAATTCCCAATCCTACTGCTATTCCCTTTCAATATTACCCTATATGTCTTGTTTGCTTAATTCAAGTTATATAGATAGGTATTGATTTATTTCGATGATTGTATGTTCCTATACGCTAATTGCATTTGCTTAATTCGCGTGTGTTCAATCGTGTTTGCTTAATTCACGAAGGTCTTAATCTGTTTGCTTAATTCGGAATAGGAACATATATCTCGTAATGTCAATTGTGCTTGTCTAATTGTTGCTACAATCGAAAAGGGATTAAAATCCGCTTAGGGCTTGGAATTTATATAAACCAATGATAGTTAGGAAATCGAAAACAGTAGATCAATCGTTTCAACTTATTGATAGACACTTGTGGGCAACGAATTAAAAGGCTATTCATTCGGAAAATATTTAAGGAATGAGGATAAAATCTAGAATTATGCGCACACAATATAACACAATAAAGAAGGAGGAGGAGGAATGAGGGAAGAGGTGGAACAATAACATATCAATCAACAAATATAAAAATGACAATATCCCTGAAAAAACAAGATAAAGTACTACGAAATAAAGGGACCATGTAACACGAACACATCTCAAATAGCATTTTCACACTGCTTTGAAGCCTGTGTGCACGCGCATATGTATATGTGCAAACACGTGTTATAAATATATTAAAATTCACAAAGCAACCGCTTGAAACTGCATGCCAATTCCTTTTTCTCAGAGTCATAATAACACCATCATCATAATTTATCATTCACTTTGCATTTCAGAAACAGACAGTAACCATAAGCTTAATAAATTATGACACTATCATCCCTAAAATAAAGAAAAGCAAGGTTTCAGTCCGGAAGAACAACATGATATAGCAAAACTCACTTGGATGCATTTGATGGGGAATAACAATGTCTCACTTGTAAAGAGACCTAGGGTAACGTCAATGGAGCCAAATACAACAAATATTTACTTGTAATATTAAATTTTAAAGCATTTTAAATACAGACAGTGAACAAATAAACATTCACAAGAAAATCAAGAAAATTTTACATGCCTATTAAGAAGTATTAACTTGTACACTTGTGTGTGGAGTCAAGCCAACAAGTACACCCAGAAAGGATGTAGGAGTGGAAAAAAAATGTACACCCAAAAAGATGATGGAAGAAATATTCTTCATAAAGTTCACCATCAGAAAGAGGTTTGCTCTCTTGTTCTATTGGGGATTTTTGAAAAAAAAAAAATTGCTGTACATTTATTTATGAGTTTTTCGATCTTGAAATCAAAAAGTTAACAACCTCGCTTAATATCAGCGGTAACTTACGAAGGAACAAAAATGTATATTTTGTTGAGAACATGATAGAAAGTTCAAACATGTTCTCAACAAAATATACATTTTTGTTCATTCGCAGGTTACCACTATTGTGAAGTGAGGTAGTTAACTTTTTGATTTCCTGCAAGAAAGATCGAAAAACTCATAAATAAATGTATAACAAATTTTTTTCAAAAATCCCCAATAAAACAAGAGAGCAAACATTTTCCTCATGGTGAACTTTATGAAGAATATTTCTTCCATCTTCATTTTTGGCGTACATCTGGTTTTTTCTTCTTTTTTTCCACTGTACATCCTTTCTGGGTGTCCTTGTTGGCTTGACTCCACACACAACTGTACTTGTTGGCTTCAGGACTACACACATAAACAAACACAATGAGCAAGACAAGAAAAAACATATGGTATTGCTATGAGAAGCTGGAAGCCTTGAACTTTCAAATGCTCAAGGTTCTGTTATTTGTTATGTTAACTTTTGCACACCTACACTTGATTAAAAATTTAAATTTAAATCTCAATGTTTATCTTATGGTGAAAGTGCTCAAGCTTACAAAAGCTTGAGCATTTCAATGATTTCAGATACTCGTCCTGTACAATTTTCTTTTTGACAGAGTCCTCTATACATTTTATTATGTCTTATTATTGTATTATATTATAATCATAAATTACGTTCAAGTAGCCCTTCAGATAGGGAAAATTATTTAGAGATATAATTTTTATTGAAAATGTTGAAGTATATTTTTTATTAGCATTAAATCATCTATTTTAAATGGCACCGAGTCACTTGCTACTTGATATCAAGCTTACATCAAATTATTTTACCCCACTTGACCTACCATCATCACACTGCCTAAACTAGCTCTCGAATCTTTTGTAACCAAAAACTAACGTGTTGTTATATTATAAAATGGAGTTTGACTATCCTCTATCCACCAGAAAATAAAAAATAAAAAGCAGTTTGACTATAATGATTTGACAATACTTGCTTAATTGAATAATGAGGAGACAACTTTTTTTGAAGTACATTTTAGTTTCAAATGATAGCTAGAGCTAACCCTAATGGGTTGGAAATTGGGTTGTAAGTTGTGAGGAGGATGGGGATAGCATAAAAGTGTAACCATTTTAGTCATAGTGCTTCTTTCATCTGCAACTGCAAGTGAAGAACCCCACCAACCGAAGAACCACCATCTCCATCTTTCTCTTCTTTAAGAAGCTCTAGACCATGCTGTCAACTGCGTCCACTTAGCAATGCAATGCATGCATCATAGGCTTAGTAGATTGGATTTCATATATCAAACTCAACAAGTGCAGGTTAAAAATTCCTTGTCCTCATAATAAGAAAAATGGCATAAATAGCACCTGTCTGCTCAACTATACAACTATCTAACAACAACTAAGCCTAATCCTCGTCAAAACCTGCATCATCCATGTCAGCCTCGCCATCTCCATAGTCATTGTCTTCAGCTGGTGCTTGATCAGCATCTGCCGCAGCATTGTCAAGCGCATCATTTTCTACATCATCATGTCTTGTCACCTGAGATGGTTCACCCTTCTTTGTTTGCATGGATGCTAGACTTGCATCACTGAAGAATGACGAATAGGGTTGGGAAACCTGCAGATGAAAATTGTTGTTATAATCAAATGATTAGGTATGTATAATGCACAGATTAGGATATGATCAACAACTAAATACTAAGTGAACATTGTAAATAAAAGTGAAAAGTAGTACTAGACGTGCAAATTTTGATCAATTGAGCTCAATTAAACTTCTCGTTTTAATGGATAAAATTTCACTGCATTGCATATACAGCTATGTTATTTGAACACAATTTAGACACCGTATGTGACACCATATAAATTTGTCTTTATCTCTCACTTACTTTTTATCTTCTTGTATACACACATTTCAAAAATACTTAAAAAAACACAAAGGGACACCATATGGTGTCCCATTTTTTGTGTTCAAAAAACATTTTCCTTGCATATAAATGACTTTTCAGAGCATTTACTTTGAATAAGCATTCCCTCTTCCTAGCACTTTCCACTAGCTTGTTCCATCGTTCACTCCTCTTCAACGTTGAGGCAGATCCAACCACCTATCGAAACAATGAAAATGGATCACATTAAGGCTCATGTACCAAATGAAATTTTTGAAGCTTCACCTTAACCTCGAATGATACGGTACCAACACTGCAGACTTTGCTCTGGTGATCCCAACATTCATTCGTCGGATGTCCTCCACAAACCCTATACCGTTATCTTTGCTTGCCCTGACACATGAAAATATTGCAACATCCTTTTCACGTCCCTGAAAAAGAGGAGAGTATTCTTTAATCCCAAATCTAATATGCCAACCATGTAAGAAGCATGTTAGAGAATAGAGTGGAGAAGCCCAAGTTACATATCCTTTAAGTAACATCTCATTGAAATGAAAGAATCATTAAAAAAATATACAATTCAATTAGCCATTAATCATTCCTCCCATTCTGAAATTATAATTTAATCATTTGAAAACATTGGATCAAGGCCGCTGCACCCAATGAAAGAAAATGGAGAACAAATGTGACATTTTTATAATTATTAATGAAAACATTTCAACTGAAAATTAAAACAAATTACAACCAAACACCCTCTAGATATTCTGTTTTCTGTTTGACATTGTAGAAGGGCTATAGCTTTGCAAAAGGAAATTGCTATGAATCAGAAATCTAAAGATACACACAGATCGGAAGCAGATTAATTGAATAGGATTGATTCAAACTGGCCCGAAATAAGAAGTTCTTTAAGCTCTGGTTCAACATTTGCAACCATCCCTTTAATAGATCAAGGGCATAATAGAAATATCATGAATCAAGTTACTCATTAATTAAGGCATAAACCATATTAAGATTTCCAATCGAAATTACAAAATTTATGGCTAGTTACAGTTTCACACCAAGGCTTGGGAGAAGAAAGAAGTTGATAACGCCTATATTCAAGCAACAAAGATATGTATGATGGGGCTAAACTAGAGTGAATATATTATGGTGGGGTCATTGAAGATTTCTCTAAAACTATAGGATTACAACAATGCTCGACTCTGAGTGCTTATCTTTTTACCTTGGCCTTGGAAGTGCTTACTGAGCATATCTAAGAGTCGGTGCCAGTGCCACAGTGCATGCTTTGCGTGCTTTTTGTGGATGATAGAATCCTAGAGTGTCATAAGAGGGAATGAATGGGAAGCTAAAGCTATGGAGGCTTTGGGGCACATTGCTTTTGTATGAGTTACATAATTTAGTATCTTGGTTCTATCATACAAAATGATAGAGAAACAGAGGAAGATGTATACCAGAGGATTCAAGCTAGGTGGACCGAATGGAGAAGGGCTTTAGGTGTTATTTGTGATGGAAAAGTTCACTTTAAGCTTAAAGACAAATTTTACAACACAACTTTTAAGACTCTGATGCTTTTTGTTATAGTATTAAATGCTGGGAGGTAAACTGCCAACAGGAGTATAAACGTGGTGTATGAGAATGTTGTGTTAATGATTGGACATACAAGACAACATGGATTGAAAATAAATGCATTAGAGAGGAAGGAGAGGTAGCAGCTATCGAGGAAAAAGGCGGTAGAATATCGCCTTAGGTGATTTAGCCATGCAAGGAGAAGACCATTAGAAACCTCGGTTAGAAGAGTAGATCAGGTAAAGGATAGCCCAAAGTTAGAAGTTGTGAGAGATAAAAAAAAATTATAGGTCAAACCAGTAAAAATGACTTATATTTAAATGGCCAATATGAGGACATGGTTTATGATAGAACACAATGGCATCGTTTGATCCATGGCGCCAACTCCACCTAGTGGAAAATGGCTTGGTGGCAGTTGTTATATTCACAGTTTCACACTGCTTTGATTCTTTGAATCTCCAAGTCCCAACTCAGTAATCTTGATATCCTCCCATATCTATTCTGTGCCACTTGCTGCCTATCACATGGCCACCGCGGGCATGATACATCACCGTCATGGATTGTGATTCCAACAATTCAGCAGCAGTAGTGCTGATGGAGGAAAATTAAATGTCTCTCACAGTATCCTCATGGTTTCATAAACAGGAATATATCCTTGATTTTTCTTCCTCTGTATCCACTAAAGGTGGAGGTGGTAGCTCGGAACCTTGCACCCTCACTTTGAGTTACAGTCAATCTCTCTCAGACTCAACCTCCTTGAACCTATTTGAGAAGCTGAAAATTCATTGGTAATATAATCTTGGGACATAGTAGTCAGGCTTGTTAAAGATCAGGGTCTTTTATCAATTCAGAAAGAATTGATAGAAAAACAGAGGAAAAAGGTGAAGGTATGGAAAAGAGAAGAGCACGGGCATGCTGAATGTGAATGGTGCATACCATGGTAGAAAATCCATCACAATATTCACAACCAGTGATTTAAAGCCTTCTATCTCATGCTCAAAGGTAAAAAATCCTTCTATCTAATGATTAATATAAAGCTACGTTGACTGTTGCACTGGTGCACCCAAATTAGGTGGATGCACCAGACATAGCCCTGCAAAATACATAATGTCTGGTATGTTGTGTTCCAGCTGATCCACAATCAGCATCATATATTCATATTCAAATATTTGGCTTACTGATAATTTGATCTATACTAAAAGCAAAAATGAAAAATATGAAGAACATCATGTGATTAACATTAGGCTAGTTTACCTGGCAACCGTCAACAGTGCATATGTCCACTACTTTCTCTGCTGACACTCCAAAAGTCTCCTCAAAACGTCTTTGGAAGAGCTTGACTTGTTGGCTATAGGGTGATATAATTGCAACTTGGTTACCTGACTTCAGTGTCGGATAAAGTGTAACCAGTTTTTGATATAAGAATAGGACAAAATCAACTTCCTCGACATTTATCCATGAGCCACCACTCCCAGATGGCCGAGCCTCTTTTCCCTCATGTACGTCAAAGAAGCAGAATGGGCCAAAGCAGCGGTACCTGTTAGAATGTGTTAAGATAAGTGAGCTGCACCTCAGTCTTTTGTTTTAACCTATGAAGCACCGACTCTGACACCGACACCACAACACGACACCGGGAAGCGGCTAACGTCAAAAACATAGGACACCGGGACACTGCTTATATATATATATATATATATATATATATATATATATATATAGTTAAACTTTACAATTTTCATAATGACCCTCACAAAGAATACTAAGACTAAGGGGTCATTTCACAATGTAATTTTTACAAACATAATATCAAGATAAGAAAATGAATCATGTTTTATAAAACAACTAGTTAGGTCCTATGGTAATGAGCCTCACAAAAAATGCTAAGACATCATTTTGTTTTATGTCTCAAATAGTAAAAGATCTAATTTGGGGTTGGTGACCCATGACCTTTTTAGTAAATATTTGTTTAAAAAATATTTAGGTTTGTAACCCATGATCTCAAAATTCTAAGTTGACTTTTTAAAAAAATTTATTTTGTTTATGATAGAAGTGTCCGAGAAGTGTCCAAGTCGTGCCCAAGAAGTGTCTGAGAGGCGTCCGAGCCGAAAAAAATTAAATTTTTAATTGAGACACCGCAGAGGGGTGTCCGACACGTGTCCGTAAAGTATCGGAGTCCGAGACGTGTCCGACACACAACACGGCACTTTCGAAAAGGTGTCCGTGCTTCATAGGTTTTAACCAAGGAGTTAACTTGTCTATTACAGCTAACAGTTCTGTAACAATTATAGTTAAGTTTAACTGATTCTGTTAGTAGTTGGTGTTATTGTTAGCTGCTAACAGATTCTGTTAAGTATATCTATAAATATCTTTCCAACTGTTATTTTCTAATAAGATCAATACTATTCAAGATTACTATCTCGATTCTCTCAGTTTTATCTTTACTATATTCTCTATTCTCTTGTACTTTCTATGGTTTTCTCTCAACTTCTCAGAATCACAGTTGTATAATAGTACCTGTGCCATTCACGCACTGTCCGTAATTTGACGTCATCCCCATCTTCCAACGAATCTTCATAAAACTCCATAGAGGGAAAGCTTCTTATCTGTTTGATCATAATATGAGAAAATCCACTCAGAAAAGGTGACAAGAAAGAAGATGAAAGTAACAATAGATAGAAACATAAGAATGAATTTTGTATATCTAAAAAAATGATGAAATCTTAGATACTCAAGGTCCACATCCTAATGAGATTAGTACACTCCATTTCAGAGGTTACTACTATCTTCTTGGTTATGTGATGCAATCAAATCCTAGGTGAAATGCCAAAGGAAACCAAGATGTTAAGCATGGAATATTTCTCTAAACAGCTACACCGTCCATTTCTAATATGTATTCTTCAATTTAAAACATCCTCTCCACCTCATATTTCTAACATATATTCAATTTAAAAATCGTCTTGATCAGTTTCTTGACTACGCATTACTACAAATTCATTACTTCAAAACCACAATTCATTTTCGCTAAACTTTTGCTAAAACCCAGTGAGTTATTACCTAATTTATAAGTACCCCTCAGAGTAACACCATCAGTTTAGCCCTTGTATTCACCTTTCCATTGCTTGCAAACTGCTTTTACCCCAAAAGTACGTTCAATGTAACTTTGATCCATCTAGTTTCCAGACATTAATTATCCTGAAACCCTACTTCCAGCTTATTGATCTTAATGTTGACTGCTACCATCCTTATCGTTGACAAGAACTCAACCTTAAGATTTGAATCTTCATTTTCTCTAAGTGTCCTATGTCACTAAGTCTCATCACAAGGCACAACTAGGCTACTATGAGCAACCTGGGTATTTTAGGCTACAACATGGTGTCAGCAATCTTCATTCAAAATGCTTAGTTCATTACGTATTTAAGTTTAAGCTTGTCTTGGTCTCTAACAGAAGCCAAATTTGATGCAGACTGTTAGGCAACATATCATTTTAGCCGTTTCGTAAACCATACAACATATTATATGCTGCATATTTTGAGTGTAAAGATGAAAAAACATTAAATATTTTTAAAATTTCATTTGGACAACTATTGCAGTGGAAGAAACAAAAAATCAATAGTGCCTGCAGTGTTAAACTTCCTCTGAATTGGTTTCCATAAAGAAAGAAAGGATTTAAAACAAACAATTAATACAAAGTTGTTACCAAATAGTCTTCTAGAAAGACAAGAATATATGTTTGCTTGCTTTGCTATATTTATTCCAGTTTCAAGGACCTAAGCATCTGTTTGTAAAAAATATCACAGGCAAATGAGAAATCTGACGTATACAAAATACATTTAGAGGTATCAAGTTAGTTTGCAGAGGCAATTTTCTCATGTCTCAACCTCTTGATATTCATTTGGACACAGTATGACCATGGACCACATATACTCAACAAACTAATTTTGCAAATTCTGTAAAACATATGCACCAACCTCGGGATGCATTCGGTATTGGGTCTTCAACATTTTAACCGGATAGCCAGCATGCTTCAATCTTTCAAATAAGCTTGTGCCATATCTTAAATTCATGAAAGAAAACGACAGAAAATTAAGGTATGAATCAGCATAATGGTTTAGTATACTAAAATGATATAACTATCACCAAACAAAAAGATTAGTTTACCCATGATTCTTAGCAACATCTGAAATTACAGTTGCTGGAAGTTGAGCTGGATCACCAACCTTTTGAAAAAGCAAAAGAACATAGCAGCAGTAAGGATAAGATTACGCCCAAAATGATTTTAAAAATGCAGTCCAGCATATTTAAAAGGTTCGATAATTTATGAACAAAATAATTCCATCTTGCCAAGTCTTGTTTAAACACAGTAAATTCGCAGACATGAATTACAAATATCATTTCTAAATACCATTTCAAATCTTTTGGGTTGAGTGTTATGATGGATAATGAACTCGCTTTCTTTAAAGATGCTACTGAAATTTGTACTCCATGCATAATTAGTTGACATAGGCCAAGAAAAACTATAGGAGAAACTATTAAGAAAGATTTAGAGGCCAATGATTTAACTATTAACATGATTCATGATAGAACATTATGGCATCGTATGATCCATGTGGCCGACCCCACCTAGTGGGATAAGGCTTGGTTGTTGTTGTATGCATAACTAGTTGACATGTAAAACTGGGCATATGAAGACATCATTGCAACTTAAATACTGAAAAACATTAAAGCAGTGCGGGAAACAATGATCAGTAATGAGAGGAGCAGCAATGAAAAATACCAGAAAAACTTTTTTGCATTGGTTGGCTAAGGGAACAAGAGTTGCAGGTTCCACCTGTTGGTAGCATGTCACATAAAGAGATAAAATAAAATAAGCAGCACAGGTTTTACATTTGAAAAAAATTCATTACATGTTGACAATCATTAATGTACTCATTACAAAGAATAACAACTTGACAACACACCACAACAAAATACTTGGAATAAAATATCCGACATGATAATCACCAGATCAAATTCATTGAACTGACTAATAATTTAAAACTGACAATATTGCATCTCATATGGTGACTTACAAAGAGACAGAAATATACTAAACTGGCATTAAAAACAGAGAGAGTTATGCACCACATCATGAAATCTATGATTTGAATGGAGCCACGGTTTATAAGAACTCTTTTTCTTCATTCAGAAGCAGACACATAAATGAATATGTACGTCTATGTACCCCCACAAACCCAAAAAAATTAGTATCTTTGTCAAAGATGGTAGTATATCCAACTGTTTCTTTATGGAAAAAGACTAAATTTTTGTGGCATTGTGCAGTCTACGCTACTATCTAGTGCATTTCATTGGAGCATACACTCGTATTCCAGTTGATATGGGATATGGTTAGGCATTTGGCTTTGTTGTGACGTAAAACAGAAGATCTATTTAGAGGGGTTTCCCAAATAGATATGTTTAGGGAGTGGGTAGCTTTGCCCATTTTTTCCTGTTGTTTTGATTTTCCTTTCTTGTTAAGAAAGATCCCTTATCATCCTAATACCTTCTAATATTCTTCTTTTATAAAAAAAATACTCCAAATCTTACACCAGTACATATGATAAACAATATCTAAATACATGTAAATTGATAATAACCATAAAGGAAATTGTGATGATAAACCATATAAGTAGAACTAATATAATTCCTTTTTCTTCAAGTAACTTAATGAAGTTAATCTTTAGTATGTACTTTCCATATTTCAGTGTTCTTGACATGCATGTTTTAGCTTGAGGATTAATCTAAGTTTTATATGACAAGCAAGTAGACCACATAAAACACTCGGGGCAAAATTCTTGCAGACATTGTCCCATTAAAATTGTTACTAAATGACATGAAGCGCTCTCTTTTGTCAAATATTTTTCCGAGATTTAGTTACATTCTGGTTTGTAGACTTAATCTTCTATTACTTATTCAATTCATGAACCAAGATGTTTTGTACCCATCTTATATGCAGGTTATTCCCCTTTTCCATATTAAAGGAATTGACCAATCACAAGTATGAACGCAAGCTGCTAAAGTGTAACAAATACTGAGATCATATATGGATAGAAAAACTTAAATACTTTATGCAGACACCAGAAACAAAATCACCAGGTAGTTGTATTGGCTTATTTTGAAGCTTTGAAAGAACGAACCAAGGGATATCTAGGCTGTTAATCATAAAGAGAAAATATTGATATGAAGGTATGAGAGTTTTCTTGACAAGGCTAGGTTTTTCTGTATCATCTCTCACTCATATGCCCTCTATGTGTCTTACACCCAAAAAAACTAATTTATCTGAATATTCATTACACTTCTTCCCATATGAGTATTCCATCTGCTTACTACAACCAAAAGTTCGTTACCATGATATTTTTAGGAGAGACAAGAACATCTTTAAACCAAACTTTGCCAAGTTAATTCATATCACAAGCAATCCAAGCATCTAAGAGGTGATTCGGCAACTAAACTGAAGAAGATTTCACACTTACAGCTTGTGCTGCTTCATCTATTATCACAACATCAAAGCTGCGGCTTAGTTTACTGAAAACATGGGAACCACTAAAGCTGAGGGTGGAGAAGACCTGCCAAAAACTACTGAAATATTGAGAAAACCACGTTGCTTTTTTCTTTTGCATTCAACTAAAATTTTGAAATACATACTATTGTCGCCTCTTCCAAAATTGCAGCCCGGAGAGTGTCATCATTATTTCCTGTGGGACCATTACTCTGCTTATCAGTGGACGATTTGTTGGCACCAGCACGTTTCTGTTTCACCTGCAATTGAAATTTACAACATAAAAACCCAAATTACATTGGAAAGTGTAGATTAACCACACAAACTAGAATATATATCAGAGACCCTAAATCAAGTTGTCTTTTGTTAGAGAATAGCTATTAGGTGTTATTTTATGTTATTGGCTAGGCCTATCTTTCTTGCACAGATCTTCACTTTTCAGTATAAAAATACAAAGTCACAGGGAGACTAACAACAGTGTGTTAGTCATCCCTAGATTTCCCTAAAATGGTAATCAGAGCTAGTTGAGAACCAGATTAGCGAGAACCCTCGAAAACAGAAAACCCTAGCTTACGCAATCTGCAGCACCCAGCCCCCAAAAAAAAACTAGATTTTCCTCATATTAAGCCGATCTACTGTTCCCAAAAGTGCAGAAATTTTTTGTGCCTTGCCGAGCATGATGTTGTGCATTTTCAGAGGCCTTGGGTTGATTTTAAGTGTAACAAGACTAACACATGCCATATATACTCCAGCTTTAGGGGTAGTGTTAAAATTAAGCACATGTTTAACATGTAGCTTAAGTCATCACATAGCCATAGCTGACACACAGCTGAATACTAAAATTGTAATCAGTAATTATTTGTGTGGACATACACACTTCCTCAAATTCACTCCTTATTTTATAGGAACAAATATTGAAAGCTTTTCACTTAACATTTAGACCATGGATAAATCAAGGCTTCCAATTAAATTAACGGTTAAGCCTCATTCCTGACCTGCCATGCATGATCGTGGCATTATAACCAAATTTTAGGAAAGTAGTAATATGGAAGATTAGGTAATAACAGCGGCAGTAGCACATAAGAGACAGTCTAATCTTTTGCATCTACTTACAAGTTCATCCAGGACAACAGATTTGATAGAATGATGTGCTTTTAGACCAATCCGTACAATCTTAGGGCAATAGGCACGGTCATTTTCATCATGTATACCTGAGAACGTCCGTGGACAATTTAAAAGAATAAATAAGTAATCAAAACATAAATAGTATAGATATCAGAAGTCTTCAAAATAAAAACCAAAAAAAAAAAAATCATGTAAAGAAAATAAGCATTTAGAATATCAAGGTCACTTCAATCTACTTATAATATAAAATAATAATTAATTAAAAGAGCAAACAACAGGCCACACAACCTGGATGCCAATAACTTCTTCCTATTAAGGGTGTATTAGTTGAACTCTTATCCCCCACTTCAAAATAATATTAGCATCCAAAAAAAATAATTTACTCATAATGCATTCAATGTGTCATCTTTTAATTATTTTAAATTAAATACAATAAAATTCAATTCTGCATTCTTCATAACTTTTAGCATTATATTTAAATATTTAAATACAGAATTATTTTCAGTCGACTAGATACCAAATGCTGTGTGATATCTGAAAACAATAGTCCTTGGTGCCCTTTTACGCGAGTGAATGTAATGCAAAAGCATAACCATTTTTCCCAAATAAATGCATCAAAATAAAACAAAGATACTGTGTATATTAGAGTATACGATATCTTATGCTAGACTAGCTTACTAGATTAGTTTGTAACATAACTGAAGTGCTGAGTCAGTACTATAGGTTATGAGGAAGTTAGGAGCAGTTACCTTACAGCTGTAACACTCAGCCTATAAAGGCTTGTAATCTTCTACAATAACATTTCAGAAATCAGAATTACATTTCTAAAATTCTATTCTCTCAATTCTCTCTTTCTTCTACCCTGGTTTCAATCCTATTATGGTGTCATAGAGCTTCTTTTCTGGGACCGATTCCTTTCATGGCAGAATCTTTAGGAAATCCGATCACAACTCCGGCAAACAGTGCCGGAACCTCTTCTTCTTCGTCCTCAATGAGTTTCAACCCTCCTCTCTCAATGAAACTCGACGATCAAAATTTTCTAATATGGAAACAGCAAGTTGAGGCTGTTATCGTCGCACATAAGCTTCATTGCTGGGTTGTAAACCCTACGATTACTCCGATCTACAATTCTGAAGTTGATCGAGCTCAAGATATTGTTTCTGATGCGTATCAACTATGGCTGGTGCAAGACCAGATGCTATTCACGTGGTTGCTGAGCTCGATTTCACCATCAGTGCTCCCTCGATTCCTCAATTGCAAACAATCATGGCAGATTTGGGACAAGGTGCACAAGTTCTTCCACTCGCACCTTCGAGCTAAAGTGCGACAGTTTCGATCGGAGCTTAAGAGCACACGCAAAGGAACATGCACAATGCAAGAATTTCTTATGAAGATCTGTGCGCTCATATTGACACGATTCTGGAAGGATTGCCTGAAGAGTACAATTCGTTTGTCATGATGATTTTCGCAAGGATTGAACCAATCTCTGCCGAAGACATCGAGTCACTTCTGATGGTTCAGGATGCGCAATTTGAGAAGTTCAGAGAAGGGCTTCCTTCGTCCTCAGTTTCCCTCAACCTATCTCAATCGTCTTCGCCTGGAAACTCTTCCAATCAGCCAAATCACATAGAATATGCTTCGAATCGTGATGGTTATCAGGGTACCAATAAAGGACTAGGCCGTGGTAATCGAGGTCGTGGTGGTCGTGGTCGTGGCCGTGGAGGTCGTGGTAGTGAGAATCGTAGTGGAGACAAGCCAACATGTCAGTTGTGCCACAAATATGGCCATGATGCATACAATTGCTGGCATCGATTTGAGCATGACTTCATTCCTAATCATCCTGCTCCAACTGCTCAAGTGGCTAATCAATATCCTCTTCAAGGACAAGTTCATGTTCAAACTCGGTTCCCTTTGGCATTACCTCCAAGACCACCTTCAGTACAAATGGCTCAATTTTCTGCACCACCCCCTGATTTCATGTCTACTCAGCAGACTCAACCATCTGAATTCATGGCCTCTCAACATTCTCAGTATGGTGCATCTCAGTTCAGTGCACCCACTCAAGAATTCACTACTTCACACATGGTACCCTGACTCAAGTGCTTCCCACCATCTTACGGCTGATTCTCAGAACTTTAGCCATAGCACACCATTCGGAGGACAAGACCAAGTCCTAATGGGTAACGGCCACGGTCTTCCCATAACTTCTATTGGTTATTCTAAAATAACTACACCAAATCACCCACACACTGTCCTTTCCCTTAATAGTTTACTTAGTTCCCACTATCACTAAGAATCTGGTTTGTGTCAAAATCTGCACGTGACAACAATGTTTACTTTTCACCCTCACTCTTGCTTTGTTAAATCACAAGGGTCTAATAAAGTCCTTCTTGAAGGCTCTCTAGGAAATGATGGGTTATACTGCTTCAGGCACATCAATATACTCAAGGAGCCTTGCCTTCCTCTTCAACAAGTCTTCTGACTTCTCTTTCTAATTCCACTTTGTAACAAGTCTGATGCTAAACTACCAGCAAATGTACACACTAATGTAGTCTCAAATTCCTTTGTTACATAGCATAATAGATTAGGTCATGCTAATCCTAGTGCTGTAAAAACTGTTCTGCAGCTTTGTAATATTCCCTTTACTAATAAAATGGCATATGATTTTTGCAATGCTTGCTGTTTGGGCAAGTCTCACAGGCTTTATGCCCCACCCTCCCCTACTATTCATGCAAATGCCTTTGAACTTATACATTCTGGTCTTTGGGGACCCGCACCCTTTGCTTCATCCAATGGCTATACCTATTATATAGCCTTTATTGATGCCTTTTCGCGTTATACATGGATTTACTTTCTCAAAAGAAAGTCAGAGGCTCTTACAGCCTTTAAGCAATTCCATGCTCTTATCAAAAATCAATACTCAGCTTCTGTTAAAGCTATTCAAACAGATTGGGGGGGGTGAATTCAGACCCTTCACCAATCACCTAGCTGAGTTGGGCATTGTTCATAGATTAACATGCCCTCACATGTCTCATCAAAATGGGACAGTGGAACGCAAACGCGGACAGATTGTTGAGATGGGATTAACCTTGCTTTCCCATGCCCCTCTGCCCTTGACCTATTGGGATCATAGTTTCACTATGGCAGTCCATCTTATCAATAGATGGCCCACAGTAGCACTTTCTTCCTTTTCGTCACCTTATCATGCTCTCCAAGGTTCCACTCCTGACTACACTCTTCTTAGAACCTTTGGCTGTGCTTGCTTTCCCTTATCGCGTCCCTATAATCAACATAAGCTGCACCTTTCCTGCTGTCATTCCCACTCCTACTCTCCCTCCCTTAAATCCTACTCCCCTGAATCAATATCCTCCCCACTTCTCCCCCACCCCTCTCTAATCCTAGTCCTAATCATGTGCCACCACACCTTCTTCTTCAGCTAGTCATTCCTCTTCGGGTTCTGCAGATGCTGCAAAATTAGATTTGCACCTTCACTTCCTCAACCAAGTCCATTAATTTCGTCACCTGTTCTGTCTGAGTCAGCACCTAGCTCACCAACTCCCCCTGCTCATCCTATGTTGACAAAGTCTAAAAACTGGCTGCCTACCACCTAGGTTGTATCCTCGGTTGAATCTTGCACGTATAGAGCCTGCTTCGGTTAAACAGGCACTATCTAGCCCTCCATGGCTTGAGTCTATGCAAGCAGAGCACAATGCTCTTCTTAAAAATGAAACTTGGTCTTTGGTTCCCCTTCCTCCGAATAGGATAGGAAAGTCATTGGGTGCAACTGGGTGTTTCGTGTAAAGGAGAATCCGGATGGGAGGGAGTGTCAACAAATACAAGGCACAGTTGGTTGCCAAAGGCTTCCACCAAACTCATGGGTTTGATTTTCATGAGACTTTGTCTCCTGTAATTAAACCGGTTACAATCCGGATCATTCTTACCATGGCACTTTCCTCCAAATGGGTCATCCAACAAATTGATGTCAACAATGCCTTCTTGAATGGCTTGTTGAGTAAAGAGGTGTATATGACCCAACCTCCCGGCTTTGAATCTTAAGACAAATCCTTAGTGTGCAAGCTTCACAAGGCTCCCTATGGCCTAAAGCAAGCCCCAAGGGCTTGGTATGAGAGACTCAAACACACTGCTACAGTTTGACTTTGTCATTAGTCGTTGTGATCCTTCACTCTTCATCTACTCTAAAGGAGTTGTGTGCCTTTATGTTTTGGTTTATGTGGATGATATCATCCTCACAGGTACCTCACCAACACTTATCTCAGATCTCATCAAGAGACTCAATGCCACTTTTGCTCTCAAGGAACTTGGCACCTTAGACTATTTTGTAGGTGTTGAAGTCAAGCACCTACCCACCGGGTCCATTCTACTAACTCAGTCAAAGTATATTAGAGACCTCCTAAATAAAGCTGATATGTTGGAAGCTAAGGGCATCTCTTCCCCTATGGTGAGCAACTGTAAACTAAGTAAGTTTGGGACAGATTCATTGACTGATCCTAGTCTCTATAGATCTATAGTAGGAGCATTACAATATGCTACCTTAACACGACCTGAGATAGCCTACAGTGTGAATAAAGTTTGCCAATTTATGGCACACCCTTTAGAAACTCATTGGCAGGCTGTAAAAACGATTCTCCGCTATCTAAAAGGTTCCATGCACTATGGGCTATTACTGCAGCCATCTCCCACCTCAACCCTTCACTATCAAGGCATATTGTGATGCTGATTGGGCCAGTGATCCGGATGATAGACGCTCTACTTCCGTGTCTTGCATCTTCCTTGGACCAAACTTAGTATCTCGGTGCTCAAAGAAGCAACCACCAGTTGCACGATCTAGCACAGAGGCGGAATATCGCAGCATGGCCAATACCACTGCTGAGGTACTTTGGAGCATGTCTCTGCTTACTGAACTCGGGGTTCCTTTCCACACTCTGAAGCTTTACTGTGATAACTTAAGTGAAGTATTGTTGGCTCACAATCCTGTCTTGCATTCCCGGACAAAGCATATTGAGCTGGACATACATTTTGTCAGGGAAAAAGTCATGTCCAAGGTTCTTTCTGTCCAGCATGTTCCAGCTGCTGATCAGCTAGCTGACTCCTTCACCAAGCCCCTCTCTTCCACCAGATTCTGTGCACTACGCTCCACTCTCAATGTGGTTGAGTCTCCTCAACCACCTTGAGATTGCACGGGAGATATTAGAGTATACGATAGCTTATGCTAGACTAGCTTACTAGATCGGTTTGTAACATAACTGAAGTGTTGAGTGAGCACTATCGCTTATGAGGTAGTTAGGAGCAGTTACCTTACAGCTGTAACACTCAGCCTATAAAGGCTTGTAATCTTCTACAATAACATTTCAGAAATCAGAATTACATTTCTAAAATTCTATTATCTCAATTCCCACTTTCTTCTGCCCTGGTTTCAATCCTATTAGTGTAACATAAAGAAACTAAGTTAACCGTGCCAGTTGTTGCTTTACATATAAGAAGACAATACAAGAAAGGCAAGAAAAACTTAATACCTCCATTGAGAACCCGCAACACAATCTCGTCGAGGGCAGAGTTTGATGGGGCACATACAAGCACTCGTACACGATACTTACGACTTGAAGTTACAGCTTCAGGTTTCTGAAAAACCCATGATTAGAATATATTTTTTAAAATCAGCAATCTCTTGGATTAATACTATTCAATCATGGATTACTACTGTTCAATCACAGAGGGAAAATACTTACTAACTCATTTCCAGTAGTTGGGAAAAAACCATCATCACCATCTTTTGGCATCAAACTATCCCTTGGATTAATACTATTCAGCCATGGAGATGCCAGTCCCCAGTGTTTGTATCTGCCAAACGAAAATGCAATAGAAAAAATCATAAGAACTCTTCTAGCAAGATAAAATATGAAAAGTGCAATCTACTAACAAAGCTTGTATAACAACAGTCTTTGTTCTATTTTGGTTGGTCTGAGGGCAGGGGTGGTTACCCTCAACCAGATAACTTTTTATCAGGACCTAGTATATCAACCATCTAGACTTGTACTTTAAACAGGATTTCTCGTTAAATGAAAAACTACAAAGGAATATTTTAACCCAAATACTTTGTTTCGACCTTGGAGAATTCTAAATTACACTTAAGCCATAATATCAGTTCCCTCTCCCTTATCATCATTCAACATCGCGAATATCAAATAAGCGATCGCCCAGACCTCTTGCTTACATAAGACATAAGTCTGTAAACCATGCCTATAGCTTGAAACAATCCTCCCAGCTTCATATGATGCCAATGTAAAGTTGAAACAACTTACATGAAGAGAAATCAAGAAAATCTGCACTTAGTTACAGCTAGTTTCTTGAAGTTTGTGATAAATATTAGTATTTATCCTTATTTCACTTGTAATTTGATTCAAAATAATTTTAAATATTGAACAGTAGATAAGCATTGCCACGACGCTAACATGTATAATACAAAAAACAAGAGAAACCAAGAACGAAACCAAAAAGATATTCTAAATATGTCACAACATGAAAACAAAAAGAAATATCATAAAAGAATCACAGCAGAAAACCAATATCCACAACATGAAGTTTTCTCAAGTACAGCTCAGATATTCTCAAAGCAAAACACACTTCTCCTCAATTGGTAATTGTGGTCCCCGCTTTAGCTCAATGATCCTGCTCCTAAAAAGCAAAACATAAAAAAAATAAAAATAATTAAGTATGAACAAAGAGAAATACAAGGCAAAAATGTGAGCATAGGAGTTGCTGATCCCCTAAAGGCATGATTGGTAGCTACAGAAATTGCCTCCAAGTTTCACTTATACCAGGCACACTCCAAACATAATGCTTTGCTCAAGATAACAATAGAAACTAGGAAAAGAATTACCTAACATAGAAGACTACACTTCAAACATAATGTTCCACGAATAGAGTTACTAGTGATAGTCCTTGGAAATTTATTTCTCAGGATTTACCTTCTTTTCTCTCTTGGCCTTGCATTTGGGTTATGGCCCTCATATTAATTTTTGGGATGTTTTTTGGGTTGGTACTATTCCTCTTTCTAAGGCTTTTCACCTATCTTCTTTACATAAAGCTCCTGTTGGACAGTTTTTTCCCATGATATTTTCTCTTCAAATCTTCATTTTTTCAGAAACATGACAGAGAGGTTAGTGAGCTTGACTCTTTTCTCATTTTACTTGATTCAGTTCATCTTTTTATTGTTCCTGACTCTAGAATTTGGACTCAATTCTTCCAGAGTCTTCTCTTGTAAATCTTATTTTATGTTCTAGACTCACTCTCCTAATAAAGCCAGATTTCTTTTGGATAAGCCCGTATGGAAGTCCAAATATCCCTCAAAGAGCAAAGCTTTTGCCTGGACTGTTAATCTTAACAGAGTTAACACTGATGACATGCTCCAGAAGCGCATACATCTAATGGCTTTGTCCCTCGTAAGTTAGTACTATAATGTTGACTCTAGTTCGGAATCTGTGGATTCTTTGCATTAAGCTGTTTGGGATTTATGGAAAGTTTTGGATATTCCCTATGGATTTGCATCAATTTTTCCTTATTAAATGTAGAGGTTTTGGCTCTCATAAAGAAGCTAAGATCTTTTGCCAGCATTATGCTTATGTTGTTCCATGGTGCACTTTTCTAGAAAATAATCCTGGAATTTTCAAGCACTCTTTCTCTTCCCTAGATTTCATTTAGGATAGGGGTAATTTATTGGCCTCCTTTCTAATTTTCTGTTCATGGCTAATTAACTGTATTTGTTAGACTTGCAGAGATATAGGCATGCTTTGTTGCATGACTAAGTTTTAGAATCTTGTTCTTTTTTTTTTTCTTGGGGTTCATTTGTTAGGATGTCTTATCCTTCCTCTTTGTACTCTTTTATTCTTTTCTAAAATTTCTCTTTCTGTGAAAGAAAGACATAGAAGACTACAAAAATTTAGAGGATATTATACTTACTTTGAATGCACTCTCGTTGGAGTTGCATGCAAAATGGTACTTAGAAGCCCAAGTATGGTCTGAGTCTTCCCAGTCCCTGGTGGCCCCTAGAAGGAATTTGGTAAGACACAATTACAAGTTTTTAAAAAAAGTCATAGCTACTACACATGAAAAAAAAACAGGCAGATGTCTCACAGATATCTAACAGGGGGATAATACATTGTCAGATGAAAATTACAGAAGCACGTGCATTATACAGAAAAGACATTGTGCCATCATATAAATGAACATCCTAAGCTATTTTCTTGTAGTAATGAATTACAAACTCTGACCCAACAACTGTTGACCCAACTTTGTATGATAAGAAACACAATCCTTTAGATCCCTTATAAGAACTGATCCAGATCATGGACCAGTTCAAGAATCAACGAGTCAAACTGGCCAGTCTGTAACACTAAAATAGACTGTCTGCTCAGACTTTTTGAAGGTCAAAAAGAAAATCTGACATATTTTCATTTTTCCTTAAGCCTTACAAGAGTACAAGACATGGTATTTTTGCCAAAAATCAGATAAAAGTGGCTGTCGGAGAGCTTGAAATTGGATGTTCTCTATCATAAATCCCAACTATATCAAACTAGTCTTCGCAAAAATAACACAACATAAACATGACAAAAAATATTAAGTGAAAGAAATGGCGATCATACAGAAGCATTAAAAGAATTTTCCAGCAGAAGCAACAACCAAGGATACACATAGAAACAAACCTGTATCAGGACAAAAGCTTTTGATGATAGACCAGCCTGCAACAGAAAGTAAAAGCTCATTGTAGAATAAATAAATGATAAATGGCCTTTATAAGAAAATTCTACAATGTAAGAAATGTCATAATGAGTTACAAGTCAAACAACAAAGCCAACATAAAAAAAATTAAAAGAATCTTAACGAGAAAGGGAAGATTCATCGTAAACTTCTATTCCTTCATCTTTTAAAGGATGACTAACAACTAGGAAAAAGTGAGTGAATCTCTCTTTTTGCCATAAATTGAGCCAACTCATTTTCAATCAAACTAGAGTTTGTTTAGATGAGCTTTTCTATTGTAGAATGTTTAGTTGAGCTCTAAAAAAAGATAATTTTCTTTTCCTAGCTGAACTTTTATGCTTATGAAAAAAGACCTCGAAAAAGCTAATTTTGAGAAAACTAGATTTTATTCAAACTTCTAAAACATCCAACAACAACAAAAACAACAACAAAAGCCTTTTTTCCAAAAGGTGGGTTTAGCTATGTGGATCAAACGACACCATTGTTTTCTACCAAAAACCGTCTTCAGATACAATTGCTTGAAAATTGGATCCAAAAACATAAGAGCTTTACTTTTTACAAAAGATCTTTTAAAATCAGTTAATAATAATATCAAAAGACATTGCTCATTCAAACCAAAAGTAAGAGTTCCATGAAACAATAAAATCAAAAGGAAAAAAGTATATATGAAGATGGGATCAATATACAGAGAAATTGGAGAGAATTCTTTTTTGGGTGAAAAAAACCGGTGAGCTTTACTAATTTACTTTTTCTTGTACTCTCTCTCACTTACGACAATGAAATTTCTTCAATTATCAAAAACAATAATGATAATAATAATAAAGATGGGATCAAAATCTTAGGAAATATGAGACTTTCATCATCCCCTTCTTCACGAATGTTTAACAATGACACTAAGAAAATGAAATTTTGAACATGTACAGAAGAAAAGGAAAAACAAGAAACATGTTGAAATTATAGGGTAAAGTTGGAAGGGAGAAAATAGATAATAGAAATCTAAATGATATTTTATGCATAATAATATGCTTAAAGAATAAAGACATCCATCTCATATTTTATGCATAATATCCTTAACTACATGTCAAGCCCAAACTTGACTAATGCCATCGTAAATATTTGCCAAAATCCCATATTTTATTCTTTCCAAACAATAGAAAATTAGCTAACAATGAGACAGAAGAACACTGGATTACTTCCAAAAAAAAATTAATTAATTAAAATAAAAGTAAAAGGATAATCAATGAAGCTGAAATCCAGTTGTAAATAAGTTTTAGTTACTTCATTGAACTCAAAAAGTAGAAACTTACTGTTATGGCCTCACGTTGATATTGATTGAAAGTATTTTCAACATACTCCTTCAAAGGTAGTGGGATTTTCCAACCCTCGGCTTCCGTACCAGAATTCTCTCCAATAGAATTTAATATTAGATCCTTGTATGGGAGTAAGCTTATAGTTCGTACAGCCAAATACTCACGAGCAATGGTAGATAAACTGCATATCTGCAGGATTTATCACATTTTCTCAAAGCACACAATTTATTATTCCTAAAAGAGCGCAAATATAATTTTTCACGCCTCTGGCAAGAATACAATATAAGATTCATACCACAAGTTACCTTCATAAAATACAATTGTCTCTCTGTCTCGCATATATGAGAACGCATATTAAACAGCCTTGGGCACGATCGTACATTATCTGTGTTAAAATTCAAGAACTCTCCAGCTAGATAGAGTCTAACTCGAAGAAGTCTTGTGTCAGAAAATTTCCGTGTGTTCTCTACCAAAGCAAATGCATACACAGTAGGTAATCTTTTGCCATCCAGAAACTGCAGTGACGAGTACATAGATTAGATAGAAAGCACATAAAGACAATAGCATCAATGCTTTTCAATTTACTACCTTATGTTTTGAAATCAGTAAAAGATCATTCTGTGATACTGATTCTCCCTCCTTGATTTCGCAAGGAAATTCAATAAAATGAAAGCCATCCCCTTCGCTGCAACTCTTTACCACCCCCAACTTCCATTCAGTCACTGCATTCCCAAAAATAGTTCTTTAGCACGAGACAAAGAAACCCAATTAATCAAAATCCAAACTCCAAAACATGGAAACCAATGCCCATTAATTCAGTGCATGTTTGGAGTACATTACTTTTTAGAAAAAATGGGGTTTTTTTTTCAAAAACTCTCTAGATAAGATTTCCATTATGAACTATTTTGAGCAGAAAATAATCTAATAATCCAAACACATACTAAATTTTAAAAAACAAAAGAGAATATAGATGCAAAATATGAAATGTAAAGTAAAGCTAAACACCTTGGAGACAATGACATTAACAATTAACAAGAATAGTAATATCACAGTGAAAAAATAATAGTGATTGTTAAAGAAGGGCAAAAAAATTGAAATTTTGTTGAAATTGAAAATACCCTCATCTTCCTCTTTCTCCTTAATGATTTGAGATTTGGCTTCTTCAAAAATGAGGGGCTCGTAAGTGGATATATAGTCATCAACATCTTTGTATTTAGTCTTCACTTTGACGAGTCTCGATGCAGACCCATCAGCAGTTTCTTCTACCCCATTTTTTTTCTGCTTCTAAAAATCCCAAATTTGAAAAGTTTGATGAATTGGAATCAGGAAAAAAAGTTATTACAAAAAATTGGGGAAAAAAATAGAAAAGAGTGAAGGATGAAATTGCCTTAGCTTCCTTGAGGAGACGGAAGTAGTCCCAACTGAGAATGATTTGGTAGAAGCGGCGGACTACAGATTCTTCCTGAAGCTTTTCCTTGTCTACCGCCATGTATGAGGGAACAGGGAAGAACACTGATTCCCCCTCACGCACCAGCCGACAGGGTTTTAGAAACAGTAGCGCTATTTAGTGCGAAAGAAAATTCGCAGTGGCACGTGCGAATGACGTGGTCACCGCACCGGTCAGCAAAATTTTTAATTAATCATATTATTTAGTTAAAATAAAATAAAACAATAATAATTAAACAAAATATAGCATATTAAAAAAAATAAAAATAACGATGCCCAAACCTGCATTGTTCAAAGTGAAACTGGGTAAAGGAGCTCACACAATGTTTTTTCTAGGGATGTAAATGAGTTCAGTTATTCGTAAACTATCCGGTTTCGATTTATTAAATGTTCAATCAAGCTCGTTTGTTTAATTAAATAAACAAACTCAATCTCGAGGATGAGCTCAATTATTTAAATGAGTCAAGCTCAAGCCTTATAGACTAGACATTAAGGACTCACGAATAGCTCGTGTGTGTGTATATATATATATATATATATATATATATATATATTAAATTATATATAATAATATATTATATATACTAATATTACCGCGTTTTTCATTTGCTTCCTTTTTCTTAACAAATTGCTGATAGATTGACTCCTCTTTCACACAACTTTAAACTTTCAAAATTAATAATTGGGTCCCAACCAACCTAATCGTAGTCCAAATATCTTTTGGGCCCAATAGTTAAACACACTCCCAATACTTTTTTTGTTATTATCGTAATGAAAAGTCTTTCCAACGCCTATTCTAAATTTTTAATATAAAGAAAATCATTTGTATCCTACTATAATACTAAGTTACTAACCTACGACTACAAGTAACAAAAAAAGCACTAAAATGCACCATTTATATTTTTATGCACTCGAGTGGACAACATTTTGAAGGAGATTGATCTATCAATAAATTGATGATGAAGATTTTAGTAGTTTTCGTTTTTTACATTATGGAAATATGTAAAACTTTAATGAGTGATTTTGAAGGAGATTATTCTACCGATAAATTGATGATGGGGATTTTGGTAGTTTTTGTTATTTACATTATGGAAATATGTAAAACTTTAATGAGTGTTAAAATTACTTTTGAAGTTTCTTTTTTGTTAAAATCTTGATTAAATACTAAATGCAAAATTTACATATTATGGAACTATGCGTGGTTTTTTGTTAAGGAAAATTTTCATAAATGCAAAAATAGTTAAGTTATAAATGAGCTACACAAGCCAAGCTCAAGCTTTACTTTTTTGTAACAAGCCAAGCTCAAACTTTTAGTTAGACTTATTTAAATAAATGAGTCAAGCTTGAGTGTAACACGTCATGGGTATTACCTTGTAAACACTTGTTGAAAATAATTTAGGAGAAATTTTCATTGGTTGCTTTAGGAAAATTTATTGATTACCAGTCATAAAACTCGGATATAAATATTTTCTCAAGGATTACCTCAAAAAAAATGATGCATCCGTCACAATAGTAAAATCGCATTATAATTGACAATACACGTAAACTGAGTTTATTCCTAACTCAAACCATCACCACATATAAGTTCTCTTGAAAACTGTTTCATTATTCAAAACTCGACTCAACAACATGCAAGGGTTTTTCAAAACCACCTGAAATTAACTTTCTCAAAAACACACAACCCAAAGACAATACCTCTTAAGCTGGTCATTCTAAAAGACATTTAATGGAAAGAACTCGTTAGTTCTCACCATCTGGGTCATCACCAACTTCTTCGAGAGTTCGGGAATTAGTATTCCCAAGTGAGGTCAGAAGCATCTTGGCACCACTTACTCTCGTGTACCAAAGCACCTCAACAAAGAACCAAGGAACCTGATATGTTGTAAGGGTGAGATACCAATATATGGATAAATTATGACAGCTACATACTTGCAACACAGAACATCAAATACAATAAACACCATCATATACGCAACAGGAAGATTACTAAATCCAACATGGTATCACCCAATTCATCATCAACTTTGAAAACATACTACATTAAAAAAAATCAACTTTTTTATGCAAAACTCCGGAGTTTTCCGTTAAGTCTCTAAAATGTCTGATGTGCATTTCCCTAAGTTTTGATGAGAACTAAACATTGGTTAATGATTTAATTAATCTTCATATTGGTTGCTAACCTGTCAATCTAGTGTATAGATTAAAACTGTAAGAATCATCTATCTGCTCATAAGTGACTACGTGTCTGGATAAGCGAAAGTCAACCTGTCTGTTGACTATGATTATTGACTTCTTTCAAGATACGTCTTCAACCTGTCTCCCCACGAGTTCCTACACTTGTCTGAGGTTACTCGTTGAAGAATCAAGGACCAAACAAGCTTTTGTTGCCTGTCCCATCAGAAAGAGACTTGAATCATTCTCTCCTACTCAGTTTCACGCCTATCAAGAAAAGTCGAAAGTTACTCTCTCAAGCAACCTCGGTTATCAGAACCAAAGACCAGTTAAAGAATGCTTCCAACATGCTTTATTCCCTAGTACCTTTGGTCCTTACACGAAAATGGAATCGTACTCAGCAAAGTACAAAAAGCTCTGATATGGCTATATCACGATGAATAAAGCCATGATCCTTCATGTTAGAGTACAACCAACGTTCCTATTGCATTAATGGCTGCCCAGAACAACTTTATTGCATTTAATGAAGTTCTGCTTGAAGCCAACATCTGAGGGAATGTCTCTAACGGATCCTAAATGCTTGAAGACTATAAATACATAAGTCATTGAAGATGAAGTACAGAGAATACACATAGCATTAAAGAGCCATTACTCAGCGCATTAATATCTTCATTCTTTCATTCTGTATTCTTCAATCATTTAAAGTTATTACGCAGACTTTCCTAAGCTTTACATTTAAACCACTGAGTGTTAGTGAAAGATCCGTCTGTCTGAAGTTGTATTTATTACAAACCAAATCTCTCAAATAAACCTGAGTGAGCCTGAAGAGGCTAGGTGTGCAAAGAATACTTGTCTTGGAGCCTGAAGAGGCTAGGGGTGCAAACATTACTTGGAGTCTGTAACCTGATCAGCTATAGTGGATAAAACTTGGTGCTGCCAAGGACTAGATGATAAGCCTCTGGCTTATCTAGTTTTAAGACTAGATAAACTAGGGTTTATGTGCCAATTTATTCGAGTTTACTCTCGTTTTCGCCCAAATTTGCCTTGTTTTGTTCCTAAGTTGGGCTTTGACTCGTTTTGCGTCTTTTGTGTAGTTTTTAGGTTATTTTGGAGAGAATTACGCTTGTGGTTGCTTGTGTTGTTTTCAGGTCCATAAGTGAGGCTCTAAGAATGAAGGAAAGTCAACAAATAGTGGAGATTGCCATTCTGGGGAGTTTCGCCCCGCGAGAGGAGGCTCGCCCCGCGATAGTTTGAAGATCTGGGAAGACAGAGACCATCACGGCCTAGCCGTGATTGACATCACGGGCCGTGACAAGAAGACTCGCGTCGCGAGACGTCCTTCGCGTCGCGAGTGTGTGAACTCCAGAAAAGTACCAGAATCAGAGACCATCACGGCCTAGCCGTGATGTATATCACGGCCGTGACCTAAAATCCACACAAGGCAGAGAACATCACGGCCTGGCCGTGATTGACATCACGGGCCGTGACAAGAAGACTCGCGTCGCGAGACGTCCTTCGCGTCGCGAATGTTCAAATCTCAGAAGTGCGCCAGAAGCAGAAGCCGTCACGGCCTGGCCGTGATCGCCATCACGGCCGTGACGCGTGGCCTCCTTATAAATAGAGCAGATCAGAACAGAATAGAGAACCTTTTTTGGATCAGAATTTGCAGAGATCTTTTGTAACCCTTATTCTGGGATTTCTTCTTCTCTTCTTTTCTCTTAATTCATAGGCTTAGGATGAATTCCGATTGTACGTGCGTTGTTGTTACGGACATGAGGAACTAATCCTCTTGTCTAGGGGATCGATGAAGCCATCCATGGCGGCATAGTGTTCATGTAATGTAACTCTCTATCCTTTAATTCAATTATGATTTTCCAATTCTGTTTTCATTGTGTCGATTATATGCTAGCGTGATCGACTAGTTAAGCGTGTTGAGGCCTAGCGGCGATTCGCGTTTTAGAACTTGAATTGGGAACATCGGTCGAGTATTGCACGAGAGTGAGTAGGAGATCGATGCAACCTATAGGGAACAAGAATTAATAGAATTCGAGATTAGGGTTAAGAGACCTAGCAAGTAATTAACTCAAATCATCGAATACGTCCTAATGAGCACGGAAGTGGATTTAGGAGAATTTAGGGGTCCCGGTTGACATTAAAATTGAATTTAGGGAGGAGAATATCATCACTTGGGTACTTTGCATGATTGGGTAGGTGGATTCGAAACCTTAGATGCTTTTATTTCTGAATTCAATCACCTTAGCTTAAATCGATTTCTTAATTGAATTGCAATCTTCATCTCTCTCACAACAATTTTCTTCGCTTAACTGAACCTATTGAATTTCTTGCGAAATTAGTAGAATTGGTAACCCAATCCTTGTGTTCGACCTCGGTAGACTCTTACCGTGTTTTATTACTTGCGACGACCCGGTACACTTGCCGGAGTCACAACAAGTTTTTGGCGCCGTTGCCGGGGATTGGCACAACCAATTTTCCTAATTTTTAGGAAATTCGGCTGTTTGGTTAAGCTGACTTTTAGTCTTATTTTCTTTTATTTAATTGCCATTATTTTTCTCTGTTTCTTTGATTCCACTTGGTCTTTGCCTGTTTTTGTATGCGAGGTACTCTTCTACAAGAGGACGTGCTATTCGATTCAGAGATCACCAGGACCGAGAGGCAATTAAGAAAAGAGGCCAGAGAAAGGAAGAGGTTGGAAGCAATTAAAATAGAGGGGATGGCTGAAGAAAATCCTCCTCCTCCTCCTCGTTACAAGCCTCTCTTTGAGTACGATCTACCAAGCTTGGTGGATTGTGACTCTTCTATTGTGAGAGGCAACCTGAACACAGACTCCTTCAGAGTTGAAGCATGTGTCACATTCCGACTCCAGGAGAATCAGTTTGATGGGAGTGGAAAGCAAGACCCGCATAGACACATCACTCGCTTCCTTGAAGCCTGTGACTTACAGAAGACAAGAGGAGTCTCACAAGATGAGTTTCGCTTGCGGCTCTTCCCTCTCTCTCTTAGGGATGTCGCTCGCGATTGGGTTGATAGTTTGGATAGGAACAGCATCAGAACTTGGGAGCAGATGGCACGAAGTTCTCGACCAAATATTTCCCACTCCTCGAAGGCGGCACAAGCAAGAATAGCCGTCACATCATTCAGGCAAGCGGAGGACGAAACTTACAATGAAGCATGGGAGAGGTACAATGGTTTATTGAGAAGATGTCCCTCTGCGTTCTTTGACCCGGTTTCCAAAGTGCAGCATTTCTTTAATGGGTTGAGGGGACGCTATCAGATGAACTGTGATGCCGCATGGTGGCGGTTCCTTTATATATTTATCTACTGAGGATGGATGGGCCTTTGTTAGAGAAGATGTCATATAATGATTACAACCGTGGTAGGGAGTCCTCGAGTGGAATCAGTTCTGGGACGATGGAAGCCATTTTAGAGCAAAACAGACTTTTGAAGATGCAGAATGAGGCTTTGTCTGGGAACAAGAGGGTTAATGCAATACACGAGGGAATGCCTCCTGGCTGTGCAAATTGCAATGGAAATCATGACACTCAGAATTGCCCGCTAAATTTCCCTCAAGAACATGTGGACTCTTGCCACAACTTCTATGACACTGTGCCCCAGAACAATTATCAGAGGAACAATCAAAATCAGAATAGGGGCTACATGAGAAGAGACCATCCGGGATTTGCTTGGAGTGATGTTAATGGTGGTCTAGCCGGTCAACAACACCCTCAACAGAATTGGCAACAACCTCAACAGGGTCTGAGACCGAACATTGGAATTCAGCAGCGCAATACTCAGCAGGCTCCGCCGGGGCCTAATCAGTTGCAAATATCAGATGGTGGAAGACAACAGTGGGAGCTGGCCTTTGAAAAGATGACCGGGACAGTTGAGAAGCTGTCAACCTATACATACACAGCTTTAGAGAAAGTGAATGCGTCATTTGACAAGTTGGCGACTCATACAGGTTCAGCAATTCAGAATCTCGAGACACAAATAGCACAGCTCGCGAAGCAATTGAATGAGCGTCTGCCGGACACTCTTCCAGGTGACACCGAGAACAACCCCAAGGGACAATGCAATGTCATATCTACTAGAAGCGGAAGGGTGTTAGGACCTAGCAGGGGTACCACTAGTTCTCAGGATGACAAGGGCCCAGAACAACCTCATGTTGAGGAAGAGCAAACTGAAAAAGAAGGGTTGGCAAGTGACAAGGGACCAGAGCAAGGGGGAAGGCTGAAACTTGTGGATGAAGAGTTCCGAAGGAAGAAGTGGGTTGAACCCCAAGACCTCCCGCCCTACATGAAGGTTCCGTATCCGGAAAGATTGAAGAAGCCTCAACAGGATAAGCAATTCAATAAGTTCCTTGATGTCTTCTGAAAACTTCGATTAACATTCCATTTGCGGAAGCCTTGGAACAAATGCCATCATATGCTCGGTTTATGAAGGAACTTCTCACTAAGAAGCGGAGGATTGTGGATGAAAAAACGGTTGCTTTGACCGAGGAGTGTAGTGCCATTCTTCAACGAAACCGCCTCCGAAGTTGAAGGATCCCGGTTCCTTCTCGATACCATGCACCATTGGGGGAATTACCTTCGGAAAGGCATTATGTGATCTAGGGGCAAGCATCAACTTGATGCCCTCTCGATGATGAAGAGGCTAGGGATCAAAGAAGTAAAGGATACGCGAATGTCACTCCAACTGGCCGATCGTTCTATCAAATATCCCTATGGAGTAGTTGAAGACTTGCTCGTGAAAGTTGACAAGTTCATATTCCCAGTGGACTTTGTGGTGCTCGATATGGATGAAGACGCTGAGATCCCTCTCATATTGGGTAGGCCCTTCTTGGCCACCGGGGTGCCTTGATAGATGTGCGGAGAGGAAACTCACTTTAAGGGTAAATGATGATGAGGTGGTCTTCAATGTCTTTGAAGCGATTAAGCACCGGAAGAGAAGTCATTTGTGTATCGAGTGGATGTGGTGGACCCAACTGAAAAGGTAAAGGTAACTCGAAAAGACCATGATCCTTCACTTGCAACAAGATCGGTGGAATCTCATGAGGAAGACAAGTGAGGAAAAAGGCCCTTCGGAGGATGAAGTCTACCTTGAGTGGCTACGAGACATGGAACCCATACCGAGTCTCCCAAGGGAAGAATGTGCAAGGAAAGAACTCAGTGACAAGGGAATGAAAAAGAAGGGTAAAGCACCAAGGGTGAAAGGTAGTACAACCGTGGTGGTCAAGAAAGACAACAAGTTGATCCCAAAAAAGACCATCGCGGAGTGGAGAGTGCGTGCAGATTATAGAAGGATCTTTGGACTTGAATGAGCTGTCCGGGAACAGCTTGCGAGTATATAATAGTGCACAAACCTACGAAGAACAGGCCAAGGAATGGAATGGCAAGCAGGATCTTCCTCCGGATTAACCCTTAGGGGCGACTTGAGTCAGGCTCGGGACGTTAAACAAGCGCTACTTGGGAGGCAACCCAAGCTAGGTACCCTCTCCTTTCCTCACTCTTATTTTTGTTTTTGTTTTTGTGTGTGTTTTGTTTTTGTTGTCACTCTTGAATAATTTGAGAAGATCAAGAGTTGTTGTATGAATGTCGTGTCGGCAAGCTTGTTGGATGTTAATTGAATTGAGCATGATTGATTGCATGAATTACTTGATCATTGATGATTTCCCCCTAGGGTCTGAAAATAGAAAAGTTGATCCCCACTTAAAAAATTGAAAATTGAACTTTGAGATTTATTATGATTACTTGATTTATGATAAGTTTGGGGTGAGGAGGTGCACACACTAGGAATCGTATCTCGGTCAAACAATTTGCAAAATGTCCAGGTGAGGATTTGAGCCTCCAACTCTGTTTTTGAATGTGTGAATCACTGTTAAGTTGCACTTTCCCGAATTTGCTTGAATCTCTATATGGTTTGCATGATTATGTGTTGCATCAAATGATTTAGGCAATTTTCTTTGAATTAACTACTTGGCCTGAAATGAACCATCCCTAATGCATGTTCCCTAGTTAGCCAAATTGAGCCCAATTGACCTATTGTTTCTTGATGACCCTACATTACGAGCCAAAATCTGAAAAACCATGTTGACCCAATCTTAGGATTAGGAGAGCATGGAAATGAGCAAGAGAAAGGTTGTGAGAAACTAAGTTTGGGGTGGCTACAAGGTATGTGTCATGTTAGGATGAGAAAAAGAAAATAAAGGTTGACCCAAGGCAAAAAGAAAAGAAAAGAAAAGAAGAAAACAAAAATTGCCAAAAGAAAAGGGGCAAAACAAAAATAATATCAAGGAAAAGGTTGTAGTCACCCGAGCCCAATTGAAAAATGGAAAGAAAGGAATTTGAGTGGAAAATGTGTTTAATGCTCATGCTCTCTTAGTTCCTAGGGACTTAAGCCTAAATATCCTTGATTATCCTACCCTCAGCCAGGCCCCATTACAACCTTTAAAAGACCTTTTGATGTTGCATGCATGTTTTTCGTGGGAACTATGTTTGAGATGAAAATCAAATTCATGGGAAGTGCTCTTGATAAGTGAAATTGAGTGAAAAAGTTGAAAGCCTAGACAAACTTGAGCGAATGAGTGAAATACTAAATGCCCTTGTGAGGAAGGCAATTGTTTGAAATAGGTGATCTTCCTTTGTGTGTATCTTTGAGCCTCAACTTAGAAGTAATGATGGCATGAATGATAATTTCTCAATTGTTTAAAGTAGATGAATGTGGGGATTACATTGATGAAAAAGGGGGGGAATCAAAGAAGAAAAACTGTTTTGTAAAGTTGCATGAAATTTGTGCGAAATTGATTAGATCTTTCAGGTTTGCCAAGTCTTGAGTCGTTTTTGAGTTTTAAGCTTGCTTGGGGACAAGCAAGGTTTAAGTTTGGGGTATTTTGATAAGCCTCTGGCTTATCTAGTTTTAAGACTAGATAAACTAGGGTTTATGTGCCAATTTATTCGAGTTTACTCTCGTTTTCGCCCAAATTTGCCTTGTTTTGTTCCTAAGTTGGGCTTTGACTCGTTTTGCGTCTTTTGTGTAGTTTTTAGGTTATTTTGGAGAGAATTACGCTTGTGGTTGCTTGTGTTGTTTTCAGGTCCATAAGTGAGGCTCTAAGAATGAAGGAAAGTCAACAAATAGTGGAGATTGCCATTCTGGGGAGTTTCGCCCCGCGAGAGGAGGCTCGCCCCGCGATAGTTTGAAGATCTGGGAAGACAGAGACCATCACGGCCTAGCCGTGATTGACATCACGGGCCGTGACAAGAAGACTCGCGTCGCGAGACGTCCTTCGCGTCGCGAGTGTGTGAACTCCAGAAAAGTACCAGAATCAGAGACCATCACGGCCTAGCCGTGATGTATATCACGGCCGTGACCTAAAATCCACACAAGGCAGAGAACATCACGGCCTGGCCGTGATTGACATCACGGGCCGTGACAAGAAGACTCGCGTCGCGAGACGTCCTTCGCGTCGCGAATGTTCAAATCTCAGAAGTGCGCCAGAAGCAGAAGCCGTCACGGCCTGGCCGTGATCGCCATCACGGCCGTGACGCGTGGCCTCCTTATAAATAGAGCAGATCAGAACAGAATAGAGAACCTTTTTTGGATCAGAATTTGCAGAGATCTTTTGTAACCCTTATTCTGGGATTTCTTCTTCTCTTCTTTTCTCTTAATTCATAGGCTTAGGATGAATTCCGATTGTACGTGCGTTGTTGTTACGGACATGAGGAACTAATCCTCTTGTCTAGGGGATCGATGAAGCCATCCATGGCGGCATAGTGTTCATGTAATGTAACTCTCTATCCTTTAATTCAATTATGATTTTCCAATTCTGTTTTCATTGTGTCGATTATATGCTAGCGTGATCGACTAGTTAAGCGTGTTGAGGCCTAGCGGCGATTCGCGTTTTAGAACTTGAATTGGGAACATCGGTCGAGTATTGCAACGAGTGAGTAGGAGATCGATGCAACCTATAGGGAACAAGAATTAATAGAATTCGAGATTAGGGTTAAGAGACCTAGCAAGTAATTAACTCAAATCATCGAATACGTCCTAATGAGCACGGAAGTGGATTTAGGAGAATTTAGGGGTCCCGGTTGACATTAAAATTGAATTTAGGGAGGAGAATATCATCACTTGGGTACTTTGCATGATTGGGTAGGTGGATTCGAAACCTTAGATGTTTTTATTTCTGAATTCAATCACCTTAGCTTAAATCGATTTCTTAATTGAATTGCAATCTTCATCTCTCTCACAACAATTTTCTTCGCTTAACTGAACCTATTGAATTTCTTGCGAAATTAGTAGAATTGGTAACCCAATCCTTGTGTTCGACCTCGGTAGACTCTTACCGTGTTTTATTACTTGCGACGACCCGGTACACTTGCCGGAGTCACAACACTAGACGTAGCTCTTTGCTTTGAAGAGTGAATCAGGATAAATAGCTGTGTCAATTTCTCTTTCCTTATAAACTCTTTAGTTGCCTCAGTTTTCTTATCCGTTTTTCAGGTGGTGTGTTTGTCTAAGTCACTGTTAAAATTTCATCAGACAGGTCATCATTCATCGTCCGTATCTTTCCACTCAAATGCCGAACCAAGCTTCTGTATGCGAAAAGATTTCAACTTTGTTTAAATTCTGATAAACACAATTCAACCCCCCTTCTCGCCTCTGGGTTGAGCATCTAACAGTGTAGAGGTAAAAGGTCCTGAAGAATAGACATGACTGCTGGAGCTAGTTCAAGTGGAAGTCACCAGACTGAAGGAGCTTCCCTAACCAGACCTCCTTACTTCAATGGAGAAAACTACAACTATTGGAAAGATAGATTCCAATGGTTCATTCTATCTACAAACTCTGATCTTTGGGATGTCATTACAGATGGTCCATTCATTCCCAAGAATGATGATGACACTGACAAACCAAAAGCTCAGTGGACTACTGCAGAAAAGACAAAATGGGAGCTGAACCACAAAGCTAGATATAACATCATTTGTGCTCTCGGTCCTGAGGAGTTTGAGAATGTATGTGCTTGTGACTTTGCCAAAGAAATATGGGACACTTTAGTTGTCACACATGAAGGAACAGCCAAAGTCAAAGAGTCAAATTTGCTATACTTGTCAAAAAGTATGAACTGTTTGTCATGGAGGAAGGAGAATCTTTTGATCAAATGATAGGAATATTTCAAACTATAGTCAACAGTTTAAAATCTCTTGGCAAAGTCTATACCAATGCTGAGAAGGTTGGAAAGATTCTGAGAAGTCTGCCTAAACAGTGGAGACCTTTGGTCACTGCTATCTCTCAAACCAAGGATCTCACTACCTTGACTATGGATGAACTTCTTGGAACACTCACTGTTCATGAGCAAGAACTTGGAGATGAAGTTGCACCAAAGAAGGGCAAGTCAATTGCTCTGAAAGCTTATCAAAAGTCAGCAAAAGTTTCCAAGGCTCTAAAGCCAGACGAGTCATCCAGTGATGCTGACCTGTCTGAACACGGGGATTCTGAGAGTGATGAATAATTGTCTCTCCAGACCAGGAAGATAAGGCTTCTCCTACAGAAAAAGAAGTTCAAGAGGGATAAGCCATTTATAAGGTTCAACAAGGACAAGAACTTCAAAGAATCCACTCCAACAGACAAAAGTCCAATTGTCTGCTATGAGTGCAAGAAGCCTGGTCACATCAAGGCTGAATGTCCTCAACTCAAGAAGGCCCCTTTTAACAAATTCTTCAAGAAGAAGAAGAAAGGAATGATGGCTAGTTGGGAGGATCTAGAGTCAACATCTTCTGATGAAGAAACAAAGGAAGAAGCCAATCTCTGTCTGATGGGCAACACTGACTCAGACTCAGACGATGAGGTACATCCTGACTATGAGGAATTACTTGATGCCTATGAGGAGTTGCTGGAGGAGTCCAACTGCTTATATAAGGCTTTCAAATCCCTCAAGAGAGAGTATGTAAAGCTCACCAATGAGCATAAACAGAAATCTCAAGAGTGTGAGAAGCTGGCTAAAGAGAACAGTGAACTAAGACTGAAAAGTCTAATGAAGCTAAGATATCAAGTGAAACATCACCATCTGAAGAAGTTGAAAAACTTCAACAGAAAGTGGAAGAGCTTACTTTTGATCTTGCCAAATTTGTTAATGGTAGAGACGATCTGACTAATGTACTTGGCAGTCAGAGGCACTCTCTTAACAAAGAAGGTATTGGATATGTCCATCAGACACAACATAAAGTATCAACTAAAGCTTCTACAGTATCTGTTAAGTCAACTATAACCAAATCTAAACCTATCTGTAACTTATGTGGAAAAACTGGACAAGTTATGTCTTAGTGTATCCATAATAAAAGAAGGAAGTCTTCACAGACTCCCAGAACTAACAGAAAAGGACCCAGAAAAATATGGGTACCTAAAAATCAAATAATTTTTGTTGCAGATGTCCTCAACAGGACAAAGAAAACACCACTGCTGGTACCTGGACAGTAGTTGCTCGCGTCATATGATAGGAGAAAGGTCTATGTTCCTAGACCTCTAACTTAAGAAAGGAGGACATGTTGCCTTCAGAGGGAATCAGAATGGGAAAGTTATAGGAATTGGTACTATTGGTGGTAAACCTCATCTTTCCTCTATATCTAATGTTTTTATAGTTAAATGATTAAGACACAATTTGCTTAGCATAAGTCAATTATGTGATAGTGGTTTTGATGTTTCCTTTACCAAGGATGTATGCATAGTTAAAGACTGTTGTGGCAAAACCCTCTTTTCAGCTAAAAGGCAACAAAATCTTTATAAGATTGAACTGTATGATCTCTCAGATCAAAGTGTAACCTGTCTGATGTCTAAAGAGAATGAGAGATGGTTATGGCATAAGAAACTAGGACATGGTAGTATGAAACTAATTTCTGAATTAAAAAGGAATAATCTTGTGAGAGGATTGCCTGATATTAGTTTTAAGAAAGATGTATTGTGTGATGCATGTCAGAGAGGTAAACAGATAAAATCAAGTTTCAAATATAAAAACCAAGTATCAACCTCTAGACCTCTTCAGTTGTTACACATGGATCTGTTTGGACCAGTTAGTGTTGCCAGCCTGACTGGAAGAAAATATGGATTTGTCATAGTTAATGACTATTCTAGATACACGTGGGTACTCTTCCTAACACACAATGATGAGTCTTTTAAGGCTTTTTCAGTATTTTGCAAAAGAGTACAAAATGAGCAGGGTTTCTGTATTTCTACCCTTATGAGTGATCATGGGGGAGAATTTGAAAATGAGCAGTTTAGACAGTTCTGTGAGGAGAATGGAATCTCTCACAATTTCTCTGTACCTAGGACTCCACGGCAAAATGGAGTGGTTGAGAGAAAGAACAGATCTCTGCAAGAGATGGCTAGATCTATGCTCAATGAAAATAATGTCCCTAAGTACTTCTGGGCAGAAGCTGTAAACACTGCTTGTTATGTACAAAACAGAATACTTATTAGGCCTTTTCTAAAAAGGACTCCTTATGAATTGTGGAAATGAAAAGCCCCAACATATCTTATTTTCATGCTTTTGGATGTGAATGTTTTATTCTGAACACCAGAGATAATCTCGGAAAGTTTAATTCTAAGGTATATAAAGGTATTTTCGTAGGTTATTCTGAAATGTCTAAGGCTTTTAGAGTTTACAATTCAAGAACTTGTATTATTGAAGAATCTGTTCGTGTTAAATTCAATGATGGATTAAAGACTGAAAAAGAACTATCAGATCTAGAAGATGATCTTGCAGGTCTTGATATAAACAATACAGAAATTCAACAACCCGGTCTAACCAAAACAGAACCTGTGCTTGAGGCTGACAGACAAGTCAGCAGACGAGTCAAAAAATGAGTCAGCAGACAAGTCAAGATCTTCATGATGATCTCAAAAGGGATTGGAAGTTCAACACTCATCACCCTAAGGATCTTATTATTGGAAATCATTCTGAAGGAGTAAGAACCAGATCCACATTAAGAGAATCAAGCAATATAGCCTTTATTTCAGATTTGGAGCCTAAATGCATTGAAGAAGCTCTTGAGGATGAAAGCTGAATTCTTGCTATGTGAAAAGAACTGAACCAGTTCACTAGAAATGATGTCTGGACTCTTGTCTCTAAGCCTAAAAACAAGTCGGTTATTGGAACAAGATGGGTCTTCAGAAACAAATTGGATGAAGATGGTAAAGTTGTCAGAAATAAGGCAAGGTTAGTAGCTCAAGGCTATAACCAACAAGAAGGTATTGATTATACTGAAACCTTTGCACATGTAGCTAGAATAGAAGCCATACGCATTTTAATGTCATATGCTGCACAACACCAAATTACCCTATTTCAAATGGATGTAAAAAGCGATTTTCTAAGTGGTATATTGAAGAAGTGTATGTTAAACAACCCCCTGGTTTTGAGGATACTGATAAACCATATCACATTTTCAAACTTAAAAAAGCATTATATGGTTTGAAACAAGCACCTAGAACATGGTATGATAGACTCAGTTCTTTTCTCATACATAATGGTTTTACTAGAGGACAAGTAGACACTACTCTGTTCAAGAAATGCTATAAAAAGAACTTTATTATTGTTCAAATATATGTTGATGATATTATTTTTGGAGCAACTAATGAAAAGTTGTGTAAGGAATTTTCAAATCTAATGCAAGTTGAATTTGAGATGAGCATGATGGGAGAATTGAAGTTCTTCCTTTGATTACAAATCAAGCAAACAAGTGTTGGAATTTACATTCATCAACAAAAATATACCAAGGAGATACTCAAGAAATACAAAATGTAAAATTCAAAGCTCATGAAAACCCCTATGCAAACCAATGCAAAACTAAGCAAAGATGATGAAGGTAACAAGGTAGATCAAACTGACTACAGAGGTATGATTGGCTCTGCACTGTACTTAACTTCATGCAGACCTGACATTCAATTAGTGTCTGTATGTGTGCTAAATTCCAATCTGACCCTAGAGAATCTCATCTTAAGACTGTTAAAAGAATATTTAGATATTTGCTTGGAACTACTAATCTTGGTTTGCTATATTTAAGATCAAAAGAATACAGATTAGTGGGATATTGTGATGCTGCTTTTCCAGGAGATAGAATAGAAAGAAAAAGCACCAGTGGAGTATGTCACTTCATTGGAGCAAGTTTAGTCTCATGGTCAAGCAAGAGGCAGACAACCATTGCCCTGTCTACTACTGAAGCAGAATACATCTCTGCTGCTAGTTGCTGCTCTCAACTCTTATGGGTAAAACATCAACTTGAGGATTACTCTATTTATGAACATAACATATTTGTATGGTATGATAATTCATGTGCTATATGCTTAACTAAAAATCCAATTCAGCATTCTAAGGCTAAGCATATTGAAATCAAACATCATTTTATTAGGGATTATGTTCAGAAAGGCATCTTTGATTTTAAGTTTGTTAAAAATGAAAATCAATGGGCTGATATTTTCACTAAACCCCTCGCAGAAGAAATGTTTTTATTTATTAGAGATAATCTAAACATGCATTGCATTGTTGAATGACATGTATGAATGTTAACCTGTCTGTGCTTTATCACCTGTCTATGCTTACCTGTCTGACTCTGTTGAGTCACTATGCTAGAACTAATTAGTTTTGTTGAAATGGTTATTATTTAATTAATGTCATTCCCTTATCTGAAGCTAATCGTGTGCATGGTGGTTTACATATCTCGAAAACATGTTTTCATTATGTCTTAAGTGGGCGTTGCAGTTCCCCATACAAATCATGCCATTTTTGAATTAAAAATGTCCTTTTTCAAACCCTCTTCTCTCTCGAAACCCTAGAATTGTTTTCTCTCAAAAAAATGGCATCATCCAAGCGTCTCTCTACAAAAGAAATCGCTGAGAAATACAATCTCAAGGTTACTGAGATATAAAAGATCATTCCGGGAAAGACTGTTGATCTTCAATAGATGAAGAAACTAGGAATGGATGTGAGTTGGAGTACTCCAAGTGGACTCCTTTCTTCGACATCAAGGAGCTTGTTCACCCTAAGCTCATTCAAACGTTCTGGAGAAATGTTGTGGTTGTCACCAACTGACTCAACAGAATCAAAAGCTTTAAGGCTGAAATGGGGGATAGAACCCTTCTCTTCCCCATTAGCTCTCTGGAGCTTGTCACAAAATGTCCGAGAATCGGAGATGGCTTCACACCCAACTGGGAAGATGAAGTGGGATCTGACAATGTCAACATTGCCATCTATGGTGTTCCTAAACAAGTGAACCCTAAGCCTGTCAACATGGTGGTCAAGTGCAGATTCCTGCACAAATTGATGTTGGAGTGCGTGATGCTAAGGAAAGGCTCACGAGACAGTGTGACCAAGATGGACATATTTGCTCTGTACCACTTGATCCACAAAATCAAGGTTGACATCAACGACCTTATCTACATGTACCTCGAGATTCTGATCAAGAGAACCAACATGCAGACCTATCCTTATGGGATGTTGCTGACAAGGGTATTTAGGAACAAGTTGTTTGTTCCTAGTGATGTTCACTTTGTGGACATGGCACTGCCCATAGACAGGAAGATACTGTCTATGATGGACATCAAGGGAATCCCTCTTGCTGATGAGGAGGAAGACAAGAAGATTGCTGTTGAGCAGAAGGAGGAAGAACCAGTGGTTTCCACTGACGAATCAGAAGTCCCCATTTCTGAAAGATTGTTCAAACCGCCTGGAAAGGTGGCCAGACAATACCAAATTCCTGAGCTGCAACCCTCAGTATCTGAATATTCTGCTGAAACAGTTGAACCCTTGAGGTTCAGGCTGAGGAGACCCTCTCTCAGGAGGAAGACTAGTGAAGCTGAGGAATTAGTGGATGTTCCTGCTCATCCCAGCAAGAAAAGGAAGATGGTGAAGACCATTGCCAAGGTCAGACAAGTTGATTCTGAACCTAGCAAAGAGGAAGCATCTGCTCAGGGGAGAGCAGACAGAGCAAGTCCTGGAAGAACCAAAGAAGACTTTCATTTTGGGAATTATTCCCAAAAAGAGAAGATCTGGTTACCCAGTACCTGCAAAAGCTAACACTGTAGAAGACCTGCCCGGAGGAGCTCAGACAGTTGTACCCAATGATGACCAAGTGTCTCCTTCTCACAAGAAGTTGAAGATATCTCAAGAGCAGACATCTCTTTCATTCCCTTCCCTTTCTCATCAAGGTATCATCAACTCATCTGTCTCTTCTCCATCTGCCCTTTTTGTTCAACCTCTTTCTGTTGCATCTCCTATTTCTTCACCCGTCTCCTCCTTTCAAACTCACAAATATTTTTTCACTATTGTACCCGATGACTGTCACTACACAATTGTTCACAGGGACTCTGCTCCCAAAGAACAAACTGGCATATCATCGTGGCAAATGGATGGATCGGATAAATTTTTATTCGAATCTTAACGGATGGATTAAAAACAATCCATTAATCCATTATAATCCATTAAAAATTCATTAAAAAAAATCAAATCCATCCATGATCAAATACATAAAATCCATCCGATCCATCCATTAACAATTTTTCATGGATGAATATCCAATCCATCCACTAAAATTTATTTTATGAAATTAAATAATTTTATATCTCTTTTATCCATCTATAAAATATTTAAAAAAAAATAATTTGTAAAAAAAATTAAAATATTATCTCTATCTCACTATCGCTCTCCTCTTTCTTCCTTTCTCTATCCTTTCTCTCTCTCCCTTTTTTTCCTATCTCTCTATCTTTACTCTCTCTCCATTCTATCTCACGACCATTTTGTATCACAACCATTTTCTATTACTATATGGGAGTTATTGATTATGTGCATCTACAGAGGTTGTTTTGCCACAACGTTCCATGACATTGTTTTACGAAATTTGTTACGATTTTCTGTGCTTTCAATTAGTTAATATTTTTTTTTAAGTTTCTCAGCAAAAAAAAAGGCAACGAAAAAAGAAAACATCCGTGATAACGTGGACTACAACCGATGCTTAAGAACAACTAATTAGTTAATACTTAATGTAACAAAAAAAATAGAAAAAAAAAGCAGATAAATAAAATAAAAAATAGGGAAGAAAAAATAATAGGGAACGGAAGAGAAAATTAGATGTAGTGTTTTTTTTTTTGTTACAAATGGAGGGTTTTTTTATTTGGTGAAAAATAATATGAAAAAAATAAATTGGTTTTGGAATGGATAAAAGTTGATCCATTACATTTTTTATTGTCGGTCTAATGGATTTTAAAAAATATTGGATGGATCATAAACCATCCACTAAAAAAATAATCCAATCCATCCAATCCATTTATATAATTTTTTTTTATAATGGATGGATTGGATGGATTTTCTCATGGATTGACTGGATGGATGGTGGACAAATGGATCATTTTGCCACCCCTAATCGAGACTCTTTGTGTCTGATCTGCAATCTCTTTTATTTGCAAGTATCTCACATGTCTCTTTCATCCCTTCTCCTCCACCTCGTATTCTTAACCCCTGTAGAGAACTTTTCTTCTACCCGCCTATTATTATCTTCATTAAAACATTAGCTGGAACTCACCATCATGCTTCTGTTGTAATGCTACCACATAGGTCTGGGTATTTCATAACCAAATCCTTTAAATTTCTCCTTAAGCTCTTTAAAGCTTTTATCTTTGATTTAATTGGGCACTAACCACCGTCAGGCTTTCAATCAGTCAATCAAACAAAACATATAATCCATACATCATATACATAGTCATGCTTTCACAGAAAACATTTAAAACCACATAACAATCATATGACAACTTAATTTAACACCACACATCACAACAGATATACTCAAATACGACACACAAATAGCATGCAGTTACCGAAAATCCCTCAGGCAATCTCCCCTTACCTTTGAAGACCAGAAAAAGATCATTTCCTTGACTCCAAAGTTTGTTTCCTTCTCAAAGATGTCCCGGTCCCTTTGATGTGTTTACAACCCATGTAGACAAATCCGCGACAACTCCTAGAAATGCCAATGATGCTTCTCCAAGCATGTCAAAAATAGCTAATATCCAAGAGAGAGCGTCCCAGCACATTCACAACAACCAAGCAACATAAAATTAATAACTCGATATCAAACATACTATCTAATAATTTCAAACATTCAATTTAATAAAAACGGAGTTAATTTTCCAATAAATCAATTTGGGCAAAAATGGTCCATCATTAAAATTGGGGAAACTTTGCTTTGCTTAGAGAATAATGAAATTGAACTTAGAAATCTCAAATTAAAGGTCCTAATTTGAATAAAACATACTTAATTTTATAGAAACACAATCAATTTCAAATAAAATCAAATTGGGGTTTAGGGTTCGTAGACACAATTAGGGGAAAACTCATTTGATCAAAGGATAATAAAATTAGTTTAATAAAACACTAATTTATAGTCCCAATTGCATAAAAACATAGTTTAATTTCAGATTACAACATGAAATCAAGGAGGTAGGGTTAGGGTTTGTAACTGAAATTTGGGGTTTCTTGAAATTTAAGAAGATAAGGTGAGGAATCACTCACCCACACAAGGAAGAAGAAGAGATGGTGGCTGTTTGGCTGTCCGGCGCTGTGGCACCAGTGGCGGCACGTCGGAGGACGCGAATTTTTGTCACAACCATAACCCAAAATGAAAAACAAGCTTTAGGGGTGGAAAACCACCGTGGAAGGGCAGTGACTGGAGCTTACCGCAGTGGGGCGCGATTTCGCGCGAGACAGGGGCGGCGCATCGCATGGGAAGACGGTCGGATGCCAGCAGGCGGAGGCGCGCAATTTCTCTGTCGCATCGGCGAGAGGCGGGCGGGACGAGGCCGACCGACGGTGGCTGGTGTAGGAGAGGGAAGGAGATGAAGTGTGAAGGGAGGAGGAAGAAGAAGTGGGGAAGAAGAAGAAAAGAGGAAAGAAGAAGAAAAAAAAGAAAGAAGAGTGAGGGAGAGGGGTATCGCGTACGGGAGTGGGAGATATAAGGAGGAAAAAATGGTGATTAGTAATAGTAGGTACAAAATGAGTAGTAAATATTGAGCCTGAAAATAAATATGTTTTGGCGTTTTGATTTAAAAATAATGGTTGACAATTATATACTTTCAAATTTTAAATTAGAGTCAAGATTGATAGTTGAACTGATCAACTGAGAAAATTAACGGTCCAAAATTTAATCTTCGATTATTTTTAAACCAACGTATTTTCAAAATCTAAAATTAAATAGAGCCAAATAGGAAAATAATTTTATGTAAATCATATTATTTAAAATATTTTCTAAATAAATACTACCAGTGACAATAAAATAATATTATTGTCTAGTAATCGTGCATACACTGGCATAAGACAATATTAACGCACTCAAAAACTAATTTTATATGAGTAATTAAAATTACTCAAACCAAACCACATAAAAATAAACCAAAATAAACATTTAGATAATTAATCACTCCAAATAAACATATACACATATTTACTATTATTGAAGAATAGTAAAAATCGGGGGTTACAATTTCCATAAAACCATTTTATTTGCAAATCTTCTTTTTCCTGAAACATTTGAAAATTTTCCAAATAAATTCTTTTGTAGTTCCAAACTAACTTTTGTTTTTCTTCAAAACATTTCAAGGAAATTAATTGTCCTTTTTGTATAAAATCACTCAAATTTTCCAATTTAATTTTCTTCATAAAAATTGTTTTATTCTCTAAAATTTTCACCAAGGCATTAAAATTATTTAACTTCCCTTTTGTTTATCGAAACCTTATTAAAAAGATCCCTTTATTTATGATTCTCTTTGTAAATATTTTCTTAAAGCTTTTATCTTCATTGTTTGAGCTCTAACCAGTGGTTAGGCTTCCATGCAACAAACACAACACAACTTCAACATATATAGCATCATGCACATATCCATAAGTCGTCAATTAAACATATAAAGTATCAAGTACACCATCAACACCTCATAAACTCAAAAGTCCAACCAGAACAGTCACAACAATAACCACATCAATCAAACACATCAAACAAACACATAAGGTATATAGTCATCATAACATAATTATCCCTCAGGCTTTCTCCCCTTACCTGATTCAACGGGGAGTAAGGGTCTTTGTTTCCGGTGCTGCCCAAAGCGAACCTCCTTAGTCCACAGCATGCCACAAGTTTAAGAATTAAGTGAATTACTTAGATTAAAACAACAAAGCCATCTCATCTATCTATGTATAAATTTTGGCCATGGCTAGAAAGATGATACTAGAGATGTCCACTCTTTTGAAAATTCTTGGAAAACATTTGATCCAAAACTTATTTTTATGTATGTATATATACGCACACACACACACACACTTCAATCTCATATTTTATATCTTTATATTAACACTTGTTTATAGTCCATTTGTTACCAAAAATCTTTAATTGATCATGATGAAAGATATTATTTTCAAAACCACATTTTTCATTCAAAATTATGATGAAATCTTTTATGAAAGCACTTTCAGGACAACATACAACTTGATGAAAGTGTTTCTCGTTATAAACACATGTAAAAATCTCAAATCTTCAACCAAACTTTAGTCATACCTCAATAGTAACCCCGAAAATTTTATTAAAGTTTTTAACCTTCAAAACCATAGTCAAAATCATCATGCAACCCATGATGTTCATAATTTTACAGACAGAATTTGGTTCTACTTTGACAGGTGTTTTGACCTAGTAAATCTCATTCAAATACTCACATATTGTATATTAAATTAAGCCCTAGAAGTCTTCTTTCCGAATATGTATTTATTTTCCAGAAATCCGTTTTGTACAAAAACTTATGAGCTTACGAACAAAGGTATATCCTGCTGTCATAATTACAATTTACACATGTTTATCTACCCCAAGTTATTATCTTTACTCTAGCATCATCCACAAACCATAAAACCAACATGCAAGGGTCCTAGACCCTTAAAAACATACATGCAAACATATATCAACCAAAATTAGTAAGCGTTCCTCTTAAAATATAAAACATAATCTCTTCAAAAAAATTTATCAAAATTCATGAAATCAAAGTGATGATCAAAGTGCTCTATCTTCTCAAAACTTCAAAAAAAAAAAATCATTTTCAAATTTGGCACCACATACAAGTTAAAAATATAAAGATCAAAACAACATATTTTCATGAAAATCAAAGTCAAGCCTCCTTAACCCTAACCATTAGGGTTTCGGTTTTCACACTCAAATAGGAATGAAAAACTCAATTTTCTTATGAAGCTCTTAAGCTTAAAACTCACATGCATTTAGGTTTTAAATATATAAAAGTAAAAATTTCATCAAAGCACCAATTTTCCCTTCCTTATGTTTTTCGGCCATCCATAGGAAATGGGTTTAGAGGATTTTATCACCACATGCAATCCAACGAGATGATGGTGAGTTCAAAGAAATTCATCTCTTGTTCAAAAAGGCATTTTTAAACTCTTTTTCAAAGTTTTAAACTAAGAACACAAACATGCAATCAAAAAGAGAATCATGCATGTTGATTTTAAAAGCTTGAAAGAAAAGAGCAAGAGTTGAGAGTTTATACCCGCTAGATGATGATGATGATGATGAGCAAGAGATGAAGATGAAGATGGTCCCTAGCTTCCAAGCTCAAGAGTTAAGAGGATGAAGATGATGAATAGTAATTTAGTGAGTGAGAGTGAGTTTGAGAGAGAACACGAGGAAATGGAAAATGGAGTAGAATGAGGGTATATATAGAGGTTGAGGAGGGGGTGAGGGGCTCAGCTGGGATTGATCCAAGGGGGGAGAATTTTTCTAGATTTTTCTTATTTTTAAATAAGTCCAAAAATAAAATAATCAAATAAATGCTTTCTTGTAAAAATAAAGAAAATGATGATATCTTTTAAATGCTAATACTATTCACATCAATCCATCAAAGTCAAATTCACAACAAAATATTTAAAATTATGCACCAAATTTATTTGAATAAAATTCTCTTTGTTGGAGCAAAAATGTATTTTAGAATAATTTAGGGATTTCTTGTAAAAATGGATGAAATCATTAGATGAAAAGTCATGATGTTGTGATTTGAAAGCAACACTATTCAAAATCACTTCCAACTATTTAAATCTGTATAAAAATCTATTTTAGATAAATGTGGCTCGTTCCGGTTCCATTTATTTCTTAACGGTTAAAAACCGATCGTTCTTTACTTCGTAATTTTTCCGCCCGAAAATTCATATTGAAACAAATAACTTCTAAAATCATAGAAATAATTACAATTGCGTCAGCAAAAATCCAACTGTACTTTTACTAAAATAAAATACATTATGAGAATGAAATTGATTTATTAAAATAATTCTTCATAAATTTAAAATAATAAACACTCAATTATCTACATAAACAATGATTATCGAGAAACAGAAAAAATCAGGGTGTTACATTGAGTTTCCCATTTTTTCACAAGCCAAGCTCAAGCTTGAAGTGCTCGGCTCGACTCGACTCGTTTACACCCCCTAGTTATTTCCATGTGCTCTCGACAAGGGAAGGCAATAAATTCAGATGTCTAAGAACGTAATTTCCCAGTCTCACCGTCGAAGCTTCTTCCATGGCTGCCGATGAACCAAAAAAGATGAAGCAGGGGAGAATAAGGTAGGGAGGCGACAACCCGCTAGTGGTGGTGGAGGAAGACGAAGTGCGACTGAAGATCCGAGCAGTGTGGTAGGATTGTGACTGAGAGTGGAGAATGAGGTCGGCGGCTCGGTGGCAACCACTGTCCTTTATTTCCATTTTTAGATGTTCTATTATTTATTTTTTGTTGATATAATTTAGATGTTCTATTTTAATTACTAATATAAATAAATAAAACATAAAAAAGAAATTTATATCTATACTAATATATAAATGTAAGAGTTTAATTTCTATGCACTATCAGTATAAAAGATTTTTACACAACATCCAATAATATCTTGACAAAATAACAATATTGTTATTTCTCTCTCTTAATTGTTAGAATTAAAGTACACATGTCAAGATGTTAGTTGATGTCACTGTAAAGCTTTTTACACTGACAATATATACTACTTTAAACCTAAATCTAATATATACTTATAATAATCTATAAATAGGATAGTTGAATTTTGGTTTGCACATTTCATAATACTAACATTACTCCTGATAACTACTTTGTCATCAGACAAGGAGAAAAACTCAAAAAAACTGACTCATTTTTAAAAATTTAAAAAATGAGAATCACCCCACATTTTTAAAGACGAGAAAAAGCATTAAAATACGGCCAGATAGAGTGCGAAAATGCTTTCGCAGCATTAAGCATTTTTGTTTAAAACAACATTGAGTAGATAATCAATTTGGTCCCTGAAACTGTAAGGTCGTATCAACTTGGTTCCTGAAATTTACGAAATTCCAAAAATGTCCTCGAAACTGTAAAACTTTAATCAGGTTAGTCCCTCCCTTGGTCAGGGTTGACTGACGATGTTAACGGCCCTGAGGTGGCATGTTAACTGCCCATGTGGCTGCCATGTCATCCTTCCACGTCAGAAAGTCACAATACCCGCTAATTTGAGGGACCAAATTGACACTCTATTTTTTTGAAATACCTAACGTCTCTCTACTTCTTCCCTCAACCTCTCTGCTTCATCTCTCTCACTCTCTCTGCTCTTGTAACACCCCAATTTTCACTACTTTCTATTATCGGTAATAAATATATAAATGTTTATATTTTTATCTGAGACTTAGAAAATGATTTTGGAAAAACCAAAGTCATATTCATATTATGCTTATTCTTACAAGGTTACAGTTTTATTTTGGTTTGAAAAATCAGACAGAACCCGGTTTGCATTTTCATTGATGATCAGAAAACCTAATTTTGCCTAGTGAATGAAATGGTTAGATTTTAAATCCCATTTCTAACGATAGTGGTTATTTTGAAAATTTTCAAAATAAATAAGTTATTATGCTTGTTCGGGTGCAAAACCTAAATCGGGTGATCAACGGAGTCAGGAATGGAGTTGCAGAGATAAGCCGGGTGGATGAGGATGATGAGCCATCTTGCCACCTAAGGCAGGGAGTCACAGGGGTGAGTCATCGAACATTCATGGCGCATTTATGACGATTCCTAAATATCTAGATATTTTGTGCGCGAAAAGAGAATCATGCATGTTGATTTTAAAAGCTTGAAAGAAAAGAGCAAGAGTTGAGAGTTTATACCCTCTAGATGATGAGCAAGAGATGAAGATGAAAATGGTCCCTAGCTTCCAAGCTCAAGAGTTAAGAGGTTGAAAATGATGAATAGTAATTTAGTGAGTGAGAGTGAGTTTGAGAGAGAAAATGAGGAAATGGAAAATAGAGTAGAATGAGGGTATATATAGAGGTTGATGAGGGGTTGGGTATATTTTAGAATAATTTATGGATTTCTTGAAAAAATGGATGAAATCATCAGATGAAAAATCATGATGTTGTGATTCAAAAGCAACACTATTCAAAATCACATCCAACTATTTAAATCCGTAGAAAAACCTATTTTAGATAAATGTGGCTCGTTCCGGTTCCATTTATTTCTTAACGGTTAAGAACCGATCATTCTTTACTTCGTAAATTTTCCACCCGGAAATTCATATTGAAACAAATAACTTCTAAAATCATAGAAATAATTATAATTGGGTTAGGAAAAATTAAATTTTTTTTTACGTAACGAAAATTATTTTTTTCGGGTCAGTTGAGTTTAACTGATAGTGAAAACTCAGATCGAAAACGTCTGAAATTTTATAACTGTACTTTACTAAAATAAAATAAATTATGAGAATGAAATTTATTTATTAAAATAATTCTTCATAAATTTAAAATAGTAAACACTGCATTATCTACATAAACAATGATTATCGAGAAACAGAAAAAATCGGGGTGTTACATTACTACCCACTAAAAATAAATTTCATCCTCGAAATTTCTTGACTCCGATCGATAGCCTACCATTCTCCTATCGATAGCCTCATAACACAATTGATCCCCAAGTTCCATTACCCACATTTATTTCTTCCTCATGTGACAACGAAATTTACGCTTATTCTTCGTTCTACTTATCCTCAACATGAAATCACTTATCCTTAATTCCTACTCCCCGTCCTTAACAAATTCATCTTAATTTCCCACACATAAATATGTAATCAAAACTTAATCTCATCTTCCTTTAATACTAATCCATTTATAAAGACATTCATTCGACATCTTGAACCGTTACTGTCAATACCAAGATTTTAACTAAGATTCTCACTTTTCTTACAGCACACACAATAGTTTCCATCCAAAACTCTATGTTGTAGTTTTCAGTCGCTCCATTCCTCTTATTACTAATCCTATAACATAATTCAATCCTAAGTCGTTCTCTTTTCATCCTCGAAATTTCTACCACCAGATTATATTCATTATTCATGTCCTCGAATCGTAGTTCCTCTCACATGAAGAACAATATCAAAACTTAATCACTTCTAATCTAAATTACTAATTCATTAGAAAACTGCTTCCTACACTTCCAATCTTCATATTTACCACCAAGGTCAAAACTAGCACTACTGCCATATATCCTCTTCCAACTCAAGTTTGCAATTGTAGTCTTAACCCCTCTGAGCATAGTCTACCTTTTCAGGTTATATCCAAAATCACTTATTTCAAGCCTCCAATCAATCATTGTAATACTTCCTAAGGTAAACTGAAATAAAAAAGGAACCTCGTTGGGTAAGATTATCTAACTCATCAACTTTGAACTTCTTCAGAAACTTATTTTTCACAAGATCTCATTCCTCTCTCTCGAATTCACTTTGTGAAATTACAATTCATATTCCGTTCACAATACAACACACGCATTAGTTTCTATTCAAGATATCACATCATAGTCTTAGTTCCTTTGAACATATTCCACCACTCCAAATCATATCATAATCATACACTTCAATCTTACAGGACATGATTTACACTCTACAGGCGACTATAACCAAAAAGGAATTCCATCATTTTAAATTTTCCAAAATCATCACTTTTGAACTTTTCTAACAACTTAGTTTTCCTCAAGACTCCTCCTTACTGCTCCCGTTCAGCTTAGGGAAACTACTATAGACATTTCTCTATAAATCTTCAAACTCATAAAATCAATTGATCATCACCCTATATTCCTTTAACAGTATTTTGTCTTGATCAACATCTGATTCATAAAATTTCCTCACTTACTGTCATTGATCTTAAGGATTCACATCTTTCTTGCCACAACTATACCTCAACAAATCTTTCATCATTTCTTATCCTCCCGACTAAAGGAATGATTATAACTGGATACTACACTGACTCTCAGTCAACTTCCTAAAGATCGGACCGTCCACTTGAGTTGAAGTGTTCCGTTGAATTCAATCAAAACTTGGTCCTCGACACAGAGTGGATTTTCATGATGACGTTGGTAGACCTCGGGTTTTCACTTTATAAAAGAAACTTGAAGATGTTTCATGAAGTCTGATCAGTATTTTGATACCTATCTTTGTTAGCTCATCCACTGCATAGTGGATCTTAACAGGTAAGAAGGATGTTGACTCCATCATGTCCACGATCTCTTGAAACAAAACGAATTTCCTAGAGGTCTTTGGTAAACTTATAACGAAATCAATCGCAACACGAATACATTGACATAGAAGGTCTCAAATGTCAAGTTACCTCTTTTTCATTGTACCGACTAACTCTGTCTTCCTGATATGAACCAAATACCATCCTCATGACTCACGAGATAGGTGACATGTCAATGAAATTTGAAAGAATACGTAGGGTAAAGTTGATCAGGGATGGTAAGTCTTTTCGAACCACGGTAAGACATGATCTTAAAAATTACATGAAGAAATTTTCAAGAAAAGAAACTTTCTTGGTTCTACTTTCACAAAAACATAGAGAATAATTCCATCAATTTGAAAGATACCTGAACATCCCGTATGGAAAAAGATTCTTCAGTTAGGTTCGTGGATGTAAAAATGCATGGCCAATACACGTTTACAAACATGAATCTAATAGAGCTTCTCCTTCCATTAGAATATCCTCGGATATGAATTGAAAAATGTTTAACTCTAAGAGTATTCATCGTATTATAAGATGTTCAACAAAAGATGTTTTAAAAGGGAATTTCAATCTGACAAAATTGGACTGGGTTACATTTACCAAAAGTAAAAGTGAATAGCATAAGTTTTCATCAAGAAACTTTTGTTACTAAGAAATCATCCGGGTTATAACTCAAGAAATAGTTATAACCAATTCATGAGTCCTGATAGATTTCAAATCAATCTCAGAAAATTTTTTTGACACACGCAACTTGATTACTATGATAGTTTGATACAACCATAGGGGCTCGAGGAATAAATGTCAACTGACAAGTCTATGAGAATTAAATAGTACAGTGGAGAGTTTTCTTAAACTTGAGACACTCATTATAAAAGGAAAGATTCGGATAGCTTGTTTTGACTTCGAACAAGAACAATGGGCTTTCTAAACATTTTTATTCGGTTTGTTGTTGTCTCCCGCATTCTTTTATGGACTGCGTACGATAACCGATGACTCAATCCGTCTCTCAGTCATGCGAAGGGTTGGTCTCTCTTCGTAAGGGGAGTCAACGGCTCCAAGGCTTAGATATTTCCTTGAGGAATCCTCGATAATAACCTAACGCCTAACGAGCAATGGATTTTAAACACCGTCTGTAGTCATTTTCACAATAGTGATGTTTCATCCTTATGAGTAACAACAACACTCCCCACGGAACACACTTGGTCCCACAACTGTTCTGACATCAGATCTTCCTTTTAAGTCGAGTCATTTAACTCGACTAACTTTGGAGGCAATAATCTACGCGTAACGATGGAGTTCCAATTGAATCTAGGAACTAGATTAATCGAAAACTCAATATCCTTCACAGGGACAGACCTGGAACATTCTCGGGGAATACTATCGGAGAATCCTCCATAACAGGTACTTCATTCAATGTCTGACACCATCCCAAAAGGGTAAATGAACGTGTCAGCATGAATCAACGTACCATTTACTTATCACGAGTTCTAATAAGATCTCAACCAATTCAAAACCCATCAAAATACACCTACTGGTGCATCAACACACATTGTTTCGACAAGGTAACAATTCAAGCAATGACCAAACAGAGTTCTCACAATAAAAACACACTGGACCTATTCCCCAAGGTCCCCGAAAGACTCGACCGGCTCTAATACCACCCTTGTAACACCCCTCTTGGGCATTACCTTGTAAACTCGTGTTGAAAATAATTTAGGAGAAATTTTCACTTGTTGCTTTAGGAAAATTTATTGATTATCATTCATAAAACTCGGATATAAATATTTTCTCAAGGATTACCTCGAAAAAAATATGATGCATCCGTCACAATAGTAAAATCACATTATAATTGAGAATACACGTAAACTGAGTTTATTCCTAACTCAAACCATCACCACATATAAGTTCTCTTGAAAACTGTTTCATTATTCAAAACTCGACTCAACAACAAACAAGGGTTTTTTCAAAACCACCTGAAATTAACTTTCTCAAAAACACACAACCCAAAGACAATACCTCCTAAGTTGATCATTCTAAAAGACATTTACTGGAAGGAACTCGTTAGTTCTCACCATCTGAGTCATCACCAACTTCTTCAAGAGTTCGGTAATTAGTATTCCCAAGTGAGGTCAGAAACATCTCGGCGCCACTCACCCTCGTGTACCAAGCCACCTCAACAAAGAACCAAGGAACCTGATATGTTGTAAAGGTGATATACCAATATATGGATGAATTATGACAACTACATACTTGCAACACAGAACATCAAATACAATAAACACCGTCTTATACGCAACAGGAAGATTACTAAATCCAACATGGTATCACCCAATTCGTCATCAACTTTGAAAACATATTACATTAAAAAGAGTCAACTTTTTTTATGCAAAACTCCGAAGTTTTCAACTTCTTTAAAAATGAGATGATCAGGCTCGATTGCCATAAAGGCACAACGTGTTTTCCACAACACTGCCCAAAACTCCCGGCGCGGTGATCAACGTGTGTGGATGTCCATAGCATACTATCCAATACAAGGCACAGCAACCCGGGCATATGGACTTCATTGTCCATCAAGGTACAATGAAACAACGTAGCATGAAATACCAGATCCTTCCAGATATTCATACGAAAACAACGTGGGCACGTCTGCCAAAAATGCATGAGAAAAACATTTTAGTTTTGGGCTTTTCTTTGTGATTCATACTTTCCTTTATCGAGGCTCAAAGCTCATGGCCTTACTCAATTTTCAACGTCTTACAACTTTTATTATCAACACAGGACTTTAAGTCCGAGTGTCTAATCACAATAGTGCTAGACCCGTGCACCAATCTTGGACTTTGTGGTCGTAGAAAAATGGTGTTTACCCTCTTTACGTCGTTTTCCATGTTTATCACAACATTTATTGGACATAAAGTTCATAGGAACGTATATAGGGCACATAGTCCCCAGCAACTTGTATTAGACATATAGTCCTCATAGGCTCCGGCAAGCATACTAGATCGAAGCAAGTAATAATAAAACGGTGAGAAACCGAGTATCGAACTCAGGGATTGGGAAACCAAGTGTCACCTCACAAATTAAACAACTATTTAGACTGAGAAATAGGTGTGAAAAGATTTCAAGAAAATAAAAGAAACAATAAAATCAAATCAAATATTTTTGGGATTATAAATTAAAAGAGACTTTCAGGAATTGGGTTACCAACAAGACTGCTCATGCTACTAAATTGACTACCCCTCTTGTTAATTATCAAAATTGTTTTGAAGGTGAATTTATCCTAAATAAGTTAATGTTCCCTCTCGAGATACAAGAACCGTGCCCAATTAAATCAACCCCTACTCTCGTGGTAATTGTATTTAAATTGAACCCATTAAGATTAGTGACAATTCAATGAACCCTCGAAGGATCGCTTCTAACTCTCGTGATCTAATACCTAAGTTCAATCCCTATAGATCTAATACCTAAGTTCACCGCTAGGTTCATCCTTAGAGTATTTATGACATGCAAATAAGTGCGCACCAAATTCACAAGCAATTCATGCAATAGGAATTAAATCAAAAGCAAATTGGAATTAACAAAGGGAAAACATCAATTCATAACATAAAACAAGTCTTGGGCACAGCCCCAATTCCTAGAAATAAAAAGACTACTCAAGCATTGCCATGGTCATGGCAACCTTGAATAACAAAAGTATAAAAATCCTAAGAGAAAAGAAGAAATTGAGAAGAAGAGAAATCCCAATTTTTGCCTAAGGTAGCAGCCAAGAGCTCTCTATTTTCGAGCCTTAGAGTCCTATTTATAATGTAGGGTAACTTGAATTCAAAGCTGTTACAAAATTAGATCAAATCAGCAATTAAATTTTCAGATATTGCACATCACGGCCGTGATGCCTGTCACGGCCAGGCCGTGATAGATTCTGTCTTGGAAAACTTGGCATTGGTTGGCCTGTCACGGCCGTGATGGCCATCATGGCCCGGTCGTGACAGGTTCTGACCTCGTGTTCTTCTTTCTTTTTCAGTCCTACACGATCATGGCCGTGATGAGCTCTGTTTGGCTCATTTTTCTTGTATTTCAAGCTCCGCCTTCATGCAAACTCCAACATAACTGGTCCTGAGCATTTTAATCTTCGTTTCCAAATCAATATCTCCAAATTAATTGTCAAATCTTATCATATCCTTTATTGTTGTGATAGGCAATTATTATCCAAATCCAAATTGATTTGGAACCAATCTTTTATCTAAATGCCAATTGAATTGTCTTTTAATCATAATAATTCAAATCTAAATTGATTTGGATTCAAATCTATCATGTGGGCCCTTTCAATTTACTTGGCAATCTTCAATTTAATTGATTTCCATTCTTTTCTTCTTGATACTTTCCTAAAAATAAAAAATAAGAATAATATCAGAAAATTAATCAAAATCTAATTAAATTAAATTAATTAAATACACACATTGACTCTAAAATAACCAAAATAGGAAAACAAAGTCTAATTTGGGCTAAATCAAGCATTCAACAAAATTTAATTGATGAAAAATGCTCTAAAATAATAGATAAAACATGATAAGACAATGGATTATCAAAATTCCCCAAACTTAAACTTTGCTTGTCCTCAAGCAAACTAAAACTCAAAAAGACTCAGAATTGGGTAAGCTCAATGGACTCAATTAATTTCGCACAAATTTTATGTAATTTTATCAATTCAATTTTTCTTCGATGTTTCCCCCTTTACATCAATGTAATCCCCACATTCATTTACTTTAAACAATTGAGAATTTAATCATTCATGCAATTATTAATCTAAGCAAAGGGTTCGAATTACACACAAAAGGGAGATCGCCAATTTCAAACATTTGCCTTCCTCTCAAGGGCATTTAATAATTCACTCATTTGCTCAATTTGTCTAGGCTATCAAGTTTCACTCAATTACACATTTCAAGAGCACTTTCCATGAATTTGATTTTCATCTCAAACAAAGTTCCCACAAAAACATGCATGCAGCATCAAAAGGTCTTTTAAAGGTTGTAATGAGGCCTGGTTAAAGATAGGATATAAAAAGGTACTAGGCTTTACATCCCTAGGAATTAAGAGAGCATGAAAATTTTTACCTTGACTTTCCACTCTTATTCATTTTTGAAATTTTTTTTTTGTTTCATTATTTCACTTTGGGTGGCTACAACCTTTTTTTTTTATATTTTTGAACTTTTCTTCTTTTTCTTTTTGCCTTTGGCTTCAACCTTTATTTTTCTTCTTTTTCTCATCCTAAAATAACATATCAAATCCTTGTAGCCACCCCAAACTTAGTTTCTTACAACCCTTGTCTTGCTAAGCTTCCATACTCTCTAAATCCTAAGATTTGTTTAACATGGTTTTTCCGGATTTTTGGCTTATAACATAAGGTCATCAAGAAACAATAGGCTTATTAGGCTCAATGTGGCTAACTAGGGAACATGCATTAGGGATGGTTCTTTTTAGGCCAAGTATCTATTTCAAAGAAAATTGCCTAAATCATTTGATGCAAACATATAACCATGCAAACCATGAAGAGATTCAAGCAAATCCGGGAAAGTGCAACTTAAAAGTTATTCACACAATTTAAAAACAATGTTGGAGGCTCAAATTCCTCACCTGGACATTTTTAGCAAATTATTTAACCAAGATACAATCCCTAGTGTGTGCATCCCTTCACCCCAAACTTGTCATAAATCATGCAATCCAAACAAAAATTCTCAAAGTTCAACTTTCAAATTTTCAAGGGGATCAATTTTCAAATTTCAAAACCTAGGGGGCAATCATAAAAATTCAATATTTATCATGCAATCCATTTATATTAAATTTAATAAAATCCATTCAAGCTCACCGACAGAAGACTCGCACACATATGACTCAAGTAAAGAAAAGCAAAATAATTAAAAAGAGAAGGGTTTAGAAAAACTCATTGAAGACGCTTCCACCTGAATCCCATAGCCTGTGGTAACAAGACCAAGAGATGCCCAAGATGTAAGACCTTCTTCCCGGATCCCATGACTTGTGGAGTGGAGATGGAAGAAGCAAGTGTGATGAGATTCCATTGACTTCTTTAAGTGATATGATGAGCCCACTTCCTCCTGGGTCAAATGGTAAGTCACCTACTCCAAGAATGGTCTTTATGTAATTTGTTTCTCCATGAAGCACTAGAACTATAACTCTTTGAGGTGACCTTAGAGCCTTTGCCGCTGTTGATGAAAACTCTCAATTCTCAGGCAATGACTTGAACTCCAAAGTTGGTATTTTCACAAAGTAATGTTGTAGACAAATAGAAGGTACCAACTTTGTTATATCCAAACATGCATGCAAATCAACATACTTATCCAACTCAGAATTTTTAAGCTCCTCAATAGGAATGGTGAGAGAAGTATTTTCCACATGATTGGTCTCTTTTGTCCCTTGCAGAGGAACAATAGGAGATATTTCTTCCTTGCACTCCTCTTCATGATCCTCTCCTCTTGAATCATCTTCCACCACCACTTCATCTTCATTCACGCCCATGCTAGTAAATCTCTTCAATTTGAATCCCATGCTGATTTTCTGCTAGCAATTTAGAAAATTCACTAACTTGTTCATCTAACTTTTGAAAGTTGTCACTTAGCGATGCCGCTATCTTACTACCATTTTCCCCTGCTCGCATTTCATCCCTCAGAATCATGGAACTAACTTCCTCCTTGCTACGCTATATGCTCAAGCTCAAAGGATAAGCATCTATATCCCAAAGAATCTCTAGCAAATCGGGATCCATCTCGAAGTATGGTGGTGGTTGCAAAGATGACAAATAGGATTTCCATTCCTCTTTGGAGTATGTCTTCACGTGCTTATCAGTGATACCATCAAACACGATCCAATCAAGTTGATATTTCCAAGTTGGATAGTAATGATAGTCCATGTGTTTCATCAACCTTGCACAAACAAAACTCAAAAGAAAAGGTCAAATATATACAAATAAATTAAAAAGTCTAAAGTAGTTGCCTCCTTTGTTACTAACGATATTGGTAGTGCCAATCCCCGACAACGGCGCCAAAAACTTGATAGGCTCAGGCAAGCGTACCGGATTGAAGCAAGTAATAATAAAACGGTGAGAAACCGAGTATCGAACTCAGGGATTGGGAAACCAAGTGTCACTTCACAAATTAAACAACTATTTAGACTGAGAAATAGGTGTGAAAAGATTTCAAGAAAATAAAAGAAACAATAAAATCAAATCAAATATTTTTGGGATTATAAATTAAAAGAGATTTCCAGGAATTGGGTTACCAACAATACTGCTCATGCTACTAAATTGACTACCCCTCTTGTTAATTATCAAAATTGTTTTGAAGGTGAATTTATCCTAAATAAGTTAATGTTCCCTCTCGAGATACAAGAACCGTGCCCAATTAAACCAACCCCTACTCTCGTGGTAATTGTATTTAAATTGAACCCATTATGATTCATGACAATTCAATGAACCCTTGAAGGACCGCTTCTAAATCTCGTGATTTAAGTCCTAAGTTCAATCCCTATAGATCCAATATCTAAGTTCACCGCTAGGTTCATCCTTAGAGTATCTATGACATGCAAATAAGTGCGCACCAAATTCACAAGTAATTCATGCAATAGGAATTAAATCAAAAGCAAATTGGAACTAACAAAAGGAAAACATCAATTCATAACATAAAACAAGTCTTGGGCATAGCCTCAATTCCTAGAAATAAAAAGACTACTCAAGCATTGTCATGGTCATGGCAACCTTGAATAACAAAAGCATAAAAATCCTAAGAGAAAAGAAGAAATTGAGAAGAAGAGAAATCCTAATTTTTGCCTAAGGTAGCAGCCAAGAGCTCTCTATTTTTGAGCCTTAGAGTCCAATTTATAATGTAGGGTAACTTGAATTCAAAGTTGTTACAAAATCAGATCAAATCAGCAATTAAATTTTCAGATATTGCGCATCACGACCGTGATGCCTGTCACAGCCAGGACATGACAGATCTTGTCTTGGAAAACTTGGCATTGGTTGGCCTGCCGTGACAGGTTCTGACCTCGTGTTCTTCTTTCTTTTTCAGCCCTGCTCGATCATGGCCGTGATGGGCTCTGTTTGGCTCATTTTTCTTGTATTTCAAGCTTCGCCTTCATGCAAACTCCAACATAACTGGTCCTGAGCATTTTAATCTTCGTTTCCCAAACAATATCTCCAAATTAATTGGCAAATCTTGTCATATCCTTTATTGTTGTGATAGGCAATTATTATCCAAATCCAAATTGATTTGGATCCAACCTTTTATCTCAATGTCAATTGAATTATCTTTTAATCATAATAATTAAAATCCAAATTGATTTGGATTCAAATCTATCATGTGGGCCCTTGCAATTTACTTGGCAATCTTCAATTTAATTGATTTCCATTCTTTTCTTCTTGATACTTTCCTAAAAATCAAAAATAAGAATAATATCAGAAAATTAATTAAAATCTAATTAAAATTAATTAAATACACACATTGACTCTAAAATAACCAAAATAGGAAAACAAAGTCTAATTTGAGCTAAATCAAGCATTCAACAAAATTTAATTGATGAAATCCGTTCTAAAATAATAGATAAAACATTATAAGACAGTGGATTATCAAGTCCACAGCAACTTGTATAGGACATATAGTCCATCATATCATATATAGGACACACGGTCCACGGCGTTGTGATATGGATCATAGGTCCACGTGCCAGAACTCTAGTATCCCGACGTCTCGATTCATAGGTTCACTTTTTATCTTATTTTTCGTTCAGTGAAAAACAAATACAAAATCGAAAGTTTCTGTAACTTATCCAAGTTTTCAGATATTTTATTTTGAAACCATTTTATTTTCAAATCTTCTTTTTCCTAAAACATTTGAAAATTTTCCAAATAAATTCTTTTCAAGTTCCAAACTAACTTTTGTTTTTCTTCAAAACATTTCAAGGAAATTAATTGTCCTTTTTGTATAAGATCACTCAAATTTTCCAATTTAATTTTCTTTATAAAAAATTATTTTATTCTCTAAAATTTTCACTAAGGCATTAAAATTATTTAACTTCCCTTTTGTTTATCGAAACCTTATTAAAAAGATCCCTTTATTTATGATTCTCTTTGTAAATATTTTCTCAAAGCTTTTATCTTCATTGTTTGAGCTCTAACCAGTGGTTAGGCTTCCATACAACAATCACAACACAACTTCAACATATATATTGAGACACCCCGTTGTGCCCCATCGTATTATTACATTAAAACCTTAATATTTATTTACTTAATCGCTCGCTTATCATTGAAAATACGTAAAAATTAAAACTTAATTAATAATTATATAACTTATGCATATATAAAACATACCAAAACTATATTACATAAATACACACCTGTTATTTATTACATTCCAAAAGCACTGTTAAGGGTACCCTCTCAGTAGGATCCCTCACAGGCATAAACTTCACTACAGACATACTCAGCGGAAATATAAATACTCTTTAGACACACTGGCCATACTGTCTATACTCTAATCGCCTTGAATCACAGCTCGACCTCCAAAGATCTCGGTTCGTAAGGAGTTCCATCTAACCCCTCAAAGCAATTGGTTCCTCCATCGGGTCTTCTCGCATCGATCACATCAGAAATAAAACACAACACACAGAAAGATATAGGGAATAAGAAACAGTTCTATCATCAAAAAGCGGAAAAGAGTAATAGTAAATTATACAGTAATTGTCACAGACACGCATCAATCAAAATCAGCAATCATCCTCAATTCACTATATCATCCTCTACCCTCAGCCCATGCAACTAAAACTTAATACTGATGTGGTCATCTTCACTCCTGTCACATTAGTCAGTAGTCCAGAACTATTTAGGGTCAAAACTCAGTGCGCCCCTATTCCTGTATCTTTCACAGGCAATAGTGCATAAGCACAGTATGCGTCACTATTTCCCCCATTGAAAATAGCACATAAGCATATAATAAATAATAACTCGGTGCGCCCCTATTCCCTAATCTCTCATAGGAAATAGTGCATAAGCAAGATATGCGTCACTATTGCCCCCATTGGAAATAGCACATAAGCATATAATAAACAATAACTAGGTGCGCCCCTATTCCCTAATCTCTTATAGGAAATAGTGCATAAGCACAGTATGCGTCACTATTGCCCCCATTGGAAATAGCACATAAGCATATAATAAATAATAACTAGGTGCGCCCCTATTCCCTAATCTCTTATAGGAAATAGTGCATAAGCACAGTATGCGTCGCTATTGTCCCCATTGGAAATAGCACATAAGCATATAATAAATAACTAGGTGCGCCCCTATTCCCTAATCTCTTATAGGAAATAGTGCATAAGCACAGTATGCGTCACTATTGCCCCCATTGGAAATAGCACATAAGCATATAATAAATAATAACTAGGTGCGCCCCTATTCCCTAATCTCTCATAGGAAATAGTGCATAAGCACGATATGCGTCACTATTTCCCCCTTGGAAATAGCACATAAGCATATAATAAATAATAATAACTCGGTGCGCCCCTATTCCCTAATCTCTCATAGGAAATAGTGCATAAGCACAATATGATTCTCACTGTCTTTTATCAATAGCAACCTAGTACCTCAAACTCTTCCTCACAACCACCACTTGCATTCTATGTCACATCTCCTCATTTAGATAATTTAATTTAGCTAAGCACCTCTAAGTCAATTCATTCTCTCACCCAAACAATCATCTCCCGAACAACACATATCCTTACTTAAAAATCATCTAAGCACAATATTTAAAAACAGGCAGATCATGCATAACATAACATCAGAAAATATTCAGATATCTCAATATCATATAAATATTCAAACACCGAAATAATACGTCACATGCAGATGGAATACCTCAACCAGCGTATCACAGTAAATTTGATAACATAAAATCAAACATCCTCAAATACTTAAAATCAACTTAATGTCGATAAACCTACAATCCCCGAATCACCATTGGTTTTACAGAAAAGGTTTCCAATGGGATTTTGGTCTTGTCGATTACTCGACTACTAGTAGGGTTTAGGTCGCCCTACACAATTATCATATAATCTACTACTTATCGATTCAGACGATAGGTTGATTCTTTTCCCCACCTGAGTTAGCACCGGAAACACGTACACGACGATCCTAGTTATCCCGCCACGAGTTAACACAACCACCTTCATTCAAACAACATAACTATAATCAACTAACAACCATCTATGACACTTTAGGGCTAGGTTCGGCCAAGACTTAGAAAACAGGTTTAGGATTATTTTCTTAATGCCATCTTTTGGATCCTAGTTACTAGAGTCTTAACTAACATAGATTACTTATTACAAGACTAAAATTTGAAACAAAATCCTCTAACCTTTAGGGTTAGGGTTTCGGCCCATATTAGGAAAATAGGCTAGGAAATTTAGTTGGATTCAAGCTCTTGGATAATGAAAGTGGAAGACATCACAAGATCATAGAAATTGGTTTCACATTAAAAGGATTTTTCTACAATTTTCTAGAATTATTTGAAGTTCTAGATCTAGGAATGGAAAAATATGATTCATGGCATAAACATGATAAATACATGAATATGAAAGCTTATATGATCAAGGAGATGAGCTTTTACCTCTTGAAGATTGAAGAAATGAAGAAAATGATCAACCTTCACTATGTTGAAAACTGGACAGCTTGAGGGTGTGATGGTATTGTGAGTGTATCTCACAATATACTCATCCAAAAATTACGAACTTTGGCTTGATAGAAAGATAAGAAGAAAAGGAACAACTTTGGCGTTTAAGGTTTCATTTGGTTCGGATCATAACATGGGTGAAAAGGGCCTTCTTTATGCTATTTCGTGGGTTGCTGGGAATTCTGGGCAGTTTCTGTATTTTGAGCCTTTCTCCCAATACACTTATCCGTTTTTGATTATATTTAGCTTGTTGGAAAGAAGAGAGAAAGAGGAACAACTTTTATGTTGAGTGTTTTTCTAGTTTCAGAAAGTAAGAGGGTCATATATTTGGTGGAAATTCGGTGTTCTTAGGGTTTTGTAACTTAGTTGGTGGGGAAGATGAAGAGAATGAAGAAGATGAGTGAAATGGTGAGGGAGGCCACGGTTTTGGGGTATTTATAGGAGTAATCTTATGCCTTTTTTGGTTAAAAGGAATTGGTTTAATGGGTTTTGTGATTATTAAATTAATATAAGCTTAACTAAGGTTATAATTAACTTAACTAAGGTTATAATTAACTTAACTAAGGTTATTTTGGCTAACCATGGTTAATAATATGTGGCTCACATTTGATGGAGGTGTGACTGATTTTGGTCCACACAAAATGACTCACCAATGAGTCATCGATCTTATCCATAGCGGTTCCTGGAAATTCCGTACGCAGCTCCGTCGTTTACTCGATTTCGGTTTTTGAGAGGAAAATAATGAAACGAAAGCAAAATAAAATAGGTAAGATTTATTGTAGGTGGAGGCACGAAATTGGAGAGATGTGGGAGGTTTTCAACCACGTAAAATGAGTGGTTAAGAGTGCGTAGATGCGTCTTGTTAATACCCGCGAAAGCTTGGGGGTATTTTGGTCTTTTTACCTAAATGTCATGATTACTTGCATTTAATGCTCATAAATGCTTGGTGACTCATCCTCCATGAGTCATCATATATGACTCGTTGTCCCGATCTCTTGACGGGTCTCTGCACTTCCCTTCTTGACTCCGTCGGTTTCCCGATTAGGGTTTTACGCCTGCGTAAAAGCGTAATATTTCGTTTTCTACTGAAAATTTTCAAACTAACCAAACTCGTTGGAAATATGATTTAAATATAAACCATTTCGTTCACGAGTCAAAATTAGGTTTTCTGCTCATTAAAATTATACTGTCAGTGAAAACGCAAACCGGATTCCGTTTGAATTTTCAACCCAAATTTTTATCGTAAGCTTCTACCCTAAGATAGAGTATGAATATGATTTTTATTTCATAAAAATCAATCTCCATGAACTCGGATAAAAATATAAATAAATACATTTATACCGGTTAATACAGTGAAAAAATTTTTTACTGAAAAAAATAAAAATCGGAAAATAAAAAGTAGGGTGTTACATTACTACCCCTCTTAGAAAAAAATTCCGTCCTCGGAATTTCTTAACTCAATACTAGACATCATATTGTAATCGTATCTTAATCTAAAGATCCAACATTATATTTCTCATCGCTGTTTTTCCCCTAGGTAACAGCGGTAACTTCATAACATAATTCATTCTTATATCATTCTATTTATCCTCGAACTTATCCATCACTATATTCCATTCATTGTTCTTAACCTTTCCAACTTGATCTAACATCCTTAAAGGACATGATCAAAACTTAATTCCGTCCTCTTCTTACTACTGATCCACTAAAGAACCTTATTTCAACATCTAACACCCGTAATTAACACCACAATCAAAACTACCCTAACTTCCTACTTCATGTATCCAATCACAGTCTTAGTTCCTTAGAATATATTTCACTATTCTAGATTATATCAAAATCACACCTTTCAAGTCTCCAACTAAACATCTCAACACTCCGTAAGATAAATTGCAATCCAAAGAACAACACTGTTAGGATTTTCTAACTTAACAAATTTGAATTTCTCTAGTAACCTCAATTTACATCAAAAATCATCTTTTTCTTCTCATATTCAACTTAGGTGACATTACTATATACACTTTCGTTTACTCTTCCCAAACTCATACAATCCATCTTAACTACGATCCTTAATCATTGCCCTAGATTCCATAATCTCCATCAACATTTGACTTATAGTAATTGTCTTACTCACTGATATTAATCTTAAGGGTTCACATCCTACCAGTCACAACTATACCTCAACAAAACTCTCATCACGTCCTTGTCCATCATGCTACTTAGAAAAACAAACAAAGTCTACCGGATATCAAATACATACCTTGTATAAGATCCCCGGATTGAGCATTCTGCTCCCCTCACGGTAAACACTCTTTCGGTGACACGAGGTCCGACCATCTCTTGTCTCTTTCTGCTGGAACTCCTTTTCCAGCTCCACCTCTCTGAACACTAGTATACAACATATAATGCTACATAAAACTGGTATATATATGCCATATAACTGTTAACTATCACATCGGGACTCACTACCCAACTTCTAAGCATAGTTAAAATCCGATGTGGACTCAACTAGACACGGCCAAGAACAACATCCTAGACCTCACGGTCCGATTAGAATCGAACTGCTCGATACCACCAAATGAGACACCCGTTGTGCCCCATCGTATTATTACATTAAAACCTTAATATTTATTTACTTAATCGCTCGCTTATCATTGAAAATACGTAAAAATTAAAACTTAATTAATAATTATATAACTTATGCATATATAAAACATACCAAAACTATATTACATAAATACACACCTGTTATTTATTACATTCCAAAAGCACTCATTAAGGGTACCCTCTCGAGTAGGATCCCTCACAGGCATAAACTTCACTACTGAGACATACTCAGCGGAAATATAAATACTCTTTAGACACACTGGCCATACTGTCTATACTCTAATCGCCTTGAATCACGGCTCGACCTCCAAAGATTCGGTTCGTAAGGAGTTCCATCTAACCCCTCAGCAATTGGTTCCTCCATCGGGTCTTCTCGTACGATCACATCAGAAATAAAACACAACACACAAAGATATAGGGAATAAGAAACAGTTCTATCATCAAAAAGCGGAAAAGAGTAATAGTAAATTATACGAAGAATTGTCACAGACACGCATCAATCAAAATCAGCAATCATCCTCAATTCACTATATCATCCTCTACCCTCAGCCCATGCAACTAAAACTTAATCTTGATGTGGTCATCTTCACTCCTGTCACATTAGTCAAGTAGTCGGGAACTATTTAGGGTCAAAACTCGGTGCGCCCTATTCCCGTATCTTTCACAGGCAATAGTGCATAAGCACAAGATGCGTCACTATTTCCCCCATTAAAAATAGCACATAAGCATATAATAAATAATAACTCGGTGCGCCCCTATTCCCTAATCTCTCATAGGAAATAGTGCATAAGCACGATATGCGTCACTATTGCCCCCATTGGAAATAGCACATAAGCATATAATAAATAATAACTAGGTGCGCCCCTATTCCCTAATCTCTTATAGGAAATAGTGCATAAGCACAGTATGCGTCACTATTGCCCCCATTGGAAATAGCACATAAGCATATAATAAATAATAACTAGGTGCGCCCCTATTCCCTAATCTCTTATAGGAAATAGTGCATAAGCACAGTATGCGTCACTATTGTCCCCATTGGAAATAGCACATAAGCATATAATAAATAACTAGGTGCGCCCCTATTCCCTAATCTCTTATAGGAAATAGTGCATAAGCACAGTATGCGTCACTATTGCCCCCATTGGAAATAGCACATAAGCATATAATAAATAATAACTAGGTGCGCCCCTATTCCCTAATCTCTCATAGGAAATAGTGCATAAGCACGATATGCGTCACTATTTCCCCCTTGGAAATAGCACATAAGCATATAATAAATAATAACTCGGTGCGCCCCTATTCCCTAATCTCTCATAGGAAATAGTGCATAAGCACAATATGATTCTCGCTGTCTTTTATCAATAGCAACCTAGTACCTCAAACTCTTCCTCACAACCACCACTTGCATTCTATGTCACATCTCCTCATTTAGATAATTTAATTTAGCTAAGCACCTCTAAGTCAATTCATTCTCTCACCCAAACAATCATCTCCCGAACAACACATATCCTTACTTAAAAATCATCTAAGCACAATATTTAAAAACAGGCAGATCATGCATAACATAACATCAGAAAATATTCAGATATCTCAATATCATATAAATATTCAAACACCGAAATAATACGTCACATGCAGATGGAATACCTCAACCAGCGTATCACAGTAAATTTGATAACATAAAATCAAACATCCTCAAATACTTAAAATCAACTTAATGTCGATAAACCTACAATCCCGAATCACCATTGGTTTCTGAGAAAAGGTTTCCAATGGGATTTTGGTCTTGTCGATTACTCGACTACTAGTAGGGTTTAGGTCGCCCTACACAATTATCATATAATCTACTACTTATCGATTCAGACGATAGGTTGATTCTTTTCCCCACCTGAGTTAGCACCGGAAACACGTACACGACGATCCTAGTTATCCCGCCACGAGTTAACACAACCACCTTCATTCAAACAACATAACTATAATCAACTAACAACCATCTATGACACTTTAGGGCTAGGTTCGGCCAAGACTTAGAAAATAGGTTTAGGATTATTTTCTTAATGCCATCTTTTGGATCCTAGTTACTAGAGTCTTAACTAACATAGATTACTTATTACAAGACTAAAATTTGAAACAAAATCCTCTAACCTTTAGGGTTAGGGTTTGAAGCCCATATTAGGAAAATAGGCTAGGAAATTTAGTTGGATTCAAGCTCTTGGATAATGAAAGTGGAAGACATCACAAGATCATAGAAATTGGTTTCACATTAAAAGGATTTTTCTACAATTTTCTAGAATTATTTGAAGTTCTAGATCTAGGAATGGAAAAATATGATTCATGGCATAAACATGATAAATACATGAATATGAAAGCTTATATGATCAAGGAGATGAGCTTTTACCTCTTGAAGATTGAAGAAATGAAGAAAATGATCAACCTTCACTATGTTGAAAACTGGACAGCTTGAGGGTGTGATGGTATTGTGAGTGTATCTCACAATATACTCATCCAAAAATTACGAACTTTGGCTTGATAGAAATATAAGAAGAAAAGGAACAACTTTGGTGTTTAAGGTTTCATTTGGTTCGGATCATAACATGGGTGAAAAGGGCCTTCTTTATGCTATTTCGTGGGTTGCTGGGAATTCTGGGCAGTTTCTGTATTTTGAGCCTTTCTCCCAATACACTTATCCGTTTTTGATTATATTTAGCTTGTTGGAAAGAAGAGAGAAAGAGGAACAACTTTTATGTTGAGTGTTTTTCTAGTTTCAGAAAGTAAGAGGGTCATATGTTTGGTGGAAATTCGGTGTTCTTAGGGTTTTGTAACTTAGTTGGTGGGGAAGATGAAGAGAATGAAGAAGATGAGTGAAATGGTGAGGGAGGCCACGGTTTTGGGGTATTTATAGGAGTAATCTTATGCCTTGTTTGGTTAAAAGGAATTGGTTTAATGGGTTTTGTTATTATTAAATTAATATAAGCTTAACTAAGGTTATAATTAACTTAACTAAGGTTATAATTAACTTAACTAAGGTTATTTTGGCTAACCATGGTTAATAATATGTGGCTCACATTTGATGGAGGTGTGGCTGATTTTGGTCCACACAAAATGACTCACCAATGAGTCATCGATCTTATCCATAGCGGTTCTCGGAAATTCCAGACGCGTGACTCATCGTTTACCCGATTTCGGTTTTTGAGAGGAAAATAATGAAACGAAAGCAAAATAAAATAGGTCAGATTTATTGGAGGTGGAGGCACGAAATTGGAGAGATGTGGGAGGTTTTCAACCACGTAAAATGAGTGGTTAAGAGTGCGTAGATGCGTCTTGTTAATACCCGCGAAAGCTTGGGGGTATTTTGGTCTTTTTACCTAAATGTCATGATTACTTGCATTTAATGCTCATAAATGCTTGGTGACTCATCCTCCATGAGTCATCATATATGACTCGTTGTCCCGATCTCTTGACGGGTCTCTGCACTTCCCTTCTTGACTCCGTCGGTTTCCCGATTAGGGTTTTACGCCTGCGTAAAAGCGTAATATTTCGTTTTCTACTGAAAATTTTCAAACTAACCAAACTCGTTGGAAATATGATTTAAATATAAACCATTTCGTTCACGAGTCAAAATTAGGTTTTCTGCTCAGTAAAATTATACTGTCAGTGAAAACGCAGACCGGATTCCGTTTGAATTTTCAACCCAAATTTTTATCGTAAGCTTCTACCCTAAGATAGAGTATGAATATGATTTTTATTTCATAAAAATCAATCTCCATGAACTCGGATAAAAATATAAATAAATACATTTATACCGGTTAATACAGTGAAAATATTTTTTACTGAAAAAATTAAAAATCGGAAAATAAAAAGTAGGGTGTTACATATATCATCATGCACATATATCCATAAGTCATCAATTAAACATATGAAGTATCAAGTACATCATTAACACCTCATAAACTCAAAAGTCCAACTAGAATAGTTACAGCAATAACTACATCAATCAAACACATCAAGCAAACACACAAGGCATATAGTCATCATAACATAATTATCCATCATGCTTTCTCACCTTACCTGATTCGACGGGGAGTAAGGGTCTTTGTTTCCGGTGTTTCCCAGAGCGAACCTCCTTAGTCCATAACGAGCTGCAAGTCTAAGAATTAAGCGAATTACTTAGATTAAAATAACAAAGCCATCTCATCTCTCTATGTATAAATTTTGGCCATGGTTAGAAAGATGATACTAGAGATGTCCACTCTTTTGAAAATTCTTGGATCACATTTGATCCAAAACTTACTTTTATGTATGTATATATATATATATATATATATATATATATATATATATATATATATATATATACACACTTCAATCTCATATTTTATATCTTTACACTAACACTTGTTTATAGTCCATTTGTTACCAAAAATATTTAATTGATCACGATGAAAGATATTGTTTTCAAAACCACATTTTTCATTCAAAATTATGATGAAATCTTTTATAAAAGCACTTTCAGGACAACAATGGGTTTGAGATGTGAATAGTCCCTCAAATGGCCTTCAAATTTTTTGAAATTTTAGTGGAAGGTACCCAACTCACATATAAACACATTACAGTTGGTCACATGTCAAAATTCGAAGGCATTAGTTTGTTAAAAATCACACACCGCCTCTGTTTATACAGGATTTTCCAAAAATCCGAGTTCACCAAAATACAACTTCATGAAATTGTTTCTCGTTATAAACACATGTAAAAATCTCAAATCTACGACCAAAATTTAGTCATACCTCAGTAGTAACCCTGAAAATTTTATTAAAGGTTTTAACCTTCAAAACCATAGTGAAAATCATCATGCAACCCATGATGTTCATAATTTCGCAGACAGAATTTGGTTCTACTTTGACAGGTGTTTTGACCTAGTAAATCTCATTCAAATACACACATATTGTATATTAAATTAAGCCCCAGAAGTCTTCTTTCCGAATATGTATTTATTTTCCAGAAATCCGTTTTGTACAAAAACTTATGGGCTTACGAACAAAGGTATATCCTGCTGTCAGAATTACAATTTACACATGTTTATCTACACCAAGTTATTATATTTACTCTAGCATCATCCACAAGCCATAAAACCAATATGCAAGGGTCCTAGACCCTTAAAAACATACATGCAAACATATATCAACCAAAATTAATAAGCATTCCTCTTAAAATATAAAACATAATCTCTTCAATTTTTTTTATCAAAATTCATGAAATCAAAGTGATGATCAAAGTGCTCTATCTTCTCAAAACTTTTAAAAAAAAATATCATTTTCAAATTTGGCACCACATGCATGTTAAAAATATAAAGATCAAAACAACATATTTTCATAAAAATCAAAGTCAAGCCTCCTTAACCCTGACCATTAGGGTTTCGGCCTTCACACTCAAATAGGAATGAAAAACTCAAATTTCATATGAAGCTCTCAAGCTTAAAACTCACATGCATTTAGGTTTTAAATACATACAAGTAAATATTTCATCAAAGCACCAACTTTCCCTTCCTTGTGTTTTTCGGCCCTCCATAGGAAATGGGTTTGGAGGATTTTATCACCACATGCAATCCAACAAGATGAAGATAGAGGTGATGGTGAGTTCAAAGAAATTCATCTCTTGTTCAAAAAGGCATTTTTAAACTCTTTTTCAATTTTTAAACTAAGAACACAAACACGCAATCAATAAGAGAATCATGCATATTGATTTTAAAAGCTTGAAAGAAAAGAGCAGGAGTTGATAGTCTATACCCTCTAGATGATGATGATGATGATTAGCAAGAGATGAAGATGAAGATGGTCCCTAGCTTCGAAACTCAAGAGTAAGAGGTTGAAGATGATGAATAGTAATTTAGTGAGTGAGAGTGAGTTTGAGAGAGAAAATGAGGAAATGGAAAATGGAGTAGAATGAGGGGATATATAGAGGTTGAGGAGGGGGTGAGGGGCGCAGCTGGGCTTGATCCGGGGGGGGGAATTTTCTAGATTTTTCTTATTTTTAAATAAGTCCAAAAATAAAATAATCAAATAAATGCTTTCTTGCAAACATAAAGAAAATTATGATATGCTTTAAATGCTAATACTATTCACATCAATCCATCAAGGTCAAATTCACATCAAATTTTTTAAAATTCTGCATCTAATTTATTTGAATAAAATTCTTTGTTGGAGCAAAAATGTATTTTAGAATAATTTATGGATTTCTTGTAAAAATGGATTAAATCATTAGATGAAAAATCATGATGTTGTGATTTGAAAGCAACACTATTCAAAATCACATCCAACTATTTAAATTTGCAGAAAAATCTATTTTAGATAAATGTGGCTCGTTTCGATTCCATTTATTTCTTAACGGTTAAAAATCGATCGGTCTTTATTTCATAAATTTTACACCCGAAAATTCATATTGAAACAAATAACTTCTAAAATCATAAAAATAATTAAAATTGGGTTAGGAAAAATTTTAATTTTAATTTATGTATCGAAAATTATTTTTTTCGGGTCAGTAGAGTTTAACTGACAGTGAAAACACAGACCGAAAACGTCTAAAATTTTCTACCGAAAATCCAACTGTACTTTACTAAAATAAAATAAATTATGAGAATGTAATTGATTTATTAAAATAATTCTTCATAAATTTAAAATAATAAACACTCAATTATCTATATAAACAATGATTATCGATAAACAGAAAAAATCGGAGTGTTACATTGAGTTTCCTATTTTTTCACAGGCCAAGCTCAAGCTTGAAGTGCTCGACTCGACTCAACTCGTTTACACCCCCTATTTATTTCCATGTGCTCTCGACAAGGGAAGACAATAAATTCAGATGTCTAAGAACGTAATTTCCCAGTCTCGCCGTCGAAGCTTCTTCCATGGCTGCCGATGAACCAACAAAGATAAAGCACGGAGGAGAATGAGGTAGGGAAGCGGCAATCCGCTAGTGGTGGTGGAGGAAGACGAAGCGTGACCGGAGATCCGATCAGTGCGGTAGGATTGTGACCGAGAGAGGAGAAAGAGGTCGGCGACTCGGCGGCTACCACCCTCCTTTATTTCCATTTTTAGATGTTCAATTATTTATTTTTTGTTGATATAATTTAGATGTTCAATTTTAATTACTAATATAAATAAATAAAACATAAAAAGAAATTTATATCTATACTAATATATAAATGTAAGAGTTTAAACAAAATTGCACACTATACGAATGGACCAAAATTGCACATTTTTAAAATGTCCCGACTAAAATCAAGCAAAACAATTGGGGGACCAAATTCGACCAGACACTAAATTAGAGGGACTAAAAGTGCAATTAAGTGGTTCTTTAATCTTTTATAAATTTCAATAATTTTAAAGTGTAATTATTGTGGTTGAAGTAAATTTTTATTTTGTGTGTACATGCAACCACACGTAAGATTTCTTATAATTTATGGTTTAGGGTTTTAAATTATGTTTCTTGTTAAAGTGCAATTATTATGATTTGTGATGGGTTGATAATGTAAAAAAAATTATACTAACAATATATACAAATTAAACTCTATCTTTATCAAAGAACAAGGTATAAGCATGCAAATAACTTTACATAACTCTGGTATGAATCCTAAATGTTCAATGAAGGGAGTTCTTTAAATTCTACCTTCAATAACGAGAGCCCTCCATGTGCAATTTATGTGATCATGTTAATAAAAGATATTAATAAAATATTATGAGGGAAGGTTTTCATAAATTTTAAATAGGTCTTTTGATTATTTGATTACATAATAAAAAAATTATATGAAAAGAATCATGAAAAATGTTAAGAACACACTCTTTACCACACTCCTCTTGAACACACTCTTTATTGTTGGGTGTACTTCATGTGAGACCCATCAAAACACATGGTCCCACATGAAATTTACCCAATAATAGAGGGCGTGTTTATAGGAGTGTGATGCTAGGATTGCTCAAGATTCATTCCATATTCCCCAAATTATACAAATGAGTAGTGAGAATTGTGACACTCGGAGGCTGACGAGGATGAGTGGTCGTCGATGCAAAATGAGAAAGGGAAAAGAAAACTGATAGAGAGAAAGGGAAAAGAAAAAGAAAACAAAAAAAGGGAAATGAGCCTTACCCCCAAATCCAGTTCCTGTGTTGGTGGCTTCGTGCTCTCATAGATGAGAGAGAGAGAGAGATGAAATTTGGCCCAAGAAACCCTCACCCCCAAATCTGGATTACTGAAAGCAAAGTCACACTCCAATTAGTAGAAGAATGAACCCGATGAGTATCTGAAACAAAAAAAAGGAATGAGAGGAGTGAAAGGGAAAAGGCAGAAAAAATAAGAGGGAGAGAAAGAGATGAAGATTTATGAAAAGAGAGTGGTGTGGTGGAGACGAAGCAGTTATCGATGAGGCAGGAAACAGCGACGCAAGGTGAAGGTGAAGCACGAGAGCAGCGGCGTCCGCAGCGACGCACGAAGTGGGCAAAGCAAGAGCAGCGGCGACGACGTATCTATGAGTGAGAGAGAGTTGAGACAGTGAGACACGAAGGAAAATGACCTCCTTTTTTTGACCTAGACACGATGGACTCAGGAGAATGAACTCAGTTTTTTAAAATTTATTTTATTTAGCGACCGAAAAGAAATCCGTCGCTTACTATTGATAGGAATCGGTCGCTGACTAAGAAAAATTGTTTGACTTTTCATTTTTCTTTCTAGCGACCGATTTAGCGACCAAATAGTTTGCGACGAAAGTTTCGGTCGCTAATAGCCTTTTTTCTAGTAGTGTGCTGTTGCATGCGAAGAGAGAAAATCAATGGATTTGGGAGAGAAGCAAGCGAAAAGAGTTAGGTCAGAAGCAGAGAGAGCAGAGAGTGAGGACCGCGCAGTTTTTACAAAAATGACATCATTTTTAAGATTGGTCATTATAGCAACAGATGTTAAAAAACACACTTTTTTACATCGATTCCTGTAGTAACGGATGTAAAAAGTATGTTTTGTACATCGGTTAGAAAGCAAACGATGTAAAAAGGCTAAAATTAATTTCAAAAATGTCACCATCTCGTTTTTAAAATCGATTAAAAAGTCATCGATCTAGAAACTCGTTGTAGAATCCATATTTTGCATTAGTGTTGAAAAGAAAATCTATTTTCACTAAAAGTCAAATCGTTATCCAAAAAAATTAAAAAGAATGATAACGCTTTTCTCATGTCAGCTTTCATCATGCATGCTCACGTATTGATGATTTAATAGAAGAGCGATGCTAGCATTACATTTTTAGACACATTCCTCTTAACCCATTTTCTATTATTGGGTGGATTTCATGTGGGACCATATATTTTGACGGTTTTCACATGAAATCCATCCAATAATAGAGAATGTGTTGATGATGAGTGTGATAAAGATAATATGATGTTAGTATTTTTCTTAACAGAATTAAAATATAAGTATGTTAACATGCGTTACTTTAAGTGAAAGACGTTTGAGTCTCTTAAATATGCAATCCTAATTTATAAATGGAATGTAGAAGTATAAAAAAGGGTATCAATGAAAAATCTCCTCCCACGAGGTCAGTCTAAGCCAACCACCTATAATTATTAACAAAAGAAGAGTGTATTTATGGGGGGGGAAATGTAGAATTAATTAGTTATAATCAAATAATTAAAGTTGTATAAATAAGAGAGTTTAATTTGTATGTATTGTCAGTGTAAAGTTTTTTACATTGACAACCAATCAGAAATCATGAAATTGATGATTTTTAAGGTGGTTAGGATAAGAATCAACATTTATAATGATGTGTCAATTTCTGATTGGTTGATAGTGTAAAAAAACTTTACACTGTCATTGTATATCAATTAAATCCAAATATATAATAGGCTAAATTACTCTTTTGATCATTTATCTTTATTTTAGGTTTCATTTTGATCCATTCCATTAGTTTTACACCAACGACGTTAGGTTTCCGCCTTCACTCCCCGGAAACCGCCACCACAACAAGTCCAAAACTTTTTTTTTTGTTCAAAAAGTAATTCTAGACATATAATTATACATACTATTATATAGGTAAAATTACTCTTTTGATCCATTATCTTAATTTATTTTAGGTTTTATTTTTATCCCTTATTTATTTTTTGTTCCGTTTTGATCTCTTATCTTTATTTTAGGTTTCGTTTTGATCCCTTTCGTTAGTTTTATACTAACAACGTTAGGTTTTACACTAACAACGTTAGCCAATATAATAGTATGTATAATTAAATGTCTAGTATTACATTTTGAAAAAATAAAATAAAATATTGGACTTGTTGTGGAGGTGGAATTAGCAAATCAGAATCCTTGTCAAATGTAGAACTTGAATTTAGATGACTTGCTGAAGGAAAATTGGAACCCTACACGTTAACATGTGCTTTGATTTTTTTTTTTCCTTTTACCTTTTGAAATTGAATATAGAAAAAAATCATGCTTGCAGATATACATATTATTATTATTTTACTATATATAACCGAAATCACCCAACATTTTTTTTTATAATAAACTTTCACTACCCTTGTCAAAATTCTTTTATATCCCAAAATGGAAATCTTTAATTATATGCATTCTAAACTATAATAGAAATTCAAATAAAGAAATACTACAGAAAAGGTAATCCAAAAAGAAACATTAAAAAAGAAAAAAAAAATGTCAATAACCACTTAAATACAGTTTTGAACAGTACAAAACACTGTATATCTCTCTATATCTTAGCATCAGTTCTTCTCTAAGCAGATTGATCATGGCTACATCTGCATCGGAAAACAAGAGCCCCCAGAAGCCATTTTCGTTCTCAGAATCTGAGATCGAAGCAGCAGAGCAACTTATACAACTCAGCAATATTGGTGATTCTGAAGAAGATCATCATAGCAGCATCAACAGTTGCAGCTTCAGCATGGTGCAAGGGAAACAACATGATCAAAACAGCAACAAGGTTGATAGTGGTGATGATGTAGCATCATCCATCATAGAGAATGTTGTGTTGGTTGAGGCCAAGGATGAAAGTTTTGGAAGAAGGAAGATCAATAAGAGGTACCGCTATATTGAAGAGATATATAGCGTTACAGAACCTATGGCTGATGTTAATGTGATGAAGATGAAGTATAAAAAGTGACATTAGCATTTTGACTTATGTTATAAGCTAACTATCAAAGTTTGTAACCTGTAAATTGTATAATAATAATAATAATAATGACTATATTTCACAGCTTTAGCAAGACTGATTTGTTTGATTAATGGGACAGCTCTAGAAATTAAATTTGTAGCTATAGATGTAGAAGATTTCGATTATAGAATCACATAGAAGGATCAATTTTAGATTAAGATATGGGTACTGAATAAAGTTGTTTTTCTATTGTCCCAATTCACAAAGGATGATTTAGTTAAGATTACCAGAAACAAATCATGGGCAGAAAATAAATTACAAGTGAGGATCTGAAATTTTTTCCCCTCAATTCTTCATGTAATTTCAAGTGGGGTGGTGATTAAAATAACAATTCTAGATTCGAATACGTAACATTAATTGTAACGTAAAATTCACCTTGACACTAATGTAAGTTCACCTAAATTATTGTCTACCTCCACTACAACTAACCACACGAGAAGACGAGATTTGATTTTGAAAGTTCAAGTTCTGGTATAAATGTTTACCATTAATGTTTTTGTTTTTATGTCATTTTTATTTTCAAGATACAATTCTATGTAGAACATATGTATGATAATTGGGGTTTCCAAATCCCAGTTTGTTTTGAACAGTACAAGAGGGCAGGTGATTGCGATAAAAGCTAATGTGCTTTGCGCTTGAGAATTTGTGATTTTGTGGAAGCAACTCAATTTGCCAAAAGAAATTTTATTGGTCTATATGCTAGTTATGATCGTTTTCTAGCAAGCAACCCACACCCTCACTATGGGTTTCAATTTATTGTTTAATTTTGGTTAATATATATATAGTTGAAAGCTGCCAAGGAACATAATTTTCGGTTCGAAACATGGACGACAGTTGAGTTGCATATTTGATGCATGCAAGAAAGTAGAGTGTTACTTTATTTATCGTCTTATTTGTCAAATAAATGGAGTTTTAAATTGCGGATAGCATGTTTGGTTGGGTGATGACATGATTTGGACGTGATCCATCGTCTTCAAAACCAATCAGATGAGAGATGGAGAACCACTCTCATAAGAGCATCTCTAATGCTAAGGAGATAAGCAACCCATTTTGGTTGCTTAAGTGGACTTCATCGTAGATTCTATTGTGCCACATCACTTTTAAGAAACCGATCCAATTTTCACTTCGATGCTACATACAATAAGCGGCCCTTAAGCAATTCAATATTTTATTAATTTTTATTTGCACATGAATTTATTTTATCTTAAAATATTAATTCATTTATTTAAACAATACGTAAAAAAATAAAGATATTTAAAAATAACATTAATTAAATAAAAATAAAGATATTTTTTATTTGTTCATTTCTGATTTTTATGATTCAAAAATATTTCATACTCAATTTACTCAATTGCCTCTTGCTGTGATTAGAAACTTCCACGGTATTCTTGGATGGCTTCTAAGGCGAGGGAGCAAACAAATCCCTCACCATGAGGAAATTTTAATGACCATTGGATATATTTATTAAATAATTGGATGGTTGAGAACTTGAGATGAAGTTATTGTGACCTGATGGTCCGGTTGCATTAAAAAAATTCACATTGACCCCAACTGGAATTCCCGTACAGCTGAATACCCAGAAGAAGCCCTATCGCGTTCTGCTCCTTCATCTAGGCGAGTTCACTTCGCATATGAGGCAGGTTCACTTTGCATCCAAGAACGTGTATGATTTCTATGTTAGTAATTTGTGATTTTTTTTTTATAACTCAAACTAAATCTTGTAATATTAATAATTTATTGGAAAGACTTCGAAAATGAAAAAGTAATGAATTTTCAAAGTATCTGGGAGGTTGTATTGAGCATAATAGAGAGAGTGAGAGGAAGGAAGATAATGTGGAGGGGAACATTGGGGGCGCCCAAATCAGTGAACTACCAAACCATAGAAGGATTTGAGCTAAACCTAAAGGCTAAAGCAGTGAAAATGAAACCAAAGCATAAATAAACAGAGGAGAAAAAGAAGACAGTGGACAAATGCTCTGAATCCCCCAATCCATGTTGGCTTGGCTGTCCCTTATTGGCTACCTGCATCTGCTGGAAACGAAATAGAGCAGTTACGCCCTTCTCCCTCCTCCTTGTTGATGTAGATTGCAGAAAGTAATAAAAACTCTAAGCTATTTCAGGGGCTATACTACAAAAAAGCATATTTACAAGTGATACCATCATCATTTTAAATTTAAAGATAATACACCATGTTTATCTGATGTAACATGTTGTTTTGGCTTCCTCATGAGTGAGGGAATTATTTGCTCTCTCGCCCTAGAAGCGATTCTTGGCCCAAATCCAACCCTAATCTCATTTCTGATTTTCTGTCAAGCTATTCACCCTCTCACTCTCCCAAAATTTCACACGCCACTTTCACCCTCCTTTCTCCCTTCTTCTATCAAGCTTTTATATTTTTTATTTTTTATTTTTTTGAAGCAATAACCACTTGCTATTTATATCTTAATAAGCATGGTTTAATTATGGTATCAATAATTTTTGCATTTCTGTTTCAAAGTCAATGAAATACAACGTAACTATATTTCAAAAATGTAAATAATAATTACAATCAACAATTGAATTAGCTACTATAACAATTTATTTTGAAGTAATTTTAGGGTTTAATTTGTACATTTAGGAGTATTATTTTTTGATGATAGAGGAAAAGCAAAAACAAAAAATCAAACAAAAAACTAATAATATAGTTTTATATGCACTATCGGTATAAAAGAGTTTTATACTAATATCCAATTAAATTTTGAGAAATTTATATTATTATTATTTATCTCTCTTAGTTATTACAATAAAAACACAAATATCAAAGTGATTGTCACTTGTCGGTATAAAACTTTTTATATTGACAAATCAAACTACTTTAATCCATACTAAAAAAATGTAAGATTATTGTTTTTTCGACAAGGAATGTAAGATTATTGTTAACATCAATAAAATATGTATTAAAATAGTATACATTAGTGCAAAAATCTTTACACTGATGTTCATTAGTATTTTGATATATTCTCTTTTATTTTAGTAACTTAAAAATAAAAATCATAATAATATTGATTTGTCAAGATATTATTGAATTTCAATGTAAAAATTCTTTATATTAACAATGCACAAAAATTAAACTCATAAAATATAATATAAATATATTTTAAAATATAACTAACAATTACAAATTAATAATTTAATTATATATTATAACAATTTATTTAGACAGAAAATTGACCCGTCAATGGATGCCACTCTTTTTTGAGATATGATATTTGGACACACATTTAATGTCCAACACTATACATATATACACCATAGCATTTGTTTATATTTTAATCTCTCTCTCCTCTTAATTGATCAGTTCAAAAACATACCCAAATATAGGGTGTCAACTAGGGGTGTTTATCAACCGATCCAAACCGATTCAAACCACTAAAACCGAATCGAAAAGTCAAAAACCGAACAAACCGAAAATCGAAAAAACCGCTTTTTTTCATTGGATTGGATCGGATTTTGGATCGCCTAGTGACATCCAATACAATCTAATCCAAACCAATCTACTATAGACATATATTATTATTTTTGAATTTATAGTATTACTCATACTTAAATATTGTATTGCATACTTTTATGACCCTATTCTCTTTAATATTTTTGTTGGAATGACATACATGAGATTATTTAGAATAAATACTAATGTCTTGAAGTTATATTTTGCTAAAAGTTTTGATGCATAACATACATATACTTGATTGAGTAAACATGAAAAAATAGGAAATCAATTAAGTAATTTGAGAAATAATTAGCTATAATTTATTTGTAGCTAGTTCAAGGAAAAAATAGGATAAGTGAGAGTAGATATAGAGAATTAACATAAAAGAATATTTAACATAAAAGAACATGTTAAAAAATATCAATAATTATTTTTTCTCAAACTCCCAATATTTTCTCAAGCATTCTCCAAAACTTTCCTCACTCTTCATCAAATGAAATAACGATTAACAAGGAACAAATAGTTGTCGGCTTTCACAAAGGTTCTACTGTTCTAGTATAGATAGATGTTAAAATAGGTATTAGGCATCCTGAACTAGCTTCCTTAAATGAAAATTATATTTTGTCCACTGTTAAATAAGTGAAAATGATACTTGACATAAGAAAATAATAAAGAATAAAAAAAATTGAATTATCCAATCCAATCCAAACCACATTTGATTGGATTGGATTTGATCGGATTTTTCTAAGAAAGCAAACTGATCCAATCGAAACCGTACATAATTTTTATCATTAAATCAAATGATTTTTTAACTCAAAACCGATCCGATCCGATCCAATATCATTTCCGCATTTTTTACACTCACAATGACATCTCTCATTTTTCATTGCCGTTGTCATTTGTAGGTTTTACACTTCAAAATCACAGCACATCCCTTTCTTCAACTTCGTTCAAATCTGAAGCTCATGTTGAGTTCCCAACGCATCAAATCCCTACTCTACATGAAGGGTTTCATAAGAATACTACCACCAACCCCAAATTTAAATCCTATTTTCCCAAACTTTCTATCAACAATCTCTCACAACCACAACACAACAATCACTTCAAATCAACACTCATTTACGGTTTCCTACCTCATAAACAATTGTGGGTTCTCACTCGAAACTGCTCTCAATGCTTCAAAACAAGTCCATTTCGACAAAGCACAAAAGCCCGATTCCGTTATCGCCTTCTTCAGAAACCACGGTTTCTCTGATTCTCAGATACATAGCATTATCAGAAGGGCACCAAACGTGCTTACCTGTAATACCCACAAAAGGGTCTTGCTAAAGTTTGAATTTTTACGCTCCAAGGGTGCTTCAAGCTCTGACATTGTGCTATTGGTGACTAAGAGCCCCAGGTTTCTATATTCAAACCTCGAGAACTGCATAATCCCTAAGTATGAATTGGTAAGAAGGTTTTTTCAATCTGATAATAAAACCGTTTATTGTTTAGTTACTTGTCCCAATTTCTTTGCTAACCATATTGGGAGAAAAAATATCAATTTTTTGCTTGATGTTGGAGTTACAGAGTCAAACATTAGTCATTTGTTCCGTACTAGGCCTTCTATACTCTTGTCAAGACCTAATGACTTGAAGGAGGCAGTGAAAGTAGTTAAGGAAATGGGGTTTGATCCATTAAAGTATACTTTTGTTATTGCATTGCTAGCCAAAAGGGCTATGTCGAAATCGCGGTGGGATGCGAAAGTTGAGGTCTTCAAGAGCTGGGGATGGTGTGAAGAGGAAATTCTGGAAGCATTTAGGAAGAGGCCAAGCTGTATGTTAGCATCCGAGGTTAAAATTAATGAGGTGATGAGATTTTGGGTTGATCAGCTTGGTTGGGACTCTTTGTTGCCTGTCAAAAGGCCGAATATTTTTGGATTTAGTTTGGAGAAAAGGATCATTCCGAGGGCTTCTGTTGTCCAGCATCTACTCGCAAAAGGTTTGAGAAAAAAGAATGCCAACTTGTTTACACCATTTGTTATTTCTGAAAAGTTGTTTCTTGACAAGTTTGTGAAATGTTTTAAGGAGGAAAGATCTCATCTTCTAAAGCTATACCAGGAAAAAATGAATGCTCAGGATAATAAGAAGATGGTCTAGCATCTTGCAGTTACCAAACGGTTAACTTACCGTTTATGAAGCACGGACACTCCTAGCTTTCGGGGTGTCCGAGTGTCGGACACTCGCCCGACACCGACACTCGTTCGACACTCCTAACTTTCGGGAGCACAAGTTGGTCCTCATGTAGCTGAATGTGTGTCTGATTGAATTCTCCAAGCATCTATATCATGTGGGAGTAAGGAAACTTGGTTGGAGTAGGATAGAATTCTCTTTTTAAGTATTTAACTGATTTTTCATTTTTGCTTTGCTAAGTTGTAACCATTGTTAATTGTTGATCATCAATTACAGTCATAATTGTGATCTATCCCAGTTGATGCTTCATAAATAAATAATTGATTCAAGACTACAGTTAGACATAGTCTTCTGATTAGAAAAATACAAAAAATGTTGAATTGATTATTCAACTGGTTTAACCTATCTCCTTTTGTAAAATACTCTCACTGTCTCACAGTATATGTTATTTCTGATGTTTTATCTCCTGAAGCACATATTATGTGTTAAGATTAGAAGTGTTCTGTTGGTGGTGATGATTGGGAAAAAATGTTAAGATGTCACAAAAATGGTGGCATTTGGTTATTAAACATAATTGAAGTTATTTGATATAGGAATACTCTTTTACTTGTTGATGGCTCATATCTTATTGGTAGTTTGATGTCAGTGTATATGCTTTTTATCGGCACTTAACTGACATGTATTGCATCAGTTTGTTTGTTTGTTTTTTGTGTGTGTGTGTTTGTTTCTTTTTTTTTTTTGCAGTGTTTAGATAGATTTTATTTTTGCCTTGGGAAGGGTCCTTGTTTTAATTGGCTGTGGTGCATAATCTCAATAACAGGTTAGGCTTGTTGCTTGAAATTTTAAGGTTTTATGGCCATTGGGCATGGGTATGAATGAGAGGTAGGTGAAGAATGTATAGCTCCTTTACGGACATATTATTTTCAAGATATCAAGGTTCATGTTTCACAGAAAGGTCGTCCATGTCAAAGTTTGATTTTTTGTAGTTCTTAGGCTTGGAAATACCCTATGTAACAGCTTCTGTGTGCTGTACAGCATGTAATTTAATTCTGTACTTTTGCAGTTGCTTTTGTTAGGTTTGATATATTCACTCTGAAATGGTGTTCCAAATAAGATTTTGATCTTAGGGGAAAAGCTTCTCTGTGATTCAACATTCAAGTAATATGAATTTATAAAGGAAAGTTGTGTTCTTATTATGCAATCTACAAAATGGGATAAATGAGTTACAACTGACATTCTTTTCATGGAAAAGATGAGTAAAAGTGAATTGTGAATGTTGTGCTCATGGAAGCAATAAGGATTTTGGCCGAACTGTATAAGCTTTATTATTTCAGCATTGCATATTTCTTTAATTAAAAATTGAACTCTGCATTGTTATGTAGGACTACATTTTATATTTAGTTGCTTTAATTGAACATGCTTGAACTAAAATTTAACGGTGCAATCTGTCTGTAGGACCCCACATAGGTGCTAGACTGAGTAAGTTATTAGAATTGAAGAATTGTTGATATTTATGTTTAATTCTGTACTTGCTTTTCTGAGTTTTACTACTTGTTGATTACCATACTGTCTACAATTCAACACTCTGTATGCTGCTACTATTTTGGTAGTCTGCAAAAATACTTCGTCTGTCTGTCCCCATCAAGTTTGCATGTCATGTATTGTGGCCCTTATTCTGATGTTTGAATGGAAAATTCTTAAATGCAGACTACAGGAATAAGTTTCCTTAGACTGATAATTAGGGAGACCTGTTTGCTCGCAAGACTAAGGAATATTAGAGTCTGTTTGAAATCTAAAAGGCAGAATTGATTTGATTTGTAAATTAAGTTTCATTTTTAAAAAACAAAGGAAATAATTTGTTTTTAAAATCCTATGAAATTTGTTCCTATTGTTTTTTTTTTATTATTATGGTTATTGTAAGGCGTAGGACTCACCTTATGGGCATCGTGTAAGGGCCCCCTAGTGAGGTCCCTAGATGACCCTCTAATGAGGCCTGAGAGAATGTGTAGGGATGGGAGAAGGAAAATGGGTCTTGCTACCTACACTCTCTATATTTGGCATCCACCCTCACTCTGAATTCGACATTTAAATGTCGGATTCAGAAAATGCATCCACCCCCACACGCCATATGCTGGATTCATAAAATCTTGATCCGCAATCTAATTGCCGGAAACACTTTTTTCAAAATTTAAGAATTTCCCGGCAATTAAATGTCGGAAACATAGTTTCTGAATCCAGCATTTAAATGTCGGGAGACGTGTGGAGGTGGATGCCAAATTGTAGGGGTATAGATAGCAAGGCCCAAGGAAAATTAGCATATAAAGCATTTGTGGGGATCCCTGATACTCTCTTTGTAGGTCTTTAGCAATGTGTTAAAAACCAAACCGGAGATCAAATCGGTGAGGTTCATTTGGGGGGAAATTAAAAAAATAAATAGAAAATTCATTTCGGAAGGTTCAACCCGGTCGAATTGACGGTTCAAAGCGATTCAATTCGATTCAGCCGGTTTTTGGGTGGTTCATCTGACAACGGTTCAAGAGGGGTGGAATGAACCATCGAGCTGGACAATTCACGATTGAACCGTCCGGTTCAGTCCGATTTTTAAAGCATTGGTCTTTAGCTCTTACCTATTGATCTACTAACAGTGGACTCAATTTTATTTTATTTTTGAACTTTTATAAAGTTTCAAAGGTTTGTTAGGATTTAAGATGCATAGACAATTTTACCTTGATTAACTGTCTCTAATTACCTCTCACAACTGTGAAAATATAAAAGTGGAAATTATATTGGGTTGCATTGATGTTTGGTTTAATTATATTTGGCATCCCTTTCATTTCAAAAGTTACACTTATTTTTATTGAGGTTTATGTTGCCATTACACAGCCTTGTTGTTGATGTTGTCGTTAAATCTGTATCTCTTGATTACGTTGGTATCATACACCCAAACCTTCTATAACAAGAATATTTAGGGAGGTCTTTCAATTCTACATACGTAAGGTATCAAGATGTTTTAATTGGCACTGTTCTCACTTCCTTAAGTGCCGGAAAAGTAATTTTGACGATCGCTCCAGATTTCAACATCAGATCGGATGATCCAAATGTTTCTACTTTCCTAAAAGTTGAAGTTCAGATAAGTGAAGCAGGAACAAGTGGCACTACAAACACTATTCGAGATGATATGATGCAAGATTCCAAGGATCCAAATGAGAAGCTAAAATTAGAAGTCAAAACCATGCAGTTTTTCCATAAGACTCTGAGCTTGCAAGGAACAGTCTCGAGATTGAAGAAAGCATGAACCACCATTGAGGAGTCACATTCCATCCAGAGCTTTGTCCAACCCTTTGACTTAGCTATTTGAATTGCAGACATAGTAGATTGCAATTCAGCAGAAAAAGAATTGGTGATGCCATAGTATTCGGCAAAACACCCTAGGACGGCCCCACTTTTGTCTCAGAAAATCGCTCCTCCACCAACATGACCCGGGAACCCTTTAGCTGCACCATCAGTATTAACCTTGATCCAACCACAGCAAGGAGGAATCCAGTCCACCTTTATTAAAGCAAGAGCTTTTCTTGGGTGAAGAGAGATACCAAGTAGCTTGAGAATTATATACCAAATTACCACACTTTACAAAAACAAGTGAGAAGTCATGTTTGGGGGGATGACTTCTCAACATGAAAACTTTTTTTTTTTTTAATTCTAGTTGAGAAGTCGTTTTCCACCAAAACGACTTCTCAACATCCATTTTTTCCATTTAATTTAATATTTATATTTAATTAATTAATAATAACATAATTCAATTAATAACCAATTAATTAATTAAAGGACTAGATTAAATTAATTAATAATAATTGTCTCATTATCATCAATATTAATTTACATAATTTTTTATATTTAAAATAGTTAATTAAAATAGTGTAATGATAAATTTAGTATTATTGTTAATTAATACTAATTAATTAAGTAATAATAAATTATGATGGATTAAAATAAAAATAAACAAACTTAAATTACAATAGACAAAACAAATACAGTAAACATTAATGTCCTAAATGGCCTCCAGTCCCACACCGTGTAGGTCGCCGGGTACGGCATGGATGGTGGTGATCATGCTGTTCATCGGTAGGTGCGGCAACAGGTTGATTGTGTTCTTCATAAGTCATTGGTGGATTATCTTGAAAATCCACGCTATGCAACGTTGAAGTATTAGGGCCCGCCTGGTTGGGCCCTCGCGGAATGTCAAATGTGTACATGCCGTGCATGTTGGTCATGTGTTCCATGTACAACCGAGCAGACTCTGACGTTCTAACGTATGCGCCAAACATATTCTTCGTCGCTTGGTGCAAAAGAGTGCTGATACTGTTGTTGTTGCAGACATTGCCAGCTTACGAAGGGGATCAAATAGCTCATGGTAAGGGAATCTTCCGTCTTCTTTTCTGGACTTTTCAATCGTGTATCAATGGCTTTCAATGTTGCAAGCCGGTTATTATGGTTGACAGGACGTGACTGTTTGGAAAGTACAAGGGGACGATGTTGCTTGCAATTGCTCAAACTGGGGAGAACACCCCAATTCCTATAGTGTTCACCCTAGTGGGGGGTCAGACAACAGATGCCTGGTTTTTCTTCCTCCGGAACCTGAGAAGGCGCGTCACATCGCAAGCTAATCTCTGCTTGATTTCACAGGCACGAATCTATAGAAGTGCCTACAACCGGCCAGACAGCGGATGGCAAGATCCCCCATCGATACATGTTTATTGTATTCGACACATCGGGTAAAACTTCCAAAGGATATTCAAGAACGTAGATACGAGGAAGAAGGCCGCCAACATGGGTTAGTATCGTGGTCATACATATTACAATATATTTTATTTATATTTATATTTATATTTATATTTATATTCATGGTTTATTAAAAAAAATTACATTCCAATTGTACAGGATACGCAATGACTCAACCCAGCCAGCGGTATTATCGAGACCAGATCCTCCTCTGGAATAGAGAGGCGGTGACATATCTTGACGAAATCCCCAAGGAGAAGGGGACCCAGGCATATGACGATATTGTTGTTGTTGCAGACACTGCCAGCTTACGAGGGGGATCAAATAGCTCATGGTAAGGGAATCTTCCGTCATCATTTCTGGACTTTCCAATCGTGTATCAATGGCTTTCAATGCTGCAAGCCGGTTATTATGGTTGACGGGACGTGGCTGTTTGGAAAGTACAAGGGGACGCTGTTGCTTGCAATTGCTCAAACTGGGGAGAACACCCCAATTCCCATAGTGTTCACCTTAGTGGGGGGTGAGACAACAGATGCCTGGTTTTTCTTCCTCCGGAACCTGAGAAGGCACGTCACGTCGCAAGCTAATCGCTGCTTGATTTCACAGGCACGAATCTATAAAAAGTGCCTACAACCGGCCAGACAGCGGATGGCAAGATCCCCCATCGATACATGTTTATTGTATTCGACACATCGGGTAAAACTTCCAAAGGATATTCAAGAACGTAGATATGAGGAAGAAGGCCGCCAACATGGGTTAGTACCATAGTCATACCTATTACAATCATATTTTATTTATATTTATATTTATATTCATGGTTTATTAAAAAAAATTACATTCCAGTTGTACAGGATACGCAATGACTCAACCCAGTCAGCGGTATTATCGATACCAGCTCCTCCTCTGGAATAGAGAGGCAGTGACAATCTTGACGAAATCCCCAAGGAGAAGTGGACCCAGGCATATGACGAAGGCCGTCGTTGGGGACACACGACAACTAACCCGAAAGAGTGCATAGATGCGGTTTTAGAGGGGACACGAAATCTGCCAATAACCGCGCTGGTCCAAGTAACCTATTATAGGTTGTCCACAATGTTCGCCAAAAATGGGAGGAGGATCACCGCATTGATCGCATCCGGTCAAGAATACTCAGAAGTTGTCGACAATGCCCTCGAGAAAGAACAAGCGACGTCCAACTCTCACAGTGTCAGTAGCTTCGACCGACGTCAGATGGAATTCATGGTGGAGGAAATGATGAACCCGCGAGAGGGACAACCGCTAGGAAAATTCATGGTAGACCTTACCAAGGAGTGGTGTGACTGTGGGAAATTTCAGGCGCTGCACCTCCCATGTTCACATGTCATCGCCGCTTGTTCCAGTGTTCATCACAGCTATAGAGAGTATGTGTCTGTCGTGTACAACTTGGAAACTATCTTCAAAGTTTACTAGGAAGAGTTCACCTCGGTGCTCAACGAGGCATATTGGCCACCATACACGCGAATTGAGGTGTTCCACGATCCAAACATGCATAGAAATCCAAAGGGTCGTCCTCAATCTACCCGCATTCGTACAAAGATGGACATAAGGGAAACAGGTCATCGTAAGAGATGTGGATTGTGCCGGGTGGAAGGTCATAGCAAAAATAAATGTCCTCACCGTCCTGGGTCTTCTATGCAAGAGTAGCATGCTTGTATATTTACTAAATGAAAATCAATTTTAATGAGCGGATTATCAATTATTATTATTATTATGGTGTTAATTATTTAATTTATAATTACTTATTTAAATATAAAAAATTATATAAATTAATATTGATGATAATTAGATAATTATAATTAATTAAATCTAATCATTTAATTAATTAATTAGTTATTGATTGAATTATATTATTATTATTTAATTAAATATAAATATTAAATTAAACAAAAAAAAAAGTTGTTGAGAAGTTGTTTTCTAAAAAAAATTTTAAAAAAAAGTTTTCAAGAGAAGTCTGCCCCCAACACGACCTCTCACTTGTTTTTAGAAAGTGTGTTAGTTTGATATATAATTTAGAGGGGTGGTATTTCCGGAGATAAAAATTTAAATAATGATATTAAAAAAAATCCATAAAACCCATGTACCAAAAAAACGAAACATCAACACGGCTATGGATGAGTTGGTGCAAGCAACCAGAGAATACTCAAATAGTCAGTACTCAATACCGAATCGCATGCTAAGAAGGGGATGCAATGCTTTCCTATCATCATCATTCATCATGATGTTCGGATCTCACCGTCTTCTCCGCCTCATCTCTCTCACATTCCAATCAACATCTCCACTACCAAACCCTAATTCTTATCCATTCTCATTTTCTCTCAAACTCTTCACAACCACGTCACATTCACATTCTTTTCCTGTCTCCTACCTCATCAATAATCTTGGGTTCACGCCAGAAAATGCTTTAAAAGCTTCCAAACGATATCGTTTGGAGACCTCACAGAAGAAGCCGGATACAGTTGTCGCCTTCTTCAGAAGCCATGGCTTTTCAGATTCACAGGTTAGTAGCATTCTTAGAAGGTCACCACAGTTGCTTTCATGCAAACCCCACAAATCTATTTTGCCAAAGTTTGAATTTTTAGCCTCCAAAGGTGCTTCCACCTCTGACATTGTGCTGGCAGTGACTAAGTGCCCTCGATTCCTAGGTTCAAGCCTAGAGAATAGCATAATCCCTATATATGGATTGCTGAGAACATTCCTTCAATCTGATATGAAAGCCCTTGATCGTTTAATTTGTTGGCCTAATTTATTAGGAAAGAAGAATCTTGTGAATCAACATTTGAAATTGTTGCGTGATGAAGGAGTGACGGACTCAAACATTGCTTATTTGATTCACACAAGAGCTTCTGTATTTCATACTAATGGCTTGAGGAAAGCCGTGGATGAAGTAAAGGAATTGGGGTTTCATCCTTCAAAAGTAAGTTTTGTTATAGCATTGGGAGCCAAAATGAGTGTCTCCAAACCCAAATGGAATGCAAAAGTTGAAGCCTTTAAGAGTTGGGGGTGGTCTGAAGAAGCAATTGCTGCTGCATTCAGGAGGCATCCAGATTGTATGTTGAAATCCAAGGATAAAATTAATGCAATCATGAGCTTTTGGGTCAATCGGCTAGGTTGGAATTCTTTGGACCTTGTCATTTATCCAGTGTTTTTTGGATATAGTTTGGAAAAAAGGATCATTCCAAGGGCTTTTGTTCTCCAGTATCTACTCGCAAAAGGTTTGATGAAGAAGAATGCCAGCTTAATGTCACCTTTTGTTTTGTCTGAAAAGTTGTTTCTGGAAAAGTATGTGAAAATTTTCGAGGAGGAAACTGTACAGCTGCTAAAGCTATACCGGGGAGAAATATTTTACGAATTTCCAAGATAAGAGGGAGGATTGGCATCTATTAGTTATCAGATTGTTAGCTAGAGAATACATATCTGTGTAAAACTATAATTCATCCTTGTTAATGTTTCTTGATACTTGTTGAAGTACTAGTTCTACTCCTGTCTCAATAAGGATTTTAACTGTTTCAAGTGACATGTTTTCTTTGCTGACTTGTGTCTAATTTGACTATTTATAAAAGCTTTCATATACATTACAGTGAACAACACATTTCTGTATCTTTGGTGCTTGCCAATGACCAATATACTTCTGTAATGAGTTTGGTTAAAAATATTTTTCATGCACTTAAAGCTATGCTGTTTCTTCTAACAAAGGTCTAGTTGATCATATTACCGGCTTCTTCACACCATGTATTTTATCTGTGGAGTTGTTCTTCTTGAAGTTTGTGTTTTTTTTTTTTTGTTTTTTTTTGCGGTGTTTTGATGGGTTAGATTTTTTCCTTGGGAAGGGTCCTTGTTTTAATTGGTTGTGGTGCATAATCTCAAATACAGGTTAGGCTTGTTGCTTGAAAATTTTAATCTTTTTTTATTGGACTTGGTTATGAATGAGAAGTAGGGCTCCGTCTAGCGTGAGCAAGCAACACATGTTGCTCATCATGTATCATTATTAATTACCATTAGATCAATTAGTCCCACCAAATCTTATCATATACTGCCTGCACCATATTTTTATTTTCATTTCATTCCCAATCCCTCTGACTATGTCCACACTCCACGAATCACACCTCTGCCACCGTTAGTTTTCTCTTTTGTCTCAAGAAAATGATGAACATGATCGTTGTCTCCAGTATAAGGGTGTTGTACGGTCCACATATAATGAACAAAAGGACACTCATGTGGACCTTCATCTTTATCAGAACTTGAACATGAATAAATCCAGATCAAGGTTTTGAAAACCGGACCGGCCGGTCCGACCGGGACCTTGGCCGATCCGGTTCATAGGGAAAACCGGCCTAGCATCGAACCGGTGGAAAAACCGGAAAACCGGTTCAAAACCGGTAAAACCGGTCATAACCGGTAGTGAACCGGCCAGAACCGGTTTCTTAAAAAAAAAAAAATTAGTATAAAAGAATTTGGGTCATCCTAGCCAAAACACAATTCTTTTGTTTTCTAACATATGTGGGCTAGTTGTAGATTTTGGATTGGTTTTCCCTATGAAGATGATTTTAACATATATTTTTATATTTATTTAGTTTAATTTCAAAATAAAAAAAACTATGCTTAATAATTTTAGTTGTTATGTTGTTTTTTTGTTTAATATTGTTACAAATATTATATTAAAAATTAAAATAATATTATTTAATTATAACCGGTTCAACCACGGTTCAACCTCGGTTGGACCATTGAACCTCGAACCGCTGCCTTCACCGGTTCGATGGCCGGTCCGGTTTGGTTTTGTAAACCTTGATCCAGATCATGAACATGAACAACCCATAAAATCACCATCTTTGTTGATTTATTCAGAAAATGATAATTAAAAATCCATCACAATAAGAACATGAAAATCAGTAAATCCCAGAATAAAGATGAACAACCCAGAATCCTTGCAAAACTAAGAATAATTGAACTCAGAATCCTTGCAACTCCACCGTCTTCAACCCTTGCAATTTCACCATGAACTACGACCCCATCACCGCCTCACCATCAATATCGCCAGCTCTAACTCCAGGTGCGCCGCCAACGGCTTGCCCACCGTACTCTAAAAACCCGACCCGTTAATCGAGGACCCGGAGAAGCAGAATCGACGAGGTGGTGGAGTGGGGGTGGCGGAGGAGAGAGCGGCGTCGCACGAGAGGGAATGAAATTAGGTTTTTGAGGGAGAAGAAACCGGTTGTGGAATGCGTTGAGGTAGAGAGTGGCGAAACACGGTGGATCTGCGTCTGGAAGGAGGAGCATCTTGTAGTGGCGGTTGGTTGGGCAAATCTTGTTGCTTTCTGGGTGGTGGATAACGGTCTGGTTCTCGGCTGTCCGAGACGGGGTTAGCGATACACAGTGGCGGTCTCGACTGGAAGGGCGGAGGGAGGGAGCAGTGGAGGTGAAGGGGTAAACAGAGGTGAGAAAGACTGTGGAAGAAAGAGGGGAAGTATCAGGTGTTGATAGTATATTGTAAGATCTGTGAAACTGCACTTGATCAACGGTTAGAAATAGTTGCTCATGGTGAGCGACTTTCCTACCATGCTCACGCTAGAATTCGCCTGAGAAGTAGTGAAGATAACAAAGCTCCTTTACAAACATATTAGTTTCAAGATATCAAAGTTCATGTTTCACATAAAGGTCTATCCATGTCAAAGTTTGATTTGTAGTTCTTTGACTGGGAAATACCTGGTTTAACAGCTTCTGTGTGCGGCACAACATGTAATTTAATTCTGCACTTCTGTATGGTGTTATTTTGATGTAGACAACCACAGGCGTGGCCATATTAATTAAGGACCTCCTACTAAGTTGTTGGATTCGGTGCATCTGGATTAGTAGCTTATTTCCTGGTGTAGTTTTGCAGATGCTTTTGTTAGGTTTGATTAAGAAGAGATTTGGCTGTGTTTCACTCTGAAATGGTGTTTCAAACAAGATTTTGACATATAGGGGAAAAGCTTCTCTGTGATTCAACTTTCAAGTAATATGAATTACAAAGAAAGGTTGTGTTCTTATTTTGCAATCTACAAAATGGGATCAATGAGTTACAACTGACAAATTCTTTTCATTGAAAAGATGAGTAAAAGTGAATTTTGAATGTTGTGCTCATGGATGCAATAAGGATTTTGGCTGAACTGTATAAGCTTTATTATTTCAGCATTGCATATTTCCTTAATTAAAAATTGAACTCTGCACTGTAATGTAGAACTACATTGCATATTAAGTTGCTTTAACTGAACATCCTTGAACTAAAATTTAATGGTGCAATCTGTCTGTAGGATAGGACCCCAGATAGATGCTAGACGGGTTTTTGACCAAACTGGGTTCCTTTTAGAAACTATTTACCAGTTTAGGGTTATTTTGAAACTATTTACCAATGGGGGATCGTTTTGGACACGTGCCATATTTTATTATTTTTCACTCTGACGGGTCAAAGGCGCCAATCAGACTGGCGCCTACCACTTTTTTAAAAAAATATATATAAAAGAGAGGCGCCATCTGTAGTGGTGCCTCCCCCTGCAGTGTGCTACGTGGCACTGCAGGGGGCACCCCCCCCCCCCCCCCCCCAAACCCCAACCCCAACCAAAAATTGGACTCCTGCAATTTTAAAGGAACAATACTACAAAAAAAATTATAATATAAGTATAGGGAGTAACGATGACATTAATGATAAAGTATCTATTTAAAACAACAAGAGGCAATAAAAAAAATCCCGTAATAATGAGCAGCAAATAATAGCACATGAGCCATAAAAAAATAATAGCAATAACAAGTATGTGAGTTACTAGGAGTATAGTTTTCTGGCATTTGTACCATCCAAGTATGTGAATTAACTTTGCAAATAAATTGAATGAAAGTATAATTCGATAATTATAAAATGATAGTAGTAAATTATATTTAAATTTAAATGAATTCGAATTAAAAATTCCAAATAAGAACCATACTTGTGTATTGATAAAATATTGTATCACACTCTGAATTTGATCAGTAGATGCCCGAGGAAAGTCTGATCCAAATAAATTTTTTTTTACTACTGTAATAATTGATGAATATTTATTGGTGTAAATTGTTATTGCTATTATTTTTTTATGGCTCCTGTGCTATTATTTGCTACTCATTATTACGGGATTTTTTTTATTGCCTCTTGTTGTTTTAAATAGACACTTTATCATTAATGTCATCGTTACTCCCTATACTTATAGTATAATTTTTTTTGTAGCGTTGTTCCTTTAAAATTGTAGTGTTGTTCCTTTAAAATTGCAGGAGTCCAATTTCTGGTTGGGGTGAGGGGGGGGGGGGGGGGCTGCAGTGTCACGTGGCGCACTGCAGGGGGAGGCGCCACATGGCGCCTCTCTTTTAATTTTTTTTTATTAAAAAAAGTGGTAGGCGCCAGTCTGACTGGCACCTTTGAGCCGTCAGAGTGAAAAATAATAAAATATGCCACGTGTCCAAAACGACCCTCCATTGGTAAATAGTTTCAAAATAACCCTAAACTGATAAATAGTTTCTAAAAGGAACCCAGTTTGGTCAAAAACCCATGCTAGACTGAGCAAGTTATTAGAATTGAAGAATTATTGATATTTATGTTTAGTTCTGCACTTTCTTTTCTGAGTTTTACTACTTGTTGATTAACACACTGTCTGTAAATCAACACTGTCTACTGGTACTATTTTGGAACACACCGGTATCACTTTGAAAACATGGTAATTTTGGCAGTCTGCCAAAATACTTCGTCTGTCCCCCATCAAGTTTGCATGTCATGTATTGTGGCCCTTCCATTCTGATGTTTGAATGGAAAATACTTATACTTGTTGATTAACACACTGTCTGTAAATCAACACTGTCTACTGGTACCATTTTGGAACTACATACCGGTATCAACATTTCGAAAACATGGTAATTTTGGCAGTCTGCCAAAATACTTCGTCTGTCCCCCATCAAGTTTGCATGTCATGTATTGTGGCCCTTCCATTCTGATGTTTGAATGGAAAATACTTATATGCAGACTACAGGAATGAGTTTCCTTAGATTGGTAACTAGGGAGACCTAATTTATTTTTCAAAATCTTATGTTCCTTTTTTGTGTGTGTATAAAACTGAGGACTCATCTTGTGGGCATAGTAGAAGGGCCTCCTAGTGTTGTCTCTAGATAGGAGATGGAAAATTAGCATAGAAAGCATTTGTAGGGATTGAACCCCGCTACTCTCTTTGTATGTATTTAGCCTCTTACCTATTGATCTACTAACACGAGACTCATTTTTTGGTTTTGGAAATTCTATCAAGTTTGAAAGGATTTGTTAGGATTTGAGATGCATAGACCATTTTACCCTGATTGCCTGTCTCTAATTACCTCTCACAACTGTAAAAATATAAAAGGGGAAATTATGTTGAGTTGCATTGAAGTTTGGTTAAATAATTATATTTGGCATCCCTTTTGTTTAAAAAATTATCACATTGACCTTCATTGAGGTTTATGTTGCTATTATACAATCTCGAGGTTTATGTTAGGTCAGTATAATTTTGAAACGAGAGATGTTAGGTGTAACTAGGCAAAATAATAAGAGAGATCAATGTAATTTTCTCAATATAAAATATTAAAATCAAATCAAATCAATTCTCATTCTAATGGAATTGAAATACTCAAAACAAGTATTTTTGTCCTCTAGCTTTGTTTAATTTGTCGGATTTGTCCTATTTTATCTTTTTTATGTGTCAAAATCGTCAACCATTAGACAATGTTTTTTTTTATGGTATTACTTGTAGTATAACTTCGTTAATTACATCTTATGTTACAACGAAAAATTATGTGTAGCATATGAGATTGATTAATTTGATTGCAAGATAGGTATTTTTATTTTCATTTTATTTTTCAAATTCATCCTCTAACTTATTTTCATGTCAAATTTGTCTTCTAACTTTGAAAAGTAAGAGTGTAAGACTACTAAAAGGGTATAGAGATAGGGTACTCAAAGATTGCTCTTGCTTGGTACCATGTCATTGTATTTTTTATGGAGACATTCAAGTTTTCATTTTTGCAGAATAATCCATGTTAATTTAATATTATTATTTTTACTTTGAATCAGGTTTCTTTCTTGTTCCCAAAACAGCTCACTCACTCTAGACAATTTAGACTAGTCATTGAACAAGTTAGAAGCCAGGGGAACAAACTTAAGACTTGTTAATTTTATTCCTATCTGATAATCACTCATTGAAAGCTTTCAGCTAAAATAAACAGGAATAAAAGCCAAGGATCCTAATTTACAACCAGATTAATAAACATGAAGGTGTTTGCAATTTAGTTGGCAGTTTTTTTTTTACTTTGACAAGTGCTTCCCACTCCAATTACTAAGCATTCTGAAATTCTTTGTAGCAGCTGCAAGCTCTTGGAATGTAAATGTTTGTGCAGCAATAGTGGCTATTGGCCCATCCTTTGCAACTGGTGCTTCCTTCTTAGGATCTGAGCATCTATGTGAGTTTGATTTATCTGCATAAATAATAAAATATAAGCAAGCATGACTCTATGGTGTTGGTGCTACAAATAAATATCCAACTACATAAGGAGCAATGGGAATGACATAACTTAATTCTACTCTAGGCATCTCCAAATGAGTATAAATGAAAGCATATGTTTCATTTTGCTATTCTTTCTAGCTAACAAGATTGTTCCTGTCCGGTTGTTCATGTTGGGAACACGGATAATCATCAGAAGGCAACTGTGGTTGCTTTCATGCAATACCCACAAAAGGGTATTGCCAAAGTTTCAATTTTTAAGCTCCAAAGGGGCTTTAAGCTCTGACATTCATCGCATCCTGACAGTGAAACCTGGATTCTTAATTTCAAGTTTGGAGAAGCATATAATCCCTGCTTATGAATTGGTAAATAGATACCTTCAATTTGATAAAAAGACGGTTCTATAGTTAATTGTCCATCTTTGCTTTCATGTGTTTCTGTGGCACTTAATGTTAAATTGTTGGTTGATAATGGTGTGGCCAGGGATGTTTGCATATAGTTTGGAGAAAAGGATCATTCCAAGGGCTTCAGTTATCCACTATCTTCTATCCAAAGGTTTGAGAAAGGAGAGTGCCAGCTTATTTGCACCATTTATTATGTCTGAGAAGTTGTTCCTGCAAAAGTTCGTCACATGTTTTGCAGAGGAGGAAGCTTCTCAGCTATTAAAGCTATATCAGGAGAAAATGAATCTTGGCATGTCTCATTCCTCAAATATTTGACTTATAAAAAGTCTGTCAAATGTTTTACAGAAAATTCTTTTCATTTATTTAATCTGTATGATGAAACATTGAATCTGAAGCCAGCATATGATTGGCAGAGCACTGGTATGTTGTGTTCATAAAATGTTCATTATTTAGTCAAGATTTCATTACTTTAAAATACTTGTCCTACACTGGTTAGATTAGGATTGAAACAAGTCCAAATGACTTGTTTTATTTGCTATACTTCTTGCTTCTTGTTCTTTTCAATTCTAGTCACAATTGTCATGTATATCAATGATAGTGATACTTAATGTGTTGATGGATTTAAAAGGTTCCAAAGGTCTAGCGTGTAGTCACAATCTGATTCTTTGTTTCTGCCATAGGGTGTTCTTTTGATTTCTCTAGGTTCTGCCACTTGTTGGCATAATGGCATCTTGCTTGTAAGTTATAATATACTAATATCTGTTAGCTTTTGGCCAATTTGCTTGGATACCATGGAGGCAGGCTTAATTGTTTAAGGTCTTTCATTCATTTTTTCCATTTTTGGTATTGTGCAATTTGTAGGGATCTATGTTTAAAGTTCTGCAATTTTTTTTTTTTAGTACTAGATGTTGAAGCGATAGCATATCTTTAGTGCTTGAGCTATTGTTTCTTAACTACTTTAGGAAATAAATTATATGATTGTTTTGGGATATATCATTGTATGCCAGATTTGTGGAGAAGTTTTTGAAATGATTTGTAGTGGATGATGGGACTTCAATTAAGCATCTCCTACTAATTTGTGGGGCTCAGTACTATTGTTTACTAAACCAATAGCTCACCTTCTGTTAGGACAGAGGCAAAGTAGTTAGGATTAGCTGAGGTAGTCAGTTAGTTAGGAGGGCTAAGGTAGTAGGTAGTTGGAAGGGTTCAGGGTAGTTAAATAGAGGGAAGAGGGTAGAAGGGAATTCATTATGAATTGTTAGCTTTGTAATAACCGAGCAAGTGCTCAGTAGGAAAGGGATATCCTTTTGTGGAGGGGAAACCCTTGGAGGAGTACATCGCCTTGTTCCGGTCATATGAGATGTTTGCATGACTTTTAGACATAAATATTTAAAATGACTGAGTGACTTGACTTTACACAGCTTGTGTATTGTAGATGTTTTGTCACTCAAAGTTACATTATAAACAGTGGCGGATGCACGACCTGAGTCGGTTGGGGTAATTTATTTATAAAAAAAGGTTAATAATAATTATTATCACACATATATAAAGATAAAAACATTAATGTTAAATCATAAAATTTTGAATTAAAGTAAATTGTATTGTCAGTGTAAAAAGTTTTATCCAGATATCTACTAACATTTTGATATGTGTACTTTTATTTTAATAACTAAGAGAGAGAAATAACAATAATACTGATTTATTAAGATATTATTAAATGTCATTGTAAAAATATTTTACATCGATAATGCATAGAAATTAAACTCTAAAATTTTAATATATCTAATTAACTAAACTACATACCTTATAATTGTCCTTCATGTGATTTCATGTTTTAAAATTGTTGAATGATCGATTCATTGTCAATGTTATTTAACACATTTATCTCAATATAAGTAACTAGAGAATGGGTGCAGATATATAAAACCAGGAGAACAAAATATATCTATCTCAAAATATTAATGATAATTTTATAAAACTAAGTGAATACATCCGCACACGATAAATTGTACGTGGATCCGCCGCTGATCATAAACTCCTTTATCTCAGCTTTGCACAATTTTGTGATTATATCTGAGTTCTGGACACCGTACTGATAAACATAATGAATACATTGTAATACTGTATGTGAAGTAACTTTTACCACATATGAAATTATGTTATTTGAATAAAATTATGATAAGCATAATCATAATTCTAAGCTAATAAATTCTATCATTTGAATAAAATTATAATATTTAGTTTGTCACGGCGAGCTTTAATTAATCCCTTTTTTTTTATGAATAAAGGGGCAAAAGGCCATAGAGAAAATTACATAGGGATAACATGGGGAGTGGAGACTCTCATAAAATCAGGAAGCAAAACTTGCTCTATCCGTGCAGGTGGTTCCTCATAAATCTTTAGAACCGTGTGTTGATTGCATCCCATATTAGCTAAGCCGTCTGCACTCTTGTTTGCCTCCCGATAAATGTGAGCAATCTTTACATTCCAATCAGTTTTAAGAAGTCTACTGATATGCTGAACTAAACCTTTTCCATTCGCACTATACAGTGTTTTTTGTTAAGCTTTGAACAACAGATGCATAATCAATTTGAAGCTCCATTTTTTATAAAACCCTTAGGACTCCTTTGTGGTTTGGATAGGATAAGAAAGTAGGATAAAATATGAGCAGGATAAGCTGTTATCATATCTGACGTTTGGTGTCCACCAGATAACCAGCCGGATAACATTATAATTTTAGTATGAATTTTAAAATTTTCATTTTTATTCTAAATATTTTCATATTTTATTAGATTTTATTTTTGTACAAATTTCATTTTTTTAAAATTATACAAAAAGACAAAATTATCCATGTGATAAAACTATATATAATTTTTAAAAAATTTAAAATATTGTTTAGCTTAAAAATAATATTTTTTTATACTTTTCGGTTTTTTTAAATAAAAAAAACTAATCTTATGATAAAATAAAAATAAATTTTAAAATTAATTATTAATATTTTTATTATTTTAGATATTTTATATTTTATTATATCTTTTTTTAACCATGTTATATTTTATTATAATTTAATTGTTTTATATATAAATTATTTTTTTGAATTTATTATACATTAAATCACCTTATCCTATCCTGTTGAGTTTTACCCCAGCTCCCCTTCAAGATAGAATTTTAACTAGATGAACATGATATGATAGGTGACATGATTGGTTTATCCTATCCTGCTGGCTCTCCAAACAATAGTTTCAGATAGGATATGATAGCTTATCATATCCTGTCTCTCTTATCTAGACCACCAAACGAGCCCTTAGGTGGTCTGGATAAGAGAGACAATAACTATTGTTTGGTGAATCACTAGAATAGGATAAATCAATCATGTCACCTATCATATCATGTCCATCTAGTTAAAATTCTATCCCGAGGGAGAAGCTGGGTTAAAACTCAACATGATAGAATACATTGATTTAAAGTATAATAAAATATAAAAATATCTTATATATAAAATAATTAAAGTATAATAAAATATAATATGGTTACCAAAAAAGGTATAATAAAACATAAAATAATAAAAATATTAATAATTAATTTTAAAAATTATTTTTATTTTGTCACAAGACTAATTTTGTTACTTTATATTATTTTAAAAACTGAAAAATAAATAAAAAATATTATAATAATTTAACTATATGTAAAGTAAAAACAAAAAATAATATCTAAAATTATATAAAAAATAATAATTTAAGTTAAACAGTATTTAAAAAATTTAAAATATTATGCGTAATTTTATCACAAGGATAATTTTATCTTTTTATATAATCTTAAAAATTAAAATTATAAAAAAATTAAAATCTAATAAAATATGAAAACATTTAGAACAAAAACGAAAATTTTAAAATTCATAATAAAATTACAATGTTATCCAATTGGTTATCTGGTAGACACCAAACGTCTGACAGGATAACAGCTTATCATATTCACATTATATCCTGCTCCTATCATACTCTCTTATCCTATCCACATATATCATGTCCTGACCACAAAACGAATCATTAGCTTTTGCCAATTTCAAACTCTCCAAAACGCCCCACAACTCAGCAATGTAGGCAGTAGTTCTTCCCAACTGTTTGGAGAACCCACACACCCATCTCCCATTTGCTTCACGCAACAAACCTCCACAGCCAGCAACTCCTATATCTCCTCTGACCGAACCGTCAGTGTCAATCCTAATCCAACCCTGTTGTGGCGGCATCCAACTAACCTCCACCCTCCTGCCGGTGTTTGTCACGGCTGTAACAGCACCATGTCCACCTTGCACATAATCTTTAACACACTGCTTAATTACCTGTGACGGTTATGGAGGTCTCACAAAGAATGGATCATGCTTATGTTTATTCCTCCACTTCCACAGATAAAAACAAGTCGTAGTCCATAAAGAACTCCACGGCAAATCCTGATGTTTCCCAACCTCGCAAATCATATTAAGGTTCACCCATTCAACCAAGTCACAGCCAAAGAATTAGCTCCTATTATCCAACTCCACCATGTGTCTCCAAAGAAAAACTGCTAGAGGACAATCTCTAAGGACATGAGTGATTGTTTCCTCCACCCCCTGCCAGTGTTGGCAATATGGGTCCCCCATGCTTAATCCTTTAGGTAGCGTTTGTTACAAGTTGAAAAAAAACATTCCCAGGAATGTTGGCATGGAATAAAAGTTTCTCATGTTTGGCACTAGTTTTAAAAATTTATTCTCAGTCATAAAAGATTCCCGGGAATAAAATTAGTGAATGATAGTTTGAAACTTGGGAAAACACTATTCCCATGTGTGAAGATGGGAAAACTCTTTGCCCGGGAATGTGATTCCTAGAAATGTAGTTTGCTTGGGAATGAAACATTTCAGTTATCAAACGTTATCTTAGGATAAGCTTTTTGCACCTTTCAATTCCTCAATTTCCATAAGTACGAGCTTGTACCAGATTTAACCGACAAATTTATTAATTAATTAAGTTTCATAACTAGCCAAGTGTTCCTACCACGGGTTTGCACCCGGGTCACTTTATTATCAGGTTAGACAAGCGACCCGTACAACACGGGACAACCGCCCAACATTGACCAAGGTCTGGTTTGAGCACAGACTTGAGATGAGGGTTAAGACCCGACTTAATGGATATCAGGGACAGAGTAACCCACTTACTCAGCCAAAATGAGAAGGAATGCACTTGCCCGAGAATGAGAACTCCTTGACCGAGTACTCTACTTACTCGGCTCCGAGTTCTGGCCGACTCTACCCACTCCCTAAACGAGAACATTGCCTACTGAGTCTTCTCGAGTACTTACCCAGTACTCGGCCAAGCTTCTCGAGTACTTACCCAGTACTCGGCCAAGTACCCAGTCCGCAGTCTACTCGACCAAGAGTACTTACCCAGTACTCGACCAAGAGTACTTACCCACTTCCCGAGAACACACTCGACTTACTCGGACCGAAACATTAACAACTCTACCTGAGTACCTGAGCAATCTACTCGAGTATACAGCGAGATGAAGTACTCGGTACTCGGTCAGGCCACTCGTAGACAATCGAGTATACCAAACGTCTCCCGAGCTTATCTTCTGAATGTACTAGAACGTTCTCAAGGATACGTGTCTCAAATGCTAGCTGCTAGTTGTACGACCAGGACACGCGGCACCAGAACAGTGGAGACCCTACGGACGACGCCTACGGTCCGCGATACCCGCTAACGACCTGGAGGGGGACCACGTGACGTATGGAGAAATTCCCTTCATGCGTGTATATATAGAGGAGGCTACCTTCCAAGCAAAACCTTAATCTCCGTCAATCACTCCCAACCCTCGTTTCGTCGCCGGAACGCCTTCTCTATGAGACTCACCATCATCACCGCCTTAGAACTACGTAAGCCTTGATTCTCATCCGGGATACGTAGGAGCAGAGCACCACGCTCTGTCAGGCTCAATCCACAAAACCCCCACCGCTCTGCCGAGCCGGAGCTCATCATTCCTACTCTGACAAAATGGGCAGGAATAGCAAGTGTTTTGTTTCTTTTGATGACTTTGAACTTTTGTTGATGGTGTACCCATTTTCTGTTTGTTACATTGCTTTGCATAATCATCATTTAACTTTTCGTCTGATTATTATATTGCCTGCATAATTTTTTTTTTTTTGAAGAGGCAGGTGCATTATATCACAATACGGTTCTATGTATTAGCTTTACATCATGCCATTTATACTTAGGAGTTATGTGTTTGGCACATTTCTTGAAATTTCTAAAATCTTTGCCTGTTTGGTATCAACACCTTCTATTGTGGCATATGCTGTTTCTGCAGTATTTGACTTCTGAATAAAAAAAAATTGTAATTTAACCTTGTTATTTTACTTGTGCTGATTAAGGTAGTTGCTTTCTTCAACCTTGCTGCCTGATGCCTAACCTTTATCACTTGGAATGTGAAATTTTGAAATATCATGAGTGATTTATTTTTTTACATGCAAGTCTCTGTTGTACATGATTTTGTGTGAGGAAATTTCAAGCTCTGCATTGTTGTAAGCAGTGAGTGACACCGATACTGAAGCCCCAAATTACAAAACCAGAGTTTCTTGTCCTCACTGTTTTTCACTGAAATCAGGTGAAGAGAAGGAGAGGGCTCTAGCTTAAAGGTGGTTCAGATAAGGGTCGCCGGTCAACAAGTAAACAACCAATTTGGTCCCTGAAATTGTGAAGTAGTATCAAACCGATCCTTGAAATTATCAAAATTCCAAAAGCGTCATTGAATAATAAGTTAGTATCAATTTGGTCCCACATTTTCCTCACTTAATATTAATTAAATCCCTGACACTAATAACTTAAAATCAACTTAGTCTATACGATTTTCAACGGAGGGACTAAGTTGATTACCATTTTACAACTTCAGGGACTAATTTGGAATTTCGATAATTTTAGAAACCATGTTGATATTACTTCACAATTTCAGGAATCAAATTTCGTGATTCTCCTTTTCACCCTTCTCTGTTTCTCCCTTCTCCTTTCACACTTCTTTGTTGTTGGAACACAAACACTCACTATTACTCATGGTGTACACACATAGAAAGATTGAAGAAAGATTGAGAAAGATTGAGAGAAAGAGATACACTAAAATCTCTATTATTCACTTCACTTCACTTGCACATATTTCACACTTGTACAATTACACACTTTCACTTCACCACTTCTCTACTTTTACACTATAGCACTTGCACTTTATTTATAATAGCTATTAGCCTCTAACCAACTAATTAATAGCCCACTCTAATCACAACTAATTAACTACCTTTAACAAACTCCTAACAACTAACACTTATTTGAATTATATTCCAACACTCCCCCGTAATTCAAATATTCCACTAACACTTTTTTTTCATTACACTAAATTTACATTTTTATAATGCACACATTATTATCACTAATGTACATGTTTGTCCATCACTCCACCAGGGTCCCATATCAATCTCATATTAGCCCATTTTTTGCCACTGTAACACGTTTGGGCTTGGCCCATTAACACAAAATCTTCTCCCACTTTCTGAAATGCACATTGATGAACTTCAAGAACTTGGGCTTGGCCCATTAGGTCAAAAACTGGACCTAATTTTTGAAATTCTGAAATTGCCCATTGCATCATCTTCCTCCTTTCATCCATACACAACAGCTTCAACTCATCACTGACAGTACACCACTGCCGCTCTGATGATGATGACGGCGTCATCACTTTCGGTAACTGCAGCAACTTGACTGGACCCTCATATCTCAACACCCATGGTCCCGTCGTCGCAGTGGTGCTATTGATCCGATTTTGCGACGCGTGCGCAAGCTCTACCCTCGCCATAATCGCTACTGTACCTTCCGTCGTTGCCTGAGCATCACGGTCTAGCGGCTCTGACTCCCGCGGTTTGATCGGACCTTCCTTCTTCGCCATGACGGTTACCCATTCTGCCCCTTTTCGTTTCTTCTTCGTTGTATCCTCAATCGAAAAACAAAATCTGAACCCTAGGCCCAATTTCTTCTCCCCCACTTGCTTTAGAACTTTGTTCATCACCTGATTCCCTCTCACGATTATTTTATCAAGCATCTCTTGCGCACAACTCTCGTTGTTCTTCGCCTCCGACGGCAGCGACGGCACGTTCGCACAGATCTTTGAACCTGACACCATCTTTTTCGTCTCATCTGCTCTCTCATTCTCAACAAAACGCTCCATCTCAATGATACTACACCACGACCGCTTCTTCTCCGACGCGGCGTTCCAGTGAAACGCCGTCCGGAGCCCCAACGGATTTGAGTCAGACAGCTCCGCCACCCTCCTTTTCTTCTTCGGTTCATCATCACTTGTCGACGCCCCGAGGTCTTGTTGCAGAGATACCACCATATCGGCTTTCACCGCCCCCATTGAAGACATCTTGGCTGATCCTATTCTTTGTTCCTCGGCTTCCACGATCTCACCCTCATCACCATAAACGTATTCTTGATTACTATTCTTGTATGAAGCCTCTTCATTCCCTTTCTTGAATGAGTGATCATCAACTTCTTGCTGCTGATTTGGTTTCAGTAAAACTTTCCCTTTTTCAATTGCTGCGGCTCCTGAAATTGCTAGATTTGCCTCTTCTGGTGGCTTCTTTTGTTCACTGCACAAGTGGGTTTCCATTTCATGCATTTCTTGATTAAATGATGCACATTCAACCTCGGGATTAGACTTGGAAGATCGCATTCCCAGTGCCTTCTTGACTTTCTCGAGGCTGAGATTGTTTGCCTCTAGATCATCACTGATCTCTGTCTTGTCCTTGTTTGCCTCAAGACCATCACCACTCCTCTCTTTTCTCCATTTGTTCTCTTCTTCACTCCTTTTGACACTCTTGATTTTCGCCTTGTCTGCGACACCTTTCTCCACTTTATCAGCACCTCCGTAGGCTTTTTGCAAAATTTCCTATGCTTCTTTAGCATTCTTGGCAGCAACAATCTTCTCAAGATTTGCTTCATCCACACATTGATGAAGAATCAAGAGAGCTTTGTAGTCTCTCTTTTTGGAAGCACAATCTTCCACACCTTCAACACCTTCTTGCAAAACCTCAAGCACCTCATAGAAATTGAGAATGTTCTCCATCTTCACTACCCATTGATAGAAGTTCTTGCCATCAAGAACTGGTAAAGGGATTGAAAAATCCCCACCCATAATCTCTTCAATTTCCACCTCCACGGACCCATCACAAGTCCCTAATCTTGTAGCTCTAGATACCATGTTGAAACACAAGCACTCATTATCACTCATGATGCACACACATAGAAAGATTGAAGAAAGATTGAGAGAAAGAGTACATAAAAATCTCTATTATTCACTTCACTTCACTTGCACATATTTCACACTTGTACAATTACACACTTTCATTTCACCACTTCTCTACTTTTACACTATAGCACTTACACTTTATTTATAATAGCTATTAGCCTCTAACCAACTAACTAATAGCCCACTCTAATCACAACTAATTAACTACCTTTAACAAACTCCTAACAACTAACACTTATTTGAATTATATTCCAACATTTGTTTCGCCCTTCACCATTCTCCCTTCTCTGTTCAACTTCTCCCTTTCAACTTCAACCGTCACACATGCAACAGATCCAGGTCCCCTGATGAGCGGCGGTGCGATGTGGGTCCTCCTTGAGGCACGGCGGTGCGGGTCCTCCCTGAGGTGCGGTCATGCGGTGCTGTCCTCCCTGAAGTGCGGACGTGAGATGCAACTCCTCCGAGGTGCGACCGTGAGGGTCGGCTCCTCCCTGAGCTGCGGCCATGCTAGATCCAACACAGGCATGGCGTTGCGAACGCCGACGAAGGTGCCGCCATGTGAACACCGACGAAGGTTCCGTCATGCCGGAGGTGCGGCCATGAATGGGGTTTGTTTTGATTTAGGGTTTCTACTTTTATCTGATTGGGTTTTTATGTTTCTGATTCAATGTTAAATATGTTCCTTATTGTATATTTGAGGACATTGATTCAGTTTTTTTTCCCTCTAAATTTCTCTTCATTCTGTTAACTGGCTCAACCCTCCACATATATTGTATTGTAATTGATAAGCAACCATGTCTGGAGTTGCTTATACAAGCAACCGTTCTTAAAAATAAACAACTCAGCCAACCACATCAGACAGCTCCAATACTAAAAATTTTTAAGCAACGGTTGCTTAAACTTAAGCGGCCCTTAAGAAACCAGCGTTGGAGTTCCTCTGATGGCTCAACTTCATTCTATTTCAAGAATTTTCCAAATAGCACTAGCTATGAGGATTTGTGGAGAGTGTTTCTCAACTGGGGTAGAGTGATCGACGTATACGTAGCTCCGAAGAGAAACAAATTTGGTAGCAAATTTGGGTTCGTTCGGGTACTTGAATGTCCAAAATCCTAAGGTGTTGGAGGAGAATCTTGAATTCTATTTGGATAGGGTCATACAAGCTGCGTGTCAACTTTCCCATGTTTGACCAAGAAGTTATGAGGGAGGCTCCAAAATTGCAACGGAACTTCAATACGTCACGACAAAATGTCAAGCCACAACCTCAAGGTACGTCGTACGCTACGGCTCTGGTAGGTGGAAGGAATAACTCTCATCCAAAGTGGGGAGCCAATGGAACAAGAAGGTATATAAATAGGAATGTACAACAAAGGGGAAACAAGGAATATGGTATGGAGTTTAAGGTAGCTGAGAAGGATTTGGAATGGTTGAAGACTTGAAGGGTTGCTATGTGGGTAAAATGGTGGACCCATAAGGAATAGGATGCATGAAGAAAAAATTCCACTTGGAAGGTTTATTGGAAGTAAAGTTAACTCCCTTGGGGGAAATTCGGTCCTCATCTCAGGCATTGATGGTACTAATTTTGAAGAAATGGTTAAGTCAAAGGACAAGCTTTTCTCCAGGTGGTTCTTGGAAGTAAGTCCGTGGAGCCCAAGCTTGGTGGTTACGGAAAGGTCTGTTTGGGTTAAAATTACGGGAGTGGCGGTGCACGTATGGGGGGAAGAATTCTTCATAAAGCTATCAGGGCTAGTGGGAACGTATGTATCGATTGACGACTCGACTAGATACTGGAAGGGTTCTAATCACGTTGATGACGCCAGATCTGATCAACAAGGTGGTGATTGTCAAGATTAATGGTAGTCTTCACTCAGTCCGCTTGCTAGAAGAAACGTTCGGGGATAACTTCAACGGGTTCATCACAGATTGGAAATTCCAAAATTCGGAAGACATGACTTCCTCTTATGATGACGATTCAATGGTCAACAGTATCTTGGCGGTGGCAGAAACGGAATTCACGGTGGGGGACAGGGAGGAGGATTTACAACGGCTCAACAAGGAATATTCAAACCTGGACTTTGGAAAATGGGAAACGCAGAAGGAAATCACGTCAAACAGCAAAGCAGGCTCTGTGGTGGGTATGGCTTAAGGGAAACCGTACGAGGAGAATATTGTAGCTCTGCAACTTGGGTTATCGAGGGGTCAAAGTGGAGCCGAGGGTGATTGCGACAGGGCCACAGGATGGATGTCAACAACTTGTGGCTGATTCGGGCAGCCCATCAATTATGAATGAAGAATTGGGCCATCAAAGAGGGAGCTTGTCTGGGCCCAGTAGGGAGAAATCTGATTAAAAGCCCAATTCGGGGTCTAAAGGTTATCAGCCCAAAAAATTGTAACATAACGTTGAGAGGCCAGCAATCTAACTTCTCAATGCTTAGGCCCCTAGATATTGGGCTTGAGGATATACAAACTTCAGAAGGGGTGGAGTTGGGGGAGCCATACGACAACAGGGTTTTCACAAACATGGAAGCAGAAATTGCAGAAAGACAATGAAAGAGAATATGGGTGGGATACAGAGGATATAGCGAAAAAGAATATGGATGGAGAAGCTCAGAAAGTGATTCTTCAGGGGATCGAAATCCATGAAAGAAATTGTACCGCGGGATAAAAACCGATCAAAGGTGCGATTGCAGGGGTGACAGTCTCTAAAATTACACGAACACCACCAAGCCTCGACGCTTCTCCTGGATATTTGGAGAAAGAGGTGTTTTCAGGGGAGAGAAATCCATGAAAGAAATTGTATCCAAACGCAAAGGTGGGGGTGACAGTTTACACACCACCAAGAATCGAAGGAAGTCGAAAGGGTTTCAGAATGGGGAAAAGGCGAAAATCGGAGGAAGGAGGAAATTGCAAAAGTGAAAAAACCAATCATAAATAGTAGTCCTACAGCTAGCCAAGCTCAAGCAAGTGACTCAATCTCGGGTACACGGTTTCTTAGAGGCTCTCAAATTTTGAATAGGAACCGTGCCATCATCAGAGCGGATGCGTACAGAGAGGCAACCGAAATCTGGGAAGTAGGCAAGCAAATTGGGTTGGTTTCAAGACAGAACGAGGCGGTTATCGTTCAACAATTGGTGGACATGGAGGTTAGAGATGCATCACAGGTCAACAAGGCACAGCAGGGAACGAGTGTTGATGGCGGAAATTTGGTTTCTTGATGATAATTGCATCTTAAAACATAAGAGGAATGGGTGGGAGAATCGAAAGAAGGGCAATAAGGAGTCTGATTGAGAAGGAGAAGGTGGACTTCATTTGTAACCAGGAAACCAAGAAGGAAACCATAGACAGTAGAGTGTGCAAGTCACTTTGGAAGGGAGGAGGTGAGGTGGACTGGGTTTTTAAGGAGTCTGTTGGTAGTGCAGGGGGTTTACTGTGTCTTTGGAATAAGGGAATCTTCTCTATCCAGGAAAGCTTCACTGGTAACGGTTTCCTGGGGGGTTAGAGGTGTGTGGGGAGATGGTTGCTTCCCATGCATTATAATAAACATCAACTCTCCTTGTTCAGTTGCAGCTAAGAGAAGTATGTGGGAAGAACTTAAAGCCATCAGAACAAGCATTACAAACTGTGCCTGGTGTCTGGGAGGGGATTTCAACACAGTGAGGTCTATAAGTGAGTGCAGGGGAAATTCATTATAGCATACAAGAAGGGATATGGAAGATTTCGGTGAATTCATCGAGGATATGGGCTTGATAGGTCTTCCGCTGACCGAAAGAAAATTTACTTGGCATCGTGCAAATGGGGGGTGCACGAGCAGGCTGGACAGGTTTTTAATTTCAGATGAGTGGTTCGCAAACTGGGGGGGAAATTACTCAGTGGGGATTGAAAAGAACCGTCTCTGATCATTTCCATATTGTACTTAAACCAGTTTTGGTAAATTGGGGCCAAAGACCCTTTAGGCTGCTAAATTGTTGGTTGCATCACAGCGACTTCGACAAACTTTTCAGTGAAAAATAGGAGCAGTTTTCTGTATCAGGCTCAGGTTCATATGTTCTTAAGGAGAGGCTGAAGGGGGTCAGACATGACTTTAAAATCTGGAACATGGATTCGTTTGGGAGATTGGAAGACAAAATTTAGAGCACTGTGAACGAAATAAAGCTGATTGATGATAAAGGGGAAGGTGGGATTTTGGAAGAGGGAGACATTTTATTGAGGAAATAGTTGTTTGAGTCGTTCTGGAAATTATCAAAGATGCAGGACTCACTATTGTTCCAGAAGTGCAGGATCAAATGGCTTAGGGAAGGGGATTGCAACTCCTCTTTCTTCCATGCGAGTGTAAACAACAGGATGAGGATCAATGCAACACATGGAATCCGAGTAGAAGGAAATTGGGTGGTGGAACCGGAAAGGGTGAAAGAGGGTATTCACAAACATTTTGAAGTAATTTTCAATCAAAATGATTGGATGAGGCCAACATTGGATGGCATCAACTTCAGGAAACTCTCTGAAATTGAAAGCTTGTCTCTCATGGCTTCCTTCAGTCCGGAGGAGGTAAAGCAGGAGGTATGAGGGTGTGAAGGAAACAAAATTCCAGGGCCAGACGGGTATAACTTCAACATTTTGAAGAGATTCTGGAATATTGTCAAAGCTGATTTTGTAGAAAGGTAATTGAGTTTCATAGCACAGGGAGTTTGGCAAAGGGATCCAACACATCGTTCCTGGTGCTCATTCCTAAAAGGGATAATCCGGTTGGGCTAAACGACTACAGGCCCATTTCTCTTGTAGAGTGTATTTCCAAGGTCTTGGCAAAGCTACTTGTGGAAAGATTGAGCAAGGTGATGAGCTCCATAATTTCAAAAAGCCAAACAACTTTCTTGAAAGGGAGGAACATACTTGATGGAGTTGTGGTCCTCAACGAGGTCTTGGATTATGCTAGGAAAAGAAGGAAACTATGCATGATCTTTAAGGTGGACTTTGAGAAAGCCTACGACTCTGTTTCTTGGGAATTCTTGGACTACATGTTCTTTATATTGGGTTTTAATACCAAGTGGAGATCCTGGATAGCTTATTGTTGACAATCGGCATCCGTTTCTATTTTGGTGAATAGTAGCCCTACAATGGAATTTAGCATGTCAAACGGGATTCGTCATGGAGATCCAATGGCCCCTTTTCTGTTCCTGATTGTGGCGGAGAGGTTAAAATGGTTTGATACAGAATGCTGTGGACAGAAACGTGTACAAACAGTTAGTTATTTCAGAAAACGGGTGTAGCATTGGGATATCACACATACAGTACGCAGATGACACGGTTCAGGTTGGAGAAATGACAATTCAGAATGTGCGGGCTGTTAAATGCATCCTAAGGAATTTTTAATTGGCAAGCGGATTAAAGGTTAACTTCCACAAGAGTGGCACAATTGGTTTGAAGGTAGCAGAGCATGCAGCCAGCATCTTAAATTGTAAGCTAGGGGCCTTACCACTAAAATTTCTTGGCATCCTGGTCGGAGCGAATCCAAAAAATCGGATACTTGGGACCATGTTATAAATGCCCTGCAAAAGAGACTACTTGAATGGAGAAATAGGTTCCTTTCATTTGGGGGCCGTGTGGTGCTGATCAACACGGTGCTATCCAGTTTGCCAGTGTACTACCTTTCCTTCTACAGAGCTCCAAAGAAGGTAATCAATAAAATTACTCAAATAAAAAAAGGTTGGGGGGGCGGGGGGGGGGGGGTCGATGAGCGTAGGAAGATTTGTAGGGTGAAGCGGGAGGTGGTTTGTAGAGCTAGGGATGAAGGCGGGTTGGGGATAAGAAACATCAATGTATTTAATTTGACATTACTAGGAAAATGGAGAGAAGGTTTTTCACAGAGAGAGTCACTTTGGTAAAAAATTCTTAGGATTAGGTATGGGAATCCTTCAAGTTGGAGGGGGCCTTGGAGTGAAAAAAACTATAGAAGGGGGGAACCATCTTCATGGTGGAGCGATCTAGGGACGTTAGAGGGTGGGGACTCACCTCGGGAGAGCTGGTTGAGATCTGGAATCACAAAAAAATGGGAGATGGGGCTACCATCTCATTCTGGAATGCCCCTTGGGCTTCACAGGTACCCTTTAAAGTGTCATTTAACAGACTGTACAATATTGCACTTTCAAAGGAGGCCACAATCGCTCAAATGGGGGAATGGTCAGATGGGAGGTGGTGCTGGTCTTTTAACTGGAGAAGGCCTCTATTTGTATGGGAGGAAGAGCTTCATAGCAGTTGGATGGGCATTTTGGATGCACAGACTGTGGCAGCAGGGACCGTGGATGAATGGGTTTGGTTAGGGAAAAGAGAGGAGCCTTACACTATTAAAACAGCATATCTCCAAATCACAGCAGGAGCGGTTCTTCAGGAGGACAATGTTTTCAAGTTACTTTGGGACAAGATTATTCCATTGAAAGTGGGCGCGTTTTGTTGGAGGGCACTTCAAGATATAATCCCAACAACAACGAACTTGCAAAGAAGAGGAATTACTAATTCTGATGATGCTTTACTTTGCAGTTTTTGCAAACTGTGTACTGAAACTACTGCACATGTATTTCTGTCTTGTAGATTTTCTTATGTTATTTGGATGTCTATTTATAACTGGATAGGTCTGGATACGGCATTGACTGGGAATTTAAAGGGTTTGTTGTTGCAGCATGTGGGCTTATTACAGGGAAGAGTAGCAAAGAAATTATGGAGGATGATTTGGTTTGTGATTGTTTGGTCAATTTGGTTGCACAGGAATGAGCTAATCTTCAATAAAGAAACACTGGATTTTGAGAAGGTGACTGATTTAATTAAAGTCAGAATCTGGTCATGGCAGAATGCATTGGTCAGGAAGGGGGGATTTTCATTAACAGATTGGACCATAAATCAAATCCGATGCTTATAGAATTCGGATCAGTAGGACTTTTTGATAGCTGCAGGTGGTGGTGTTGCTTAAGCTTATTAGTTCAGTGCTGCTGTTTTTTCTGCTTTGTATTCAGGTTCGGCCTTGCAGTGTTGGAGAAGCGGGTCTGCATTTTGCTAATGGCTTTCCACCTATTTTGTTAGGCGTGGTAATGCTGTCTCAATTGTTGGTTTTTTATGTTGAATCAGTAGGATTGGGAAGCAATTGTCTAGGAGCCACACGTAGGGGAGTTCTTCTTTTTGTTAGTGGGTGAGCTGCAGTTATTATTCAACCTGCTTGTTGCCTTTTTTAGCTCTTTTGGTTGAAAAAATACCTTATGCTCTGCCCCTATTTTTCTTTTATCATTAGGTACTTGTGCCTCTTTGTATTGGGTTTGGGTAGCCTTGTACTCATTTAATACAATTTTTGCTTAGCTAAAAAAAAAAACATTGGGATGATTTTGGACGTGGGTCCAACACACCCACGAAGTCGTGGTTATTATTATAATCACATTGTGTTTATTTGAACGATAGATAATTATAAGAAAATGTGATTAAACCATATATTGCGACTGTCATTATGGTTGCAGGTAACATGAATAGACAAGAAATTCTAATATCCTCCCAAGCAGCAATTAATGCGTGATCTTGGGACATCTACCGTTGATTTAAGCGTCGATCATGTGAAACAGATCCTTGCAAATTGCAGTGTTTGATATGATATACCTGCCATCCGGATCAAAACTCGTTCAAGCTATGGGGCACTGGAAATATTGCATCATTCAACTACGACTAGCAAAAAGACTCAAGCAAACAAAAAAATCTAGTACAACTATAATATGAAAACACTTGATCCTCTTTGATATGTGAATTGTAATCACTAATGCATTATCATGTAACTATGACTTGCGTATGAGATGTATCCTAATTTTGCTTGGGACCATTATCCAAAATCAAGCCCCAACAAAGCCAACCACTATCCTGGCCCAGGCAAAGGCCCAACCAGGAAGGACCATTACTACTCTTATGCTTTGATATATATCCCCATTTACTAACTTAAGCATCAACGTGTTTTTTGCAGGTATACTCGTTTGTCGTTGTTCATCAAATAGCCTACCAGACAAGGCTACAAGGCCAACCACCAATGCTTGATAAAGGCAGAAAGCAAGGATTCCAAATCTACCTAGCTACAGGATATCTACCTAGCTACAGGAGACCAAATGGACCCCAACAATCTAAAACTGGACAAATACATGTCATGTAATTGGTTCAAACACAACTTCAACATCTCTTAAATTATGAATAAGATACATGCATATTTATGTGGCAGCTGTGGGGAATAAAAGTACTTCTGTTTTTTGAAAAAATTGTGAGAAAATAAGATTCTAATTTCTTCACTTTCTTTTTGGATAAAATCTATTTCTTCACAAGGTTAAAAGCTTCAATAACCAAGATGGGAGATATATTCTGTCAAATGCTGCAATTTACAGGGGATCGATTCGTCATAATAGGTTGCTTCTTCACAGTAAGCATTCGGGAGATAGGGTCCAAGCCCAACCTTGCTGTAGTACATGTGGCGGTATCACAATACAAAACTAAAAATATCGTTAACAATACCAGGGTTGATAAAATTTAGGCTAAAATTCACTCTTAATCCCTCATGTTTTTCATTTTAGCGAAAATGATCCCTTTGTTTTTTTTTTTTTTGAGCGATTTTAATCCTATGGTTTTCAAACGATGCAAAATTGATCCCTCCGTCAGGTTGCTGTTTAAAAACTGACGGAAGGACTTACGTGGCAAATATATTGCTGTGTCTCCAGGTGATAGGTTCACTTAGCACCTAATAATATTAAATTAATAATATTAATTAATATATATTTTAAAAGTTATAATAACAATAATAATTTATTTTAATATAAATTATTATTATTCTGCAATGAGGCCCAATTCAAGTTGGAACAACTCCATAGTCCAGAAGGAATTTTCCTGTCAATTCGTTAAAGTCTAGAATCAAATTCTAGAGGGTCTTGATGTACATTAGCTCTTGGTGTATCTCTCCTTGGGGTTGGTTAAACCAGATTATCAAATCTTGTAGATTCAAAAGAGACCCTAAATTTGCAAGATAGTGCCCGTGAGGAAGTTGAAGCCTAAATCCAAGGTAACAAGGTGAGAACAGTTGCTGAGCGTAGGTGAAATAAAACCATTGGATTGGTTATTCTGTATGTACAGTTCCTTGAAATTATTCCTAGGATCTTCACAGGGTCCTTTTAAAGATTGAACCACACAAGTTATTAGAACTCAGATCCAACGTTTACAAACACACCAGCAACAACAAAACTTCGGCATAGGCCCAACGAATTCGTTGAAGGACAGAGCAAGCTCCTTGAGGTTGCATATTTCGAAGAAAACCGAAATCGGTAATCTCGTCAACTCGCCGGTGAACTTGTTGACAGAGATATCAAAGGATTCGAGTGAAGGACATGCGGCGAACTCGTCGGGGACGAAGCCGGTGAGGTTATTAGAACATAGATCGTGGTGGACGAGGGTTTATTGCAAGAAGAGGAACTTTGAGTACAATTTGCTGTAACCCGTCGCAGCCTCGGGTCGGGATTCGAGGGAGAAGGTCTAGGGGCTTTGAAGTTCATGAGCTGGTGAGACTAGGGCTGGAAAACAGTCGGTTTCGGTCGGATTCGGGTGAAAAAATCCCAATCCGACCAAAACCAAAGCTCCCAATATCAAACCCATCTCCGTCTGTTTGAGCATGCAGTTTAGACGGGTGGTGGGTTGAGAGGGTGGCAGGCGGGTGGCGATCGGAGGTCGGTTTTGAAAAGAAAAGAAAAAACAGAACTGAGAAGACCAGAAACCAACCAGAAAATCAAACATCACACTATTAACAAAATTTAAAAATATATCATCTTTCAAGAACAATATTACAGATCTGAAGAAGAAAAGAAGGAAAAAATTAAAACTTGAAGGCAGTAACACATATCTGAGCAGATGGAGTCATGGAGAAACTCTCCCTAATCGGAGCCACCGGGCTTGTGCTTGGTCTGGACGAGCGGCCGACTGGTGCTGACGTCGGTGCGGCGAGTGAGGAAGTCTTGGCCGAGGGAGTCGCTGCTCTGGCTTCCGACCACGACCACCTGCACAAGGACGATGGCGGACTAGCTTCCCACACGGTTGATGGCACAAAATAAGAGAGAACAGAGATGGCAAAGAGGCAGATCTGTGAAAGGAAGAGTGAGGGAGAGATAACAAATGAAGTGGAACGATGGCTAAGGGTGAAGTCTCAGTAATGCTAGGGTGAGACCGTGAGAGTGTGAAAGAAACTGAGACTTGAGAGACTGAGAATGACTCATAGTCTTAGATGTAGGGAGCTGGTGATACTTGAGAGAAATTGAGAATGACTCAGAGAGGGGAGGTTGAAATGCTAGCGAGAGGCGGTGAGAGATTTTGATAAATTAATTGAATAGATAAGATAAGAATTCTGAAGAACCAATGAGATTAAAGAGAAATCCCAACCGACCAATGACATTGAAGGAGTATCCAAGATAATCAATATTAGTATCTTTAATGATTCGGTCTGGTACGGGCGGAAACAGTATTTTTTTACCAAATCCGAACCTGCCCGAAACTAACCATATGAAACTGAATTCTTTCACCCGTGGACCCGCGACCCGCACAAGCCCGCCCGCATTGAAGCAGCAGCTATCGGGCTGCTCGGTTTCGGTTCGGGCCGAAACTTTTGTCCAGTCCTAGGTGAGACGGAGGAGAAGACGAAGAAGATTGCGGTTTTATAAAATAATGATAAATATTATTTAAAATTATTTATTAGTAGGTGTCAAGTGGACCTGTCACATGTAGGCACATGGCAACACATTTGCCACCTTCCGTTAGTTTTCAAACTGCAATTTCACGGAGGGGTCAATTTTGCAACTTTTAAAAACTATGAGGATTAAAATCGCTCAAAAAAAAATAGAGGGATCATTTTTGCCAAAATGAAAAATGTGAGGGACTAAAAGTGTATTTTAACCTAAAATTAATCCTTATGGATCTTTTAGAAGCCAGCCAAAACAATATAGCACAAAAATGTTTAAGGATCTTTAGTGTATTTGGAAAATATTAATTTTTCCTATTTCAGCTGTTTTTTAGTTAAAAAGTTATTTCAAAAATAATCTATCATGCTTGACACTTTGCTTAAATAAAAAAAATTGAGGAAAAAGATAGTTGTTTTATGTCATATAATTTGTTTTAGCTTAAGATTATTGTGATTTGACTATTTTCCATTCTCAAAACTCTCTTCTTTATTTATCCCTACAAATCTAACTTCAAAACAAATATTATTAAATGATACAAATAACTTCATACTCTTTATCATAATTTGCTATATAAAAGTGTTTTTTTTGCACCACCAAAACAAAATAGATCATCTAATTGTTTTTCAGCAAACATACACAAACAAAAACAGATTCTGATTATAATCGATCATCGTAATAATCAATTATACATATAATAGATTATTAGCATATTCTATTTTTTCCAGCTTTCCCAGACCGATTCGAAATTGGAATGGAGTGGTAGCAGAAGATGATGTTCAATATTTTTTTTAATTGATATATTTTTATCAATTATTGTTGCAATGTTCCATTAATTTCATTTTATTTTTCTTTATTATTTTCAATATTTTCTTAGCAAAAGTTTAACAACAAACCGATTTACTATCTTCATAATAAATAATGTGAAGACATATAAGGCTTAAGGAACATGAATTAGAACTAACAAGGCTAAACGAGAATGAAGAATCAGATAAGAAAAGCAAAGGAATATCACTTATGGCTTCCTCCTCCAAGAAAGAAGATAGTTACAAAGAGAGCTTTGACACCAATGGTGGAGACCAAGAGGATGAACAAATCAATCTACTTATAAAAAGATTTGGAAAGTTTCTAAAAAACAAGAGGCCTAAGATGGAAAAGAAGTGGAGAAGGGCATACATTGCATGGGAGGACAATGATCTTAGTTCATCAAGTGATGAAAGCAAGGAAGATGAAGTCTCAAATCTTTGCTTGATGGCTAGTCAAAAAGATGACCAAGAGGTAAGTGATGATGAACTTGAATCGTCTTACAATTATGATGAATTGCAATTAACTTTTGAAGAATTGCATGAGGAATCTATAGGACTTGCTAGAAAGGTCACCAAACAAAAGTCCATAATCTCAATGTTTGAAAATGAAAAAATAAAATTAACTAAGGAGATAAATGAATTAAAATTCACTATTACAGAAAAGGGTTTTAATAGAGCACATTCAATAGCGTTTTTCAGTAAAACGTTATTGAAAAAGAGGCGGAACACATTTAATAGCACTTCCTTGAGGAAGCGCTATCTTTGATATACCCTAAGACATCGCTTCTCTAAGGAAACAGTACTAAAAGTTGATGGGTAAGAATAGATAGCGCTTCCTCAAGAGAGCGTTATCTATTCCTTACATATAGATAGCGCTTCCTTAAGAGAGCGCTTGTAACATTCCTGATTGCTTTATGGATTGACGACTGTCCCCACAAACCAACACGGGTCTTTTCAGTGTGTTTTGTCCTCACTCACACACTTCCTAGAAAACTTCCCAGGAGGTCACCCATCACATAATTGCTCCAAGTCAAGCACGCTTAACTGTGGAGTTCTTAAGTGATGGGCTACCGAAAAGAAGATGCATCTTGTTAGTATAGGTAGTACCAATCAATTCATACAAGCTTTCCTCAACTGTATAGTCCCATACCTACACAGTCTCAGGATCCCTCTCATTCGGGTATGTAATCGATTCATTCATGTCTCCCTCAGCCTAGAAGCCTGCCAGGAGCCGCTCCTTGTCCGTGCCTTCTTGCACCGGCGACCACTCCCCGCCCTCGTTGGCACCCAGGTGTTACATGCCAACCAGCTTCCGCTTGGTTCATCCCCGAACCACACCGTACTGGAAGAGGTGCCGCTTTGGTACCATTTGTAACATCCCTGACTGCTCTATTTGGGATGGGTGACCTCCTGGGAAGTTTTCCCAGGAAGCGTGTGAGTGAGGACAAAGCATGCTAAAAAGACCCGTGTTGGTCTGTAGGGACAGTCATCAAACCATAGAGCAGTCAGGGATGTTACAAAGTGGTATCAGAGCGGCACCTCTCCCAGTACGGTGTGGTTCGGGGACGAACCAAGCGGAAGCTGGTGGACATGTAACACCCCGGTGCTAACAAGGGCGGGGAGTAATCGTCGGTGCAAGAAGGCACGGACAAGGAGCGGCTCCTGGCAGGCTTCTAGGCGGAGGGACACATGAATGAACCGATTACACACCCGAATGAGAGGGATCCTGAGACCGTGCAGGTATGAGACTATACAGTTGAGGAAGGCTTATATGAATTGATTGATACTACCTATACTAACAAGATGCATCTTCTTTTCGGTAGCCCATCACTTAAGAACTCCACAGTTAAGCGTGCTTGACTTGGAGCAATTATGGGATGGGTGACCTCCTGGGAAGTTTTCCCAGGAAGCGTGTGAGTGAGGATAAAACACACCGAAAAAGACCCGTGTTGGTTTGTGGGGACAGTCGTCAATCCATAAAGCAACCAGGGATGTTACAGCGCTATCTATTCCTTTACCCTAAAAATTAAATTGTTCCCAGCTCGTTTCTCAAAACTTCGTGCGACCACCACAGATCCTTGAACCTTCACCCACCACTGACCCTTCTTCTCTCTCCCTCCCTCCCCGAAATCGTTATCTTCCCTTCTTCCCCCTTCGATTCCCCACCGAGTCACTCATCCTCCGACTTGCCCCCTCATTCACCCACCAAAACAACACCGTCTCACCACCAACCCCTACAACCACTCTTCATCTCCCCCGAACCCCACATCTCCTCCCAATTCTACACCTTCAACCCCGAATTCCACATCGTAATGATCCGCTGCCTCCTCCAGCACCGCCTCGCCACCCCGACCGAGATCCGCACCGCCACTCCCGCACCGTTCTCAAGTCGTGGCGCACCGTCTGGAAGGACCGCAATGAGGAGACCGCCTACCTCACCGCCTGGAAACGCATCCAGGACAAGCTCTCCGCCCACGTCGACCCTAACGATAATCATTTCCTCTATTTCAAGAACAATTCTCAGCAATTCGTTCACATGTTAATCAGTGGCAAGACATTGTTATGAGTTTTCTTGGAGACACCGATATGACCTTTTTTGTTTTCCAGTTCAAATCTTTGATTTGCTTATGAAATTTCACCGTCAATTTATCTGCATTGGCTTGGTCTTGGCTTCTTATTCAGAAATTGCTTAGTTCTTATTCATCGATGATAATTTGCAATAATATACAGTGACTTCAATCCTTTCATTTGATTTTGGGTTAGCATGTAATATTCTGCAATGTACAAAGTTTTGCTTTATAAGTCTATCCCTCACAACACCAAGGTCCTAGATTGTAAAACTTGATCTAATCTCTAGTTTTGATGACCTTTGTTGACAAAATGTATGATAAATTCTTATATGTAAGGAACTATCACAATTGAAAATAATATGCATGATTTAGCTTAACACATATCTTCTATTTTTACTACTTGGATTTTACAGGAAAAATTTGCTTTTGTCAACACCAACACTTTTATTTAATCTTGAACTAGACACACTGCGGTATATGCTGTACCTTTTTTTTTTTTTGACATTTATGCCTAAATCCTTAACTTTTTAATATGTTTATTTTTTATAGAGAATGTTTCTTGAATTTACAGTGCTGATTTAGGCCTTCTTGGCTTCCCAACCAAAGATTTGCACTGCCGCTTTCTTTATCAATTCACTCCAATGTTCTATATTCGAATTAAAGATTATTCAAAGGTGCCTTTTCTTTTTTGAATTATCTCTAGATATTGATCATGTTCTCAGTTAATGGGCATTGACTTTTTTCCTTTTCCTGTTCTTAAGATGGTTGCAATTGCACCTTATATTGTCAATTACAAAGGAGCTGTGTTCCGTCAGTACCCAGGTATGGCTATATATTTTATGGTATGACATATACAGTATACACACTCACACACAAAGAGAGAGAGAGAGAGAACTCAATAAAAAATAAAACAAAAAGGAAATGCAGTGATACGAACGTTGGGAAAAAATATGACAAACAACTGCTTTATTAAATTATTCAACAAAGTAACTAGAACTTCTAGCAGACTTACTGTGATCTTCTCGTCACATTTATTGCTAGTACATGTAATAGATCTCCTATACCTAAATGGCCATGGCCGAACACTACAAGGAATTTCAAGAACTTCTATTACTTAATGAGTCTAACAGACCAGATGTAGCACGATCTAAAAAGATTGCTTGCTAATTTGATAATTTATGGGGATAAGTGCATAGTTGATGTAGCATAAAAGCCTCAGAATCATTTTGAAGCTATCAATATTAGAATTTGACATATACAGGGGTTTACTTCCTTGAATGTGCCATGATCTCCTCACATTTATTTTGTTTCTACCCTTTTATTTATTGTTTTGCAATGTCATCATATGTTTTCCCCATTTGCTCTCTTTATTTGGAATCTAATTTTATGCAGATGACATCTATTTCCGTTAGTATTTGGGATTCTAAATCAAGGTGCTGTAGTGCTGCCATGTATATGTTAATTTTAATTTTTGTACCGCTGCCATCTTCTTATTGTGCTTTCTGTGTCGTGTGCTTGAATGACTTAACCAATAAGCTGGTTTTGGTCCTAGTCTTTGCGATGGTTTGGAATGATAAATGGAAATGAGAACTATCAATGGAGATCCAAATTTGGTAATCAACTATGACTCATTTAGTTGTGGTGAAAGAATTAATTTATTATATATTTTTGGTTTTATAGTGCCCCCGTCAATCGAATTACGACGACTGTGGCTACTACGTTCTTAAGTTTATCAAGGATATTGTCATTCAGAACCAAATGCAAATCCCAACTGCGGTATTTAATTTCAGTTCTAGCTTATATAATTTAATTACTCAGATTTGATCATTCTAACTTGATTTAATTTTCATTTTACAGTATTTTCCTGAATGTAAATGCATCACATATCTGATCATGTGGTTATGAATTTTATCAACAATTAAAGGATACGACATGCACTGATATTATGCTAGCTAGTGTCTCTCATATAATATTAGACTTATGTGTATGTACAAGTGATCTGTACGTGTATCTTATGCAGGCCGACAACAAGGATTTTGTGCGATCAAGCAGAAGATGGAAGCCACATGTACAAATTGTTTATAATTACTAGTGTGTTGATTAACTTGTATACATTGTTAATAGTGTGTGGTTATTGTCTAGTGTAGGTTAGCGACCTTTTGGTTTATGAACTTAAATATTGGAATCGGTTATGTGTAAATGTTACTGTGAATTGTGTAAAGTATATTAGTTAATTGGTTATATGCATGATTTTGACGTTTGGTTTAGTTTATATATACTTATAAATATTGTATGTAAGCTTTGTACATTACATACATGTGTGTGTGTGTCTAAATGCAGCGTTACTGTGAAATGCCGAGTGCAAGTGAGAAACGTAGAAAAACAAAGTAAATAATAATAAATAAAAAAAGGGAATAGGCAGCGCTTCCTTGAGAAGACGCTATCTAAAGTTAGAAATAGACAGCGCTCCCTCAAGAAAGCGCTATCTATTGCATACTTTAGACAACGTTTTCTCAAGGAAACGCCGTCTAAAGTATATGCAATAGATAGCGCTTTCTTGAGGAAGCGCTGTCTATTTGTAACTTTAGACAACTCTTTGCTATCCATTCTCGCTTTCAATGACGCTTTTTTAAGCGCTGCCTATTTTTTTCACCTTCAGTAGTGGGTGAATAGATAGCACTTGTAAGCGCTACTAAAGGCAAAAAAAAAAAACACTATTAAAGTCCTTTTCTGTAGTAGTGATTAGAAATTAATACTATAACCATGAAATATGCTAGTTCTACAAATGATACACCTAACACTTCCAAATGTGAAAGTTGCAAGAGACTTGAAAAAGAAAATTTTGATTTAAAGAACTCTCTTGCAAAGTTCACAAATGGTAGGAGAAACTTGAATGCCTTATTTGGTTATCAATTAATGCCACATGTTAAAACCGGACTCGGGTATAATCCAAATCATAAAAACAATCTTCTAAAACTCACTTTGTCTCCTCAAGTAAACAAGTTAGAACCAATGTTAAATGCCACTATTGTTGCACACATGGTCACATTGTTTCTAATTGTGTAATTAAAAGGAAAGGTATTTCTTGCTTTAATTTGGTTTGGGTATCCAAGACTAATGGTCAAGGACCCAAACTAGATTGGGTACCTAAAACCTAATAATTTTTTTGTACAATTGCTTGAAGATCGAATGCATAGAATAAAACTTAGTATAATTGATGATTCATGCATTTCTTGGTTTGATCTTTGTTGCTTATATGTTTTTGTATAATTTGTATGAAATAGTATATTTTTTGGATTTTAGTATTTAAAATTAGACTATTAAGTCATTTTTTATGAATTTGTACGAATGACTTTATTATTTAAAATTATACTATTAAGTCACTTTTTTTTTAATTCTTAAACTGTTCTTAAATTATAAATAATTTTTAAAATTATATATTTTTAACATTGTCGTCAACCATTATCTCCAAATCCAAATGCAAACAATTTATTTATATTTATGTACCGTTTATACTGCATAAATATATTACATAAATATTATGATATTACACGTGCATAAATATCGATCAAAACTTAAGCTTGCAGTATTAAAGAAGTCATGAAAAATTTAATAAAAGCACTTTAACTTAAGGCATGAAAAGTTCAATAATACCTTTTTTTTTAAGATTCATTATGTGTGTCTGATTTTTTTCTCTCATTATTTTGTTGCTTTTATGCAGGTTTCTTTTTTTTGATCATACGGAAAGCAAGAAAAGAAGAAGAAGAAACAAAACACATTACAATCTAGTAAACACTGTCCCCATAGCATCAACTAATAGAGTGCTAGATAACTAATGAGGACAAGTGTTCCAAGTCATGAAACCATGCTCCATGTTTACACCATATTGGCAAGTCAATCTGCTGCTACATTTCCCTCACGTAACGTATGCTGAAAAGTGAGGTCCCAAGCTAGATCCTTGTAGCTTCTGATGTGGTCATGGTGCATGAGGATGAGTGTTATGAACTCCTTGCTCAACTAAAGATAAAGCCACCTTTGAGTCTGATTCACAAATGAGTCTATGATGACCAGCCTCCCAAGCCATTTTGAGACCATAATCAATAGCAAGGAGCTCACATTTGGTGTTATTAGTGATTCCACAAAATCCAGAAAAACCACCAAGCCATTGGCCATGTAGAAAGTATATTAGGAATCAGTTAGAGTATATTAGGAATCAGTTAGTATAGAGTTATTAACTCTTGAGTTTGTAAGATTGTTACAGCCGTGGCTATCATAACAGAAAGTTTGTTACTCTTTTATGGATATTAGTTAGTTGAGTCCTTTTATCAAACAACTGGGTCATAGCAGTATAAATAGCTAGCAGCTGTGCCTATTGTAAATCAATCGACTCATTCATCAATATACATAACACAAAGAATTTATTCGGTAAACAAATCGTGCAGAGCACCTTTTACATGGTATCATAGAGCAAAAGACCCTGGAGTTAGTTTCATCCAAACTCTATCAAATCATCATGGCATCGAGTGATCAAGAGAACAAGATTCCATAAGAAGGAGGTTCTCCATCCTCATCAAGCAAGAAAGATGATGATTCAAAATCGGAAACCAAGAAAGATGTAGGTAACGAAATCTGCGTTGACATAATGTCTCCATTTTACATTCATGCATCTGATCACCCGGGACAAATTTTTGTTAGTGAACTTCTCCATGATGGAAATTATGGGGAATGGGTCACTGACATGAGTAATGCATTGTACGCCAAAAACAAGATTGGATTTGTGGATGGATCAATCCCTATGCCACAAATCGATTCTCCATATCTTGCTTATTGGATGAGATGCAATGCCATGGTCAAAGGGTGGCTCAAGAGTGGCATGGATAAAGAAGTGAAAAATAGTGTGAGATATGCGACTACAGCCCGCGATATTTGGGTTGGGATCGAAGAAAGATTTGCCAAGGAAAGTGCTCCAAGAATGTATGAGCTGCGAAGGGCGATATCTCTCCTCAGGCAAGAAAAAATGATCAGTACCTTCATACTACACGAAACTGAAGGGACTGTGGGATGAATCATCCTCCATTGCTCCTTTACCAAAATGTACATGTGGGACATGTAAGTGTGATGTATAGAAATGCCTTACCAGGATGAAAGAGAGGGAGCAATTGTATGATTTCTTGATGGGGTTAGATGAGGTATTTGCCACCGTTAAAACTCGGATCTTGAGTATGACACCAATCGTTTCTTTGGGGCATGCCTACCACCTTGTGGCAGAAGATGAACAGCAGAAATTAATTTCTGCTCAACATAAGTCAGTTGTAGAGACAGCAGCCTTCCAAGCCACCAACACTCTTATCAAGAATGGTGAAGACCGGAGGGGCAACAAAAAGGAGAGACCCAGGTGTGACCATTGTCAGAAAATAGGACATGTGCAAGAGGAATGTTGGGAAATTGTAGGCTACCCTGACTGGAAGAAACAAGCCCGTGACAACAAACCAGGAACATGGAATGGAAAGAAAACTGGATCCAAAGCAGCTCAAGTCCACATAGAAGACAGCCCAATTCCTGGCTTATCAATGCTGCAATATGAAAAACTCATTCAACAGTTAAAAGCAGATACTGAACCCGTGAATCATCAGTCTAAACCGGTTGTAAACATGGCAGGTAACTCTATGTTCAAAGGCCATTGGGTCATTGACTGAGGTGCCACAGAACATATTACTTGCAATGAAAACTTACTTAAAGAAAAAATTAGTTCTAATTTGCATCCCGTTAAGATTCCTAATGGTATGAATGTTCCAGTAAAAGGTTCAAGAAATGTTGTTCTTAATAATGGTATGAAACTGAACAATATTCTGCATATACCTGATTTCCAATGTAACCTTCTTTCTATCAGTAAGCTAACAAGAGACTACAATTGTGCAATTATCTTTGTTGCTGAGTTTTGTATAATGCAGGACTTACATTCGATGAACCTGATTAGATTGGGTAAGCATCAAGATGGATTGTACATCCTTGAGCCAACTCAAGACAAAAGGATAGCCTTGAAAGTGGGTAAGACAAATGAAGATAATCTGTGGCATTCTCATTTAGGTCACACCTCTGTAGACAAAATAAAAACTATAGGTTTTGATGTAGTTAAGAATCGGGATAGTTTGCCTTGTGATTATTATATTAGGGCGAAACAAACAAGATTGCCTTTTCCCATAAGTACAATAAAAGCTGTATCTTGCTTTGATTTAATTCATTGTGACATATGGGGTTGTTATAACACCCCATCAACCTCTGGAGCTCATTATTTTCTTTCTATAGTTGATGATTATAGTAGGAGTTTTTGGGTTTACCTTATGAAACATAAGTCAGAGGTTGAACGTTATTTGCCCATGTTCATTTACATGATTGAAACACAGTTTGGAAAACGCATCAAACGTGTTAGGACGGATAATGGCATGGAACTTACATCAAACTATATGCAGAATTTTTATGAAAATAAAGGGATTGTAATGGAACTATCATGTACTTACACACCTCAACAAAATGGGGTAGTAGAATGCAAGCATAGACATATTCTTGAAGTGGCTAGAGCTTTAAGATTCCGCTCAGGATTGCCAATTAAGTTTTGGGGGTAATGTGTGCTTACGGCTGTACATATCATTAATTGGTTTCCATCAAGAATCATCAATAATCAAACCCCTTTTGAGATTATGTTTGGAAAGAAACCTAACTATAACCATTTGAGGGTTTTTGGGTGTCTAGCTTATGTTCTTAAAACAAGAAAAGAAAGTAAGTTTGATGAAAGGGGGAGAACTTGCATCTTCTTGGGATATCCTTTAGGACAAAAGGGATACAAAGTGTATGATTTGCTAACCAAAGACATATATGTATCTAGAGATGTTGTATTTTTTGAAAAACAATTTTCATTCAAAGACAATGGGGACAAACAGAACATTGAGCAGGAAAAGATGCCCGAGCTAATGTGCATGGATGACATCATTGAACCTGCTTGCAACACTCATCCTAAGGATCACCAAAACCATGAAACAGAACACTCAGAACAACATATAGAAAAGACATCCGAATCTGAAATTCCGGCAGAAGAAAATGTGCAGAATCAGATTATTGGTGAAGAAAGGCGTGGAGTTAGATCAAGGCAGCTTCCAAAACATTTGGAAGACTATGAAGTTGACTTGCCCCTCTCTATCACACCAGCAACGACCACTCCTCCTTCAAGCAATAATGTGGTACATCCTCTGTCCAAATACATATCTTACAATAATTTTTCTAAATCACATCTAGCTTTCTTGTCGGCCATCTCTGCCCAAGATGAGCCAAGAAACTTTACTCAGTCTGTTCAACACGAACATTGGAGGGAAGCTATGAAAAGTGAGATAGCAGCCCTTGAAAGAAATGATACTTGGACTCTCACCCACCTACCACCAGGAAAGAACATTGTAGATTCGAAATGGATCTATAAAATTAAGTTCAAGCCAAATGGTGATGTGGAGCGTTACAAAGCTCGACTTGTAGCAAGAGGGTTCACACAAATTGAAGGTGAAGACTTTCATGAAACATTCACCCCGGTAGCCAAACTTGTGACCATGAGATGCCTCCTATCCATAGCAGCCGCAAAAGGATGGTCGATACATCAACTCGATGTCAAGGATGGTCGATACATCAACTCGATGTCAACAATGCTTTCTTACATAGAGACTTGATTGGAGAAATTTATATGAAGATCCCTCATGGTTTTGCAAAAGGAGGAGACACCCGTGTCTGCAAGTTAAAGAAGTCTTTATACGGATTAAGGTAAGCATCTAGAAATTGGTACTGCAAGTTTACTAGTGCACTCACAAAGATTGGATTTGATCAATCACATGCAGACCATTCTTTGTTTATCTACAAAAGAGGAGAAATTTTCCTTTCTGCCTTGATATATGTAGATGACATGCTGGGAATGATGCAAAAACCATACAATGGGTCAAAGGACATCTTAACAGGGAGTTTAGCATTAAAGATTTGGGTCCGTTAAAATATTTCCTAGGCATTGAGGTGGCTAGATCACCACTAGGAATTGTTCTAAGCCAATGGAAGTATACCTTGGATATCCTACATGAGACTAAGATGGAAAATTGTCGGCCTAGCAAGTTCCTAGTGGAACAAAACTGCAATTTGAGGGTAAATCAAGATGAGCCAAATGTGGATGTTAGCAGGTATAGAAGGTTGCTGGGAAGACTCTTATACCTCACAATCACAAGACCGAACATCACATATGCGGTGAACACCTTGTGTCAATACATGACAGCTCCCAAACAAGTACATGTAGACGCTGCAGACCGCATTCTCAGGTATTTGAAGACCACACCGGGGCAAGGGATATTTTTGCCAAGTAAAAGCAGCTTGATACTCCAAGCCTATAGTGATGCAGATTGGGCAGGATGCCCACTCGCCAGGAGATCGTGTACAGGCTACCTGATTACTTTGGGAGATGCCCTTGTGTCTTGGAGGACGAAGAGACAAACTGTCGTGGCTAAATATTCAGCTGAAGCTGAATATAGAGCCATGGAAGCAATCGTTAGTGAGCTTATCTGGCTGCGATGGCTACTGGAAGAGCTAAATGAGAAGCAACAATCAGCTACACCTATGTTTTGTGATAATTAGGCAGCATTGCACATCGCAGTGAATCTGGTTTTCCACGAAAGAACCAAGCACGTCGAAATGGACTGCTATTTTGTGTGTGAAAGAGTTCGATCAGACGAGATTGAGCCTATAAAGATTGGAACAAAGGACCAATTGGCAGACATTTTTACGAAGCCGCTTGGAAAGGAGAGGTTTAGGACACTGCTCAGCAAGTTGGCCATTAGAAATCTACATGTGCTAACTTGAGGGGGAGTTTAGAAAGTATATTAGGAATCAGTTAGAGTATATTAGGAATCAGTTAGAGTATATTAGGAATCAGTTAGTATAGAGTTATTAACTCTTGAGTTTGTAAGGCTGTTATAGTCATGGCTATCATAACAGAAAGTTTGTTACTCTATTATGGATATTAGTTAGTTGAGTCCTTTTATCAAACAGCTGGGTCATAGCAGTATAAATAGCTAGCAGATGTGCCTATTGTAAATCAATTGACTCATTCATCAATATACATAACACAAAGAAGTTATTCAGTAAACAAATAGTGCAGAGCACCATTTTACAGGCCATGAGCATCCCGCAACAAACCTCCAAAACCTGACCTCCCCGGGTTGCCTATAGAGCTACCATCAACGTTGAGCTTCACCATATTGTCGTTAGGTGAGTGACATTGAACCTGCCTCGGCTCCTTTCTTTGGACATGCAGTCCGAAAACTATAAACACCACTTCTAACAAAGTCCGGATCTGATTAAGAGTTTGCCAATTACTCCAATTATTCTCCGAAAAAACCGCATCATTCCTTGCTCTCCACACAAACCAACATGCTATAACGAAAAGAGCACCATTATCTATGAGAGCATGTGTCTTGAACCAGGTAGTAGGATCATCAATAGCAAAACTCTGAACATTATCAAACCCCAGCAATCTCCAAATAACTGCAACATGAGAACAGTCCCAGAGAGTGTGTAAAATGGTTTCTGAAGCTGCACCACATCTCCTGCACAAAGGGTCAACAGAAAGGTGACGAGCAACACGTAAATGATTTGTAGGAAGGCTGTCATGTATGACCATCCAGCTAAAGAATTTAAGATTTTTTGGCAGCTTCATTTTCCAAATCCATGTCCAACTATCATCATTGCCTATACTCTGGTTATGATCATTTTGACACAACCAAATATAAGCACTCCTGGATGAATAAGTACCTGAATTGCTATCATTCCAAATCAAAAGATCATTTGGGTTGTCATAAATAAAAACACTTTGCATCTCCTGTTTCAAATCATGCGACAATTGAGTGGCAAGACCCATCATAACAAATATCTTTAACCTTCAGATGTGTATCTTGAATATTTATGAAAGGAACTAACTCGCCAATGTCACCTTTATCAATCCATTTTTCATACCAAATGGATACATCACCTCGACCAACACGAGTAATAAAGCCATCATGCAACAACTCGACAGCTTTAACAATTGACCTCTAAGTATAGCTAGCACCATTACAAGGAGGATGATGCAGAATATGGTAGCCAGTTAGATACTTGGAAGACAATAACTTCACCCAAAGTTTTTCAGGCTGATTCATGATATCTCATACATGTTTTCTCAACAGATAAGTATTAGTATTTCTAGCTCGATGAATGCCAAGGCCGCGTCTTTGAGATGGTTGAGTTACTTTGCTCCATTTAACCCAATGATTAGACTTACCACCCCAGATAAATTGCTTAATACAAGAATCAATAGAATCACAAATCCCTTCAGGAAGCCATAAATTTTGCATAGAATAAATAGGCATAGAGCAAATCACAGATTTAGCAAGAGTAGCCCAGCCTGCTCTACTTAAAAGTCTACCCTTCCAACTAGCAAGTCTATTGTTAATCTTATCCAAAATATAGGAAAAATCATTTTTAGCAACCCTGCCTGAAAGTAAAGGGAAACCACGATACCTTCCAATATTGTAAGTATAATGGAAATCAAGCATACCTTGAAATTTTACCACCTTAGCTCGAGATATGTTCTTAGAAGGGAGAAATATGGATTTTTTAATATTGACTTTCATTCCTGAAACCAAGCAAAAAGAATGGAGCACTTCTTGAACTAATCTGACTTGGGATGCTTTAGCCTTTGTGAAGAGAAGACAATCATCAGCAAAGAATAAATGTGAAATTGTTGGGCCATTAGTGGAGATTTTAACCTGCTGCCAAAGATTAGTATTTATCTTTTCTTGAATCAAAATAGCCAATTTTTCCATGCAAAGAACAAAGAGGTAAGGACTCATCGAGTCACCTTGCCTTAAGCCTCTTGTTGGAGCAAAACTCTCTAGTTTATCATTGTTCCATTTGAAAGACATAGTAGAGGAAGTTGTGCAACTAATAATAAGGTTAATAATATGTTGAGTGAGACACCCCGCTGTGCCCCTTTGTGACATTTAGTTTAAAACCTCAGTAACAGTTCCTTAAGCACGCGTTTAGCGTTATAGATTTTCACAAATCATTTTCGAAATGTCCCCTTTAAGAATCGGAGAATCTGCATGACGTCGGAAAAACACTTGATAGACAGTTTTACAACTTCAAAACTTAATCTAACCATAAATGGTCTCTGGTCTTACATCAACTGCCAGGAGCGGAAAAATAAATACACAAACTCCAATCGTGATAAAGACTTAGGAGATAAATAGATACAGTAATCTCAAATTGGTTTTTCATGCACATACACAGTTTTCATTAATAACATAAAATATTCGCAAGATTATAATATATAAATACCCCATGTTTATCTATTACATTACCAAAACACTGTTGAGGGTATCCTCTCGGTAGGAGCCCTCACAGGCATAGACTTAGACAAAATACTAAGCAACTGAGAACATCTAAAACGTCTTACAAGACGCACTGGCCATATACTACCTTGATCCTAATCACCATGGGTCAAGACTCGAGCTCCGGCATCCGGCTCATAGGGAATCCCGTCCAATCCCTCATCATTAAGTTTGTCCACCAGGTCTTCTAGTACGATTTCATAATAAAACAAAATACAACATGCAGAAAGATACAGGGGATAAGAAACCATATAACATCAAACGTGAAAAGGGTTTAGCAACATTTAATTAAATAACGGCACGCTAAACATCCGTCTCCCCAGATAAATATATGTAACATAATCATCCTCAATCCACATCTATAATATTTCCTCTACCCTCCATCATGATGCAATGCAAATGCTGTATGAATAATCTCGTCAGGTATCGGCCATATCCGGATATCACAACAATATACTCGACACGTCCCAGAGTCCCCGGCGCACACCCTAGTCCGCGGCTGGAGGGTACCCACGCAAAGCAATGGCACTATAGACGCACAACCCGGTGCACACCTCTGGACCACAATCCAGGATGCTCATGCAATGCATGAACTATAGCTGCGACTAAAATGAAATCATCTCTGGACGGTCCGTCGTTAGCCTATCCCCGGGAATTTTCCCTCCGAGGCATAGACCCCAATCGACCATGTTTCAGGTCCACTCGACCATGTTTCAGGTCCCTCATATCACAGACCATGTTTCAGGTCACCCCCTAGTGCCCTAACCGGTCATCATAATCTCATAGATAATCTCAAAATAATCTCATCTCATCAATCTCGACCTCATATCAAGATAATCATCTCGGTTAGGCACTGCTATCACATATCGTATGCAATTCCCAAATACATCCTCGTGTCCCAACATAACTTATGATTTACTCAATCCTCTAAGCACAATCATAACACTCATCATATCATCATCATCATCATGATGTTATCCAAAATCATCATCATATATCATCATGTCATAATATCATACATCAAGTACCAAGTTCAAATCAATCAGTCAAACAGGCAATCATCACGTAATAAAATAATCTATGTATGTAGCGTAATGACGATAAACGCACAATTTCTATATCATCATCAGTACCACTGAGTAGTTCCCAATGTGGTATAGACATTGTCCGTTACTCGCTCTCGTGTAGGGTTTGGGTCGCCCTACACCATTATCTAATTAAATGTAACAGCGTCGTTTCCGACGTTAAATAGTTTCTTTCCCCCACCTTTTAATGTGTTTGGAGGTTTTTCTGGAACTTCACAGCCATGCAATCAGCTCCCATGAGTTCCCAAAAAGGAATTCATACTTCTCCAAAGCAAGCAAGAACATGAAAAACATCCCAGAGAGTCGATCCAAGCATAGAAACAGCCAGACAAATCACCGAATTAATTTCTCAACAATCACAATATAAATATAATTCAATAATATATTTAATTTCTCAAAAACATCATTGATTTAAATGAAAACAGATTTGAGTTTTTATGGTTCATAACATAATTTGGGAAAGCTCAATATAATCCAAGAACCATGAAATTAATTTAGGGAAACACTAATTCAGAGTCCCAATTTCATAAAACAAAGTTTAATTTCAAAATTATAATATGAAATTAAAGAGATAGGGTTAGGGTTTCAAAATCAATTCGGGGATTTTCAATCTAGAAGATATTAGGGGTAAACACTTACCCAAAGTGAGGAGAAGAGAATATGGTGGTGGTGGCAACAGCTCCGACGAAGTTTCGGCGCGGCGGCTCGTGGTGGTCATAAATCAATGTTCTCCGATCTCGAAATTTCTCGAGGGCTTTTGTAGAGGAGGAAGAGGGGAGCAAAGTTATGGTGTTTATTTGATGAAAGGTGGCCGGAAAACGCCCAAACAGCGGCGGCGATGGTGGAGCAACAGTGACCAAATGGAAAACCGCATGGTGGAGAAGAAAGAGCACGATGAGGGTAGTTCGGATCTGAACTCAGTTTCGTCGGACGGCGCCGGACACCACAGTGGGTGGTGGTGGAAGCAACGCTTACCGCGGTGGGACGACGATCGCGCGACAGCAACACGTGCAGGCGGTGACTGACGTCTCCTTGCGAGTCGGGGTCGAACGGTGGCCTCCCTGACGGCGATGCGCGGGTGGACGGCAAGAGGAAAGGAGGTTGAAGATGAAGTTGGGGAGAAGGAAGAAGAAGATAGCAGCAGAGAAGGAAGGAGAAAAAGAAGAAAAAGAAAGAAAGAAAGAAAGAAAGAAAGAAAGAGAAAAAGAGAGAAAGAGAGAGTTACGGGTATGATGAGAGAAAGGGATAGAGAGTTTTTATGTTAACTTAACATTTAGTGATAGGTACACAAATGAGTGATAAAATATTAAGTCTAAAATAAACATGTTTTTACATTTTGGAATCTAAAAATAAAGATTGATACATATATAATTTCAAAATTCAAATTAGAGTAAAAATTAATAGTTGGACTGATCAACTAAGAAAATACTCGGTCCAAAATTTAATCTCCGATTAAGGTCAAACCAGTTTATTTTCAACTCTAAAATTAAATTGAATGAAAATATGAAAATGCTTTTCTCTTAATCATATTATTTAAAATATTTTTCTGTACTGGTAATAATAGTGACAATAATGCAACTTATTGTCTAGTAAGCGTGCATTCACTAAAATAAGTCAGTGCTAACGCACCCAATAAAATAATTTGAAGAGAGTAATTTAATTACTCAAACTAAACCACATAACACAAATGAACCTAAACATCCAAATAAAATAATTAATCGTATGTGTAATTATATTTTAACCGGTTAAACAGTGTAACTAAAAACGGGCTGTTACATTGAGGGAAGCCAAATTCTGTCGATGTAAGTTTGAGAAAATCCCAATCCACCCTATCATAAGCTTTCTCAAAATCAATTTTAAACATGAGAAAACCGGTCTTACCCTTCTTTTTATGCATGTGATGAACAATTCCCTGAGCAATCAAGGCATTATCCGATGTACCTCTGTTGGGAATAAAACTACTCTGAAGAGGACCAATCAAATCATCCAAATAAGGCCTAATCCGGCGAACAAGAATTTTAGAAATTAGTTTAAGCAAGACATTGCAAAGACTAATGGGTCTAAAATCTTTTAGGCTCTTTGGATCATCAACCTTTGGAATTGGAACAATGAGAGTTTCTGAAATATGTTGCTCAATACAACCTTTAGAGAAAGTTGTTGCAATAAAATCCCAAACATCTCTACCAACTATATGCCAACAATTTTTGTAAAACACATGTTGAAACCCATCCGGACCTGAAGCTTTATAAGAAACCATACTAAAAACGGCATCTCTGACTTCTTTGAAATTAACTGGACTAAGAAGCAAATCATGGAGATTTTGTCCGATTCTAGGGATGCTCTGGAGAACAAGACTTTTAGGATTGCATTGATCACTTGATTGGAACAATCTTTTAAAGAAAATCAAGGTCTCATTCTTCAAAGTCTCTTCATCATTGCACCAAATTCCATCAATATCCAAACCTGTAATTTTATTTCTTCTTCTACAAATGACTGTTTGAGCATGAAAGAATTTTGTATTTTTGTTGCCAAATTTAACCCAATGCTCCCTTGATTTTTGAAACCAAAGGAATTCCTCCTGAGCCAAAACTTCATTATACTGATGCTGCAGATCTCTTTCCAATTTGATGAGATCAGAAGAAAGAAAAAGATCTAGCTGACGATGGACTCCCCTGATACGACCCTGAATATGGCGCTTATTTTAAAAATATTACCAAAGACCTCTTTATTAAAAGAGATAGACTCCTCTCTAATTTTATCCAGCTTCAAAACTGCATTACCCTGGGCACGGATCCAAGTATTCGAGATCAAAGGTTCATAACCGAGATGAGACATCCAAGCAGCCTGAAAATGAAAAAGTCTTGACTTCTTGCTTCTTGATTTATTACAATGTAATAATAAAGGATTATGATCTGAGCTATGCTGAGGAAGAATTTCCACCATTGCATGAGGGAACAACAAGTGCCAGTCCACATCCACAACACATCTGTCTAATCTCTTTCTAACGTGACCACCAAGCTGTAAGTTCCCGCGCCATGTATACAGGCCTCCAATAGTATGGAGGTCTAAAAAATTGCAATCAGCTAATAAATCAGCAAAAATACAAGCTCTGGCCGTGCTAAAATTACCTCCCGAGACCTCAGTTGATAATAACACTTCATTAAAATCTCCTATAAGTAACCACGGACCACCAATAGAACTTCTAAGGCTTTTAAGATGATCCCAGAGAGGACTGCGGTTAGAATAAATAGGAGATGCATAAATGGCTGAGCAATACTATGTGATGTTGTTATGTCTGATAGAAAAAGGAATAGCCTGGCACATTGAATCTATCATATAGAAAGCAGTATCAACAGTGCATGACATAATCCAGATACCACCTGAGTGGCCACTAGCTTCATGAATAAAAACTGGTTTATAACCCAGCGAAGACCAAAACTGCTCAACTTTGGTGAACTGAACATGAGTTTCATAAACACAAAAGAGAGAAGGATGATGAAGAATGATTAAATCACGGACATGCCGCCTAGCAGTACGACTGGAAGCGCCCCGAATATTCCAGGAAAGAACTGGAAAATTCATCTCACAAGGAGAGAAAGACCAAAACGTCTCACAAAGGAGAGAATTCCAACACTGTAGCGCAACAAACTTGGCGCCGCTCAAGCAATAAAATTCAATTATAAAGTGGTCTGATCAGATAGAGAAGCGGCGCTAGGAGTTACACGAGAGAAAATGGGTCTGCAATCGTAGGGACGCAACGGCGCTAGAAGTTACATGAGAGAAAATGTGTCTGAGTAACAAAAGGACGGCGCACAATCACAACGAACAAGAGGACGGCGAGCACTGCGGAGAGATGGAGCAGGAGCGGCGGTGGTGCACGAGTAGGAACAGAGCAACGACGCACAAGCAGGAGCATAAACCTTTTATGCAGGTTTCTAAAATAAGTGCTTGGGTATCTTTTTGGATGTTTTAACAAATATGATGCACTGATTATTTTTGGGAACATTTAAAATTCTTTTATTTATTTTTTTATATACTGAATGTATGTACCAAATGGTTTTTAGTTAAAGTAATGCAGTGTTTGCACCAATGTACAACAACAACTTTATTGGTCCTATTATTATACTAATATAATGTTTTACGCTTTTAGTGTTGTTGATAAATATGCATCATTTGTTTATAATCTGGCTCTTAGGGGATTTTTTTATACATCAATTGTGACAAATTTATTTTAAAATAAGATAACAATACTCTTCCTATATTTTTATTCGCCAAAAAACAAACAAATTATATACATTTGTTTACTTTTTATATTATAAAAATATTGTGATATTGTCCATACCTAGTGCATAAATGTAATATATCCTTTATTTCATATTTCAGGTTAATTAATTAGATACTCAATTTAAATTTTGATTTTGATATTAATATATTTTATATTTAACTTTAAAAACAATAATTTTTCTATATCACTAAAAATATGCATTTGAAAGTAAAATATCCATTCAATTTAATCTATATCTTATACCAATTGTTTTACATGAAAAATAATTGTTTTTATTTATAACTTTCTAAATAATAGGTGAAAATCAGAATAACAGGACTTTGAGGAGGAGTTTGGGTGATTTAATGGGTTCTGGTGGTAGGGGTGTGGGTGAGTCTTGGATATTCAACTGGTCTTGGATAAGTTGAAGGGAGGCAAGGTAATTTTCATGGCAGACTTCTTGGATGTTGCGAAAATCTGAGAGCGAGACAGTGAGGGCTTGGATGGATTCTTGGAGGATTTGCATATCTGATTTTTCTGGTGGGGGGTGTGGAGGCATGATGAAAGAGGATGAAAGCACAAAATGATGGCAATTGGATATGGTTCTGATTTATCCCACTTAGAGAGGGGACGTTCTCCTAAGAAATTAATGGGAGAAGAGAGATTTTTGCTCTGAATAATTTCTTATCGTTTTCATTCATTCCTCAAAGTTAAATATTATTGAAATAACAATTTTCGTAAAATTTAGGAGGACAATTGATCCATTCCAAATTGTTACAACCAGAGAATCTAAAATTTACTATGCATCTAGAACTTTCCTAACATATGCTGACATAACAATTTTAGGTGACGTTTGGTACAAAAGATGTTTTTATATTTTCAGAAATGTGACTTGGGAATAAAGTTTTCCTACGATTGATGCATGAGAAAAAATATACTCACAAACATAAAAGATTCTCAGGAATGGAATTTACGAAGGGGGTGGGAAAAAAGTTTTCCCATATATAAAGGTGGAAAAAAAGTTTTTCGAAAGGAATATGAAACTTTACAAGTTAAATTACTTTATTACTCCAATTAATTTCTTTAAAATAATATCAATTGAATCTCTCTATATTCTCCTCTCCGATTCTGCACTATTCCTTGTGACCGCGAGTCTCTCTGTCTTCTCCCTCTAGTTCTGCACGTTCCATTTCTTTACTAATTTTGCTGGTCTTTCAACTTTTTTAAGCTTTATAAATTGCACATTTTCCTCTTTAAATGCATGAACCAAATCCCCTGCAATTATGGCTAGCATCGACAACGCAAACACGAAGGATAGTAATTTATTTTAAACGCAAACACAAATCCCTGCAGATGATTCATGAACAAAATAAGTGGTACCTAGTTCCACTGTTTATTATATCCATTTTCCAAACAAGATACCATTTTTATTTTATTAGGGTAGTTTTGGAAAAGTTAATTATATTCCTGGAAATATTTTAAATGAACCAAGCATGGAATGTGATTGTAATATATTATTCCCAGGAAATTGAAGTGTCAACCAAACATGTTTTATTAATATTTCCGGGAATGTTTACCTGACAATAAAATATTCCTTATTAGCAGCAATGGACGACCCATTTTGTTCTTCCTGGTGACCAAGTGTGGGAAGCCCATTTGTATCATAAATGTAGGGGCTCTGATATTCACACATTGCAATTTGTTAGTTGCACCTTGCAACTTGATTTTGTCATTTTTGTTTTCCAAAAATACCCTCCGAGTCCGAAAAACCTAACATATTCCGGATAGCATCCGGAAAAAGAACTGCCTGTCATTTTCCGGTAACCGCCTCTCTCTCTCTTGTCGACATCCTCAGATCTAAGATCTGACTTCTTGGCCCTCCGCCATAGTCCACCGCGAGCGCCTCTGTCCATCATCGTCCAGATCCATCACGAGTGCCGGTCCAGAACCCAAATCTGGCTGCAGTCGCCTCACCCATCCTCTGAAGGTTGCGTTCCGCCTTGCGCCGCTGTTGTGCGACCCGAATCTTTTCTGAAAGTTTGAAAGTTTGAATTTTTTTCTAGGTTTCTTATGTTCTCTCTTCAACCACCACGTCGCCGCCTCATCCAGAGAACCAGCAACCACCGCACGAAAGCTTCCAAAAAATGAAATATGGATGGTTACCAAAAAACGAAATCCGGATGGTGCCGGAAAATGAAATCCGAAAGGTGTCCGAAAAAATTTCCGAACGCATCCCAGCTCGCCGAAATAAAAAATCTAGATCACAATTTCCGGACACATCCCAGCTCGCCGAAATCGAAAATCCAGACAACACAAGAGAATCACGCAAGAGCTGTGTGGCCGGAGCTATGGAAGAAGCCCCCCGCACCGTTCACTACTGCCATGGGCAGGGAATGCGGCGACGGTGGCGACGCTAAAGCAGTGGTGGAGAGGGGGAGAGAGATCAGGACCTGGGAGAGAGAGACATTAGGTTTTTGTGTAGAGATGATAACATGAGGTTACAGTGCAGAGAAGACATTAGGTTATGGTGCAGAGAGAGACATTAGGTTATTGTGTAGAGAGAGGGCATTTGAGGAACAAATTTTAAAAAAAAACCAACGCAACGTGTTAATAGTAAAATGCAAGGTGCAAATAACAATGGGCTAAATTTAGCAGAGACTAAGATGATCCTCCAATTTCAACAGTAGTACACAGGCATGAAATGATTCTGCAGGGTAAGCTATTACCAGAAGTGGAAAAAAAAGTGAATATTTTCCGAGTTAAGTTCATTGAATGATCCTTTTTAATGAATGCATGTGTATGCATACAACCTCCTTCCACTTTATTATAGAGTTTCCTTCCAGAACCGAATTGACCTATCATTTCCACAAGAAATAAAAGCAGACTCTATTGGTGAGTGTTCAAGCCAGCGGGGTGCACCAACATGATTAGAAGGCCATTTTGCTACTTTTTCTGTTGTCATCGCATCCCAGATAACGATCTGCAATGTAAACCACATTCCTCAAATAAAATATATTCAATAGAAGCTAACAACATCACCACACAGTAGACAGAGCTGAACAAACCTCATTGCTCAATTCATCTATGGATAGAACAAATTCTTCCGTCTCATTAAAACTAGCCTGAAAAGAAAGTTCACAGAAGTTTTTCAACAATAATTACTTGTGATCGTGAGCAATAAACCCAAAGAAGTATTTTAAAACTGAAGAACAAGTTAACTAAGGAAAAAGATAATTAGATAAGCAAAAACTTATCACCCTACTCACAGGTTGGCTCGTCAATATATGAATTGACCAAGATTAATTTCGAAGGAATGCTAAATACTAAATAGCACAAATGACAAATCTATGTACCTGACATCTTAGCTGTGTATGCATGGCTCCAAGATATTGCTTGACTAATCTTCCAGAGCCGACTTCCCAAAGCTTTATGGTAGAATCCTTCCCGCAGGAAAGCACGAACCTATAAAAGAAAAAGTTATATTGCTACACCAATCTAAGCAACTTCAGCAATTGCAGATTGTTAATTCTAATGTTAAGATCACCAAAGTATTGAACTACAAGGGAAGTGCGGCAAGAACCTGCTTCAAAGTCAACATTACCACATCCTTATTATTCTTGACAAATGTCACCTTTGCCCCACCCCGAATCAAATAATTTTCCCATTAGGTCAATGGTTTATCTATAGATATGATTTATGATAGAATATTATGGCATTGCTTGATCCATGTAGCCGACCCCACTTAATGAGAAAAGGCTTGGTTTGTTCTGTTGTAGCTTCTCAACACATCCAAAGGTTAGGAGGTCCGTAAATATATGCCTGGAGGTAATCCATCAGTCATGCTGTCCATGAATAACTCATGATTCAGCTGGCAGTCTTACTATCATTCTGATTGTGCGTAAGAGCATCAACATGTGTGTTTGTCTCATATTTTACACCAAAACACATTTATACCTTTGATCTTTTGTAAAAACTGCACTGGTAGCCTCAGCTGTTCCATGTGCTCCAGTAATTGACCGTACACAATTGGCAGTGATGCCATCCCACAACCGAAGTGCACCATCTTTAGATGCTGTAACATACATGGCACCTGTACAAGAATATCTGACCTACAAATCAAACAAATAAATGATTTACATCATAGGAGAGTTGAAGAAGTAAATTACAGGCAATTCAGAGTTTGTAAACGTGAGAGAATTGACATACCTGATTTATGGCTCCATTAGGGCCAACCTCGGGGGTATTTGCTGATAGATAACACTGAAAGGTATTTATATCATACAAATGTGGAATTGGATGATCAGTTCCTGTCAGAAATTGATATTTACCATCGATTACGAGTGAAAAAATAAAGAAAACAAGGATGCCGATTGGGATGTAACCTAGAAATAAGACAACCTTTCCACCTTTATATTTATACTATATCTACTATAGATAAGTAAGCCATCCAGTGGCACTCAATTACACAAAATATATAAAGAGAAATCATTCAAACTGCACAAAGCTACTGCCATAGCTCAGAAATAAGAGTGGATATGTAGAAACATAAAACCAGAAAAAACATGTGCATTCTAAACTATTGCCTAAGCTCCCAAAAGGTACCGACACCAACCAAAAGTAATTCACTAGAGCACGTTGACTTAAGCTTGGTTGCATACAGATAACATCTGATACTGGAAGGTGAACATGACGTGTATTCAATGAATATAGCTCTACAGCAACTATATGAGGTCAAGATATTTGTAATTGTTAATTTACATACTCTTAAGAAATACAAGAACACAGAAATGGAGATCAAAGGTATTTCAGAAAAGAAATGGATACAATTAGCAGATCATAAAGCTCAGCGGGACAGATGTGATAAAAATAAATACCTGCCAGCAGAAAGTCCCCAGAGGGATGAAAAGATATGGAGCGCACATTGTGCGTGTCCTGCAGAACGAAATTCAACAAAAACGAAAGTTTATGGTTAGTTCTTATATTTGATAAGTTGTTGCTAGTGCTTACACATAGGATAGCACAACCTGGATAACCCTGTATGCTCTCTTTGCATTGGTTTTTGAAATATCAAAAAACCTAAACAAGGTTGAAACCAGCATGTCAAATTGAAAGAACATTTCCAAAACAAAATGAACAGAAACATGAAAAAAAGAATACAGATGAGAAGCATAATACATAGCAAATTACTTAGTTATATTACAAAAGGTCTTACTTTATTGTTTGATCTTTTGCTCCAGAAACCAGGATGGTACCTTGCGGATGAAAATCCAAATCATTTATTGGCTGCAGTTTTATTTATAAAGAAGTCACATAAAGACAGTTTCCCAGGAACATTTATAAACTTTGCAATTTAAAAAAGTAATAAATGTCTAATGGATAAGTAAATAGAAGCATCTCCCAAAACACATTAATATTAGAGCAAGGTTAAGATTGGTAACACCACTACAACGAAAACATAAAAGTTGCCATGTCGATATATGATGTTTTGTGCTAAGTAAATTCATCAAGTTAGCTATATATATATATATCAGGTGCGAGGAGTGAATGTCAAGCATTTGATATTGCTTGAATGGTCAAGATTAGAACATAAATGCATGTAGTTTTTTAAGTTAAGTAGCTTTAATCTTGACCATTTTCTCCCTGGATACACAATCTACACCACATGACATGACATGATATGTTATTTCAGTATTGAATCAATTAAAGACCTAAGTTAGGGATTTATCAATAGGTAATGTTGCCCTGATACCCAACCAAAGGGCCATCATGGTACCAAAAAAAGGATGGTTGTTGCTTCTGGATGACGAAATAGGTTTTGGAGTTTATTAACATTCTCCAAAATGGTACTGTTACTAAACCTACATGCACCAAAACCATTAAGAGAATGCCCAAAACCAAATGGTCACATAATTAGTTAAGAAAGTCACGTGACTTTATGATCTTGACCGTTCATGGAAGATCTATAATGGTCAAGATTTGCTCATCCCAATCTCACAATAAACCGCTCCTTTCACTTGATATGCTTCTCCCGCGTGCACGCACGCACAACATTTTCAAACTCAAACAAACTAGATATCTGGCATGTCAGAAACTGCATTACCGCCATGAAGCCAACATCGATAACAAGTGCATCAGTCAACTATTACTCAAATCAGATTATTTTTTTTATCAATTTTGCAATAAACACTTTCCCATAATAAATTCAACAGAACTTGGAAAGACGTAAATATACTTGTATATGGTCATAAAATGTTCGTATGACAGCCCGCACAGGGCCATCCTTTGCATCTGGGAGCAACATCTGCTTGATCTTTGAAACCTACTGAAGAATGGAAGCATAAGTTTGAAAGTCATGCCAAAGAAAGAGCCATAGATGCAAAATAATAAATCAGCACCTCAAATAGCTTTATTGATGTATCTGCACTTCCAGTGGCAACAAACCTTCCATCAGGACTAAACCTAGCACATCTGGCAATATTCTAAAAATTAAGCCAATCAGTCCAAACAACACATAACTAGAAATTAAATGTTTTATCTGTGGGTTTTGCAAAGTATTTTGAATTGCTAACACAGAATACATGTATGTTAATCAAGCATGTTAAATACCTTGTGTTCTGAAAGGTGTCGTGTCTCATGCTTTGGAAAGCTCTTTGACAATCCTTTTGTATCTGGCACAACACTGTCACGGCCAAACTCAATTTTCAGTTATATCATCTCTTTTTTCAAGGGTTGTCTTTGAGAGCATGTCACCAATTGATGACCTGACACTATCCCTATCCTATTTACTATATTTTACTATATGAAAATAAAGGAACTTCAGAGTATTATTTAAAGTGGCATGAGACCAAAATCAAATATAACAAATTAATGAAATTATGTTCCATGATGAATACAAAATGTCTTTATTAATCTAAAGATGGGTTAAAATATGTGGTCTAATTTCACTTAGATCATTCTTTTCTAGAACCAAAACTAAAAAGGCAAACCGAAAAAACCTCCAAGTCAAACCTAAATATAATATCAAAAATCATATCGCTGTATCCCCTAACAAATTTGCATGTCCAACTTTTTGCTTTATTCATCTTTCAATGAAAGGAAATGAATATCTTTCTTATGGAATCAAGTGCTAATCATCCCTCAGTATTCTTTGAGAGACAACCATATTAAAGTTGCATCCTTCTTAGAAAGTAGAACTCATCACCTCTAGAAGTCCAGGTATAGGGGAGATGAGAAGGGACTCATTACAATATAGTATGAACCATTTGTCTGAATGAGAAAATAAACACCATTACATTGCAAAAGGAGAGTCATAATTCGCAGACAAATGGCAAAAGAACAGTAAAATAATTGCCTGAAATCAACAGCTGCTGTGCTAGGATGAGTCACTGGCAAAGAAGCACCCAAATCACCAACCAGAGACGACGATGTCCCTCTTAGCACGTCATCCTTTTCCACTGCAAGACCCTGTCAGTACATGTTTGGTAACACTTCAATTTTAGGAAATAATCATTAATTTGTTCAAAACTCTCTGGGGGAGCTTTTGATTATAAACTGTTGTGAATATAAAATAAGCTAATCCAAATACATATTTGCTTAGAAACAAAAGCTCCCTAATGCTTACATAAAGAGTGAGATACATAATAACTACCTTAGCAACCAGCTCAAGAAGCTTGTTGGGTGGGACTTCTACATTCAGTGGTGTCATGGTTGCTGAAGCAACAGCACTTGCAGCCTGATGAAAAGGGACCCCAAAATTTAAAATTAGATAGTTCATTCATCTGTGATAAAAAAACAGATTAAACTTAAAAAAGAAAAGTAAAAATATAATCTTTTAGTTTTGTGCAATGCAATCAACAAAGTGGGGGGGGTGGAGAGTTGTGATGAATGGGGGGTTGCCTGAGTGAGATTGTTGTCGCGAAGATGAGCGACGATAAGGGAATTAAGGTGTCTGAATAGTTTGCCATCGTGCACAGTCTGCTCCCAGCTACTGTTATCCATCTGTTCTGTTATTCCTGCAAAAATTCAAAACCCTAATTTCTCCACTCTCCCAACATAAAACCACAGAATCTATTCTATTTTGCTGGCACTACTTCCACTGCGTTTATAAACCCAAAAATAACATGATAACAAAAAAAAAAAAAAACAATCGCACAGCAAATACTTACAAGTAGTTGAACACGGACGCTGCACTTCTGGAGAACGGGGTGTGCTGCATAGGAGCAATAATCAGGGACGACGCCGTTCAGGTGATGGCATGCAGTGCCTCGCCGATCCCGGAATCGCAGAACAGGAGCAAGGGGAATTCGTTTGGCAGTGCTCTTTGCTGCAGAAATGATGTGAACTCAGTAATTTCCAGCCTCTCAGGATCAGTTGCCCTCATGTTTGGGCTCTATTGTTTAAGATTGTAAATCACTTGAAGCCCATTTCTCCCATATTCAGTACACCCATACAGGGCTTTTAATTTTCATACCCATAAATTCATTTTCCCACCTACTCCTTTAATTTTTTGTAATCTATATATATGTAAGTGTCATTTCCCGGGATAGTTCACACAGGAAATTATAGTTTCCTATGTTGTAATTTTTTTTTTAACACAAACTTATAGCTTGATTAATTTGTTTCTAGTTTCATCTTTTCATTTCATATTTTTGTACATAATTACAACAAAAATAATTATATAATTAGCATATTGTTTTTGTTTTATTTTTTGTTTCTAAATATGTACATGAAACACTGAAAATAATTTTTTTTTTGTTTCATTGTTTCATAAAAACTATAGTTTTCGTAAAAGTTTTTAACCTAGGTTTTAGTGAGATACTAATTTCTTACCATTGATATAGTATAGATATATATTTTTCTCACATTATTTTGATTTTTAAGTCAACTACTAAATTTTTGTGGTGAAAAAGTCAACTACTAAATATAATTACAAATAGGGGTGAGCAAAAATGTATGACCCGCCCGAAACCGTCCGACCCGTTATTATTTTTGTGCAACGGCCGGGTTGAATCGGTTTGGCGGGTTGGGCAGGTGAAAAAATCGGTTTAAGATGGATAAGAGCGGGCGGGTTCGGGTCTGGTTTATGTCATCCACCGGTACCCGACCCGCTCATAACAAAAAATAATAATAATTTTTTTTTATGGAGAATGGGTTGCCAAGACTGGATCTTAGATTTTTTCCCCCCTCTTCTGTTTTTTTTTTTTGGGTACTTAATTGGGCTGAAAGCCTTAAATTTTAATTAGGCTCGTTGGGTTTTTTTTTAAATTTTTTGGAATAAAATTAAATAATTAAAAATCCTAAATCCGTTTCAACCCGCCCGAAACTCGACCAACCCGCCACCCGACCAACCCGATGTATAGATGGACAGGTTCGGATTTCATTTTCTTACATCGAACCCGCGCAAAACCCGACAAACCCCACCCGAACCCGTCCGATGCTCACCCCTAATTACAAATTATTTGGCTAAAAACAACCTACATATTTATCAATCCAAACCCAAATATTTCAAAAGTAGACATATTCACCATTCATACATAATTACATATCAATTAAATCCCATTTTTTCTCTCTGATAATATGAAATTAAATTTCTGAAATGCCATATGTGTTTTGGGCCTGTTAGTTGGACTTCTCCATCCATAAACATGTTTTAAGATCCGAAGCCCATTTTGTTTAGGGCAGAACACGCAGTGAAGCGCTCCGCTGCGAAATTCTTATTTAAACGCAGTCTCTACTCAAAACCTTCTCATGCTTTACCTTTCTTCTTATCCTTCGTTATCTTTGTTATCGCGCTAAAGGTACGTTTCCAATCTCTGGTTGTTCCCTATTGCCTTCTTCCATAGATCTATTCACTGTTCCGTTTATCAATGACTATCGTGAATTCCCTTTTTTTTTTCTTGTAATTTTTATCGTTGTTTCTACTCTCTAAAAAAAAATTGTCGTTTTTAATTTTAACATGCTTGATTCGGCGATGCGTTTTATAGTTTTATATTTTTTTTTACACGAATTTTAGTTATTAGTTATTATTGTAAATCGTGTCAACGAATTCAAAGTGTTCGTTTTAATTGACGCAGGAGAAGATGTCTCACCGTAAGTTCGAGCACCCGAGGCACGGTTCTCTTGGATTTCTTCCAAGGAAGCGAGCTTCTCGTCATCGCGGAAAAGGTGATTTGTTACATCCTTCACTAGAATTTGCTCAAGGATTTAGGATCCGTTTTTCCAGTTTATATCTTTTTTTAAAAAAAAAAGGTGATTCTCTTATTTTGATAGAAACGTTTTTCAGATAATTCATTTAGTAAAAGCCCAATCAAAACATCTATAAATGCCATAATTGATTTTTTGAATCAAAAGTGTTTATTTTGAAGAAAAAAGTCAAATAACGGGTCAATTTTTTTTTTTTTAATTTTAGAAAAATGATCTAAACTGAAACAGTAACATGTTTTGAACTATATTTTGTGTTATCAGAAGTGAGATTTCTGTTTGGTACATTGCATTCTCGGATCTGATGAGATTGAAACTGATGTGTGAGAACTAGAAGAGTTTTCACGAAAGTGGTTTACTTTTTTAAAGCTAAAGAGTTACCAGATTTTCCTATGCATTTGTTGGTGCACAATCATGCTATTGCCATTTCCTTGTGATTACTGAAATTGCTTCCCAAAAAAATGAGATTAATCAAGGCTGGAGTCTCAGAAACGGCTCTTCTAGCCAAAATCCTATGAAAGGGTTTTTGGGAAGGAACACAAATGAGCTCGAGAATTGGCATTGATTTTGCCATAGGCCTTTGGTTTGAAGCATTTCTTCATCACTGCCTGGAGTTGGTGATAATGATTAGTGTGTTGCAAATGTGTAGGTATAAATATAAATATTTTTTTCTATCAGATGTGGAAGCTATCTGTTGTGAAACTTTTACTTCTAATTTCTATTGGATTTTGTAGAAATATGGATGTATTATGAAAAATGTTGCACTGAAATGCAGCTATGTATTTCCAATTTTTCAAAAGTTTAATTTATTTGGAATGTTTTCTATCGTTTCTAATGATAGCCATATGTAAAAAGACACTGTTCAAGTTTTTATGGTTTAGAATTTGATTTTGTAAGATGAACAGCATGACTGAGGAAAAGTAATTGGGCATATTTATTTTTCTGTGCATTTTATGTATGGTTATGTGGGCATTGATTTCCCCTGCATTGTCTTTCTGAAGATTTTGCTATTGTGCTATTTTTTTGTATCCATTAAAAAATGATGTTATTACCATGAAATTTGGTAGTATTGTAATTAGTTAAAATTAATGTAGCTATCCTTTTGGGAAATGACTTTATAATTCATATATCTGTATGCCAACTTTGTGAAGTCTTCAACATAGATATAGTATATTTTATGATTTTATGTATTTAAATTCTTACCTGCATTAAAATATATGTATATAAGTTTCTTTTAATGAATTTATGGAATTTTTGTGATTTTCAAGTATTGTGACACATTGAGGGATGAATCCAGAAATTTTGACTAGTGCGGGCAAGATTATACTATATTTATATTTATAAAAAAAAACCCTGATAAATTAATAACATCATTATCATTAAATTAAATTGGAGATTACAAAAATTATATAATTTGCATATCCAAAACAGTGAAGACACTTCAACATTTGCAAATTATAATTGCTCTCTAAGTGTCTTCTTATTTGGAAATTGTTGTATGAATTTTTCATTGTCAACAGTATTGTCAATTAATCTCTCTTACGATTGCATATTTTGGTTCCATATTTTGTCTAGTGAGAAAATCCTTTTGTCACATGCAAAATCAAAACTAATATAAGTAAATTCACCATCGGATATGTCATACGCTTTCTAAAAATTAAAATTATATTTTAAGTTGTACTAAAAAAATGAAAAGGATTGTATAGAGTATGGTTGTAAGGCAACGAGACAATATTTATTTTCCAGTGGGGGCAACAATTAGTTTTTAGTGCGGCAAAAATATTTGTTAATATTTAGCAAAAATAAAATTTACTTGGTGGGGGCTGCAGCCCCATTCATCAACGTAGGTCCCTCACCAACATTCTAAAGCTGGTGTTGTTTATTTGCTACATCTGGTTGAAGGTATGCATTTGTGGGTGTTTCAAGTTATAAAAATGGTGCCTTCCGTCTCCTCACCTCTTTTGAATTTCTTGAACAGATGGAAATTTAGCCACACACTCATTCTAAATGATTACCCTTTCATGTCTGTGATTTCTTCAGCAAAGGGGCAAGCAAGTCTCTTCCAATATCTTGTCGTATTGTCTTGCCTCTTTTCTTCTACACTCACAGAGTTGGTGACTAATTCTGAAATTAATATTAATAATCAGAAAATGGCATGTTGGCTTCTTTTTGAATGAATAATTCAACTCTTTTAAGCTATTTCGTTTGTAGGTTGAATGTATTGTCTCTGAACTATTCTGCAGTTTTTATGATGCTTAATCTTGATCCATGTAATATCTTCATGTCGATCAATGTAAGATTTGACTTAGTGGTATAAGGCTAGGTTGTTGTACTCTTCTTTATTCCCTTATCTTCTCTTCTAATGTGCTACTGCAGTGAAGGCTTTCCCAAAAGATGATCCTACTAAACCATGCAGATTGACTGCCTTTGTGGGCTACAAGGCTGGGATGACCCACATTGTTAGAGAAGTCGAGAAACCTGGATCAAGTAAGTATGTTTTTGGTTGGTGGTCCTGTGGCTGGGATGGGAAAAGTGTTTGCATTTAGTAGCATTTTGAAAACGTTGAGTACCTAAAATCTTATGTCTTTGTTTACGTATAAAGCATGACCATATCATTATTCATTATGGTGTTACAACTTTTAGAATTTGGTGTGTCTATATCAGGGGTCAGGTCACATGCAAGTGTCTATGCTTCATAGTTGTGTGCTTTGTTCCTGATAACATTCTTTGTTGTTAACAGAGCTTCATAAGAAAGAGACTTGTGAGGCTGTTACTATCATCGAGACTCCTCCATTGGTTGTTGTTGGAGTGGTGGGATATGTGAAGACACCTCGTGGCCTTCGCACACTGAATACAGTTTGGGCTCAGCATCTAAGTGAGGAAGTTAAGAGGCGATTCTATAAGAACTGGTGCAAATCTAAGAAGAAGGCTTTCACCAAGTATTCAAAGAAATACGAAACTGAGGAAGGAAAGAAAGATATTGAATCTCAACTGGAGAAATTGAAGAAATATGCAACTGTCGTTCGTGTTTTGGCTCATACTCAGGTAATGATCTGTTCTCATTGGATTTTGTCAAGTTAGTAATACCCTGCTGTGACTTCTTTATATAATCCTTAATAGATTTGTGAATGATGCCTTATATTATTAATAGACCGTGTCCAGTGATGCATCGTCATTAAACTATATTGCTTTTTTATCTTATGGAATCCAATATAGTGTGAATTATAGTGAATCTAGCCTGTATTCAATCCTATTAGGCTTGCAGGTTTCTTGTTAAATATTTCAAATTATTTTTCTGCCCTTGGGAGTTTTGAGCCACTGCTTTTGATTTTGTAAGTAATAGTTTTGCTTTGTTTACTGCTCAGATAAGGAAGTTGAAGGGTCTAAAGCAGAAGAAGGCACATTTGATGGAGATCCAAGTTAATGGCGGTACAATAGCACAGAAGGTGGACTATGCATACAGCTTCTTTGAGAAGCAAGTCCCAGTGGATGCTGTTTTCCAAAAAGATGAGATGATAGACATCATTGGTGTGACCAAGGGTAAAGGTTATGAAGGTGTCGTCACTCGCTGGGGTGTCACTCGCCTACCTCGCAAGACACACAGAGGTCTGAGGAAGGTTGCTTGTATTGGTGCTTGGCACCCTGCTCGTGTTTCTTTCACAGTTGCCAGAGCTGGACAGAATGGATATCATCACCGGACTGAGTTGAATAAGAAGGTCTACAAAGTCGGCAAGTCAGGCCAAGAGTCACATACATCCATCACTGAATTTGACAGGTATAGTTTTTTTTCCTTTGCCATGACATGATTAGTGTTGATCCCACCCTCAGGAATGGGTGAAGATCTGTATTATTTTTCGCAGTTCTTTTAGAGTAAGCAATCTTTGGCTAATGCTCAGTACATGCAAAATGTTAAAAACTAGGCACAACGTTAAAAAATGTAATGTATAGCATATTTTAAGTTGTTACATGATGACAGTGTCTAAGCTAGAGGTTCTATTTTGTGGTGTAATTTTTATTTTACTTTTATACTATATACTATACTAGTCGTTTATGATTTTGACATTCTACTCTTTTGCTAACGACAGGACGGAGAAGGATGTCACTCCTATGGGTGGATTTCCTCATTATGGTGTGGTAAAGGATGATTATATTATGGTGAAGGGATGCTGTGTTGGACCGAAAAAGCGGGTTGTGACTCTTCGTCAGTCACTTCTCAAGCAGACATCTCGATTGGCTCTTGAAGAGATCAAACTGAAGTTCATTGACACCTCATCCAAGTTTGGACATGGCCGCTTCCAGACCACTCAGGAGAAGCAGAAGTTTTATGGTCGACTGAAGGCTTAATAATTTGTTATTTTGCTATTGGTTATGTTTATCAGTTCACTCATTGGCAAAGTAGTCCTTCGACTGTTCGCTTGGAACACTCGTATTTTTCTTTAATCTTTTTGCTATTCTTATATTATAGCTCAACTCTGTTTTGGATATGATTTTTAAATTTACTGAAGTGACTTGCTAAGATTTACATTTAATTTAGCTTTTATCAGTTGTGTTTTAGCGGCTGATTCTATAATGCACTTGGTTATGTTACGATGCACCTTGTTGCAGTGATGCGCCCTTTAAAGTTGTTAGAAATTTGCTTGCATTTCAAACAGTTTTATTGAGTAAAATTTTAAACAACAACAACAACAACCAAGCCTTATCACACTAGGTGGGGTCGGCTACATGGATCATACGACGTCATAATGTTCTATCATGAATCATGTTAACAGTTAAATCATTGGCCTCCAAATCTTTCTTAATAGTTTCTCCTATAGTTTTTCTTGGTCTACCTCTAGCTATTGGATTGCCCTCCACTTGATCCACTCTCCTTACTACAGAATCTAAAGGTCTCCTCCATACATGCCCAAACCACCTAAGTCGAGATTCAACCATCTTTTCTACAATAGGTGCTATCCCAACTCTCTCTCTAATGCTATCATTCATAATCCTATAACGTCTAGTTTTTCCGCTCATCCAGCGCAACATTCTCATCTCTGCTACATTGATTTTACTCTCGTGTTGATTTTTTACCGCCCAACATTCCGTCCCATACAACATCGCCGGTCTAATAGCTGTACGGTAAAATTTTCCCTTTAGCTTAAGAGGTACCTTTTATTACACAAAAAACCCGAAGCCTTCCTCCATTTTGACCACCCTGATTGAATCCGATGGTTTACATCTCCCTTAATTTCTCCGTCATTTTGTATAATAGACCCAAGATATTTAAACCGAGTGACTTGTGGTATGTTGTGGTCTCCAACTTTCACCTCTAAGCTAGAGGTGTTTCGCCTTTTGCTAAACTTACATTCCATATACTCCGTCTTGCTTCTACTCAAGCGGAAGCCATGTGCTTCTAAAGCTTGTCTCCAAGTCTCCAACCTTCCATTTATATCATCTCTCGACTCTCCAACTAGGACTATATCGTCTGCGAAAAGCATGCATCGCGGTCTTTGGCTCTTGAATGTGCTCCGTAAGTACATCCAAGTCCAAGGTAAAAAGATAAGGGCTTAAAGCTGACCCCTGGTGCAAACCTATGGTTATTGGGAAATCTTCTATGGCTCCACCCTGCGTTCTCACACTAGTCGTGGCCCCCTCATACATATCCTTGATAGCTCGAATATAGGCAATCCGAACACCTTTCTTTTCTAGGGCTTTCCACAAAACCTCTCTTGGCACCCTATCATACGCTTTCTCCAAATCAATGAAGGCCATGTGTAAATCTTTTTGTTCCCTTCGATATTGTTCCATCACTCGTCGTAGCAAGTAAATTGCTTCCATGGTCGACCTCCCGGGCATAAAACCAAATTGGTTGTCGGTGATTTTGGTTTCTTTTCTTAGTCTTCGTTCAAGCACCCTTTCCCATAGCTTCATAGTATGACTCATAAGCTTAATCCACCTATAATTTGCGCAATTTTGTATATCTCCCTTGTTCTTGTAAATCGGAACTAAAGTGCTTCTTCTCCATTCGTCCGGCATTTTCTTTGACCTCATAATCTCGTTAAAAAACTTCGTGAGCCAACTAATGCCTCTATTTCCTAGACTCTTCCATACCTCCACAGGTATATTGTCCGGTCCAACTGCCTTGCCATTATCCATCCTTCTCAGAGCTTCTTTTACCTCATGCTCTTGGATTCTACGATAAAAAGTGTAATTTTGGTCCTCCTCTCTGATGTCAAGCACCTGTGAGCATGATAAAACTTCAAATCCTTTATTAAATAACTTGTGGAAATAATTCTTCCATCTATCTTTAATATCTTGTTCCTTAACCAAAACTTTACCTTCTTCATCCTTAATACACTTCACTTGGTCCAAGTCTCTTGTCTTTCTTTCCCTATTTTTAGCAAGCCTATAAATAGATTTCTCACCATCTTTGGTGCCTAAGGATTGGTTCAACCCGTCAAAAGCTTTAGTTCTAGCTTCGCTCGCTGCCTTCTTGGTCTCTTTTTTGGCCACCTTATAATTTTCCCAATTTTCAGCATTTCTACATAAAGACCAAGCTTTAAAACATTCCCTTTTAACCCGAACCTTAGCTTGCACGCTTTCATCCCACCACCAGGATTCTTTACCCTTAGGTCCGAATCCTCTTGATTCACCAAGCGTCTCTATAGCTACCTTCCTAATCCCCTTGGCCATCTTGTCCCACATATCATTTGCACTTCCGTTTGCCTCCCAAAACCCTCCCTCCAAAACCTTGTGTTGGAAGATCCTTTGTTTTTCACCCTTCGATTTGCCACCACTTGATCCTTGAAACCTTTTCGTGGCCTCTTCTCTTCACACTCCTTTTAACTCTTACATCCATGACCAAGACTCTATGTTGGGTAGTCAAGCTCTCTCCGGTATGACTTTACGATCCAAGCAAATCTTTCTATCCGATCTCTTAATAAGAAAGAAATCTATTTGAGAGCTTGTCACCCCACTTTTGTACGTGATAAGATGCTCCTCACGTTTCCTAAAACACGTATTGGCTATAGTAAGATCGAAGGCAGATGAAAAGTCCAAAATAGACTTGCCCTCACCATTTACCTCCCTTAGGCCATATCCCCCATGAAAACCGTCGTAACCTCTAGGTGCCCTCCCTACATGCCCATTTAGATCACCTCCTAAGAAAATCTTTTCACCCAGCGGTATTTCCTGAATTAGGCCTTCTAAATCCTCCCAAAATTTTACCTTGAAGTGTTCTTCTAACCCTACCTGAGGTGCGTAAGCACTAATCACATTAAAGGTGTCTTGTTCCACTACAAATTTTAGGGCAATGATCCTATCTCCAACCCTTTTTACATCCACAATATCATTCTTCCAATATTTATCCACAATTATGCCCACCCCATTTCTCGATTTTACTTTGCCAAAGGTACCAAAGCTTAAAAACCCGAAGAGTCTAATTCCTTTGCCTTTTCTCCCACCCACTTAGTTTCTTGTAGGCACATGAAATTGATCCTCCTCCTAATCATAGTGTCAACTATTTCCATTGATTTACCTGTAAGTGTGCCTATATTCCAAGTTCCAAAGCGAATCCTACTCTCGTGAGCTAGCTTCTTTACCCACACTCGTTCACAAAAATGTGGGAACCCTTGCTTATTTTTCACTACATCCAGGCGGCGATGCAATGCCCTTGCTCTTTTGACACTCGTACTCGAGCTATACAAATACAGCGTTCTTCGGGCAACGACCTAGCATTAGCATTATTACGTCGTTGATCCATGTCATAGAGATTCGACTAAGTTTTACGTTGGCTGTCGATGGCCTAACACAACCCTCTCCTTTTATCCGGGCTTGGGACCGGCTATGTTTAGCTTTGTCACAAAGCACAACATAGGCAGGATTTGAGTAAAATTTTAAACGAAATTTCAAATTCGTTCCTTGTTGATTTGTAAAACATTTGTCAAGTTGGTTCATTTGTCCGTTCTTGTTATTTAACAGTTCTGACATGTTAAGTGCTTGAGTGACACTTGTGTCACTGCATGTTTGGATGAAGTATGTAAACTCGTTCAAACGGTGGTGAGGACCTGAGACAGGGCATGACATCCATTTTAGATGTAGAGTCGTGTTATTTGAATTTTGAATATAAATTTTAGACACCAAACATGATATTGTGTTTTTTTTCCTACCTCTTATTTACTTTTTATTATCTTTATATATATGTATTTCAGAAATACATAAAAAAACAAAGGGGATGTCATATGATGTCTTCAATTTTGTGTCAAAAAACATTCTTCTTAGATGTAGTACTTGTGTTGCTTTGCAATAACTCCTCTAGGTAGTCCCACAACCTATATTATACCGATCCTTTGTAGAACCTTCAATCATAAAATCCACCTTCATTATGTTAGAAATTTTCAAATTAGGTTAAGAGCCTTTGCTCCAAGTTATTGGCAGCCCATTCCCTAGTGGCTGCCTTATTTTGGAAGACTCTGTGGTTAGTCAACAAATATCTTTATTTGATACGGGCTAAAGTAAAACCATTTCAAGCACAGTAAACAACTCGGTTACAATCTTCTACTGGGTGATACTCTTTGTCTCTAGTGTGGTTTGTCCATTCAACCATCATTCCAGCTCTTCCACCCTCTTCAAGTCGTCGTAGTCGCAAATAGGACTGTTGGGGTTTCGGTAAAAACCATCATTTCCCCCTCAAGCCACGACATCAGCCATTGCCCCGTAACCCTTCTTTCAAACCCATCACTCCTATCACCCCATTCGATCCCAATAGCCACCCTTCAAAATGCTCAAGTTCCTCTGTTGCACTAGATCTAACCCATCGCGGCGGTTCCTCCTGTGCGGGTCGGGATCTGCTTTGGGGTTGGGGTTAGGAGGGCGTTGTGGGGCCCTAAGTTGATAATTGAGAGGGGGGTCATGACCAAAGAGGAGGCTCAGAGTGCGAACAAGAATTGCTGGGTGAGTTGGGGATTCGATAGTTGAACCGTCGGTGGCACCATGGTACTAGGTAGGGTTTGGTTCTGTTTGTATCTTTGGATTTGAAGAATTGGGGTTGGGGAGAAAGAAACAAGTAGAAAAAGAAGCAGAGGTTGATCGGTGAGGAGCGTAGTTGGCGATAGTGCAGGAACCCTAGAATACGACGTCAAGCTTTAAGGGAGAGATGTTAATGCCTACTTTTCTTCTGTAGACGTTATTGGCAACTTTTTCTGCTGAGAGGTCCTTGCTCATGGTGGGAGACACCTAGCCTCTGGCTCTTCTACTTGGCATATCTCCTGAGCCCTTAACTTGTCATCCCCCCTCCCCCACGCTTAAATTGCCTTCCGAGGGCAATATTATCGTGCTTCACAACATTTTTGAACATTTTCAGAATAAGAAATTCCATGCCAAGTTCTAGGTGAACTTGGCTAAACATGACAAGTTCATTAAATAGTGTGAATGCATGCTTAGAGCTCCCCTCATCATCTGTAGAGTCTGGAGTATGCATATGTTCAGAATATGATACATATCCAGCAACCTCAAAAGAAGCGTCATCATTGTATTCTCTGCATGGCTCGATATTGCTTTCTTAGGTGCTACTTTTCTTTTTCCAGCACCTTTCTTCACATGTATGACTTCTAAACCTTCATCACTATTAGGTGTTGGAATAGGTTGATGATCTTCTAAATTATGTGATTTTAATGTGCTTATGGGGTGGATTTTTACTCCTAAATGTGTTAATTGATTGAGTTCTGTCCCTAAGTTTAGGTAATTTGGTTTTTAGTAATGTTTTTATATTTTTAGTTTAATTTCATAATTTTTAGAGTTAATCTAATAGTATTTTTACTTGTTTATTTTTGTAAGAAATAACAAAGATAAGAGTGATGAAAACAATGGAAAAGCTAGAGGACTATGAGGATGAATTTGGGCCAGAATTGGACGTGAAGCTCAAGGAGAAACATGAATTGCTTTGGTCAATTGATGATCCAAAGGTCGTGGGTCCCATAGGAATTATAAAAAAAAATGAATGGAAGTACTATGCTTTTGCCAAATAGAAACTGACGTACAGACTTGAGACTTTGCAAATAAATTGTTACATGGGCTTTTGGGCAGCTAAACTTTCCAAGACTAATTGGATTGATAATGGAAAAAAAAAGGAGGATGGGGCAGATGGAATTGGAGGCCCGCGTGAGAGGCTTAGAAAGGCATGTCATTAGTAGAAGGGAGGAACAACATGAAAAAAAAAGGGAAGTCGCACAGAGACGTGTAGCAGCGTGAAAAAGAAAGGGTAGCCGCACAGCGTAAAGGAGTTTTGGTGCCACAGCGCCGAAAAATAGAGAGCGAACTGTACAGTTTGGAGGGGAGAAAAGGGAGTAATCAAGAGAGTTGAAGCTGACGAGTACAGACTCATGATGACTGTCTTGCCTTCATCTTCTTCTAGAGTTTGTTTTATTTCTATTATGTCTAGCTAATTTTCTTTTGTTAGAGCTAGATGGAACTGCCTAGATAACTTGTTTTGATTTTGGATAATTACTTGTTCTGATTTGTTTAATTTCAAATGTTTATTCACTGTTTGCATGTTTATCTACTGTATGAATTTGTAATTGGGAAATTGGAGTTCATAATCGCTGTTTGTGAATAAACGATTTGTGCGTGTTACTTAGGAATAAGAATACAACCAAATTAATTTTTTTGAGTGGAAATTTTTCTTAATGTTTATGTTATTTATCTAATACTCAAGGAATTGAATTAGTAATTTAGACAGAAAGGTTTATTCACCTAAGGAATTAGAGGATAAATTATAAAACTCGGTTTCTTGAAATTGTATAAACTGTTCAAGTTAATTTCCAGGATTGAATAGGTAGGACAGGGAAATCGATCCTCTAACAATTTCTTCTTTGATTATTAAAAACCAATTTTGTGTTTTATTTTCTCACTTGAAAAATACCAAAAATATTTTATGTTCTTTGTTAAGTTGTTGTTTTTACTTATTGGCGAAAGCCACTTTCAAACCATTCGGTTGCTCAAACGAAGTGGAGTTTGTACATTAGTAGTTAACAGTTCAATCCCCGAGGACGATATTTTTATTACTACAAAGCGATTTGGTGCACTTGCCAATTTTGCTCAACAAGTTTTTGGCGATTTTGTCGATGATTGATTTTTGTTAATATTAGTTGTGCCAAGGAAATCTCGATTTGAGCATTTTATTTTGTATATATTTTATTTTTTCTTTTGAGTTTTGTTTGTGTTAGGTGGATGCAACACATGGACCATGACTACTATTCAAATCAGGAATATCAAATTGATTGGGTCGTGCTTGATTTTATCGTTGATAAGCATGTAAAGACATACTCCAAGGAGAAATGGAGATCATATTTGTCATCTTTACCACCACCACCACCACACTTTAAGTTGAATCCTGAGGTGCTAGAATTTCTTTGAGAGATAGATGCTCAACTTGTGATCCAGAGCATAGAGCATAACAAGGCAGAAATAAGTACCATGATTCAGGGGTTTGAAATGCATTGTTGCATTGGATAAATATGTTGGCTTACATGCATGTGTGGACACTGCAAAGTTGGTCCCTTCCACTTGTCTGTCAAATTTCCTTGTGAAAATAACATTTGACCCGGGAGGAAGTGGGTTCATTATTGTACCTAAAGAGGTCAACGGAGTTTTCACACACTTGCCAGGAGGAATTGAGGGTAGATTCATCTTGCTTCTGCAATCGCCACTCCACAAGCTATGGGATCCGGGAGGAAGCCTTTACCTATTTAGCATCTCTTGGCCCCTATGCTACAAGCAATGGGACCCGGTTGAAAGCTTCTCAATGAGTTTTCTTAACCATTCTCTTTAGTTTATTCTCATTTTCTTGTTAGTTATTGTTGAAAATAATAATAATAATAATAATAATAATAATAATAATAATAAAAAATAAAAAGAAGAAAAAAATTGAAAATTTAGAAAATAGAAAAAAAATTGATTCAGATATATATTTAGTTGCTTTTTCTTGTATGACTTGCCTATCTTGAGCTAATGTTTTCTCTGTTCTGAGATATATATTTAGTTGTGCTTCATGATATTTCATGACAAAAAGGAAGGATAGGAGGCACTAATAATGGTGACCTCAAGTTTGGACCAAATTTTGGAAGCATAAGATAGGGGAGTTTTCTTTTCTTTTTCTTTATTTTGCTCTTATTTTCTGTTTGTGTGCTGTTTTATTTTTGAATATTTTTTTTTGTGTTTGCAAGTTAATGTCAGTACTCCTCTTTGAAAAAAATAAAAAATAAAATAAAATAATAAGCATGCTTGTGTGGAACCCCATTCTTGGCAATTTCATTGTATTGTGTGCCCACCATGTTTATTTTCCTTTGATATGAAGATGATACTTGTGGTTTAGTTTTTCATTTGAGCTTGTTCTTGACTGGATTTCATAACTTTGGTGCATTGTGTTAAACCTTGTTGATTAAAGTTCATGGCTATAAAATGCTGGTGAGAATTAATTAGATTGCTTAACTTTATCCTTGTGAGTCATTTGAGCCTATAATTGTAAATTCCTTCTTGTGAGTGCACCATTGAAATTCATACTCTTGAGTTTGCTTGGTTCTTGTTTGAAGTTCATGATTCACGTGTATGTTATAAAAATGATTTGGGCCGTTTTTCGTGTAGCCACTTTGACCAGATAGCCAACCTTGATTTTTTTTTTCCCCTTTGCTTAGCCCATTTGAGCTTTATATGTAAATATTTGTTTGTTTTTACCCATGAGTCTTAACTTGAAAAATAATATTTCTACCCAAACCTTAGTGGATAGGAGAGCATTGAATTATTGTGAGTGGGTTTGAAATAAGTGTGAGGGAGAATATTGTGCTTATATGTTGGTGAACGGAAGGAATGGTTACCCCGAAAAAAAAAAAGAAGACAAAAATAAATGCAAAAAAAATGCAAATATATATATATATATATATATATATATATATATATATATATATGAAAAATGGTATGAAATACTTGAGAAAAATAAAGTGGTGCTTTGAAAGAAAAGAAGGTGAAGGAAGTCAAAAAGAAAAAGGTGGGAAAATGATTGTATGCAAAGCATGGTTTTTTAAAAGTAATTGTTGCTCTCCTATTTCCTTTGGTGCTAGCTTGTTTATCCTTTCTTATCCTTCCCATTTACTTTGGCCACATTATATCCTAAATAAAGTCCCTTTGATTTATGCATGTTGTGAATTGTGAATGAATGATTGAGATGAAAATCAAACTTGAAGTTGCATGGTTTTGATGTGTGAAATTGAGTGATACACTTACCTACATAAATTTGAGTGATTGAGTGAAATTGCACTTCCTGTGAGTAGTTGGGTGTCCATTAGTTCTTCCTTAATTGAATTAGCCATGCTCATTAATTTTCAAGTGTGGAAATATTGGAGCATCATTGTTATGATTTCTTCTTTGAAATATTCTTGGATGTAAACTTGTTATAAGGTGTTTTTTTTTGTTTTAGGATTTCTTACATGGTTGGGTGGTGCATTGCTTTGTTATTGTTAAGTCAGGGTGTCCCTTGAGTCGATGTTTACTTGGTCTGTTATCCTTAGTGTTTTGTGTGTTAGTTTGGGTTACTTATGCTTGGGGACAATCAAAGTCTTAGGTTTGGGGGAGCAATGATATTCTAGATTATGTGATTTTTATGTGCTTATTGGATGTATTTTTACTCCTAAATGTGCTAATTGATTGAGTTTTGTCCCTAAGTTTGGGTAATTTGGTTTTTAATAATGTTTTTATATTTTTAGTTTAATTTCATAATTTTTAGAGTTAATCTAATAATATTTTTACTTGTTTATTTTTGTAGGAAATAATAAAGATAAAAGTGATGAAAAGAATGAAAAAGCTAGAGGATCATGATAATGAATTTGGGCCAGAATTGGACGTGAAGCTCAAGGAGAAACATGAATTGATTTGGTCAATTGATGATCCAAAGGTCTTGGGTCCCATAGGAATTATAAAAAAAATGAATGGAAGAACTATGCTCTTGCCAAATAGAAAGTGACGTACAGACTTGAGACTTTGCAAATAAATTGGTTACATGGGCTTTTGGGCAGCTAAACTTTCCAAGCCTAATTGGATTGATATTGGAAAAAAAGGAGGATGGGGCAGATGGAATGGGAGGCCCGCATGAGAGGCTTAGAAAGGCATGTCATTAGTCGAAGGGAGGAGCAGCGTTAAAAAAAAAAAGAGGAGCCGCACAGAGACGTGTAGCAGCATGAAAAAGAAAGGGTAGCCGCACAGTGTAAAGGAGTTTTGGTGCCACAGTGCAAAAAAATAGAGAGAAAACTATATAGTTTTGAGGGGAAGAAAAGGGAGCAATCAAGAGAGTTGAAGCTGATAAGTAGAGACTCATGATGACTACCTTGCCTTCATCTCCTTCCAGAGGTTGTTCTATTTCTATTATGTCTAGCTAATTTTCTTTTGTTAGAGGTAGATGGAACTGCCTAGATAATTTGTTTTGATTCTGGATAATTACTTGTTCTGGTTTGTTTAATTTCATGAGTTTATTCATTGTTTGCATGTTTATCTACTGTATGAATTTGCAATTGGGAAATTCGAGTTCATAGTCGCTGTTTGTGAATAAACGATTTGTACGTGTTACTTAGGAATAAAAATACAACCAACTTAATTTTTTTGAGTAGAAATCTTTCTTAACGCTTCTGCTATTTATCTAATACTCAAGGAATTGAATTAGTAACTTAGACAGAAAGATTCATCCATCTAAGGAATTATGGGATAAATTATAAAACTCGGTTTCTTGAAATTGGATAAACTGTTCAAGTTAATTTCCAGGATTGTACAGGTAGGATAGGCAGGGAAATTGATCCTCTAACAATTTCTTCTTTGATTATTAAAAACCAATTTTCTGTGTTTTATTTTCTCACTTGAAAAATACCAAAAATATTTTCTATTCTTTGTTAAGTTGTTGTTTTTACTTATTGGCGAAAGCCACTTTCAAACCATTCGGTTGCTCAAACAAAATGGAGTTGATACATTAGTAGTTAACGGTTCAATCCCCGAGAACAATATTTTTATTACTACAAAACGATTTGATGTACTTACCAATTTTGCTCATCATAGTTCGGTATGGGGAATCCTCCACATTATCATAGTCATCGAATGATTGACTTCATAAAATCATCCTTCGTCGTAGGGGTGATCATAAACCGACGACCCGACCTATCCATTTTGAGATTGGGTGAAACGGTCGGGTTCAAACGGGTGGCGGGTTCAAACGGGTGAAATGAATGGGTTAAGATGGATAAGAGCGAGCGGGTTCGGGTCTGGTTTATGTCATCCACCGGTACCCAACCCGCTCATAACAAAAAAAATAATCATTTTTTTTTAATGGAAAATGGGGCAATGGGCTGTCAAGACTGGATCTTAGATTTTTTTCCCCTCTTCTGTTATTTTTTTTTTGGTACTTAATTGGGTTGAAAGCCTTAAATTTTAATTAGGCTCGTTGATTTTATTTTTAATTTTTTTGAATAAAATTAAATAATTAAAAATCCTAAATCGGTTGCAACCCGCCCGAATTACCATCGGATTATCCCAATCATAACCATCACCCAAATTACATCAGCACCCACAATTAGTTCCTCGATATACCACAAGGATCTAGCCACAAACTGTTACTTACACCAACATGAATTCATCTCCGCAACAAAAAGAAAACATATATTCTCCATTTAAAGTGCAGCGCCCACCTCCCCAGTAGACCATGAGCTTCAGTTCTGTTATTTTTATTTTATTTTTTTTACTTAATTGGGTTGAAAGCCTTAAATTTTAATTAGGTTCGTTGGTTTTTCTTTAATTTTTTGGAAAAAAATTAAATAATTAAAAATCTTAAATCCGTTGCAACCCGCCCGAACCCGCCCGAAACCCGACCAACCCGATGTATAGATGGACGGGTTCGGATTTCATTTTTCTTACGTCGAACCCGCCCGAACCCGACAAACCCCGTCCGAACCCGCCCGATGCTCACCCATACTTCGTTGGTCATTGTTCCCTTTCACTGTTAAAAAAACTCAGTGTCTTCAATACTTAACACCAGATGCTCAAAATATAGTTGCATGTCACATGATTTTGAGGCACCTACCATGTTCATGGCTGCCTTACAGAAGCCATTTGATATCTTTATTATCTGCAACTACTTTTAACTTGTAACAAAGTAATTAATGATTATTGTCATATTATAATTATTGTTTTAAATTTTTAAATTTTTTTAGTGTTTTAGTTTTAATTTTTTTTAAGAAATAGTGTAGGAATTTGCGCCATGTGGCACCTTCTGGTGAGTGGTGTCATCCACCGGAACACGCCAAGTGGTGTCCAAGATTTTTTTATTTTTACAAAAATTATTTGTTTTAAATTTCAGACTAGCCTGTAATAGCTTGCCACATGTAAAGAGTGGCATTGTTTGACTAGTGCTATCTAATCAAAAAAAAAATTAATAAAACTGAAATCAAATTATTTTGGTAAATAGTTTTAAAAGTAGAATATTTTGAGAAATAATTTAAAAATTGTATTATTTTGGTCAAAAAGCCCCAAACAAGAAATCAAACATGCAAACGAAACAGGTAACTCACCTAAAGGTTGAAATCACACTGAACTGTTGCGGTGCAATGTTTGAATGGATCAACGAAATCGTACAGAACTGTCGTGGTGCAACGTTTGGATTAAGTTTCGAATTAGGGATTTCCTTGCTAATTTGAGAGTCTGATTTTGGTTGAAGAATTATCCATTGAAATAATGTCATTTTGTTGGCACTATTACAGACCAATTAAAGTGCAAAAGGAATATGTTTTGAGGTTTGAATTTTAATTATTTTTAAAAAAAAATATTTTTCATAGTGGACAATAAGAATTTGACTCTTCTAAAATGAGTGAGACTTTAAAGGTCCTGTGAGAAGTTAATTTTAGATAAGTTATTTGGTGTTTGGATGATATTTGCATAAGTGCTTATTCGATTTGATAGAGGTGTTTGGATGAATTTGTATAAGCACTTCTACACTATGAAATTACTAAAAAGGACATATTTTAAATATTATTTCATTTAAATGTTTAAATACCTATGAATATAATAAAAAATTATTTCCTTTGCTATTTTTAAAAATGATTAAGGTATTTATAAATGAGTTTCTTTACTATATTTTTCATTTAATTTTTTTTAAATATTTTTCTTGTCTTTTGGTATAAACAAAAATTAATACTAACTGTAAAATAAATTAACATCATAAATTATAAATCATTTATATAATTAATACTGACTATAATTCATAATCTGATGCATCCAAATCATGAACATATGAACACGTGAGTTAGCAAATAGAAAAGATATCTTTAATGAAGTACAATTGTCAATTTAAAGAAATTACAAAAATTAAACACGTGCAGGAAACATATTTTTAATGGACTCTCTATTAAACATATTTTTAACGTACTTTGAGCATCACGTTCTTCCCATGTGATAGTGCTAGGGCCAGCCTCGTTTTCCTCTCCATCATCGTTATCTTCATATTCATGGTTTTCATGAAATGCATCAAATTCTTCATCACTTCCATCATTTATTCTAATAAAGTAATGTAAAGTCATGCATGCAACAATGATTTTGCTTTGTGTCTTCAAAGCAAAAGAAGGCATATTACCCAATATCTTCCATCTTGCTTTGCAACAACCAAATGAACGTTCAATAGTACTTCGAAGACTAGAATGATAATAGTTAAAAACTTCGACTCTCCCTCTTATTCTAGGACCCTTTATAAATTGTGGAAGATGGTACCTATTTTTCTTGTATGGCCCTAGAAAACCCATAAAAGTAGGGTAGCCAACATCAACAAGATAATATTTACCTAAAAAAATACGATATTATATGTTAGCACACAAGTTTATTAATGTCATATATTTATAATATGTAAATGCTATTTACTATGAAAGTTTAATTTGATTGATGCATTAAAATTGATTTACAGTAGAGTATATGAATACAAACTAATGCAAGGATCAAGGCTAAACAAGGGGTGATCCTTTTGGCAAATAATAATGAAATTAAATTACACTTAATTGCTATATTGATTGAGAGAATATGTGCAACATAAATAGGAGAGAATCAATTTGATTGCTTCAGTCAAGGATGATATTTGCGGAGCATTAAGGAGATATTTATTTCATTGTCTAACACGTCCCCCGCAAGATTGGAGTGTCGTCAGAAACGCCAATCTTGTTCCTTAGATAACAATGACGAGCTTTGTAGAGTGCTTTGGTGAGACAATCTGCAAGTTGATCAATGGTGCTAACATGTTGAACTTTGAGCTTTCCTTGTTGAACTAGATCACAGACAAAGTGTATGTCTATGGATATGTGCTTCATGCGAGTATGGTAAACTGGATTCTAAGTGAGATATGTAGCACCTAGATTGTTGCATAGGATGGAAGGTGTTAAGGTAGAAGTGACACCTAACTCATTGAGAAGAGATTGGGTCCAAGATAACTCAGCTGCTGTGTTTGCTAGAGCTCTATATTCGGCTTCTGTAGATGATCTTGCCACTGCTCTTTGTTTGGATGATTTCCATGAAATGAGATTTGAGCCAAAGTAGACAAGGTGAGCAGATGTGGATGTGTAATCATCTTTATTTCCTGCCTAATCAGCATCACTATACGTTGTGAGGGAGGATGTGCTTGGTTTCTGAAGAAGAAGACCATGGAAGATTGTGCCTTCGAGATAGCGTAGAACTCGCTTTAGTGCTGTGAAGTGAGTTGTTATTGGTCGTTGCATGAATTGAGCAAGTTTGTTGACAGAGAATGCAATATCAGGCCGTGTCATGGATAAATATTGGAGGCTACCAATGGCTTCGATAGAATATAGCATCCGTGGAGGTGGAACCATCATCTTTTGATAAGGAGATTGAGGTTGATAGAGGAGTGAGGACAGGTTTTGCATCATTCATTTTTGTCTTCATGAGAAGCTCGGCAATATACCTGTGTTGAGAGAGAAATAAACCTGTGGAAGTGGGAATGACCTCAACACCGAGGAAGTAGTTCAATGAGCCCATATCCTTGATGGAGAAGGTGGTGGCAAGCTTGGTGATGCATTCATTCACTTTAGTAGTAGAATTCCCTGTGATGATGATATCATCTACATACACCAACATGTATAATACTGTGCCTTGGTGTTGGAGAATGAATAGAGATGAGTCTGATTTGGAATTAACAAAGCCATAATGACATAGAAACTTACGCAAAGTTTGATACCAAGCTCGTGGAGCTTGTTTGAAGCTGTAGATAGATTTCTTGAGTCGACACACATGGTGAGGTTTATTAGGATGAGTAAAACCTAGTGGTTGTTCCATGTAAACCTCTTCAGTGAGAGTGCCGTGAAAGAATGCATTGTTGACATCAAGTTGCCGTAGCGACCAGTTATGTTGGAGGACATAGGAAAGAACCAACTGAACTGTAATGGGCTTAACTACCGGGATAAAGGTTTGAGTGTAGTCAAGTCCAGGGCGTTGGTGGAAGCCCTTTGCTACTAACCGGGCTTTGTACCGGTCGATGTCACCATTATTCGGTAAACCCACTTGCAACCAATTATATTTTTGTTGTGTGGCCTAGGGACCAGTTCCCATGTTTGTTGCTGAATCAGGACATTGAATTCATGGCTCATGGCATCACGCCATTCACTTGCTTTGAGTGCTTGGCTAGGGCAAGTTGGCTCGGCCGATATAGGGAGTGGGTGTTTAGTGGTGAGGAGATACTTAGGGTTCGGTTGATGAATGTTGTTCATTGCTCTTGTGACTGGGCGAAGAAGACCTGGTGGAGGAGGCGATGATGATGCAGTGACGTCCAACTGTACTGATGAGTCTGTGGGGTTTTGGGTGGAAGTTTGGTCAACCGAAGGTGTGGATGTTGCTGGTGTTTGAAAGGAGTTTGTTCTTTGAAGGGGGTGTATGTAAGGATGCATTTGAGTTTTGAGGAGTGTGTGGTGGAGTGTTTGGAGGTGGCATGTTTGGATGGAGTTGTTGGAGGATGAGAGGGCGGTGAGAGATGGGTGAGGGCATATTTGGTTTTGAGTTTGGGAAAGAAGGGGCCGAAGGTGGTGTGGTGAAAGGGAATATTGACTCATGAAAGACAACATGTCTAGAGAGGTATATTTTTTGAGTTGGAATATGGTAGCATTGATGGGCATGATGTTGTGAAGAGGGACCTAGATATACACATGGCATGCTTCTATTTGACAGTTTATGTAGAGAATAAGGTCGTAGCCATGGATAACATAAACTCCTAAAGACACGAAGATTATTGTAATTAGGTTTGGAGCCAAAGAGAAGCTCATAAAGACACTTCTTGTTACATTGAGGGGTAGGCATGCGATTGATTAGGTATATTGCCATTTAGAAGGCATAGCACCAGAATTTTTGTGGGACAGAGGAGTGAGAGAGAAGTGTAAGGACAGTTTCTACTATATGGCGATGTTTTCGTTCGGTAATACCAATGTGTTCGGGTGTATAAGGTGGGATGATAAAATGGGATATCCCTTGATTATTGAAATAGGGTTTGAGTTTGAAATATTCAGTTCCACCATCAGTGTAAATGGATTTGACTTTGTGGGAGAAATATTTTTCAATTTTAGAGTGAAATTGAGGAAATATGACAGTTACATCAGTTTTGCTTGTTATTGGGTAAATCTAAGGGTGGCAAATGGATGGATCGGATAAATTTTTATTCGGATCTTAACGGATGGATTAAAAACAATCCATTAATCCATTATAATCCATTAGAAATTCATTAGAAAAAATCCAATCCATCCATGATCCATTAAATAAAATCCATCCGATCCATCCATTAACAACTTTTCATGGATGGATATCCAATCCATCCACTAAAATTTATTTTAAGAAATTAAATAATTTTATATCTCTTGTATCCATCCATAAAATATTTTTAAAAATAAAATAATTTGTAAAAAAATTAAAATATTATTTATATCTCACCCTCGCTCTCCTCTTTCTTCCTCTCTCTACCCTTTCTCTCTGTCCCTTTTTTTCCCACTCTCTCTCTTTACTCTCTCTCCATTCTTTCTCGGTCATTTTTCTATTATTATATGGGAGTTATTGATTATGTGCATCTACCGAGGTTGTTTTGCCACAACGTTTCATGATATTGTATTACGAAACTTGTTATGACTTTCTGTGATAATGTGGACTACAACTGGTGCTTGAGAACAATTAATTAGTTAATAATTAATGTAACAAAAAAAAAACAGATAAATAAAATAACAAATAGTGAAAAAAAATAATAGGGAACGAAATAAAAAATTAGATGGAGTGTTTTTTTTGTTACAAATGGAGTTTTTTTTTATTTGGTGAAAAATAATATGAAAAAAATAAATTGTTTTTTGAATGGATAAAAGTTAATCCATTACATTTTTGATTGTTGGTCCAATTGATTTTAAAAAATATTGGATGGATCATAAACCATCCACCAAAAAAATAATCCAATCCATTTATATTATTTTTTTATAAATGGATGGATTTGATGGATTTTCTCATGGATGGATGGTGGACAAATGGATCATTTTACCACCCCTAGGTAAATCCATGTGTAGCGAGTGAAGTGGTCAACAAAAACTAGGTAGTATTTGTAACCATTTATGGACATTATAGGGGAGGGTCCCCAAACATCCGAAAAAATAAGTTCAAGAGGAGAGGTGGTTTGTATGGAAGATATAGAAAATGGAAGTTTGTGACTTTTATTGATAGAGCATGAATTATAATTCATAACTTTATTATTAAAATTTGTAGATACGCCACAATTAGAGAGCATTTGTTGAAGAACTTTTGAAGAAGGATGGCCAAAACGTGAATGCCAGAGGTCGTTGGTGGATGTGGTGGTGTATAGGGCAGTAGGTGGATAGGTAGCTGGCCTATAGGTATACAGATCACCATTAGTTGGTCCGCGCATCAAAACCGCCCCCGTTACATGATCCTTCACACAGAAAAAAGAAGAATGAAACTCAACATAGACATTGTTAGATTTGCAGAATTTGGAAACAGAAATGAGATTATGTTTTGCATGAGGAACACATAATGTTTTTGAGTTGGAAAGTAGTGTTTGGTGTGGGAAGTGTAGTGGAGCCAACATGAGAGATTTTCAAACCTGTACCATCACCAATTTGTACTTCCTTGGGACCATGATATTCCGAGTGAATCTGCATGTTATTCAGACTGTTTGTAACATGGTGGCTCGCCCCAGTGTCAAACACCCAGTTAGGGTTTGTGGGAGTGGCAGACGCATAATGAGCCATTGGAGTGTGGCTTGGTCTTGGAATTTCTGGACAGTAGCGAGCAGTATGTCCTATGGCAGAACAGAATTGGCAGCGTGGTGGTGGCTTGTTGCCACGAGAGTTGAAGCCTCTGGATTTGCCTCGGTCATAGCCTCGGCCATGGTTGGATCCGCGTGGGGCATAAGAGGAGAAGCCACGGCCAGATGATGGTGTTGGTAAGAGTCCATCTTTTTGGTTGTTTGTGTGGGATATGTTTGCGGTGGGAACTTGGATATCTACTTGGGAGTCACGTCTAATGTATTCATCATGGGCAAGTAGGTGACTGTGAAGTTCCTCAAAGGTGAAAGGATGTTCAGGAGTCCGAATAGGGGCAGCAATGTCATGGTATTCCGATCCAAGACCATTGAGAATATAGATAGTGAGATCATCATTAGAGATAGTTCTATCAATAACAGCAAGTTCATCTGCAAGACTTTTGACTGAGAAGAGATAGTCAGTGATTGTTTTATCACCCTTGGTGCATCGTTGAATTTGGTTTTTGATAGACATGACATGAGAGCAAGAGGTGTTGGCATATTGGGCTTCAATGGCAACCCAGAGTTCTCGAGCAGTGTCATAGGAGGCAAAGGAGAGACTGTCTGCTTCAGTCATGGATGAGAGTAGAAGATTGATGATGAGTTGATCAATAGTGAACCAATTTGTGTAATCGGGATTGGGGCTTGAGACACCATTAGTGACTGTGGTGGGGTTTTGTGGTGGTGTAGTGCCATCAATGTGACCAAAGATTTGGATGCCAGAAAGGAGAGTAGTAACCTGACGTTTCCAAGCACGATAGTTGGTTCGGGACAGTTTGAAAATGATGGTGGCAAAGAGAAGAAGAGAAGATTTGGAAGGAGTAGTGGAGGCATGACGGAGAGTTTGGGATCGAAAATTGCTGTTAGGCTAGGGCTAAGCTGATACCATATGAAAGTTTAATTTGATTGATGCATTAAAATTGATTTACAGTAGAGTATATGAATACAAACTAGTGCAATGATCAAGGCTAAACAAGGGGTGGTCCTTTTGGCAAATAATAATGAAATTAAATTACACTTAATTGCTATATTGATTGAGAGAATATGTGCAACATAAATAGGAGATAATCAAGTTGATTGCTTCGGTCAAGGATGATATTTACTCAGCTTTAAGGAGCATGAAGGAGGGATTTATTTCATTGTCTAACATTTACCTTGAGGAGGATGTGGAAAATGCAATGAAGGCCTACGTAGAGCCTCCATAAATATCTTAGTATCATGTGCAGAACCCTCCCAACCTGCCCAAACAAAGGTGAAACACATGTTGAAATCACAGATAGCCACGACATTAGTCGTAATATAACCTTTTCTTCCAATATAAGATGTTTGAAGATGAGGGGGAACACAAACCCGTATATGAGTACCATCTATGGCACCAATACAATCCTTAAAATAAGGGTAATATCTGCTATCATTCCTAATCTCATTAGGAATATCTCTAAATGATGAATCAACAGGTCTAATTATGCCCTTTGCAAGCTTACACACGGCTTCTAAGACACTATGGAAATGTCTAGATATTGTTTCACCTGAATTTTGGAATCTTTCCTCTAAATTACGAACAAAAGCTGGTTGACCCAACATGTATAAAAATAAAGCAATCTGCTCATGAATTCCCAAATTCCGAGTTGGTTTTAAGCTGTACTTGTCTTGCAATGTATCACATAAATGGAGGAACACATGTTTCTTCATTCTAAACATTTGATAACAACTAATCGGATGCCCATTTAGAATTTCAGAAACCCAAAGATGACCCGTGAGACTTGAATCTCTCCGTGGACTTTTGACAACATAACTTGTAAAATAATGGACAACACTAAGTACAGGCAACATCAACAATTCTTCTTTCTTGGTAACTTGGTCATCATCCTCTAGCTCCGATGAAGAATCATTTGATGTTATATCATCACTAGAAGTAGACATCCAATAAAACTCCCATGTTAAAATCTAGACTCATATGACACAATAATAAAATTGAAAAAGGAGACCTAAAATAAGTTCATGAAACATTTCATATTCAAAAGTCATAAGTTGTAACATAAACCAGTCATATCCAAAAGGATTACAAGAAATGAAATATGTCCATGTTGTAACTAAAACAAAAGCATAAAACATCCATGACATAACTAGCAATGTTTATAACATCAAACAAATTGAAAATAACTAACGGACATATGTCCAAGTGTGAGACTTTTGAAGTTGACACAGGCAAACACAGGGGGGTTAATTGTGTTTGTTAATAATTTTTGAAAACAACCCTTAAAACAATTTTTGCACACAAGAAAATTAAAATCAGAAGCAAGCACAAAGAAATAGATCTTTTAAAAAGCTTTAACAAAAGCAATATCAAAACCCCTCAGTTAGTAAGAAACAAATACAGCTGTAAGAGTTTAGGAATAGAAGATTCACACAAGATGTTTTATTCTGGTTCACTCTCCTCCAACCAAGAGCTATGTCCAGTCCCTTCTACTTGAAGGTTTTTCTCCACTATTTTCCAAAATAGATTACAACCAAGTATTCAACACCTCTCCAGGCTACAAGTATTTCTTTCTTACCAAGTCCCTTCAGGCTCTAACTCTAACAAAGAGATTTAACGTTTGATCTTCTTAACTCACTATGTGTGAGGATATGAAAGTTTAAGATCGGATGAATATTTTCACAATATTCAAACTAAAGAATACAGACTCTTGCTCTTAAAGAAATATGACTATAAGTGATTGTGGTTTGACAAAAGTTGAGCTAGCAAGGTTGTCCAGGCAAGAGTTAGTTCTTCAGTATCTCAGGTCTTCTATTTATAGTGACTTTCTTCTTCACTTGTATTTCTTCAATGGTTATTTTGAATAATCCCGTTTATAGATAGCATTTAATGCATGATATCCGTTATGACTAATAGCTTGATCGAGACAGTGCTGAATAATACTATTGGTTATCGAGGTAGCATAAAATTGGAGGCTCACTGCTTTGAGTATAGCAGCTTGAGAACTTGTTGTTCCTCCTTTGTGTACAATCCAGCTTTTTCCAGTCATAACGTTGTCATCGTACAGATCGTTTTGCAGTTTCTCATTATACGATTATGCTTTTTGCATTTCTTGATGGTACTACGTTTCTTTTATAACAAGGTAAAATATTAAAGCAGATAAAACAAACGTGAAGAACAAATATTCTATTGAAATAAATATCAATCATTTGAAATAAATTCAAGAGATTCAGATTGCATTTATTTATTTGAAGATGGAGCTCTTCTACTTCAAAACTCCATCTACTTAGTTATATGTGAGACTAAGGTGGCATTTGGCAGAGCTTATTTAAGCTCCTTTTGACTTATTTGATGACATAAGCTCTTATGCAGTGTGTTTGACAGAGCTTATAAAAATGATTAATGTCATCCCATAAGGAGTTTTTGACTTATTTTCATAAGTCACTGGGAGAAGCTTATGAAATTTTCATAAAAATTTATGCACTAAACACCCTTTCCATGTTTTTCACTATTCGACTCCTCTCATGCTCCTTTCTTTCTTTAAGCGCTTATGGCATAAGCTCTCATGTAATAAGGTCTTATGTGATAAGCTCTTAATTAAGTTGTTTACCCAAACGCACCCTAAGTCTGTTTCAACAAATTATTTTGCTCGTCCAATGACATGACATATCCTCTCGTCTATCAAGTCTTTGGACTTGCTATACCTCAATGAGTTTTAAAGATTTCCGTCTAGTAAGCATTTAGAGCCTCATCTTCTTAAGAAAATCAGTCTACTCAAATAAATAAATAAATAACTTTTACCAAAACATTGAGCAGCCCGTCTACAAGGGTGGACGCGTATTTTTCAATGAAAACTTATCCCAAGTTACTAATACTCATATATAAATATTCTTGCATAACTGAAAGCACATGTTAGATCTCAACTAACACTTTACCAAGCAAATTTAATCCTTTTGTTAACATCAAAACGTAGAGATTATTTAAATCCAAATCACTTTGGTTCCAACAATTTTATCCATCCAAGTTGCAATGTAGGGTCCCCCAAATGAACAAAAGCAAGCCTATTTGCCCTTTTGCTCATAAGTCTAATGCCCATGAAAAACAAATCACTTCCAAGTTCAAGTCCTGGTAAATTTTTCAACTTATCAACACATGCATCTATGCTGAATGCATCATTTACATATTCGTTAGAGTTTGACTCAAACTGATCGATGACACAATCTAGTTGTGCTGAAATCTTAGCAGCAACCCCAACTCTCTTCTCTTCTCTACCTCTCTTTCTCTGTCGATTTTCCCTTGAAGATGTTGCCCGAGTTGTCACTCCTATCTCGTTTTCATTCACTGTCGATTTTCCCTTGAAGATGTTGCCCGAGCTGTCACTCCTATCTCGTTTTCATTCACTTCCATCTCGGTCACATTATCAATATCATCATCTGCTCCTGTGTTAAGTCCTTCAGATGCTCTTGAGTCTTCGGATGGTGCATATGCTGCAAAACCAGTAGCAACAATACCCTTATAGAGAAATTCCATCTCAGGCAAGAATTTTAGACCATGCTCTCTAAACTTGTCAGCCTCAGGATTCTCCTGTAAGAAGAAAAATGATAATAAAGATTAACATCATATGTGGTAATGAATATTGCTTTTTGTTATAAAAAAGACTACACATATACATACCTGAATTCTGGCGTCCCACCACACATCATCGGCATCAATGGTCTTCATAGCTGGATTCCAACCAGTACCAGTGTCCCTTTCTCTAAGTTTTACCCATAATGACCAATCCTTTTTTAAATTATCCCACCTATTTTTAAACTGCTTGAAGTCATATGATAATTTTGTAGCCTTGTTGAATTTTTCCTTTATGTTTGCCCACCCAGTCTTATTAAAGTGGCTGAGGTCTATTTCCAGTATGCACCTCTTCAACGCACACTTTCAAAAAAACTTCAATAATTTTATCGCTCCATTCAGCTTTCTTTTTTTTCAAAGGAACTTGATCCATTTCCACTAGACATATATATATATATATATATGGAGAATAAAATGAGTCCAATACTCAAGAATAATATAAAACAGATTGCAAGCATATAACAGTCCATCAAAACAGATTGCAAGCATATAAAAGTCCATCAAAATAGATTGCAAGCATATAACATCAAGCTATGAAGAGAGAGACCATTAACTCATGAATTCTCAACCTGTTTAACTTAATGAAGAGCACACAAACAACTCGAAAATTAAATTTGTGAGCCCTCTGTCTGCAGTTTGCATATGCAGTAAACGCCAAAATTAAAGGGACATAATTGAGAAGGAGCTTCACTCAACTGATGGGTGCACGATTCACTTTGCCACTTCGGACAATTGGAATGGGACAAAATTAAAAGGATTGATACTTCTTGCAGCAAATATTACAAACTTACCATTACATAATTGTTATAAAAAAATTACAATGCAGGTGGCATAAGCAAACTGAAGTTAATCTAAAGGACTTACATAGTGTAGTGTACTCTATCTGTTTATGATCTCATTTTCTTTCATTTAGTATATAGCTCTCAAGAAATTAAAATTAACTAAGATAAACTATAAATTAAACAATGGATTTGGAACACCTGCTACTTCAAACAAGACCCTTTATCTTTTTCTTTAGTTCTCCTTAACGAAAAAAAAAAGATGAAATTTTATATGAAGCAGTTTTCAACTTTAAAATTGACAACCAATAAGCTCAAATCTACAAGGATTCAAGCAGCCAAAAAGACATAACAGAGGGATTCTAAGTTTCACCACTACAAGAATGGAAAAACAAAGCATAAAAACAAAATCTCATTAAATAAAAACCACAAATCGGTGAAAATTATTTGTCACAATTAAATATACCATTTTTATCAATTTCAACAGCAACCCATTTTCACAAACCCCATCACAACCAAAGAGAAAAGAAAAATTCTTTTTCCGGGTAATTCAAACAAGATTCAGCATTAGCATCAACTGAATAAGCACATATACTTGATGAAAGTTTCTTCCCTTTAACTGAAAAGCCTATCCTAAACTCTCATCCTCATCATCATCTATCCTACATATTCAAAACAAACACAACACAGATTAGCCATTCAACTAGGATCAGCACTTAAAACACAGAGCTCAGCCAATTCCTCCAGAGTCAGAACTAAGAAATTTATCAAACAGGGAATGGGCAAAATATATAACCTGAATAAGCAAGTCAGGGTAAGTTTCGAAGTGAAGTCCCAATACCAAACACAAGTATAATCGATTCCGAAGCAAACTGACAGCACAATGCAAATAAAAGAAACAACCAAAAGCATAATCAATTCCGAAGTTCAAACTGGAGCAATGGATTCAAGTCATATCACAATTAAAAATGGTTAAATTCAAAATAGAACATCACTTGAAGGCTAGAATCGAAGAAACGAAGATAGATTTTTGAAGAATCGAAGAAATGAAGATAGATTTTTGAAGAATCGAAGAAAAAACTCACCTAAGAAGCGAGAGCTGAAACACTCAACGAAGGAGACGAGGAGGCCGACGACGGAGACGCGGCGGAAGAACTCTTAGGAGCTCTGCTAGGGTTTCGATACTATCAACATGTCAAAACGCAAATGAAGGAGAGAGTTGTAAATTTTCAAATTACGTAGGGGTATTTTTGTCCATCTAAAATTTGGGGCACAACTTCCCGAAATGTTAAAAATTAGATGCTCCAAAAATTAACTTCACAAAAGGGGGTTGAAGTCCTTATCCAAGTAGATAAGTTCCTAGAAGCCCTCTTGGGCTGTATCCAAACGGGCTCAAAGTGAGATAGCTACTCACTTTCATGTGACAAATTAATAGCGTGTTAATGGATGCTGTATAAGAGATCAAACAGAAAAACAAATGTGTCGCTAATAGTTTTAGTCCCTATCCTGTTAACCTTTTTTTTTTTTTTAGGACTAAAACTATTCCTATATTTTTTTTTGCAAGGACAAAAATTGGGCTTTAGTCTTGTTGGGGGCCATCTTAAAAAAAACAATCAAAAAATAATTTTCAACTATGTACGGCATGCTGGGTCTCCTCGTAGAGTTTGCACTTTGAACTATTGATACACCTTTGTAGTTTTTCATTCGGAACAACAGTAACCGTAGCATCTCTTTGGTTTGATCACACACGGAAAGTTCCAACACAAACGGTAAAAGGTTGGTCGTTCAGCTGCAAAGTAACCAGCTAGACATGGAGACACACAACTTCGTGTAACCATTTTCGTTTCGACAATGGCAACCTTGAACGGCTTTATAACGAAACTCCCTCGTATCCCTTGTTGTCGGGCCTTATCTTCACTAACCAAAACCAACGACACGTCACAGTCACCACTGTACCGATCAAACAAAAAGATATCCCATCTGATTCGAAATGGGAGAATAAGCGAAGCGAGGGCACTGTTTGATTCAATGAAGCACCGAGACACCGTGACTTGGAACTCCATGATGAGTGGTTACGTGCATCGGAGAGAGATAGCCAAGGCACGCCAACTGTTCGACGAAATGCTGCATAGGGATATAGTCTCTTGGAACCTTATCATATCCTGTTACTTTTCGTGCCGCCGAAGTAGGTACATTACATGCTTGAATTTGATTTAATTTGATGCACTCGTAGTCTATTAATATCTTACATTATCATTCAGATTAATTTTGATGTTATGAGTATTATACTCAATCATTCATTAATATGCCAAGTATTTATTATAAGAGTAAAATATTTCAATAATGTGTTAATGCATCATTAGTTGATAATATAAAATACTTTTACACTGATAGTACATCTAAGTTACATGATCCTTATTATTCAGGGGATAAATCAATTTTTTAGGTGTTTGGTTTACCTTAAATTTTAGTAAAAAAATCATATTTTTGTTCCCCCAAAACTCTATCAATAAAATTTTGATTATTAACTTATTATGAACACAAGATAAGCTAATCCAAACAAACCTAGGATTTTGATTATGAGGTATTTTGAATACAAAATAAGCTAATAAAAACATACACCAGGTATGTTGAGGAAGGACGAAAGCTGTTCGATCAAATGCCTGAAAGAGATTGTGTTTCTTGGAACACCGTCATCAGCGGCTACGCGAAGAATGGGAGGATGGAGGAGGCTTTGAAGCTGTTTAACAGCATGCCTGAAAGGAATGTTGTGTCCTCTAATGCTATGATCACTGGGTTTTTGTTGAATGGAGATGTGGATTCAGCGATTGTGTTTTTTAGGAAGATGCCCAAGTGTGATTCGACCTCACTTAGTGCACTTGTATCGGGGCTAGTTAGGAATGGTGAGCTGAATTTGGCTGATAGGGTTCTGTTGGAATGTGGGAATGGGGATGATGGGGAAGGTGATTTAGTGGATGCTTATAACACCCTGATTGCGGGGTATGGACAAAGAAGGATGGTGGAAGAAGCTCGACGCCTTTTTGATAAGATCCCGGATGATAAAGGTGATGGAAATGAGGGTGAAAGGAGATTCAGGCGAAATGTGGTGTCGTGGAATTCAATGATGATGTGCTATGTGAAAGCAGAAGATGTTGTTTCTGCTAGGGAACTATTTAATAGGATGATGGAAAGGGATACTTGTTCCTGGAATACCATGATCAATGGCTATGTTCAAATTTCAGACATGGAAGAGGCTTCAAAGCTTTTCAGTAAAATGCCAAGTCCTGATGCACTTTCATGGAATTCAATAATATCTGGGTATGCGCAGATTGGCGATTTAAAACTTGCAAAAGATTTCTTTGGGAGGATGCCCTACAAAAACCTGATCTCGTGGAACTCATTAATAGCTGGCTACGAGAAACATGAAGACCATAGGGGTGCTATGAAGCTCTTTTCTCAGATGCAACTTGAAGGAGAGAGGCCAGATAGACACACTTTATCTTCGATCCTCAGTGTGTGCACTGGGTTGGTGGATCTTTACCTTGGTAAGCAGGTACATCAGCTTGTCACAAAGACTGTTATTCCAGATGTACCAACAAATAATTCCCTTATTACTATGTACTCGAGATGTGGAGCCATAGTTGATGCATACGCTGTATTTAATGAGACAAAACTATATAAAAATGTGATCACTTGGAATGCAATGATTGGAGGCTATGCATCTCATGGCTTAGCTGAAGAGGCTCTAGAACTTTTCAAACTGATGAAAAGGCTGAAAATTCACCCTACCTATATAACCTTTATTTCAGTTTTGAGTGCATGCGCCCATGCAGGATTAGTTGAAGAGGGGAGGAGGCAATTCAATTCCATGATTAATGACTATGGTATTGAGCCACGAGTCGAGCACTTTGCCTCCCTTGTGGACATCTTGGGACGGCAGGGGCAGCTTCAGGAAGTTATGGACTTGATAGATAGCATGCCATTTAAACCAGATAAGGCTGTTTGGGGTGCACTACTAGGTGCTTGTAGAGTGCATAATAATGTAGAATTGGCCAAAGTAGCAGCTGAAGCTTTGATCAGTCTTGAACCTGAAAGTTCAGCTCCTTATGTGTTGTTATATAATATGTATGCTAATTTAGGACAATGGGATGATGCTGAGCGAATGAGAGTGATGATGGAAGAAAAGAATGTCAAGAAGCAAACAGGGTATAGTTGGGTAGATTCTTCCAATCGCCAATGATAAAGCAATGGATATCAGATCGTGCCATTGTTAGAGATGCTCACTTTCGAATTCAACCATGTTATTATCAATGATAAATGTAAGTTTGACATGTTAAAAATAGCTTGCATTCTGGCAAACATTCATAGATAAGAGAAAGTGGTAGTTTGTGAATTTGTAACTCGATACTGTCATAAATCGCATAACTTATTCCATGTTTCTTTTAATAGATCTATCTGCCAGTGTCAGCAATAAGTGATTTCAACTTTGGATGGCGGGAAGATTGGTATGTTACAAATAATTTTCACATTGCCTTAATTTTTTTTTACAGCTACAGAAAGAACGAAGTGCCTGCATTCTGAAGAGCTAAACAAGATTATATAAAAAAGTGTTTTTGTTTTTGGACAAAGAATTGTACATAGTAAGCTGCCTGAATGTGTAAAAGGAGCATAAAGTGCACAATGGGAAATAGTTCCAATTTGCCTTGAATTTGTATAGCTGAAAAGATTTTTTTTTTTTTTTTGTGCTTTTGCCTTTGACCAAAGTATGTCTACCTATGGACCGGAAGTGGCGATTAAATAAAGCCGTCTCTAAAGTAGTGACTACATTCACTCTTTGTGTAATAGGAAAACATTATTATTATGTGCTCTATAGCCATGCATGCGATATAAATATTATGATATGGCAATTAACAAACACAATACACACATGAATAAAAGAAAAAAAAGGGTTCTGCTTTGTGATGTGTAAATTTTGCTGCAATTAATTAATTTTTAGACTTTCTGAGGCATTTGTTATTTTTACATTAAATTTTATAGTATTTTTCACATCACCATTTTAGCACAATTTATGCCACACAGTCCTAATTCTTTTCTTGTATATTAGTCAACTGATTGACAACAGTTTGGTGCCTATTGAAAGGATATTTTTCATTCAACTTTCATGCATCTTGAAGGAGATCAGACTTCAAATTTCACTCTTCCATCCATTTAGAGATGTAGAATGTCATGGCTTTGGACCAAGAATGGCAAGTGCATTTCTGGTACCTAGAATCTGGATTTGCCTGCGTATGAAGTTATAAAACTTTGTCGGCATATTGCCAAAGGTTCAAGAGCCTACTTTCCTTGCTGTTAGATTTAGGAAATGTATGAGACTGAATGGATTTGTTTTTGATTGACTGCCTTTTTTTTGTCTGTGTGTGTGTGTGTGAAATTGGAGGAATCTGAGAATCTGATCACAAGTATCTGTGTCGAAATGACTGGTTTATCATAGGCAGTGGCAGCTAACTCAAGTTGACAGGGACTTCATGTTTGCTCAAGAGTTCCATGAAGCATATCCTCAACTGAAATGTGAATATCATCCTGATTACTTGGCAGCCACCAGCACATATAGAAGAGCTTAATACAGATGAAACTTCGCATGAAGCAGGTGGTTGTGTAGCTGGCAAAATTATTTGAAATCAGGAATGGTGGCAACAGGAAATCATTACTTGGATGCAATTACATCTTTCCTTGTAGAAGTGGGCTAATTATTGTTTGGTTTTGTTTGCAGTGGGCCAGAGAAATGTAAGCTTCTCAAGAAGAAATCTTGTATGAACCTCATAGGAAATAGTAAACATCTTGGTTGAAAAATAAAGCATGACGCTCTCTTTGGTAATTTGACCTTTGCAAACCCAAACTTAATCTAGGCTGAAGATACCTCAACAATTATTGGCCAATTAGAATCACTAAATCAGTCATTTTCCTTTCTGTTATATCTAATCTGTATTGTTAATATAAATTTGCATCATTTTAAAGCAAACTTGATGGCATATTTTCATCTTGCACAGTTGTTTGCATATCTTTTTCGAGAACTTTGACAATGAATATTTTAATTTGATCTCTCATTTGAGGTCTTCCTCTTCAGCTTAATCTTAAGCTAAGCAATATCGTTTAAATTCCTTTTCGTTACTATACCAAATTCACTTCTAATACCCCCTTCTCGTTTCTTCCTCAAAAGAAAGGAGAGTAAAGTGAGAAACTGAGAGAAAGATTAGGAAATTGATGCTGTCAAGTGTCAAGGTGATGAGATGACCATTCCTCATGACTTTCATCATACATTTAATCCATCGAATCCACATTGCTTGTAAGTCAGAGATTGCTTTCTTGGACTTATCACTATAACACAATCCACCGAGACCTGTACAATTGAATTCATTATCACTAACCTATATATGCAAAACAGTGATTAATGATAAAAAATGGTTACTAAGTAAATAAATAAACAGGAACTTCGAGCAATTAAGAAAGTACTAAAGGCACACAGCTTTATGGCTTGACAAATATAGAAGATGGGGTTAAAAGAATTTGATTCACTTTTAATTATTTAATTGAAAGTGAAAATAACAAATATGAGGTGAGTGCTATCTCTCATGCACTCTTGATAAAAATATGAAATATTATTATAAGGGTAAAGGTCCATTTTGATCCCTGACAAAAAAAATTACTCAGTTAGTCCCTGACAATTACTAACTTGGGACACGTTAGTCCCTGCGTTGACTTTCGTTAGCCAGTGTCCGTTAATTGGTTGACATGACCATTAAATCGTCCTAGCTGCCCAAAACGGAGTCGTTTCGTCCCTTAAGAAAAGAAGACTTCATCTTCTTCTTGATCTTGACCGTTGATCCACATCTAACGGTTCATACAAATTAGCAAATTTTAACATTAAAAATTTTTAAAAAAAAAATTCCATTTAGTCATCTTCTCCCACCCAAACTCGTCGCACCTTCTCACCCCACCTGCAACAGCCGTCATCCCGCCGCCTTGGACGGTCAGCCGCCACTGTTCACGGCTAGCCACCCCATCATCTTCACTATCTTCACATTCTCTCTCCCACAGAATCAGGAGAACCCACCATTTCCCTTTGCTCACATTTGTAGCACAGACTTCATATTGGGCTCAACAGGAAGAAGAAGAAGAAGAAGACGGTAATGATAAACAGCATGGGAAAACCAAGGAGAACCCACATGGGGAAATCAAGATGATGATGAAACCGAAGAAGGAGAGGGTGTTGAAGATGGGATTTTTGAGGAGAGGGGTTTCGACGAACCATCTGAATTGATAAAGTAATAAACTTGCCTTTGTTAGGAACTTGCCTTTCATGTTGACAGTGATAAACTTGCCATACTTTTTGATAAGGCTTGGACGGTGGAGATTGCAGAGGTTTGGATTGCGAACTGTTCATTTCCTTGTGCGTGTCCCTCTGTCACTGACAAAGGTTCAGCGCCGACCGCTCTCTCCATTCCGCCGTGGTTCAGCGCCGACCGCCGCGAACAGATCAAGCAAATCACCTCCCCCGAAAGGCTCTACCCGGCGGAACCTAGCCACGAACGTCCGGTTGTTGGCACTACCACCGTCATCTCACAGCGGAGTCGTCGTGGTGATTCAGCCGGCTAGCGAGGAGGATTATTGAGCACCACGACAGAACATGATGGAGGCAGGATGGCGGTGGTGATTTCGTCGACGGTGGTGGTGGGGAACATAAGCACATGACTACGACGGAGAAGATCAGGAACTTTGTTTTTTTATTTATTTAAATTAAATGTTTTAATGTTTTCAACTGGCTGATTTTTTGGGACCATTAGATTTAGGTGGCGTTTGGAAGAGCTTATTTAAGCTCCTTTTGACTTATCTGATGACATAAGCTCTTATGCAGTGTGTTTGAGAGAGCTTATAAAAATAACATACCATCCCATAAGGAGTTTTTGACTTATTTTCATAAGTCACTGGGAGAAGCTTATGGAATTATCATAAGAGCTTATGCACTAAATACCCTCTCCATGTTTTTCACTATTTGAATCTTCTCATGCCCCTTTCTTTCTTTAAGCGCTTATGGCATAAGCTCTCATGCGATAAGGTCTTATGTGATAAGCTCTTAATTAAACTGTTTACCCAAACGCACCCTTTGTTCGTTAAACACTTATTTAATTGGGGCTAGAGACACTGGGCTGGAGAGAATATAAATTAACGGTCACGTCACCCAACTAATGGACGTTGGCTAATGGAAGTCAATATAGGGACTAACGTGTCCCACATTAGTAATTGTCAGGGACTAACGGAATAATTTTTTTTTGTCAATGACTAAAATAACCTCCGCACTTTTTGTTAAGAACGGAGATACGCCTTTACCCTTATTATAAATTCAAATTACAAAAAAATATAGAAGATTGCTTTTTTTTTTTAGTTGTGCATGTGTTTGAACAGGACTAGCTCCACTCTAAAAAAATAATAATTTAGAAGAATTTTCAGAAAATAACAATAGATATGAACCTTGATATAGTTTATAAAATATCAGTAAATTTTTTAGGAAGGGCTTAATAAGTGACTAATATTAATACACTTATAAATGTTGTGTGCCTCTATACCCATATCATTATTATACTGCCTGTCCACTCTTAACATTTAAACAAGTTTAAATAATCTTAACAGTGGTATAGTTTAAAACAATTACTTAATTATCAGAACCGTAGTTCACACTGAAACAAATTACTTCCGTAGGCACGTGATCACAAACATTGTGTAACTTGTTTTGGGTTTCTCAAACTATGTTCCAACTCGAGAAGGGATTGGGATACAATGAGGGCGAATTCTACTATGCACAAGTGAATGGGTTGGAGAACGATCACTTCTGTAATGGTGGAGCATCTTGTCTGGAACGACCCGATTGTTTGGTCTGAAATCACAGGGGGGCTGCGACTGGGAGAGAAGGGACGAGGAGCAAAAACAGCGGAGTCCCCCGGGACTGGGAGTCAATGTTGGGATGAGGAGGAGGAGGTGTTGACCGAAGATGATAATCGGAGCTCGAAGCGACGGTGCTCGAACCGCTAGCAGAGAGTCGGCAAGTCGGGCAAGAGAACAGAAGGAGGTAAGGGTGTGGAAGGGTGCACCATATTAGTGTGATCCACATAAATCTAATGACTTAAATTTCTTGTGCATAGTGATACCACCTATCAAAGTGGTTTACCGTAGAACTTGCCAACGATAAGTATTATTTTCTATAGTGTTTTTTTCCCTTCATACAAACGAATGTAAGTATCAAACTCACTTCAAAAAATAAAGTCTCAAACTCACAATTTCATGTTTGAGAGACTTAACTTGCTTTTATTTGGATGAAACACACGTTAGTATATGGTTCCATATTAAGAGTGTTATTGAATCCTTAATTTTCTATTACATTTTTCAATAACTAATCATAATTTTATAAAATTAAAACTGAAATTATTAAAGTTAATAAAAAATTTAAATAAATTTAGTTCAATTTTTTTTTTGGTAAAATAAATATAAATATTTTAAAATGACAATAACACCTATTCCTGCATCGGTACTTCCTTGTCATGTGCCCACGCTGGTCATGGAAAGAAGAAACCTTAGAAACCAAATAATAAAGTAAAGAAAAAGCAGATGCAATGCAGATTGCAACAGAACGGAAGTGGACTTCGCATTTCCATTTTAAGGGAACCTTCCCCTTTCCTACGCAAAAGAAAGAGAAACGAGAACCCTCGTGATATAAAAGTGTCCATTAAAAAGTAGAGTTTGTTTTATCTGTATACCAAAATAAAATAAAATAAAAATAAAAGTAGAGTATCTTATCCGTATAATAATTTTGGATAACTTGTTTGAAAGCTTGTCTTTTAATTAAGTTATGATATTTTGATAACTAAAAATTGTCCAACATCATATATTTATATATATATATATATTTTTTTTTTTATTTTATTTTTTTTGACCAATAAATTATAAAAAAAAAAGAGTATAAAATATATATGGTGTCTTGTATTGTTGTCTAATTTAGTTGTCAAAATATCATTTCTCTTTTTATTTATATTTTTTGTCCAATTTTTTATTTATGTTACAAAAATTAAAATGGTTCAAAAGTTATTGAAAAATGAAAAGAGTTTAATTGGTATACACTGTTAGTGTAAAGTTTTTTACACTGACAATCAATCACAAATCATTATTTAAATGACTTTTAAGTTGATTTGGATAAGAATCAAAGATTTTCAATGACGTGGTGATTTATTATTTGTTGACAGTGTCAGTAATAAAAAACATTACAAGTGAAACCAGAACAAATAATTTATTATTAGTTGACAGTGTCATTAATGAGAATAGATGTTTAAAAAACATTTCCAGTACAAGTGAAACCACGATTATATTTGCTAAACATGACAAGCTTATGTGTATTTAATATTAGGTTTAATTACACTTTTCATCCTCTAATTATTGATCATGTGTGATTTTATAGTTTGTTTTGTACTATATTATACATATTTGGTCCCTTGGTTTTTTAAATATTAGGAATTTGATACTTCGTCCAATTAATATCCGTCAATTTTTTCAATGATCAACATAGAAGAATCATTCCTCTAAGCATATATAACATTTGGTTTAAGTTCTCCCTCACCTGTCTCTCCAATTCAACATGATTCAATGGTTCATTTATGCTAATTATTGGTTTTGTACATTAGTCCCTTTTTTGGGGGACTTATTTTTCACCATAGATTTTTTACAACAAAAGCTCAACTAGAGGTTATATGCGCTTAATCAGAACAGTGGTTCATTTCTGTTGATCATTGAAAAATTAATGTATATAATTGGATGGAAGAACCAAATTTGCGACATTGAAAAAATAGGAGGACCAATTGTGTAAAGAAAAACTTTAGAAACCAAAATCGCATATGACCAATAGTGGGAGGACTAAAAGACAAAAGTGCAATTAAGCCTTAATATTAAATGAAATAATTACAATAAGTTAAACTTAATTAAGAATACATACAGTTTAAAAAGCTAAGAATACACAATTTTTAGATTGAATTTAATTTTGATACACGATTAATATAAATAGCTATATATGTTGATTTTTTTTTTTTGAAAGAATATATGTTGATACATACTGTACTGTCCAGGATTAAATAATGAAGGTTGGACGAGCTTAATCCCAGCAAAAGGTGTAATAGCCGAGTTTGGTCCTAGCAGAAGGTGTACTGACCTAGTTTGGTCTAAGTATGAAGTAGGGAGGACAAGCTTGATAGGCTAAATCCGAGTATGAAGTAGGGATGATAGGCTAAATCCAAGTATGAAGTAGGGAGGACGATCTTGACGGTGGAACGTAAACTATCCGAGATATAAGTAACAAGATCTTATCATATCAATAAGCCTATCAATTAGTATAGGATAATAACTATATGAGATATACTTAACAAGATCTTATTGTATCAATAAGACTATCAATTAGCATCAGATAAAAGATATCGAGATAAATAAATGGTTATGAGTTTGCACTATAAATAGAGAGTCCTGAATAGAGAAGGGACTCACTTTACGATACACACAGACTGTCGATCTTGATCTCGTATTCAGACTTATAGGACAAAATTAAGTAGTAAGTGATACTCATTCCGATTAAATTCCGACAAATACGATTTTTGACAGAAACACATACCAAAAAAAAAGTTATATATGCTGATATCTAATCATACACTGGTAAGTCATTTATCAACATTTCATTCTCATAATAATTAACTCAAAAGTTACACATATCTTTGATTAATGAACCGTCAATTTTTTTTTATATTAACCATATATCATAAATAAATTTCTTTTATCGTTAAGAATACACTTTTTTAATAAGCATTTGTATATTAGAATTTACATATTATTTTGAAATTGATTAACAATGAATAATAAATTTTTAAGCTAATAACATATACTTTAATACATTGTTAATGTAAAACTTATTGAATTCACTCAATATAGTAGTAATCTGTTATCCACCAAATATCAAGTTTAATTTTGATATATTATTAATGTAAAATTTTTTATACTGCATCCTTCTTCTATAATATATTCAATAATGTAGTTATGATTGAGTCAAATTGATATTATGAATCTAAACTGCATGCACCACTAAGTGGTTTAAACAAAATTAGAAATTCAATTTAGAAATACGAGAATTGAGAGCAAAAGATGGCAAGAAAAACAGAAAAATAGGTAGGAGAGGAACCTGAACAGGAGGAGAATCCAGTTTGAGGATCCGAATCCGAGCAGCAAGATCACCCAAGACCCGAAGTTCGACCCGGTCATTAACCGCAGCGTCTCTAACCAAGTCAGCAGCATCAGCCTGAAGCAAGTTAACCCGATCCACAGTGACGGTGGCCGCCACGCGCGTCACGGCGTGAGGCAGCTGGTAGAACCCCGGTAGGGATGCCCTTCCCAAGGGGATCCCCCGGTACACGAGGGTGAAGCTGGAGTCGCCGTACCTGATCCCAACCCTGTTAGGGTTAACCGCAGAGAAGAGTAAGAGCATGGAAAGGGAGAAGGTGGCGGTTATCGTTGTTGTTGTTGTTGGGTCGTTGTTGTTGATGGTTATGTATTGGATGGTTACTTGTTGAAGTTCGAACTGTGGTTTCTTGGGCTTGAGGGCGAGGAGGATGATGAGGAGTGCTGCTAGGGTTATGAGGGCTAGGAAGGAGAGGAGTAGGAAGAGGCAGCAGCAGCAGCCTTTGAAGGAGGCTGAGGGGGATGATGACGACGGTGCGGCGTAGTAGTAGTGACGGTGCTGTGGTGGTGGTAGGGCATGTTGGTGTGAGTTAGCTCTTGTGGTCATTTTTTGATCGATCAGTTCTTATTTCTTATTCTCTCTCTGGAACTATTTCTTTCTCTTTCTATGCCTGGGTTGGCTTTAATTTGTGATAGCAAGCAAATAGAGTTAGATGGGGTAATTAAGAGAAATGGAAAGTGATGAGAGGGAGAGTGAGGAAGGGGGAGATAGGAGGAGGTATATGGCTTTTGACGATGGAGTGAATTGTCACTTACATCAAAATTTATAAAATTACACATGCAATAATACTACAGATACACATTTAATAAGTTAATATCAAGTAAATATATATGATACATTACTTTATATTTGCATCATTTTTGTTCTGTCACTTTTTATTAATGTAAGGTGATGTGCATACACTATTAAAGTATAAAAAACATTATTCTTAGAGAAAAGCATTTCTGTAGTTTTCATAAAGAATATAATGGTGTGCGTCATTTTATGTTATTTCACATTTACTATTTTTTTTTACATTTTTTTAAATCTATTTTGACTTAAATTTTGTCACTTCACACAAATATAAAAAGTGATGCGATTGGTGGTATGATAAGCATTATTCTTTTCATATATAGGGACTCATATAGTCGTATCTATAAGTCTCGGCGTGTTAATTAGTGTAATAATAAGGAAAATATATCTAAACAATATATATTAAAGGCAACCTGGTATTATAAAATTGCTGCTGTGCATAGGAAAGGGTTAGACCAACTATGTGCATTTATAATAGATAATCCTATTTTATTTTATTTTTTATAAACAAAAAATTTAGGGTGTGAGGATAATACCTCAGTCAAATGCTCTATAAAGACTTATAAAAGGTAGAAAAAGATTAAGGTAGAATGTGACTAAAATTACTCGGTTAGCTTGGTTATTAAATGTTTTAAAAATCAAGTTAATCACGTTTCTCAAACATGTCACATTGCTACAGATTATTCAATTAATTAAAAGGCCGAATCAAGTCTCTAGAAATATACAGTTAGGCACCAACCAGATCATAGCAATTGCCTCCCCATTAAAATTAAAAAAAAAAAAAAACTCTAGCTTTTAAATTGTAACATATTCCTCTCCTCTTCTTTTTATATGGGGATTCGGAGCTGATTGGGCATTAATGATTGAAAAGTGGTTTGTTTCTCAAATGATGACTGAAAATCAAAAGAAAGAAAGTTGAACACTTGAAAAGTAAATACTATTTCTCAAAAAACTTTAGTTAAAAGAAGATTCTGATTAAGATGGAGTATTTTTCTATTTTTTTTTTTTTAAGCTGGAAGCCTGCAAGGGAAGCACTAATGAGTTTTTTCTCCAACAGATATACCACTTTTCCTAACCATAACAAAATTGGTGCCTTTTGAGCAATAACTTTACTAGTTTTTCTTTCTCAAAAATATCGCAAATGCAAAAAGATGGAGCCATATAGATTCCACTACGTTGGTTCATGCATTTGCACTCCTTCTATACCATGAAGAGTTAAGCAGCAAAAAAGTGCAGAAAAGTGGAAATTATAATGCCCTAAAGCTGGACTTTCTAAAATCTAAAGCAAGGAGATAAGACATTTCCATGATTATACAAATGAGTAATGACACCAGAAAAAACAACATCCATTAAACCAAAGTTACAAAAATTGGTTTGCTCATCTGAAACCACAAGTTTGGAAACTTCCTTTTGATTCTCTTTTCCCGTGTCAGCTCCTTGAAAAGTTCTTGTGCTCTCTTCCTGATTGCAAAAAGGAAAATGTTGCTTTTATCATTAGTATGGAGTGACATCCAGATCCAGTATAAATATATTGCATGTCAATGTAAAAAAATTGTATCCCAAGATTGAATCAACTTATTAATTGTATGACAATGAGATGGATGTATCTTGAGTTTAAGCCTTAAGGGTATTTGTCCTAGAAAGCTATACTGTTCAGCACCTTCTTTTTAAATTATCCAAATAATATTTCTACATTCTATTTGATTTCGTCAGTGATGGCATGGAATATAACAATGAATCCTCATTTCTTAAGGCAATGATCTGAATGCAGATGGGATTGTTAAGGTCAGTTCTTCTGTAAATGATATATAATTATTTGTGTTAACGAGTTCACTTCTGTATGAAGCCGATTGTAAGGCCATTGCGCTACAATGTTTGAATTATTGCTTACTAAATAAAAAATGCTACACTCCAACGTTATGAAAATCGGATGGCATCAATCAATCAAACTGGCTGAATCGGGAATCGGCCTCTTGTCTGGTCCCAATCAGGGATCAAAAATTCAAAATGTTTATGTGGTCAAACTGGTGAAAATCGGTCGCAAACCAGGTTAAACTGAGTTAAATCAAATCTAACTGGGATTTTGAAAAGGGAAAAAAAATTGAAAAATTTTAGAACTAAAAAAACACATAGGTAAATAACAAAAAAACCTAACTGCAATCCTACTGATTCTTAATTCCTTTCGTAACATTCGTATTTGGGTTCCAGGGATCGTGCGAGGATAGTGTACCAGTTGGCAGTTGCGGATCGCCGGATCCTAACACCTTGTTTTACAATATTTCTAGACAACATTAAAATAACATTTAATTATATCACATACTATAAGGTAGAGAGAAAAAAAATGCATACATCCGTGAGTTTGTCGTCCCTCACCTGTGAAATCAATATAAGGTGTGAGAATCCCTGTTTTTTTGTCTTTTCTACAGCCACTTAGGACGTGATGAGAATATCTGTATTGTTGGATATCAGATATTTTCATGCTCCGATTTTTCTACGCGAACAAGTACCAATTGATGTGGTGCAGAACCAGATGCCCTGTCAACTTAACTAGGTTATTCACTTAGGCAAGAGGGGGAGACTAAGCACTCTGAGAAGAATCACCTAGGAATCCTTAGCCCGAAACTCGGATTTTGCTACCCACAACGCCAATAACGACGTAGCAAAAAATCATTGAGTAATCTAAAAGAGCTTTTAGCTAGATTTAAACTGTTAATCGTTTCAACGCGGATTTAATTGAATTTTGCCTTATTTTGATTAATAAAGAGTAGTTTGAAGTTGGTGGAAGGAGTTCTAACAGCTTTGTTTAAACCTCTCTCACTAAAAACTGGGAAGAAAAGAAAAAGAAAAGAGAACATAACATTTGCAACGAAGTTCTTCCTTTTGATTTTTTTTCTTCATATTACTACCCAAAACAAAGAGGATGTTCTTTTGATCCTTCACGTTGAGAATGCAACGTTGATCCCTCCCTTCTGAACCAAACATGAAAGTGCATTTCCCCTTCCTCCTCCCAACCAAACACAATAGCTAGTTAAAATCTCTCCCCTCCCCTCCTCTGAACCAAACACACTAAATGAATACCACAATTCAACAACTTTGAGGACAGGTTACCGCTTGACCAGCACGACCCAACAACAGTGACTACACCCACATCACAAAACACATCAGTTGAACTTGGATTTGTTTTCAGGCCGAAAGATAGAACCCGAGTTCATGTGAAGCAACTTAACTGTAAAGACTCACAATTGCAGCTAAAATTTGAGCATAACAAGTTTGATACTAACCTCATTCTTTTCAATTAAGCACCTACATTTACAGTCCGGTTGGGGCACCAATTAAGGCCCCGCGCCCCCACCTTGTTGGGGGTGATACGTGGCCAATGAGAGCACACCCTTATGATAAGTTAACAATCAAAAAGGAGGAAGAAAGAATCTGTGTGCATTGAAAACTAAAAGCCAGATGAAAATTCATACAAATCGAAATGGAGGGCACAAACTCACAGACATCTTGTACATTAATCTTGATTCTCCAAAGGACAGTAATATAAAAAGAGCAAGTAAAAAGGGTTCATTTCAATACGAAAATTACTAAGGCAACAAGTTGGAAGCATTAAATTAAAAGATAAATATATGATAGAAGCCTGGCAAAAGCAAGAAATAAGCTACATTTCATAAATATGATCTGCTGGCCATCACTTCACTCTACCTTATCAGAATGTGCAGCAGGATCTGCACTGGGGTTACCTGCTTCTGCCACACTTGTTTCATCAACTCTTCTACCAGAATCATCCTCTAATACATCATCCATCATGTCATCCTCTCCAACATTAATATCTTCCACATCATCATCATCTTCATTGTTGCTTCCGCCAGGTATCTTTCTTTTCTTGGGACCATGTTCAAGCCTATGTGTATCCAACTCTTTGTCCATAGTTTCCTGTAAATCCTGGTCATTATTTACTTTCCTTGCTTTCCTTGCATTCTGCCACCTCTCCATCTCCTTCTCAACATTTGCAAGGTACTGCTCCCCAATCTGTTTCTGATACTCAGACAATTCCTCTCTTCTTGCATTCTTCCATTCTAGAAAAGTCTACAAATTGACAACACATATTTGGTATATAAGAAACCACATGAAAAATAGGTGTTACATATTAAAGCCAATAAGTTCTCAATCCATTTTATTTGCAAGTGTGGTGGCTATTGAATTGATGACTTGACAAGCTTGAAAAGCTTTGCACAGCTTGACTTGAAGTTCAATATACTGAGTTCAAATCATAACAGGCTCAATTACATGCTGAATTTAAATATCAAATGTTCAAGCTCAATAATTATACATGATATTTGCTGTATTTTATATATAATTATCATAAATTTTACTCAAAAATACCTATAACTATATAGCTTTAGTATTTAAATTTTATTTTAAAAAATACATTATAAAATGAAGACCAAAGATTGAGCTCGGTTTGGCTCAACTCCACCAGTATTTGAAAGCATAGACTGTGTAAGTACCCATGAAACAAAAATAAAAAATAAAAATAGATAAATAATTGAGATTTGACCAGGGTCACCAGGCTAATGCTGGAAGAGTGCCCATAGTGATAGAAAAAGACCAAAACAAATTAAAAGTATGTCTAAGTTTGATTCACTTAAATTTTTCAAGTTCCAAGAGTCAAACCTCTTCTTTCCTCTTCTCAGATGATGTAGCATCATCATCCAAGGGCTTCTTAGGCAAATAGTATATAGGAGGCTCTGCCTTAGTCCTGAGGGAAAAATGCATGCCACATTCAATCAAACAATGATCCAAAATGATAAAAGGAAAACTATCATATTTCTACCTAAAATCCTGCAATTAGCAGGAAACATCCAGTCATCAAGTTACTTCAACACTACAATGCACATGAACAGAAACTTATCTTGGTCTCAATAAAATGTGAATATGGACACTTTTGGACCAAAATTAAAAATAACCTGCAGAAAATAAAACATGTCATGATGTCAGAAATTATATGTCTAGTTGTTGAAGTAACAAGCAAAGGATTTGTCATAAGACTCCTTCCTCATAAGTTTACATTTGAAGGGGACAAACCTTATAAAATTGCTTAATTTTTTATGATGCTCACTCCACTGAAGAAACAGCAACTCCAGTTTCTTTTCTTCTGTCTTAGCAGCCACACGTGCCCTAAGAGTCTGATGAGAAATAGGGGAACAAACAGAAACACAAAAATGTTAAGTACGATCGTATGAAATTTTGTTGTCTATTATGAAGAGCAAAGAATCGTTATCATTTGAAAGCCAACCAAGTCTCTCCTCCGTTTTTCAGCAATCTGCTCACGCTCTTCTTTCCTTAGCCTTTCACTTTCCTCACGTGCTCTTTGCTCAGCCTAGGAAAACATTCCAAAGTATTTGAGATTATTACAAAGCATAGGATCTTAAGGGGGGAGGCAAAGTGGCAAGAAAGATTCAGTGTTTGACATGGAGGTGCTCATATCATAGAAATAAATCTCATTGAGATCTAACAGCATTTTGCCGTTTTATAAAGATTAGGAGCAAAACAGCAATAACTACCATAGCAAAAGATCTGCTAAGGTAAAACAGTATCTATACCCATACAACAAACTATTAATAACCAAGTTGTTCTAATTTTAAATATATTGTTAGGAATCCACAACAATCCACAACAATTCACAACACTCTCAACACTAGAATTGCTAGAACAGCAAGATAGAACAGAATAGGTATGAATCTTGCTCTCTGTAGATGAATGAAAGACTACAATGATCACTACACTACACACTACACTGAACACTACAAGTATCACTGCACAAGGGGCACTCCCCTTTTCACTGAGCTATCTCGGTCGTAGCAACAAAGTAAATGATCAAAAGCTGCATGATTCTACTGCAGGGTGCCTATTTATAGTACTGTATGCATCTAACTAACTTGCTGACTCAGCGGGCAGTTATTCTAACTGCTAACTGCTGTGACAGTTAAGGCCAGCTAAGTGACAGCTAAGGACAGCTAGGCCTTGTCACCCTTTCTGTAGTAAACCCACATGAGCCTAGGACCTTCAGCTGATGACTCTGCTGTACTAACAAGGACCTTCAGCTGATAACTCTGCTGTCCTAACAATGCCACCCTCCCCTGAACAACCTTGTCCTCAAGGTTGAAGCATCCACCGGGATCCCATAGCTTGAAGCATGCTGTCCAAACTATGGATAAAACATAGAAAGTTCCTCCTGGATCAAATGCTCTTTTTTAGAGGCATTTTTGGCAAAAAAACAGTGTGTCATTGCTTCTTTGATTCCAGTAACAAGACAGCTTGTCTCTGTAATAAATTCTTTTGCAATGCATGGGTGTATTGCCACCTTGCTGTCAAACCGTGCCTTGGTAGTTTTAGACATCAATGCAACCATAATATCCTGCAACATTTCAAGTGCATTTGGCTCACTCATGGAAGCTCCAAGAACCTTTTGTGTCCCGGCATCAACATATTGTTTAATGAGACTCCAACCAGAAACTGTAATGACAAATCCAAACTCATTAATCTTGCCTAATGGCACAGCTTTGACTCCCTTCCTAAGCTGCATATGCTGTGTGAAGTAACGTTCTGCTAGACAATGTGCCAATGAACGGGATGGAATTATTTCCCACATGCCTTCATCTTGCCCAGCTGATAGCACCTTGTACGGTGTTAAGTGCAAAACAAGATTTTCTGACTTAAGCCATTGATTCATTAGTGCTATTTTTTTAACACTTGGTGAGCTTCGTACATTGTATCCAATATGCTCAGAAAATGACCCTATTGTAATTGGGAGGGATTGTGGTCTGTTCTCTGCTTCTAATTCAGTTTGGGACTTAAAGTACAGCCCACATACTTTTAGGCCCATTTTCCTTTCCTCATAGATCATCTTCCCTTTATTTGTAAATTGGGCTTGACCCATTAGGTCAATTGATTGATCCAATTTCTGTAATTCCAATTCTGCCCTTCCCTTCACCTGTTTCTCATTCAGCACTTCGATCTCAGTCGCGAATGGCAAAGGAGGTTCCCCTGTGACGGCGGATCTGACAGCGACGGCAAAAGAGACAGAACTAACGGTGCCAACGTGGTCGGCCTAAGCTCGGCCTTCTCCTCCTCCGATGACTCCCTACTCTCACCCTTCTGTCCACTCATTGCACAACCCGGTGGCGACTCCAACGGTGGCTCTGGCGGTGCCGTCGGCAATGGTGACGCCGGAGAGTCGGCTAGAATGCAAAAGACCCACTCTTGTAAGCATGTCGTCTCCGCCATCGTACCCCTTCCTTCTAAACGTTGCTTGACCATTTGCGACCCACTAACCACCACATGCGGTGGGGTCACTGTAAATGGATCTATGTCATGCGGCTTGGATGGCTCGGGTTGTGGTTTCTCTCCTCCATCGATAGCTACCATTTCTGGTTCAATTTCTTGATGTTCCGGCATCAATTTCTCTTCTCCACGACCTACAATTATCCATTCTTGTTCCATTATTCGATCTTCAAGTATTAACTTCTCCCCCACAGCCTCCATCTACACCTCAAACCTTCTAATCAACGCCATGGAAAATGTTTCCCAACTTTGATCTGGAACCTCTTGGCTCCAAGGATAGAACCAACGCATTGCAGCATCTTCCATGCTCATGAACGCCCACAGCAACTTATGGAACGAAGGTATTTCTTGCACCACAAAAAATTTCTCAGCCTTAGCAATCCATCCTAAGGGATCGTTTCCCTCGAGCGAAGGTAACTCGACCTTCTTCGTCCATGATTTGTGCGAATCCGCCTCGTCTTCCGATCCTCCACCTACGGATTTCTCCTCCATTTCCTTCTCAAGACCAATTCCCTCCTCCTCAGACGAATCAATCGAAATTCCTTGATTCTTCATGAATTTTGCTAACAATTATTTGATTTCGTCCATTCCACTCACGTTTTTCTGGATTCCACTCACATTTTTTCTGGATTTCCTCAATCCTAGAACTTTGATCGCTGGTCACTTTCTTCAAGAATTCAACAGAGAATTTCTATGCTACGAAATAAGCTTCGATTTTCTCCATCACGTTTCCACACACGGATCCGGCAGGCCGGACCAATTTGTTAGGAATCCACAACAATTCACAACACTCTCAACACTAGAATTGCTAGAACAAGCAAGATAGAACAAAATAGGTATGAATCTTGCTCTCTGTAGATGAATGAAAGACTACAATGATCACTACACTACACACTACGAACACTACAAGTATCACTGCACAAGGGGCACTCCCCTTTTCACTGAGCTATCTCAGTCGTAGCAACAAAGCAAATGATCAAAAGCTGCATGATTCTACTACAGGGTGCCTATTTATAGTAGTGTATGCATCTAACTAACTTGCTGACTCAGCTGGCAGTTATTCTAACTGCTAACTGCTGTGACAGCTAAGGCCAGCTAAGTGACAGCTAAGGCCAGCTAGGCCTTGTCACCCTTTCTGTAGTAAACCCGCATGAGCCTAGGACCTTCAGCTAATGACTCTGCTGTACTAACAAGGACCTTCAGCTGATGACTCCACTGTCCTAACATATACCCATTGCATTTTAAAACCCAGCAATAAGAAATTTCCAAATGGTACATGTGTCAAAGTATGAATATTCCCAAATAATGCATTCATTAACATGATTTACTGGCATTTCATATATAACATAATTATTAAGATGGTGACCCTGTATAAATTTATTAAGAAAAGTATAGTCCATCATTGTACATAACCTCAACACAAGAATGCATTATATTTGCAGATCACAAACCATTTCTTAGTTGGAAGAAGCTTCATCATATAATAATGGGCAACTTACTCTTTGCAAAGAAGTGGATCTTCGCATGTATGCCTCTGTTCCTGAGAGTTGCATGTCTTCCTTTCTAAATTTCTGGAGAAGTATCAAAGAAAATATATAGATATATAAATATAAATTATCCCTATTTATATGGAGAAATAATAATGATAATGAAGAATTCAAGATGGCGATAAAATGAGAAATCTGCTCATATAGAAGCAGTTATAAACTACTGAATTGAACTTCTTATATAGCAGTAACAATGTGTTTAAAATCAAGTAACTAATCAAAAGGGTAATTGTGTACCTCCAAAGTTCCCAGAAGCTGACCCAGCATTCTTTTATTCCTATTAACCAAGCGTGGATCTTCGTCCTTTGGCAATACCCTAGGAACATGTTCCGCTGTAGGAATGTCGGAATCCTTACAGGAAATAACAGTGTGTAGCAATACTTTAGACTATAGATATACACTCCTAAATCAACACTCGTGAAGAAGGCAAATAAATACAATTGCATTTACCATCTTGGGAGTTCTTTGGTTTTGAGGATGAAATGGCTTGCTATCACTGAGGGAGGCTGTAACAGTCCCATTAGTCTTTGCTGCATCTGCATCTGCATCAGTATCATCCGGAGGCAACTCTCCATCCTCAACCTTCATTCATTCATTTAAAATGGAGATCAAGTTCAATCCAAGTACTCCTCAAAGAGTAAATGGTCTAATCATTCCTTAAAAGATACATAAGGCATAAGTCCCTAAATGATGGAAATTACTCTCAAGATTAGTCCCTAATGTCAAATAACATGTGGACATTCAAGGACTAAATTGAACAACAGGATGTAATTTCCATCATTCAAAGACTGCGTTTGGATAAACTAAACGTTTTTAAAATAAGCTAAAAACAACTTATTTTCATAAGCTTCTCTGATGAGTTTATTGCAATAAGTTAAAATGAGCTTATATAAAAATCATAAACCATTTTCACAAACTATTTATATAAGTTTATTTTCACAAGCTATTCTCTTAAGCTCAAAAAAGTCATCTATAAGATCTTCCAAACACACCCTAATACGATAATGTTGCGTCTTACAGGGGCTAATTTGACCAATCACTGATTCCTCTAACAAATATACTAGCCAGAATAAATGAAAATGACTAATAAAGAGAATGCATTAGGTTTAGTACTACTACCTTGACTACAGCAGATGAAAGTCGACGTTTAGCAGGAGGTTGATCTTCTGATTCATTCCTACCTCCCTGAATAACAAATCACATTCATTAATTCTTCCCTATGTTAATTGCAAAAAACAGAATCAAAGAAATTGTATAGTGTGAAGAAAAATTGAATACATGTGGGAGAAAGGATCGTTGACGAGGTCCGTTGCGAGGAGCAGAAGCTGAGAAGGCACCTCTACGAAGACCTCGAGGATCTCGAAGGCGCTCTGTAATCTGAAAGATTTGAATCGAAAACATAAATAAACAGAATCAAAACTACTGTTGCTTCAGATTGCGAATAAGGAACAACAGAGAGAGAGAGATTGAACCTCGCGCTGTTGGCGAAGAAGCTCGTTGATCTCGTTGCGGAGCTCCTCTTCGGTCTTCTCCACGGCGGTGCTACCCATTCCGATTAATCGAGTTTTGCGATGCAGAGACGCAGCGAGGAAGCAGTGACTGTGTTACGGAACAAAACCCTTGCAAATGCAAAACCGAGGGTTCTTCTTTACTCTTCACTCTTCAGGTACTAGTACTAGGTAACAATTTAGAAGATAAACGATACTTTATAATCGCAATAAAATTTAGTAATTTTACTGCACCGCTTAAGGGTTTTTTTTTTTTCCTAATAGCCTAAAAAAAAAAATCAGCTTTTCCCCCTGTTTCCAATTATGTACACAAATACCCCTACTTTTGAATTTAGATGGTAACAAATAAAACGATAATTTATTTATTTATCGGAATAAAATTTTAGAGTTTTAGAATACGTTTGATTTATAAAAAACACGGGGATTGGATAACACAAAAATTTTTATTCCCTGTTTGATCTGAAAAATGAACAGAGGACAAGACAAAAAAGGATGAGCGACAAGACAAAAACCCAAAATTTTGTCCCCCACCAAACCATGGAACAACTTTTTGTCCCATGAACAGACTACCAAAAAACACAAAATTATCCCTACCTCTCTCTTCTCTCTCTCCCCTTTCTCTCTTCTCGCTCTCCCCCTATCTCTCATATATATATATATATATATATATATATATATAGTATCATTATGATAGTATTAATATATTATGATTATTATCATCTAATACTTACATATATTAATAATGTATACTAATAATATTATATTAATATATAATAATATATATTATAAAGGGTATCATAATAAAATTAATATTATTTATTCGTGTTGTCCATTATCTATCAAACGATATATAGGACAAAAAGTTGTTATGTGACTCAAGTAGTTGTGATGTGCTGTCCTGTTTGTCTTGTGCATTAATACGTATCAAACACACCCTTAAACTGTTATCGTTTGAAACGAAATAAATTAGTACACCGCTTCTCCGAATTTCGTTTTCCTTTTTAAGAAAATTATATTAGTATTAAACTGTTATAAATGTAAAAGAAAATAAAAAGACGAGAGAATAGAAATATAGATTCAAATGTTAGTTCTTATGGAACTATGATTCAAAGTCTTGTTCTTCAAGAACTAGCTATAATCTTTGCTATTGATAATCTGATCAAGTGTGTATCAAATACAATCTGACTGATCAAGTGTGTATCAAATACAATCTGACTACTAATATTTATAACATAATTGAAGACTCCTGATCTTAATCAGTTTCCTATAAGATAAGATAAGAGAAGATAATATAAGATAAGAGATAAGATGATATAGTCATCCACTGAATCAATCTGTTTATAACACTTCCCCTTGAATGACTATACCTTATGGAGATTGTCTTGTTAAAACCTTGCTAATAAAAATTCAATGAGATAAAAACTTAGCTTATAATATTCATAGTAACTTACTTCCCCTCAAAATACATCAATTATGTATGTGCTTCTTGAAAATTGAAGTTGACAATGTTTTTATGAATAGATTCGATGGGTTGTCACTTTTATGTAGCCACCTTTGATTTGCACAATATATGTTGCATCATCTTCATAACATATTGTTGGCTTGTTATTATCATTCACCAATCCATATGCTCCTCTAATGTTCCATGTAATATTTCTTAACCAAATGCATCCATAACCTCCTTCACGAATATAACCAATATATTTGAATGCTTTGATGATGTAGTCATGATTGTTTGCTTCACAGATCATCATGAGGTAATAGTACCGCCACATATGAAGACATAACCTGAAATAACAAGAAATGTGTTTCACTTAATTTCGATGCCTTTGAATTTGTGGAAAAAAAAATCTTTGAAGTAAACTAACTGGAAAAGTTATGTCTGGTATAGTGCTATTTACAAAACACAAAAATACTTCAATGACAATAAGATATGGTACTTTAAGACCAATGTTATTTGTTGTCAAATGCTCGAAGCATAGGCTGAGACATGACTTTATCTTTCAAAAATATTTTATATGAAGATATTTCTTTATAGCTTCCAAAATTTGGAACAATTTCAAGTCGCTCTAATAATATTCAAATAATCAAAATTCATAGCAATTATATTAAATAAAATACAATTTTTTAATGTAGTCATATAAGAAAATAAAACTTTGAAATAAAATTACTCACAATTGCATGATATACCAGCATGTATATAAATCAAGCATTACTTACCAATATAAAATGTTCCATATGCATGATAAACAACAGAATATAAATTATCTGCATATGTAAATCAAGATAGTTGTTTTGGATACTTTTGATCATTCAGGGATTTTTCAAGTAGAGATCATTCTCGAGTCAACAATGTAACACCCTTATCAGGCGATATATTGTCTGTGATATTTCTATTTTGTAAGACTAAGTAAAGCGAAAAATAAATATTTTCAACCAAAAATACGGGTTTACATTTTTTTTCCGTAAATAGCACGATAAATACTATTTAACATACATCATCAAACTTGTGCATAAATATTTTACAAACCATTCTCCAAGTACTAACAGTCATATCCAGAAAAGGGTGGAAATACCAACGCCAGTAAATTAACAACAAACTGGAAATATGTTTATAATAATAATAATAGCATTAGAGACGAAGCTCCACAAAATATAAACATAGACACAAGACTTATCATACTGGCAAATACAAAATAATGATGGAATGTCATCCGTGTAGATGATGATGAGATTCAAGTCTCAAGTATGCTTCCGTGAAGAACATCTCCACCATCACTAGTGCAATAAGTGCTTTTTACGTCAGTTAAAATTGATTTTTTACGTCAGAATACTGACTGACGTAAATACAGCTGACGTTAAAAGTTAAACTTTTAACGTCAGTTGAGAATTGACGTTAAATATAACACTATTAACGTCGGTTCTTTAACACAACTGACATTAACTTTGTCAGAATTAACGTCAGTTCTTTAATAAAACTGACGTTAATTTTGTTAAAACTAACGTCAATTGTTATCAAGAACTGACGTTAAAGGTCTTAATTTTAACGTCAGTGGTAATAAACAACCGACGTTAATAGTGTACTGTATATTTTATAAAATACTATTAACGTCAGTTGTATGATAAAACTGACGTTAATAATATTTTTTTTTTAAATTCAGTTTTAAAATATCACTCCCCTCAGCCATCCATGCATTCAGTAAATATCCCAGTAACACAGAATATCACACATTACAGAATTGCAAAGGAAAAATGGAACAATGATCCATATGTATGCCTGTTCAGAAACAATATATATTTATTAACATAGGTTATAACTCAAAATAAATACAGAAATATAAATAAAAATAAATGTATACTAAGTTTAAACTACCTATATCAATATCCCTTCGTGATGATCATCACGAGTGGCATGTACATCGTCCACCCGTGTCTCCTCGATTATAGTAGGCATGTTTGTTGAAAAAGAAGGAGTCTCAGGAATATCAAGATTTGAATCTTCATTTTCATCACTACCATTATACATGTTTTTTCCTTGGAGAACCACGGACAACCTTTTGTTAGAAGGATCAGTGATGTAGAACACTTGTTTTGCTTGGGAAGCCATTATGAAAGGCTCATTTATATGACCTAACTTGTTGAGGTTTACCAATATGAACCCCAATTCGTCGGTTTGTACACCACCGTCACTATCAACCCACTTACATTTAAATACCGGCACCGTAAGCTTAGTGTAATCGAGCACCCAAATATCTTCAATATATCCAAAGTAAGGTCTCGTGTCAGAACGGGTTTTGTGTCCTTTGCTCTAGAGAAGTGCATTGCTTCGGCCACGATCATAACCCCTCTATTTTGCATGGTACTCTTGTTATCTTGTTCCATTGTATAAAAGGAAAAGTTCTTTATGTCGTATCCGCTCCAACATATGACGCTGAAGTTTGGCCCACGTGCTAGCCATTTTACGTCATCGAAGCGAAGACTACCATCCTTAAGCATTTCTTCCTTGAACCATGGTAAGAAAGTCTTGTTATGTTTGTTCGACAACCACCTTTTGCTCATTCGAGGATTTTCTTGATTGACTTTTCTTTTATGTTCAAATAAGAAAGGCTGAACACATTCGATGTTGTTCAATACATACAAATGTGCTTGAAGCACTTCCTCCCGATCCTTCCTATTAATTCTTAAGCCATGTGTACCCTTACCTTGACATCTGATCTCATCATGCCGAGGCTTAGGAACCCCTATAGGATCCGTGTTATGAAGGTAGTCCGAACAAAACTCAATAGCTTCTTCTGCAACATACCTTTGAACAATAGATGCTTCCGGACGATGAGGATTCTTCACATACCCTTTCAAGATCTTCATGTAGCGCTCAACTGGGTACATCCATCTCAGAAAAACCGACCCACATAATCTAATCTCCCTCACCAAATGAACAATTAAGTGAACCATTATGTCGAAAAAGGAAGGAGGAAAATACATCTCCAATTGGCACAAGATTGTAGCAGCCTCAACTTCCAAGTCATCCAACATACGGGGGTCAACGACTTTGCTACATATAGAATTGAAGAATGAGCACAACCAAGTAATGGCATGTCTCACATTTTTTGTAGCAATACCACGAATAGCAACGGGCAGAAGTTGTTGCATCAAGATGTGACGATCATGAGACTTCAAGCCAACCAATTTAAGATCACTAGAGACAAGCCTCTTCATATTTGAAGAGTAACCATGTGGAACTTTGATGCCCTCAAGACACCACTTGAAACTTTGTTCTTTTTTTTTTTGACAAAGTATGACATCTTTGGCGGCAAATAAGTCCGCTTACCATCCTCAACAACTGGAGCTAACCGCTCTCGTATACCCATAGCAACGAGGTCGAGACGAGCATTCACACCATCCTTTGTCTTGCCCTGAATGTTGAGAAGCGTCCCGATCACACTATCACACACATTTTTCTCCACATGCATCACATCAATGCAGTGTCTGACATCAAGCTTGCGCCAGTATGGAAGATCAAAGAATATCGACCTCTTCTTCCATATGTTTTTCTCAGCAGCTTTACCTTTCTTTTTGGACTTGCCGAATAGAACATCGATGTCCTTTACCCTCTGATAAACCTGCTCTCCAATTAAGGCCGCCGGCGCTTCTTCTGTCTCTTGGCATCCATTAAAAGCTTTTTTCATCTTACGATATGGGTGATCACGTCTAAGAAATCTCCAATGCCCAAGGTAAACCGTCTTCTTTCCATGATGCAACTGAGTGTAGCGTGTGCCTTCTTCACATATAGGGCATGCTTTATGCCCCTTGACACTGTACCAGGACAAGTTACCGTATGCTGGAAAGTCGTTGATGGTGCAAAATAACATGGCACGAAGCTTGAAAGTCTCATGAGAATACCCATCAACTACATCAACACCTTCCACCCACAGCGTTTTCAAGTCTTCAATCAAGGGACCTAGATAAACATCTAAGTCATTTCCCGGTTGCTTTGGGCCTGAAATCATCATAGACAACATCATGTATTTGCGCTTCATGCACAACCAAGGGGGCATGTTGTAAATTACCAACAGAACAGGCCATGAACTATGAATACTACTCATGTTACCATAAGGATTCATTCCATCTGTAGCAAGTCTGAGCCTTAGGTTTCTTGGCTCATCGGCGAAATCCGGAAACATAGTATCGATATTCTTCCATTGAATAGAATCAGCAGGATGACGAACCTTTCCGTCACGTTTCCTCTCATCATTATGCCATCTAAGATTCTTCGCATCTTTCGCATTGGCAAACAATCGCTTGAACCTTGGAATTATTGGAAGATACCACAACACCTTCGCAGGAGGACCCTTTTTCTCACATCATCAAGATCATCATCATCATCACCACCCTTCACTTTGTATCGTGATAACCCACATTTGGGGCAATCGTGATTGTCTTCATGAACACCGGTGTACAATATGCAATCATTGGGGCATGCGTGTATCTTCTTATACTCCATACCCATAGGACACAATACCTTCTTGGCCTCATAGTTACGGTCAGGCAATGTGTTGTCCTCCGGAAGCAAGTCTTTCAACACTTCAAGCAATTCCGTGAAGCTTTTATTGGTCCAACCATTTCTCACCTTCACACAAACCAATTTTAGCACCGCCGACAACCGTGTATGAGTAGTACACCCTGGATATAAAGGCTTATCCGCATCACCGCACAACCTATCATACACATGAGCTCGATGAAAAGATTCTTGTCCAATATCACGGATCATGTCCTCTACTCGATCATCCTCCATATCTACGTCAATGTCCTCACTTTGGGAGACACTCGCCGTATTACTACTCAACAACATATCACCATGCCATATCCATCTTGTATAACTCAAGCAAATCCCTTCACAAATCAAATGAGTACGTATATCCTTCACCGTACATTTCCACGTATTCAAACACTTGACACAAGGACAACAGAACATTCCATTACTATTAGGAACATTCCTTTGAGCAAATTCTATAAATTCTCCCACCCCCTTCAAATACCAAAGACTAGTACGCTTACAAACCATCCAACTACGATCCATAACTAGATAGGTCCTGTAGATATAAAAACATATATCCAATATAAGGACAATACGGAGATTGAAAACTATAGTTTTTAAAGATTAATTGCCAAGCACTTGGTCACGGCCTGGCAGTGATGTCCATCACGGCCGTAACGTGCCAACTGAACAGACCATGCCATCACAGGCAGAACTGATCACGGCCTAGCCGTGATTAGCATCACGGCCGTGACAGATCAACCAGCAGAGCAACATGCACTCAAAACCAAAAACAGAGATGTACATTCCAAACAACTCAAACTCACGGTTTCAAGTTTCAACTACTGAGACTACAGTTTCAACATACACTCAAAACCAAAAATACAAAAATGTGCCTTAAATACTCACCAGAAATAGGTGCTCACGTGGTGGTGGGGAGGGGAGCTCGAGTGGTGGCCAACGTTCGATGTGGTTACTGAGAGCAGAGGGACAAGGAGAGTTAGTGCGCAGGAAGGGGAGAGAGAGATGTACGTCAAGTTATTGCAAAGAATGAATGGAAAGACAGAGTTAGTGTTAATAGTGTACCTCACGGTGGTGGCGAAGAAGCCCTCGCGGTGGTTGCGGTGGAGATGAGCTCGCGATTATGGTTCTGTGCTGGGTGAGAGTGAGAGTGAGGGTTGAGAGTGATTTAGGGTTGAGCGTGATGAAAAGATAAAAGAGAAGTACGTACAGAGCGAAGTGCAGAAGACGCGCGGGTGTAAACGTTATATAAAACAACATTTAACGTCATTTGTATTAAACAACTGACGTTAAAATTAATTTTTTAACGTCAGTTTTATTAACAAACTGACGTTAAATATTATTTTTTAAAAAAACACTTTTAACGTCAGTTGTTGAATAAAACCGACGTTAAAAGTGTTGTGTAAAAATCATTCTCTATATAAAGTAACATTCTTCAGTATCAGTCTGTAATACCACCTCTTCTTTTCCTCTATATTTCTATTCCTTCACAAAATGGCTCTGAGACCTATGTTAATTGAGTGACAACAGGGCATTTCAGATAGGGATATAGGATTATTTACGTCGGCTATTTATTTAACTGAAGTAAAAATCACACTTTTATCAATTGTATAAACAACAGACGTTAAAAATAAATATTTTTTATTTTAAAAACACTTTTAACTTCAGTTTTCTTCAACAACTGACGTTAACAGTGTATTGACTACTCTGCTACTTACCCATTGACCTGTGTTAAGAGTGACAACAAGGCATTTCAGATAGGGATATAGGATTATTTACGTCAGCTGTTTATTTAACTGAAGTAAAAATCACACTTTTAACGTCAGTTGTATAAACAACTGACGTTGAAAATAAATATTTTTTATTTTAAAAACACTTTTAACGTCAGTTTTATTCAACAACTGAAGTTAAAATTGTTCTTCATTCCTTTGACTACTCTGCTCTGCTACTTAATTACCCATTACTGCTGTGCTACTTACCCATGCACATTGTAACCTATAATCCTCTTTATGAGCACTAAGTTTATACCTAGACTTGGTCTATTTCTTCCTATTCCTTCGGGCGTTTTCTTTTCTGCACGTTTATAATATATGATTGCCAACTCCCAATGCGCCTTGGAACCTAATGCTCTTAATGATCAATTTAATTTTTTAGCAACTTACGACGCCTAGTAACTTCATCCCCTACTCCTATAAATAGCTTCCTTCCTTTAATTTTTGTGCTTCACAATACGGCTCTGCCATGGAGATTAACTTCATCACTCTTTCTTCCTATACCTAGACTTAAAGGTCTCTGTCTTAATGGTCAAACAACTTGAGGTTGTGTAAATCGCATTACATGGGTGATAAGGGTGTGTAAATCGCATTATGTGAATTGCACACTGGTCGCGCTGTCACGCACGCGCCAAAAAGGACGAGCGGGTTTAAAACTGTAGTATAGTGCGACAACTCGGATGTCGTCTCTCAAGGACTCTGAGAATATTATCTTACACAAAAATCATTTTTTTTTGGGGGGGGGGGGGGGGGGGTTGGATTGGAGTGCAAATAAGAAACAAACAAAACAGAGCAATCAAAAACAGGGTAGTTGAAGAAAGATTATCAAATATCAAACAACGATTAATCTACTGTCAAGAATTCCCAACTATCCTTGGTTAATGCAATCCCAAGCCCTAAGCAGATTCTAATCCCCTTTCAGTTACAGCAACAACTAACAACGTAATTGCTACTATGGATGCAAATTCCTATTCCCGAAATAACAAACGGGGTTAAGCTCTCATAAACAAACGAACATGATTGAACACAAGCGAAATAACAAACGCGATTATGTATAGGAAAATAACATCACTGAAACAAATCAATACAATACTACACACTCCTGAAATAACAAACAGAAATGTGTAATATGGTATTGAAAAGGGAAAAGCAGTTAAAATAGGGATTTACAAAACCTCAAGTATATAGAATCCTCAAACAGTAGACTAATCATAGAACTTAGTTCTCCATAACAAACGAAATTACATAGAGAAAAACGTAAAAACTAAACAATGGAGAAGCAAGAGTCTTTACAAATTGTTCAGAACAGCCTTTTATACAAATTCTGAAATTAACTAGCTCGCGAGGCGAGCATACATTCGCGAGGCGAATTTCATGAACTGTCAGCAACTTTTGGCATTCTCGCGAGGCGAAGTGTTGCTCGCGAGGCGAGGATATGAAGAGTTTTCTCCTTACGCCCTTTATGGCCATCAGGCCCCAACCGTGATGCTCTCTGACTTCCAGATTCGCGAGGCGAAGGGATGCTCGCGAGGCGAGACTCTTCAACTTCAAAACTGCCACGACCATGACCTTCAACACGGGCAAGCCGTGATCGTCTCTGACTTTTTCAGGTTTGCAAGACTCGCGGGGCGAGACCTTCTTCGCGAGGCGAATCAGAGACTTAGCAATTTCTTGGAACAGTCAGGCTTCTGGGTCGCGTGGCGAGCGTGGCTTTCGCGGGGCGAATCCCCTGTTCTTTATTTTCTCAGCTTCTACTTAACCTGAAAACAAGGAAATAACCATAAGTGTATTATTTTGACTTACAACTAGCTAAATTAACTTAAAACTACTCTAGAGACTCAAAACCTTGCTTGAGGACAATCTAATTTAATTTGGGTGAAAATACGATATAATTTGTACAAAACCCTGGTCATACTAGCTATAAAACTAGATGAGCCAGAGGCTTATCAAAATACCCCAAACTTAAACTTTGCTTGTCCCCAAGCAAACTAAGACTCAAAAATCAAAAAGACTCAAGACCTGACAAGCTTAAAAGATTCAATCAACACTGCACACATTCAAGCAATACATCAAAAACAGTTTTTCTTCATTGTTTCCCCCTTTTCAAACAGAGCAATCCCCACATTCATTTATTCCAAACAATTGAGAGTTTCATCATGAAAACAATCAGAAATCTAAGAAGGGAATCTAAGTCACACACAAGAGGGAGATCACCAAATCCAAACAACTGCCTTCCTCACAAGGGCATTATTTGTTCACTAAGTCACTCAGTTTATGTCAGGCTAACAATTTGCACTCAGTTTCACTTTTCAAGAACAGTTCCCAAAAATTTGATTTTCATCTCAAAATGGTTCCCACAGAAAACATGCAAGCAACATCAGAAGGTCTTTTATGGGTTGTAATGGGGCCTGGCTAAGGGTAGGATATACAAAAGGAACTAAGCTGAAGACCCTAGGAACTAAGAGAGCATGAACTATATTTACACTTTGAAATTCACTCAAGTTCCTTTCTTTGTTTTTTTCTTTTTTCTTTACACTTCTGGGTGGCTACAGCCCTTTTTATTTCTTTTTGGCTTTTTTGTATTTTTTTTTTCTTCTTCTTTTTTTTTTTATTTTTTTTCTTTTTCCTAATCCCAAACAACACATTGCACCTTGCAGCCACCCCAAACTTTAGTTTCTTGCACCCATTCTAAGATTACATGCTCTCCTAATCCTAAGATCGGGTTAACATGGTTTTCCAGATTTTTGGGCTTATAACATTAGGTTATCAAGAATTAACAGGCTAATAGGCTCAAAAGGGCTAACTAGGGAACATGCATTAGGAATTGGTTTATTCAGGCCAAGTAGCTATTTACAAAGAAAATGCCTAAATCATTTGCTACACACATATAATCATGCAAACCAAAAAGAGATTCAATCAAATCCAGGGAAGTGCAACTTGAAAGTGATTTTCACACAGTTTAAAACATGTTGGAGGCTCAAAACCTCACCTGGACATTCATGCAAATTGTTTGAAAGAGATACTATCCCTAGTGTGTGCTCCTTATCACCCCAAACTTATCATTCATCATGCCATCATAACAAAATCCCAAAGTTCAGTTTTCAATTTCACATGGGAATCACAAAATTTTTTCAGCCTAGGGGGAATCATCACATATCAATCATGCAAGCAATCTGTGCAACATCAATCAAAATCTAACAAACTTGCCAACAAAAGACTCAACACACAAATGCTCCTGAGCTTCTCAGATTATTCAGGAGCTTTATTCAAAGAAAAGAAAACTTTATTCAAAGAAAAGAAAAACTACAACTAGTTCCCTCCCCCACACTTAAAACATGCATTGCCCCTAATGAACAACAGAATTATAAGATCATAGTGAGGGAAAGGAAAAGAGTACTCCCTGATCAAGTGCAGTGTAAGCGGTAGCTGTCACCTGGATCCCATTCCTTGCAGTCTAATGCCAAAGGGGTAGAGAGGGCCTCCGGTGCTACTTCATCCTCTTCATGGTTCTCATCCACTGCACTGACAATTTTATCACCTGCTAAACATGCAGCAATCTCAGCACAAACCACAAAATGGTTAGCGTTAGTACAATCAAGACAAGAAAAAATATCATCACAGCCAGAATCAAGTGAAAAATTAGAAAACAATTTCTCATGGGTGTCCTCAATAGTCTCAGAGATCAGCTCTATGTGGAATACAGAGTGCTCTTCCACTGGATATTTTATGGCATCAAATATGTTAAACTTTGCAACTATATCCCCAAACTTCATAGACATGGTCCCATCATCTACATCAATGTTAGTCTTGGCTGTCTTCATGAATGGTCGGCCCTGGATGATTGGTGATTTACTGGAATGTGTCTCTCCTGCCATGTCCAAGATGTAGAAATCAGCTAGGAAGATCAGATCATCAACTTGCACTAGGACATCCTCTACCATCCCCATGGGTCGGGCACTGGTCCTGTTAGCCAACTGAATGGTGATAACTGTGTACTTCAAAGGACCAAGATCCAGTTTGTTAAAGATGGAGGTAGGCATGACATTGATAGATGCTCCCAAGTCCAACATGCAGTTCTCAAACTTCTTGTCCCCAATAGTGCATGGGATAGTGAAGGTGCCTGGATCCTTGCACTTCGGTGGCAGTGCCTGGGTGAAAGCAACAACTCTTTCTGGCTTAGACTGGATAAGCGCTGAGACATTTCTTCCCAAGTCAACCCTCTCATTAGTCTTCATCTTCCTCTTGTTGGTGCATAGGTCCTTGAGAAATTTGGCATACTTGGGCACTTGCTTGATCACATCCAACAGAGGGATATTAACACCTACCTTTCTTAAAACATCAAGAATTTCCTTCTCCTTATCTTCACCACCACTCTTCAAATTTTTCTGTAATCTGTGTGGGAATGGAATGGGTGGTCTATATACCTTCTCGGTTTCAACTTCAACCACAGGTTCAGGAGTAACCTCAACAGTAGGCTCAGGAGTGGCCTTCATAGTTTCTTCATCCTTTCCAGAAGTGGCCTCAACAACTTTTCCAGACCTCAAAGATATGGAACTCACATTAGGGTTGGAGGCATTAGGATTGATCACTGACTGTGCTGTCAGCTGGGTTGTTCTTTGACCTTGCTTTATGTTATTTATGTCTGTGGCCATCTGTCCAATCTGTGTATGCAATGCCTGAATACTCGCATCCGTTCTCTGCTGAAACTGTGCCTGTGAGGCCTGGAATTGTGCCTGGAACTGTCCCATTTGCTGCTGGAAAAGTGTAGTCATTTGTGCATTCAATTGTGAAGTTATTTGCTTGCACATATCATCAACTAAAGGTCCGGACGGTGCAGAAGTGGTCACTGGAGGATTCTGAGGTGCCATCGGTTGTTGGGATGAGCTCCCATACCGCAGATTAGGATGATTACTCCAGCTGGGATGGTACCTATTTGTTGAAAGATCTGGAATGTCAGACTCGTTCGGTTATTGCCCTGATTATACGGATGGACTGCAAAGGCTTGAGGTGATTCAGTAATTGATCCTCCTTGCAAAATAGGACAAGCTTCATATGGGTGCTCAGGAGAACTGCACATGCCACATAATACCGCAGGCTGCACCCTATCCATTGCCAATTTCTCTACCAAGGAAGTGAGCCTGTCAATTCTATTATCACGGTCATGGCTAGAAGAAGAAGTGCGGACCTCATGTACACCTCTAGTCTCAACAGAATTTCTTCTTGTAGTGAATTGCTGGGAATTTAATGACATGTTCTCAATGAGTTGCTTGGCAGCAGATGGAGTCTTGTCAACCAATGCTCCCCCACTAGCAGCATCCAAAATATTCCTATCCATTGGCTGCAATCCTTCATAAAAATATTGGATGAGGAGCTGTTCGAAATTTGATCTTTGGGGCAATCTGGATGTCAACCGCTTGAACCTCTCCCAATACTCAGCTAGCGACTCATTTCCTTGCCTTATTCCACAGATTTCTTTCCTAATTGCAGCGGCTCTGGAGGCAGGAAAATATTTCTCCAGGAAGAGCTTCTTCAAGTCGTTCCATGTGGTAATGGAATTCGGCGCAAGGTATAATAGCCAATCTTTTGCAGCTCCCTGGAGTGAGAATGGAAAAGCCTTCAACTTGATATGATCCTCAGTTACTCCTTCTGGCCTCAAAGTTGTGGAGCAGACAACTTGGAACTCCTTGAGGTGCTTGTGTGGATCTTCACCTGCAAGACCATTAAATCTTGGCAACAAATGGATTAGTCCAGATTTTAACTCAAAAGGTGTGTCAGCACCAGGATAAGCAATGCACAAACCATTGTAATTCACATCAGGGGCAGCAAGCTGCCTCAAAGTCCTTTGGTCTCCCATGTTTTCAAAAGCAGTTTTAAAATTGGAATCACTACTAGTGCTAGCCCGAAATTCCCTACGGAGTGTGTGCAATGTTCTTTCAATTTCCGGGTCAAAATCACACAGTTCAGGGCAATGAGACCTAGTAGCCAGACCAATTCAAAACAGAACAGAAATTAAAAGAAAGAGAAGAAAATAAAATAAAAACAAATTGCGAAAAATAACAACTCAGAGTCCCCGGAAACGGCGCCAATTTTTGGTCGCGCTGTCGCGCACGCGCCAAAAAGGACGAGCGGGTTTAAAACTGTAGTATAGTGCGACAACTCGGATGTCGTCTCTCAAGGACTCAGAATATTATCTTACACAAAAATCAGTTTTTGGGGGGGGGGGGGGGGGGGGTTTGGATTGGAGTGTAAATAAGAAACAAACAAAACAGAGCAATCAAAAACAGGGCAGTTGAAGAAAGATTATCAAATATCAAACAACGATTAATCTACTGTCAAGAATTCCCAACTATCCTTGGTTAATGCAATCCCAAGCCCTAAGCAGATTCTAATCCCCTTTCAGTTACAGCAACAACTAACAACGTAATTGCTACTATGGATGCAAATTCCTATTCCCGAAATAACAAACGGGGATAAGCTCTCATGAACAAACGAACATGATTGAACACACGCGAAATAACAAACGCGATTATGTATAGGAAAATAACATCACTGAAACAAATCAATACAATACTACACACTCCTGAAATAACAAACAGAAATGTGTAATATGGTATTGAAAAGGGAAAAGCAGTTAAAATAGGGATTTACAAAACCTCAAGTATATAGAATCCTCAAACAGTAGACTAATCCTAGAACTTAGTTCTCCATAACAAACGAAATTACACAGAGAAAAACGTAAAAACTAAACAATGGAGAAGCAAGAGTCTTTACAAATTGTTCAGAACAGCCTTTTATACAAATTCTGAAATTAACTAGCTCGCGAGGCGAGCATACATTCGCGAGGCGAATTTCATGAACTGTCAGCAACTTTTGGCATTCTCGCGAGGCGAAGTGTTGCTCGCGAGGCGAGGATATGAAGAGTTTTCTCCTTACGCCCGTTATGGCCATCAGGCCCCAACCGTGATGCTCTCTGACTTCCAGATTCGCGAGGCGAAGGGATGCTCGCGAGGCGAGACTCTTCAACTTCAAAACTGCCACGGCCATGACCTTCAACACGGGCAAGCCGTGATCGTCTCTGACTTTTTCAGGTTTGCAAGACTCGCGGGGCGAGACCTTCTTCGCGAGGCGAACCAGAGACTTAGCAATTTCTTGGAACAGTCAGGCTTCTGGGTCGCGTGGCGAGCGTGGCTTTCGCGGGGAGAATCCCCTGTTCTTTATTTTCTCAGCTTCTACTTAACCTGAAAACAAGGAAATAACCATAAGTGTATTATTTTGACTTACAACTAGCTAAATTAACTTAAAACTACTCTAGAGACTCAAAACCTTGCTTGAGGACAATCTAATTTAATTTGGGTGAAAATACGATATAATTTGTACAAAACCCTGGTCATACTAGCTATAAAACTAGATGAGCCAGAGGCTTATCACACACACTATCATCCTTCTGGAGAATCAGCAGCTACAGTTCCAAAACCTCAGCTTTGGAACCAAGTGGTTGTTCCAAGAATATTGCTGAAACAGATCGAGTGCACCCTTCACTCTGCTTTGGCTCCAAATTGACTGTGGATTCAGATGGAGCATCAAGGACTTCAAGTAAGGGAGGAGATGCATTCAATATTGGAGTTTCTGAGGACAGGACTGAGAAGAAAATGATGTTGAAGCATGATCAACCTCTGGCTCATCTAGTTTTATGGCTAGTATGACCGTGATTTTGTGCTAATTATATATCGTTTTCGCCCAAATTAGACTCGATTGTCTTTAAGCAGTATTTTGAGTCTCTAGAGTATTTTTGGGCTAATTTAGTTAGTTTTGAGTCAAATAAAGCATTCACTGCTATTTCCTATTGTTTCAGGTTAGAATAAAGCACTTAGAGCCAAGGGAATGAAGAAAACAATGGAAAAATGTAATTCTGGAGGATTCACCTCGCGAGAGGATGCTCGCCTCGCGAGCCAGAAGACCAGCACGAGCAGCAACAGTCACCCTCTCTGGCTCGCCTCGCGAAACATGTTTCGCCTCGCGAGCGACCGCAACCCAGAATCTGTATTTATATCTGTTTTGGGGCAGAACTGATCATCTTCTCTTCTCTTTTTCTTTTCTTTTCATAGTGCGGCTACAAGTAGGTTTAGGTTTATGTTTGTAATGGAGAACTAGTCTCCTTGATCAATCTACGGTGATCGGGTTCCATTTACGCTTGAGGTTTTGTAATTCCTAAACTTAATGCTATTCTCTTTCAATATTTGTTATGTATGTTCTGTTTGCTTAATTCAGAATCGTATAGAATATATGTTGATTTATTTCGATGATTGTATGTTCCTATACTTAATCGCGTTTGCTTAATTCGCGTGTGTTCATTCATGTTCGCTTAGTTCATGAGTGCTTCACCCCATTTGCTTAATTCGGGAATAGGAACGTATGTCTCGTAGCATTGGTTTCGCTTGTTAATTGATGTTACAATGGAAAAGAGAGTAGAATCCGCTTAGGGCATGGAATTATATAAACCGATGATAGTGGGAAACCGAAAGCAGTAGGTTGATCGCTTTAGTTTATTTGGTAATTATTTAGTTTGCATTGTTTTTCTGCTTTGTTTTCTTTATTTAGTTTCAAATCCAAAACCCCCCAATTCTGACTTTTTTTTGTTAACAACAACCCAAGAGTCCTTGTGAGACGATACTCGAGTTGTCGCTCCCTAAACTACATATTTTTGTAAACCGCTCGCTTTTTGGCGCGTGCGCGACAGCGCGTTCAAAGCAGAAACTTTTTTATATTTTAGTGCTATCTTGCAGAAATTTTTTATCTTTTAATCATGTAATTGTAACTTATGAATCGCTTCAATGTGATACGATTTGATTATACATATATAACTTGTTTTATGTTAAGTGTTTATTTATTTTAATTTGCACAAGAATTTGTTTACTAATTCAAGCTAATTAATTAAGATTAAAAATAAACTTTTTTAAAAAAAAAAAGATTAGAAATAAACTGCACTATATATGGAGTGATGATCTGCGTTAAGAGTGACAATAGGGAGATGACAACGAAAGAAATATAGGAATGAGTTGATTATTTACGTCAGTTATTTATTTAACTGAAGTAAAAATCACACTTCTAACGTCAGTTGTATAAACAACTGACGTTACAAGTGTTAATAATTCTTGCAAAACACTTTTAACGTCAGTTCATTAAACAACTGACGCAAATAGTGATTTAATATTTACAAAACTGCCACCGCCTCATTTTTAACGTCAAACATATGGTAAACTGACGTAAAATGTTCCCGTATATTACATTATTTCCACTAGTGCATGTTGAAGACTGGGGATATGAAAAGTGTTTTGATGATGATCATGTTGATTGAAAATGTTGTAATCGTTTTTATAGTTTATATTTGTTTTTCCAAGGTTTTGATGTAAGTCATAAGTAACTTAGTTTGATTAGATGGCTTAACAAAGTTAAGAAGATAATAATGCTAAACCTAAAAATAGAAATCAATTAGAGCTAAATCAAATGTCAAATGTTGGAAAATGTTTTTAAGGTATAAGTAATCACATACATAATTGTATATTGGTCTACTTTAAGGAAAACTCGAAATTCGTATTCAAATATCAATTCATGTATGTCATTACAAATGCAATTTGGCAATTTTTAAAGGGAGTATTCGAATACCCCTGTGAGTATTCGAATACTATCCATTCTGTTAAGTTTGTTGGGTTCTGTTACAGGAAGTATTTGAATACCTTGTATGAGTATTCGAATACTCACCAAAAAAATCAGCAAAACTTCGATTTTTCATGTGTTATCAAATGGAATTTGGATTTATGATTGTGGATATTGGGTTGAATTCGGATTTAAACCGATTACTTTCCTCACGCGGGTCAATCTGTCTCGTCCCGTCGGGGAGGAATAAGCTCATTTTGCCACCCGTAATCCTACTATATTAAGTATATGAAAATTAATTCTTTTCTGATAATACTTTCGTTTGTCTCTAAAGTAATAAAAATGATAAAGAATATATTTGAATCACAATTTATATTATTTCATGGTATTTCATTTCCGATCCTGTGGGTATGTAACTACGCTATTTACAATATATATTGAAGAAATTCTGAATTGACAGAGAATAATTTTGATTCTATCAAGAAAAGAAAGTGTTCCTGCCGAGATCCGGTTTACCGGAGCCTCGCCGTGAACGTCAAACCAAGGATGAATAATTGGGGCTGTTTTAGGCTTTGGCTTGACAGAATTCGATAATTCCGGTCCTACGTATCCCGAAGGGAATCAAAGCCGGACGTAGTTCTTGATTCAACCCTTGGCCGTGGTGATCTCGATCTCTTAATTTTGTATCGGACGAATACTAGGGAGCAAGGACTCTCTGATAGTCCCTTGGTCGACGCTAGTTTCTCTAATACGCTTAAGAGAGAGTCACCGGTGTTCAGTGAAAAGTGTCTTTCTTATGAGGGGTACTCCTCCTTTTATAATAGGATCCCCCTATCTCTTAGAGATCTGATTTATCTCTTAATATCTTTTAGAGATTTGATTTGTCTCTTAATATCTCTTTTGAGATATGATTTATCTCTTAATATCTTTTTGAGATATGATTCCTTAATTTAAGGGATATTATCTCTTTTAACCAGATAAGGTTATTTTAGATAATATCAGGATTTAATATCAATATCTTATTCCTTTAATTAAGTGATCTTTGATTTATTATCCTTAATTTCCGGACTGGGCCGTGTACTTGAGCTCGGTGGCCGGGTTAGTAACCTCGGTCAGTACACAAGTCCCCCCAAGCTTTGAGCTGATTAAGTGTAAAAGCTTTCATGATGTTAGCCGAGCTCAGGAACTCGGTTTCATATTTTGTCTTTAGGCCAGGTGAGACCCTTGGCCGAGCTTCATACTCTGCCTATATATATACGTCCTCCAACTCGGTGAGCAGTTCGGGTGGCCGAGCTTGATGCTCGGTGACCGAGGCTGATGCTTTCTGGATGCCGGACTCTGTGTCACTCTGTATCTCGGCTCCTACACAAGCCCCCCAAGCTTCGAGCCAACGGCGTGGAAGCTTTTCTGTTGAAGTCGAGGTTAGCCGAGGTGGAGGTGATTACTTGTTTTGTGCTGACGCCATACTTTCTCGAGCCTCGAGATGGAAAAGAAACGTTACCTTGTGTGACACGTGGCCCTCGTGGTACTGTTCCCGAGATTTATGGACTATGGCATGCTCCTAGTTTCCCGTGAGGGTGGTTTATACCCTGACATTACTGCCACGTGTGGCTTTCCCATTTGGTTGGTGAATTCGGTCAGAGATGCGAGGGGACGTTTCCCTGCTCTCGCCCAACAACCCTCATTAATGCAAGGGGGAGGTGTTGCTCTCGTTTTTCATAGGTTAGGACGAGGCCACAGTTCTTTGCGCTTCTGTGAACCCTAGACCTCTTTATCGTGTCATTTCTAGCCTGAGCGTTTATACTTCCCTTCTGCTGCAGGTACGCCCTATTTCTCTCTTTCAAGCTCCTTGACTTTTACTTTCGTGATTACTCCTTCATGGAATCTTCATTTGAGGTATCCCAGGATGTCTCTTCTGGGGTTCAGGTCGTAGAGCCTGAAATTCGTCTAATTAGGGGTTCTCCCCATTCTTCCCCATCCTCTTCTCATGGTGGTGGCGGTGCCGTTGGTGGCTCTTCCTCCTCTGACGGGAACAGCTCAGCCACTGCTGATGCGGTTCCCATTCCCAAACGTCGCAGGCGTACTACCAGAATGCCCAGGGTGCCATACCAGATATCGTTATTCCTGGGTATTTCTGGGTGAGGCCAGATGTAGGGGCTTTTCACTCCAACTTTAGGAATTTTGAATCCCTCTCCTCATTACAAAACAAAATTTCTTCCGTTGAAGGCGGTGTGGAGTGTCTTCCATGTTATGGGGATGAACATGTCTTTCTTCATCCCGCTCCAGGGCAGCCCTCTTTCACCTATGTATATAAAACCCTATTTGCACAAATTGGAGTCTGTCTTCCTTTTTCCCAGTTTGAGTGTGATGTGCTAAAGATTATGAATGTTGCTTCTACCCAGCTCCACCTGAACAGCTGGGCCTTTTTAAAGGCTTTCCAGATCCTGTGTGAACAGATAGGCGTAGTGGCCACTGCTCCAGTCTTCCTCTATTTTTACAAGGTCAGGTTTGGGGACCGGGTCGGTTGGATTTCCCTTAGTGGGGCCGAGTCGGGGGGTATTATTGGACTCTATAAGAGTTCGTATAAGTTCTTCAAGTCGGACTTTTTCAAAGTCCGGCCTACTGCCGAGAATGAGTCTTTATTCTATGACACGGATGGAGTCTCCAGATTTCCCCTCTACTGGCAACCCCACCCCACTAAATTCAATAGTTATGACGTCGGCTGCATGACAACGCAAGAGAGATCCGACGTCGAGTTCTTAAAACTCTATCCCCGGCCGTTGCCCTGTGGTAGACTTTTGTTGCTTCCTAAGTCATCAACTCGGCAAGCCGATTTCGAGTGTAAGTAGTTGTTGTTGGGTGCTTTACTTGTTCAACCGTGTGTTTGTATCTAACCTATTCTTCTTTCTGCAGTGATAATGGGAAAATTCAACTACAAGGCCTTGATGAAGAAGTCGGCTGCTGGCGGATCAGCTGCCACTGCCAATATTAAGGGGAAAAAGAAGAAGTTTGTTGATGCTTCTGAGTTGAACATTCGTCCTTCGAAGAGGACGAGGGCTGATCCGGAGCCCGAGGTGCCAATCGGAAACTCTCCCCCACAGATGATGATCGGAAAGACTCCTCCTTCAGGTAGCCGGCCGAGCAATGCTCCTCTGGTGACCGATCTCTCCTCGGACGCCAAATGGTACAATGGTAATTGTAACCCGAGAATCAGCTCGCTCTGGGGCAATGAGTTCGATCCTGCTGGCCTAATTGATGGCCAGGTGCTGAAGCCCTCCGATGCCCGGTTGTTGCTAGAACAGGGCCCTGAAGAAAGTATGGAGGCGGCTGGCGCCTATGCCCTTCGTATTGCCTCAATCACACGCTTCTGGAGCCAGCTTCTTATTGATAATGCGAAGAAGATGGAGATGATGAGGGCGGATGCGGCCTGAGCCTTGAGGGTGAGAGATGAGCTTGCTCAGGCCCTGGCCAAGTGTGAGGAGCAAGTGTTGACGAATCTGGGCAAGTATACCCAGTCGTGCAAGTAATACGGTGGTGAGACCGTTTTATCGTTCCCACGAGGACTGCGACAAGTACTAGCACGTACCACTTCAACTACTATCTAAGCGATTAATGGATTTAAGAGAGTTCTATGCTAACAAAAGTTAAAACTAACAAAATAAGAAAAACTAACTCTTTTTGTAATTTTCTCAAATACTTGGAAGGCAATAAAAGAAGGTTTTCAAATATGATAAAAGATGTTGGGATTAGGTTCACTAAACTTCATCCTCATGCAATGAAACAACTAACAAACAGTTTCTACTTCAATTATGACAATCAATCCACTAAATTACTCAAGTCCCGATCCCTCGGATGACAAGAGCCTAAATCCACTAATAGACCCTAATTCCTTAGGTGGCCTAGATTAGTGAACTTGCATTAAGATTAGGGATCATGCGATTGCTAATAAACCTAGTTCCATTCCTAGATACAAGGCTTACTAGGTGATTAATTTCAGTTCCGGTTTTAACACGAATTTTCCAATTGCATATCAAAACACATATCGAGTCATGGGGGTGCTAGCCACAACAAGCATTAAGTACAGAAATCAATCACTCAATAACAAAGCAGAAACTGTATTGCAAGATTAATTCAAATACATGAGAATTCAGAAATAGCTACCCTAACCCCAACAAAGGAGGTTTCGCTACTCATAATAATATCCACAACCAAAGAAACATAGATGAAGGAGAGAAGGGATTCCATGGGGGCAATCCTCCAGAAGCTGCCTCTGGTTCCAAGGGCCTTTTGGGTTTCCAAACTCGTAGCCTCCAATGTCTCCAAGGCGTCTCTTCCAATTCTGCCTTAAACAGCTTATAACAGTGATTCTGATTTTCGCACACTCGCGGGGCGAAATGTATTTCGCGAGGTGAATATTAAACTTTTGGTCTTTAGTGATTTGATCTCTCGCGAGGCGAGACACTATTCGCGCGGCGATACAGAACAGGTTGCATTTTCCTGGCACAGTCAGCTCTCAGGGTCGCGAGGCGAGCCAGAAAGGATGACATTCTGCTGTTTCTGGCTGTCTGCAGTCGCGGGGCGAGTATCCTCTCGCGGGGCGAGCATTCCCCGAATTTCATTCTCCACTGTTTCTTCATTCCCTTGGCTCTAAGTTAACCAGATTTTTCAGTAATTCCTGCAAAACAACACACAAAACCACCTTCACCCGTTCCAAGGGAAAATCTAACAAAATCAACTAAATAATGCCTAATCTATATGAAATATGCATGCAAAAGTGTACAGCAAACATCATGTAAAATCACACTATCAAATCCCCCCAAGCTTATTCAATTGCTTGTCCTCAAGCAATCACCAAGGCCAGTAGAATGAACAGAACATGGATAGTGAACTAAGAACCAGAGTAAATGATCCAAGTGATAGGCAATTCAAACAATTCAGCAAGAGACAATCAATTCAAGTCCAATTAGAGGCTTAGGTTCCATAGACTCATATTCTCACTGATTTGAGCACTCTTTCTCACCTGAAGCTCACCCCAAGCTTGTTCATTTACTTGGCTCTCTTTTCTCCCTCACTCAAGTGTTTAGGGGATAAGACATTTCACTCAATTTTCCTCAAGGAATGAATCCTACCATAGGCTTGACTATCAACCAAATCTCTACTTTATTAATGAAAACAATTTAGAATCAAGAGGTCTTTTACTTGGTTGTAACGTGGCCATGGGATTAATCGTTAGGTGGGGAAATCAATAAAAGGACATTTCAAAAGGCTACACAACATATCAACATTTGCAAAGCATGACCTTCTAAAATACCTTTTAGGTTTCAGTTCACTTTCCACCTTTCTTTTCTTTCTTTTTCTTTTCTTTTTTTTTCTTTTTAATTTCTCACTTTTCTTTTTGTCATCCCCTTCTCTATTTTTTTTTCTTTTCTTTTTCTTTTATTTGGAGAAGGGGAGATTTTTTCAACTCAAGAGAATTATTTTTTTCTGATTCTTTTCCCAAACTTTCAACTACCTTTTTCACCCTTTTTGTAATACGTTAGAAGGTCCTTTATCAAGCATATTTATCAAAACATTTCAGGGTACCAAGAAAAACATTTTATTCATTCAGGCTCAAAATTGGGTAACTAAGGGGTAGCATTTGTTCATTCAAAGTTCAGAAGGCCAGAAAAATACCTATTGCCTCAATCATTTTCAAAAAATGTTTTCAAAAATTTTCAAGCTTCAAAATGGTTTCAAGTCAAGTTCTAGAGAAAGCAAACCAAGAGGAATAACACTCTAACACAAAGAATGGGGTAAAATTTGTGAGTACCCCTTTGGCTCAAAATCTCACATTTTCGTAGTTCAACCATCAATGAGCAACACAAGTCTATAGAACCATATGCTAATTATCAACTATCACAGATTATCTCAAACATTTTCAGTTGCAGCCATATCACAAGAATGAACAAAATTTGGTTCAACAATTCACTATCACAAATTATTGGGCACTTAGTTCTCACAATTGGATGCATTATTCAGGCAAGGGGCAATCTGATAATGTGAACATGCAAAGCTATCATGCAAAACTATATAAATGCAATATGAACAAGTGCAAATGCAAAATACCTCTACCCCAAGCTTAAAAATTTACATTGTCCCCAATGTAAACAATCAAGATGGAGAGAGGAGAAAAATAAAATAAAATAAAAATGGAACGGCTTACCAAGGCGATAGCGGATGTTGACTTTGCTTTTTCTTCTCTTCTTGCTCTTCCCTCCTTCCTTATTACCCTGCAAACACTTAGCAATTCTCAATTTATTATTTCTCCTCTTGAGCTTCTCAAATTATTCAAGAGGTTAAAATCAAAAACAAAATTATGAAGAAAATGAAAACAACTAATGAGAAGGGTTAAGAAACTTGGGTTGCCTCCCAATAAGCGCTTCTTTAACGTCACTAGCTTGATGTGTAAATGACTTCAAGGATCATGAAGGCGCACAACTGATATCAAACTCTCTATGTCACCACCCAAGTAGGCCTTAAGTCTTTGACCATTGACTTTGAATGTCCTTTTTGAAATAGGATCCTCCACTTCCACAGCTCCATGAGGTGAGACTTCCTTGACAATGAATGGTCCTGACCATTTGGACTTTAACTTGCCCGGAAACAATCTCAGTCGAGAATTGAATAGTAAAACTTGTTGTCCTGGCTGAAATATTTTCATCACAATCTTCTTGTCGTGGTAGGTCTTGACTCATTTGCTTGTAGATGGCTGCATTCTCATATGCATTAAGGCGCATCTCCTCTAACTCATGCAGCTGATTCACTCTTTTCTCACCTGCCAGAGTGGCATCAAAATTTAATAACTTCAGTGCCCAGAAGGCTCGATGCTCCAACTCTACGGGCAGATGACATGCCCTTCCATAGACCATCTGAAATGGGGATAACCCCACAGAAGTTTTCAGTGCAGTCCGGTAGGCCCACAAGGCATCGTCAAGCTTCTTGGCCCAATCTTTCCTTGAAGTGGCCACAGTCTTTTCCAAAATTCTCTTAATCTCCCTGTTGGAGACCTCTGCTTGACCATTTGTTTGCGGGTGATAGGGGGATGCCACCTTATGCCTCACATCATACTTCGCCAGAACATTTCCCAGTTGGGAGTTGCAGAAGTGGGATCCTCCATCACTTATAAGAACCCTTGGGACACCAAACCTGGAAAAGATATTCTTCTTGATGAACTTGATCACTGTGTGGGCATCATTCTTCTGTGTTGCAATTGCCTCCACCCATTTGGACACATAGTCCACCGCCACCAAGATATATTGATTGGAGAATGAAGGTGGAAGTGGACCCATAAAATCAATTCCCCAACAGTCAAATACTTCTATCTCCAAAATATTTTGCAGTGGCATCTCATCCCTCCTTGAAATGTTCCCGGTCCTCTGACACTTGTCACAGCTCTTCACATGATTGAAAGAGTCCTTGAATATTGAGGGCCAAAAGAACCCAGATTGGAGGACCTTTGCAGCTGTCCTATCCCCATTGTAATGTCCAACATATGGGGAGTTATGGCAATGCCACAAAATCTTCCTTGCTTCCTCCTGACTCACACACCTCCTCCACAAGCCATCCGGCCCAACCTTGAACAGAAATGGGTCATCCCTCATGAAATGGTTGGCATCCCGGAAGAATTTTTTCCTTTGTTGCCAAGTGAGGTGCTCTGGAACAATGCTGGCTGCCTTGAAGTTTGCCATGTCGGCAAACCATGGTCTCTCATGTACTAGCAATAAGGCCTCATTCGGGAACTCATCCCGAAAGTCCTTTTCCTTAGCAGCCACTTCTTCATTCACAAGCCGAGATAAATGGCCAGCCACTACATTCTCGCTGCCCTTTTTGTCCTTGATGACTAAATCAAATTCCTGCAACAATAGAATCCACCTTATGAGGCGTGGTTTAGAATCTAATTTAGTCAACAAATATTTGATTGCAGCATGATCAGTAAAAACAATGACTTGTGACCCAATCAAGTAGGGACGAAACTTTTCCAAGGCAAACACTATGGCTAGCAACTCCTTCTCAGTTGTTGCATAGTTTATTTGGTTCTCATTGAGGACCTTGCTAGCATAATGAATGACATGGAAAAACTTGTCCCTTCGCTGCCCCAAAACTGCCCCAACTGCGTAGTCACTGGCATCACACATTAATTCAAATGGTGACTCCCAGTTGGGTGCAACAAGAATGGGGGCAGTGATCAACTTGTCTTTCAAAATTTGAAAAGAGTTAAGACAAGCATTATCAAACAAAAATGGGGTATCTTTATTCAAAAGGTTACACGGCGGCTTGGCTATCTTTGCAAAGTCCTTGATGAACCGCCGGTAAAAGCTTGCATGCCCAAGGAAACTCCTCACACCCTTGACATTCACTGGTGGAGGTAGTTTCTCAATCACATCAATTTTGGATTTATCTACTTCGATTCCCTTTGCTGAAATTTTGTGCCCAAGCACAATGCCTTCCTGCACCATAAAATGACACTTCTCCCAATTTAAGACTAAATTGGTGTCCATGCACCTCTTTAACACAGCAGCAAGGTTAGACAAACAGTTATCATAAGAGGAACCGAAAACAGAAAAATTATCCATGAAAATCTCAATATAATTTTCTACCATATCAGAAAAAATAGAAAGCATACACCTTTGAAAAGTCGCAGGCGCATTGCAAAGACCGAAAGGCATCTTCCGATAGGCAAAAATTCCAAACGGGCATGTGAAAGCAGTTTTCTCTTGGTCTTCCGGGTTAACCGCAATTTGGTTATAACCCGAATAACCATCTAAGAAACAATAGTATGCTTGCCCAGCCAACCTCTCCAACATCTGGTCCATGAATGGAAGTGAGAAGTGATCCTTCCTAGTGGCTTGATTGAGCTTCCGGTAGTCTATACACATCCGCCAACTGGTGACCGTTCTAGTTGGAATCAACTCATTCTTCTCATTGTGAACGACGGTCATGCCACCCTTCTTTGGAACCACTTATACCTAGGACTCACCCAAGCACTATCGGAAATCGGATATATCATTCCAGCTTCCAGGAGTTTCAGCACCTCCTTCTTCACCACTTCTTTCATTGTGGGATTAAGCCTCCTCTGTGGTTGGACCACCAGTTTAAACTCAGCCTCCATCATGATCTTGTGCATGCAAAACGTGGGGCTGATACCTTTCAAATCGGAGATGGACCACCCAATAGCTGTCTTATATTCTCTAAGCACCCTTACAAGTTTCTCCTCCTCCAATTTGGATAATTCACTGCTCACTATGACAGGGTTTTCATCATTCACACCCAGGAACACATATTTCAAGTGAGGAGGTAGGGGATTAAGCTCTAACTGAAGCTTCTCTTGAACTGCATCCTTCTTGAGCTCTTCCTTCACAGTGTTGACAGCAAGTTGCTTAGGTTGGGCTTCCAGATCACACAAACACTACATCCACCATGTCCATGCGGAAACAGTTTTCTTCCTCATTCGGGCGATGCATAGCTTCAAATACGTTGAAGGTAACCTCTTCATCTTGCACTCGAGTGAAGCTGGCCTTTTTGTACGTCTATCAAGGCTCGACCCGGTTGCTAGAAAAGGTCTCCCCAATATAAGTGGAACTTCGCATCCTCATCCATGTCTAAGATCACAAAATCTGCTGGGAAGATAAACCTGTCCACTTTAACCAAGACATCTTCTAAAATGCCATAAGGACGCTTGATGGATCTATCAGCTAGTTGCAATGCCATCCTCGTTGGTTTTACCTCTCCACTTCCAAGCTTGTTCAAAATGGAAAGCGGCATCAAGTTGATACTCGCTCCCAAGTCACATAAGGCCTTTCCAATATCAACACTCCCAATAGTGCAAGGAATTGTAAAACTACCCGGATCTTTGAGCTTTGGAGGTAGCTTCCTTTGAAGTATTGCACTGCACTCTTCAGTTAAGGCAACAGTCTCACCTTCTTTAAACTTTCTTTTCTTTGTGAGCAACTCCTTCATAAATTTTGCATGAGTGGGCATCTGCTCAAGTGCTTCAGCAAAAGGGATGTTGATCTGTAACCGCTTGAAGATATCAAGAAACTTGGCAAACTGTTCTTCTTTCTCCTTTTTCTTGCTCAAATGAGGGTATGGCAATTTCACATAAGAGGGGATCACTTGAGGCTTGTCTCCATCTTTTAAAACCCGACTCTTAGTTCTCCTCAAAATTGAATTCTCATCTACTAGCTTCTCCCTGTTGTCTTGTTCACTGGCTTTTTATTCTTCCTCAACTACAACATCTTTACCTTGTTCTTCACTCAGTTCAGTTTTGTCAGCATTCATTTCTGTTTCTTCAGCTTCTCTCTGACTTTTCACCAAAGGCTCACCACCCTCTTGCTCTAAACTTTTACCACTCCTCAACACAATAACCTTGCAATGTTCTTTAGGATTTGTCTGAGTGTTACCTGAAAACTTCTTTGCTGGATTGTTACGCTAGTTGCTTTGCAATCGCCCAACTTAAACCTCCAAATTCTTTATGGATGCATCTGTGTTCTTCTGGTTCGACATGGACATCTGCATGAACTGATTAAGAGTGTTTTCCAGGATAGAAGTCCGGTCTTGAGACGGTGGTGTGGGTTGAGGTTTGCTTGTTTGCCCGGCATCTTGCTTCCAACCAAAATTTGGTTGATTCCTCCACCCTTGATTGTAGTTGTTAGGAAATTGGTTGTTGCCTGGCCGCCCATAGTTCCCCATATAATTGGCTTCCTCATGGTAACTAGGTGGTGCCTCACATCTTCCATTCTCATGATCACCTCCACAAAAATCACATCGCATTACCTGTTGGTGTGGCATGGTTGTCCCTTGAACAGATTGGAGTTGTTGTAGGAGTTGAGCTAGTTGCTTGGTAAGAGACTCCAATTGTTGTGTCATGAGCTTGTTCTGAGCCAACAATGCAGTTTGTGAATCTAACTCCAACACTCCCCTTCTTTGTGTTGGACCTCGATCATGATGCATCAAGTAATCATTAGAGGCCATTGCTTCTATCAAAGTCAGGGCTTCCACTGCTGTCTTTGTATTCATGGAACCTCCAGCTGAGGCATCCAACATGTACCTGGCTGATGGCCTCAATCCATTACAGAATGTTTGCATCTGAGTAAGATCATCAAAACCGTAGGTTTAGCTACTCATAATAATATCCACAACCAAAGAAACATAGATGAAGGAGAGAAGGGATTCCATGGGGGCAATCCTCCAGAAGCTGCCTTTGGTTCCAAGGGCCTTTTGGGTTTCCAAACTCGTAGCCTCCAATGTCTCCAAGGTGTCTCTTCCAATCCTGCCTTAAAGAGCTTATAACAGTGATTCTGATTTTCGCACACTCGCGGGGTGAAATGTATTTCGCGAAGCGAATATTAAACTTCTGGTCTTCAGTGATTTGATCTCTCGCGAGGCGAGACACTGTTCGCGCGGCGATACAGAACAGGTTGCATTTTCCTGGCACAGTCAGCTCTCAGGGTCGCGAGGCGAGGTGTGATTCGCGGGGCGAGCCAGAAAGGATGACATTCTGCTGTTTCATGGTGTCTGCGATCGCGGGCGAGTATCCTCTCGCGGGGCGAGCATTCCCCGAATTTCATTCTCCACTGTTTCTTCATTCCCTTAGCTCTAAGTTAACCAGATTTTTCAGTAATTCCTGCAAAACAACACACAAAACCACCTTCACCCGTTCCAAGGGAAAATCTAACAAAATCAACTAAATAATGCCTAATCTATATGAAATATGCATGCAAAAGTGTACAGCAAACATCATGTAAAATCACACTATCAGCAAGGCCGGGTCATCGATCAGCTGAAGGCCCAGAAGATGCAGCTGGAAGAGGGTCGAGCTACCCTTACGACTGAGCTAGAAGCGGAGAGAATTGACCAACGTAACCTTGAGCGTAGTGAAAGGGCTAGAAGCGAGAAGGAAGCCATCCGGGAGGCTGCGGAAGTTGCTTTGGAGGCCGAGAAGGAAGAGAGTCGGAGGCTCTGTCTTGATCTAGTCGAAGGCGAGACTTCAATCATGAGGGAGCATGTTAACGGTTTCTCCCGAGCCGTGAAGAAACTCCCAAGACTTCAACCCCTACTGCCGACTTCTCCAGTGCCGATGTGGACAAGGACTTCAACCGAGACGGGATCCTTGTGCCATTGGCCGAGCTGGAGGATGAGGATGAGGCCGTAACTCATGGAGAAGAGGGCGAGGATCAATTGGATGAGGAGGGATCCGAAGGTGAAGTGGGCCAACCTGGCCAGATTGACATCATCCCTCCTGACACCGAGGAGGACCTCGATTCCTGAAGTTGTATAAGTAGTTTAGGAAATATCTTGTTTTTTGTGAGACTTTATGTATTTGGGGACTTGCCCCTTTATCTTAATGAAATTTCTTATTTTACTTGTGGATCTATTTGCACCTGGTAAATTTTCTGATGCTTTATGGGTCCGGTTCGTTGACCCTGATTGATCAATGTTAACCTGATACATCTTTATAGGCTCGGTACCTCGACCCTGATCGGTCGAATGTGGCTCGGTCAACCTCTTTAGGATTTAAGCACCTATACAGGCTCGGACGGCCTCTTTAGGATTTAGCACCTCTTTAGGATTTAAGCACCTTCAGAGGCTTCGGTTGGCCTCTTTAGGATTTAGCACCTCTTTAGGTTTTAGCTCCTCTTTAGGATTTAAGCACCTTTAGAGGCTTCGGTTGGCCTCTTTAGGATTTAGCACCTCTTTAGGTTTTAGCTCATCTTTAGGATTTAAGCACCTTTAGAAGCTTCGGTTGGCCTCTTTAGGATTTAGCACCTCTTTAGGGTTTAGCTCCTCTTTAGGATTTAAGCACCTTTAGAGGCTTCGGTTGGCCTCTTTAGGATTTAGCACCTCTTTAGGTTTTAGCTCCTCTTTAGGATTTAAGCACCTCTAGAAGCTTCGGTTGGCCTCTTTAGGATTTAGCACCTCTTTAGGATTTAAGCACCTTTAGAAGCTTCGGTTGGCCTCTTTAGGATTTAGCACCTCTTTAGGTTTTAGCTCCTCTTTAGGATTTAAGCACCTCTAGAAGCTTCGGTTGGCCTCTTTAGGATTTAGTACCTCTTTAGGTTTTAGCTCATCTTTAGGATTTAAGCACCTTTAGAAGCTTCGGTTGGCCTCTTTAGGATTTAGCAGTTTTAACATAATAGCTCAACTGAAGGAAAATAAAATTTTTATTCATTTATTTTTCCTAGTGTGCCTCGTTAAAACCTTCTCGGCCAAAACCTCGTGGGAAAAAGACCGAGATAGGAAAAAGAGTGCATCACTTCTAACTTCAGCTAAAATAAAATTTGAGGTGGGAAGTGTTCCATGTTCTGGGAACCGACTTTCCTGACAATTCCTCTAGCCTGTAGGCACCATTTCCTAGATTTTCTGCTATCCCGAATGGGCACGACCAGTTTGCCACGAGCTTACCCTCCCTGGAGTCCTTTCTCGCGTCGCTTTGCAGTCTCAGCACCAAGTCGCCCTGCACAAATTCCCTTGGACGCAGACTTGAGTTGTACTTCCGAGTTGCCTTTTGCTTGCACAGCTCGTCCCTGATCCTCGTTGTATCTCGGACTTCCTCGACCATGTCGAGCTCAACTCGGAGTTCTTCATCATTTTGGCTTTCATCGTGATGCTGCCTTCGAAAGGAGAGCTCACCGAGTTCAACTGGAATCATTGCATCGGTTCCATAGGTTAGTTTGAACGGTGTCTCTCTGATAGTGTGATTTTACATGATATTTTCTATATACTTTTGCATGTATTTTTCATATAGATTAGGCATTATTTAGTTGATTTAGTTAGATTTTCCCTTGGAACGGGTGAAGCGGTGTCTTGGTGTTGTTTTGCAGGATTTAATGGAAAAATGCTCAGAATTAGCCTTGATGGATGCTTGGATGAAATAGAGCCTGAAAAGAGAAGAAATTGAGCCAAGCAGAATTCTGGAGATTCGCCCCGCGAGACTTTATTCGCCCTGCGACCCTGAAAGCTGACTGTTGCAGCAGAATGTCATCTTTCTGGTTCGCCTCGCGAACCTTGTCACGCCTCGCGAGTCTGGAAACAGAAGCCATCACGCCCAGGCCCTGATGCTCCTCACGGGCGTATTAAAGAAAAACCTTTCGGTCTCGCGTCGCGAAGAAACTCTCGCCTCGCGAGAGTTCAAATCTCTGAATGCAGATTTTTAACATTCGCCTCGCGAGACATGTCTCGCCTCGCGAACGCGCGCAGATCTGATTGGTATAAGTTGCTGTTTTAGGGCAGAAAGGGGGGGCTTTTGGTGGAGAGAGCTCTTGGGGAGTTGGAGGCTGCGGCTGAGCTAGGGTTTCGACCCTAGAGGGGAGTTGCTGAGAGGGGTTGCTGTGAAGAAGAAGGAAAGCTCCCATGGAGTCTCTCCTCTCCTTTTCTCCTATTTCCCTGGTTTGGTTTTATGTAAATATGAGTAACTAATCCCCCATTGTTCGGGTTAGATGTAGCTTTTCTGAACTTGTTTGTATTTGATTTGGTGTTTTAATGCAAGTCTCTATTTCTTTATGAGTATGTGATTCTGTGCTTAATGCTTTCCTTGGATTAGCTACCCATAGGAATGATATGTTGCTTTGATAGATGACTGGAAGGTTGGTGTTAAGGCATGCTCATGAATCATATGCCAAGTAGTTCAAGAATCTAGACATAGGTGTTGAATGCTTGCAATCTTATAAGTCTTGACTTAATGCAAAATCACAGGTTATTCCACCTAAGGAATTAGGGTTTAATTTGGGGTTTTAGGCTCAATGCACCTAAGGAATTAGGCTTGAGTATTTTAGAAAAGGCTTGATTGTCATAATTGAAGTAGTGCTTGTGTTGATAATCATTTCATTGCAATTAAGGGAGGATTAGTGTAGTCTAACCCTAACAATCTTAGCCACATCTCTGTTTGCATACCAAGTGTTCGATAAAATTCCCAAAAGACCAAAAACATTTTATTTCTTTATTTTCTGTTTAATCTCTCATACTTTAGTTTAGTCTAGATAGTTGTTGAGTTTGCGAATTGGTAATTGACATCCGATCCCTGTGGATACGATAACCGGTCTCACCACCGTATTACTTGATTGCGACGAGGTGCACTTGCCTTTATATTTAAAAATCACGCATCAAGTTTTTGGTGCCATTGCCGGGGATTGGCTTTGCCAATATCAGTAGTAACAAATGAGACAACTAGTTTAGACTTTTTTTTTTTAATTTTTATTTCCTGTGTATATTTGATATTTTTCTGTATATATTTGATCTTTTTGTTTTGAGTTCTGTTTTGTAAGGTGGACAAAAGTCATGGAAAATTTTTATTATCCACCTGATAAGGAAGCTTCCAGTCATGTTTTGGAGGACAACTTGTGGTGGGAAGACGATATAAATTTGGGAGAATTCTTCGAGGAGTTTTCTCTATCTCATAACATCCCATCACGAGTCGATCCTATGACTGGTGAGCTTATATATATATATATACCGAGGAGGATTGGGAAACCTTTTGTTCTTATTTACCACCTCCACCACCATGTATGATTCCCATAGAGCCACATGAAGTGGAAGTTGAGAAAAATCTGGTTATGGGAATGGACCAAATTGAAAACGAAGTGGTGGTGGTGAGTGAACCACAACAAGAGGAATTACCTTCCACAAATCCTTGGGAAACAACAAGTGAGGAGGCAGGGCATCTAGATAGCACTCCTTCCACCATGCATCTTGAGCAATCTGATTTTACTGCACTAGATAAATATGTTGGCTTGCATGCATGTGTGGACATTGGTAAGTTAGCCCCTCCCACTTATGCATCACACTTCCTCTTGACAATTCCATTTGACCCGAGAGGAAGTGAGTTTATAATTGTAAAGGTCAATGGAATTTCCACCCAATGGCTGGGTGGAATTGAGAATAAAGTTATTTTATTTGCTACAATCACCATCCCAATTTCCATTTGACCCGGGAGGAGGATCCGGTGATGCTTTTCAATAAGTCAAGCTAGTGACATTAAAGAAGCGCTTATTGGGAGGCAACCCAATTTTTCTTTTCCTTTTCCTTTTTCCTTTTTGTTTAGTTAGATTTGGTTTTTGACTTTTAAACTCTTGAATAATTTGAGAAGCTCAAGAGTTTTCTTTTACTAATAAAATTGCCAAGTAATTTCAGGGAAGGAAGGAGGGAAGAGCAAGAAGACAAGAAAAAACACCCAATTCTCAGGCAGTTTCTGACTGGAATGTAAGCCAACACTTGTTACCGCCTCGATAAGCCGTTCCATTTTATCTTATCTTATTTTATTTTTCGTTCCTTTCTCCAACTTGATTGTTTACATTGGGGACAATGTAAATTCTTAAGCTTGGGGTAGGGGTATTTTACATTTGCATTTTTCATGTTGCATTCATATAGTCTTGCATGATAGTTTGCATGATCACACATTAGATTGCCCTTGCTTAGATTTTGTATCCAATTGTGAGAACTAAGTGCCAAATAATTTGTGATAGTGAATTGTTGAACCCAATTTGTTATTCTTGTGATATGGCTGCAAATGAAAATGTTTGAGATGATCTTGGATAGTTGATAATTAGCATGTGTTCCTAGATTTGTGTTGCTCATTGATGTTTGAACTGCTAAATGTGAGCTTTTGAGCCATTAGGGGGTACTCACTAAATCTACCCCATTTCTTGTGTTAGAGTGTTATTCCTCTTGGTTTGTTTTCTCTAGAACTTGACTTGAAACCATTTTGAAGCTTGAAAATTTTTGAAAACATTTTTGAAAATGATTGAGGCAATAGGTATTTTTCCGGCCTTCCGAGCTTTGAATGATGAAATGCTACCCCTTAGTTGCCCAAATTTTGAGCCTGAATGAATAGAATGCTTTTCTTGGTACCTTGAAATATATTGTTGAATGATGCTTGATAGGACCTTCTAAAGTATTACAAAAGGGTAAAAAGGTAGTTGAAAGTTTGGGAAAAGAATCACAAAAAAAAAAAAATTCTCTTGATTTGAAAAGTCCTCCCTTCTCCAAATTTAAAAAAAAAAATAAAAAATAGAGAAGGGGATGACAAAACAAAAAGTGAAAAATAAAAAGAAAAAGAAAGCAAAGAAAGGTGGAAAGTGAATTGAAAACCCAAGAAGGTATTTTAGAAGGCCATGTTTGCAATGCTTGATGTTTATGTAGCCTTTTGAAATGTCCTTTTCTTGTTATCCCCACCTAACGATTAATCCCATGGCCACGTTACAACCAAAATAAAGACCTCTTGATTCTTAATTGTTTTCATTAATAAAGTAGAGATTTGGTTGATAGTCAAGCCTATGGTAGGATCCATTCCTTGAGGAAAATTGAGCGAAATGTCTTATCCCCTAAACACTTGAGTGGTGAGGAAGAGAGCCAAGCAAATGAACAAGCTTGGGGTGAGCTTCATGTGAGAAAAAGTGCCCAAATCTGTGAGAATATGAGTCTAAGGAACCTAAGCCTCTAATTGGACTTGAATTGATTGTCTCTTGCTGAATTGTTTGGATTGCCTATTGCTTGGATCATTTATTCGGGTTCTTAGTTCACTATCCATGTTCTGTTTATTCTTCTGGCCTTAGTGATTGCTTGAGGACAAGCAATTGAATAAGCTTGGGGTGATTTGATAGTGTGATTTTACATGATATTTTCTATATACTTTTGCATGTATTTTTCATATAGATTAGGCATTATTTAGTTGATTTAGTTAGATTTTCCCTTGGAACGGGTGAAGCGGTGTCTTGGTGTTGTTTTGCAGGATTTAATGGAAAAATGCTCAGAATTAGCCTTGATGGATGCTTGGATGAAATAGAGCCTGAAAAGAGAAGAAATTGAGCCAAGCGGCAGTCGGAGATTCGCCCGCGAGACTTTATTCGCCTGCGACCCGAAAGCCGATCGCATGCGGCGAGAATGTCATCTTTCTGGTTCGCCTCGCGAACCTTGTCACGCCTCGCGAGTCTGGAAACAGAAGCCATCACGCCCAGGCCCTGATGCTCCTCACGGGCGTATTAAAGAAAAACCTTTCGGTCTCGCGTCGCGAAGAAACTCTCGCCTCGCGAGAGTTCAAATCTCTGAATGCAGATTTTTAACATTCGCCTCGCGAGACATGTCTCGCCTCGCGAACGCGCGCATATCTGATTGGTATAAGTTGTTGTTTTAGGGCAGAAAGGGGGGGCTTTTGGTGGAGAGAGCTCTTGGGGAGTTGGAGGCTGCGGCTGAGCTAGGGTTTCGACCCTAGAGGGGAGTTCTTTGAGAGGGTTCTTTGTGAAGAAGAAGGAAAGCTCCCATGGAGTCTCTCCTCTCCTTTTCTCCTATTTCCCTGGTTTGGTTTTCTGTAAATATGAGTAACTAATCCCCCATTGTTGGGGTTAGATGTAGCTTTTCTGAACTTGTTTGTATTTGATTTGGTGTTTTAATGCAAGTCTCTATTTCTTTATGAGTATGTGATTCTGTGCTTAATGCTTTCCTTGGATTAGCTACCCATAGGAATGATATGTTGCTTTGATAGATGACTGGAAGGTTGGTGTTAAGGCATGCTCATGAATCATATGCCAAGTAGTTCAAGAATCTAGACATAGGTGTTGAATGCTTGCAATCTTATAAGTCTTGACTTAATGCAAAATCACAAAGTTATTCCACCTAAGGAATTAGGGTTTAATTTGGGGTTTTAGGCTCAATGCACCTAAGGAATTAGGCTTGAGTATTTTAGAAAAGGCTTGATTGTCATAATTGAAGTAGTGCTTGTGTTGATAATCATTTCATTGCAATTAAGGGAGGATTAGTGTAGTCTAACCCTAACAATCTTAGCCACATCTCTGTTTGCATACCAAGTGTTCGATAAAATTCCCAAAAGACCAAAAACATTTTATTTCTTTATTTTTCTGTTTAATCTCTCATACTTTAGTTTAGTCTAGATAGTTGTTGAGTTTGCGAATTGGTAATTGACATCCGATCCTCGTGGATACGATAACCTAGGTCTCACCACCGTATTACTTGATTGCGACGAGGTGCACTTGCCTTTATATTTAAAAATCACGCATCACTCTCCCATTGAGGATTGTGGCGAGCAATGGTAAGCCCACGGAATGCTTGGCAACGCTCTCAGCCCAAGCTCCTTTTGATTGTCCTGACCTTCTTTTGAGCTCGTTTAGAATAACCCTATTGGCTGCCGCCTCGCCTGCCATTCGTTTGTGGGTGCTCAACCGAGGTCACTTTGTGTTTAATTCCGAGGTTGGAATAGAACTCTCTGAGCTCCTTATCGGTGAATTGCTTCCCGTTGTCTGTAATGACTGCATAGGGAAGGCCATGCCTGCATATAATGTTTTTCCATACAAAATTCTGGACCTTATTGGCAGTTATCTTAGCCAATGGCTCTGCTTCTATCCACTTGGTGAAGTAGTCTACTCCAACCAGAAGGAACTTGACTTGACCCTTCGCTACTGGGAAAGGTCCGACTATGTCCATCCCCCACATGGTAAAGGGCCATGGCGAGAACATGGAGTGGAGCTCCTCTCCCGGAGCACGGGCTATGTTGGCGAACTTCTGACAGGGGTCACACTTATTGGTCCAAATAGAACAATCGAGTCGCATGGTTGGCCAATAAAACCCTGCTCGTTAGATCCGAGCTGCCATAGATCGGCCGCCTGAATGCATTCCGCAGATTCCCCGGTGCATCTCATCCATGACATACTCGGATTGCTCCATTGTGAGGCATTTTAACAACGGTCTGGAGAATCCCCTTTTGTATATCTCACCGTCGAGGATGGTGTAGTGACAAGATTTCAGACGGATTCTTGTCGTCTCCCTTTGGTCATCCGGTAGTTTGTCCAAGGTTAGGTACTCCCAGATTGGAGTCATCCAGCCCCGGTCATAATGCTCGGTCACTGTCACTTCGGCACTCTTAATGCTCAACTCGAGGAGGTTTTCTTGAATAAAAGTTTTGAGTTGGCCAGCATTCTTTGTGCTTGTTAATTTGGAAAGCAGATCTGCTCTGGAGTTTTCTTCTCGAGGTATGTGCTCAATGGAGAAATGCTCAAATTCGGAGATGAGACTATTGACCTTGTAGAGATATCTGGTTAATTGGGGGTTTTTTGTCTGATAATTGCCCGAGACTTGTCCCGTTACGAGCTGTGAGTCACTTCTGCATTTTAGCTCCCGAACCCCGATTTCTTTAGCTAACAATAGCCCAGCAATTAGGGCTTCATATTCTGCTTGGCTGTTTGAAGCAGTGAACCCAAACTTCAAAGATTGCTCGAGGATCAGATCATCGGGTCCCTCCAGAATTATTCCAGCCCCACTTCCTTTCAGGTTAGATGATCCATCAACATATAGGAGCCAAAGGAAGGAGTCCGACCTTGGTTTGGAAGAAAGCTCGACAATAAAATCAGAGAGGCATTGGGCTTTCATTGGCCCCCTTGGTTCATACTGTAGACCGAACTCTGACAACTCCACTGACCAAGTTATCATTCGTCCGGCCGGATCAGGTTTCCTGAGTACCTGCTTTATCGGATGATCCGTCTTGACGATGACTTGATGAGATTGGAAATAGGACCGTAACCTCCGAGCTGCCATAACTAAGGCGAGAGCCAGCTTTTCAATTACTTGGTATCACGTTTCCGCATCTTTCAAGATTCTCTTGACATAGTACCACGGCATTTGTTGCTCCTCCTCTTCGTGGATAATTACCGCACCGATTGCATAATCATTGACGGAGAGGTATAGGTCGAGATCTTTGCCGAGCCGAGGCCGAGTGAGGATTGGGGAGATGCCAAGAAGAGTTTCAGATCTTCGAATGCCTTCTCACATTCTTGATCCAAATGAAATCCTTTGGCTTTTTCGGGAGCTGGAAAAAAGGTCTTGCCTTTTCGGAGACTTCGGGAGAAAGCGGGATAGGGAGGCTAATCGTACGGCTAGCCTCTCGAATTTCCTTCACATTCCGAGGACTTCGCATTTCCATGACGGCTCTGCATTTATCCGGATTGGCTTCGATGCCCGGTGTGTTAGCATATACCCCAAGAATTTTTCCTCCTGTACACCAAAAGAGCACTTCTTCGGATTCACCTCATGTTGTACTTTTCGAGTTGGTCAAGATTTCCTCGAGGTCGGCAGGATCTTGGCTCGGATCATCGGATTTTACTACCATGTCATCAACATACACTTCTAAGTTCTTTCCGATTTGGCGGCGAAAACCTTGTCCATAAGCCTCCCGATATGTCGCCCCGGCATTTTTTAGGCCGAAAGACATTACTCGGTAACAGTAATTAGCCCCATCAGTCATGAACGTTGTTTTTTCCTCGTCGGGGGGGTACATCCTGATCTGGTTGTAACCGGAATATGCATCGAAGAAGGACAAAACCTTGTAACCTGAGGCTCCATCCACTAGCCTGTCAATGTTGGGTAAGGGATAGGAATCCTTTGGGCATGCCTTGTTGAGGTCGGTATAGCCGGTGCACGTGCGGCACTTACCATTGGCCTTTTTGACTAATACCACGTTGGCTAGCCAAGTGGTGTATTTCACCTCTCGGATGAAATTTGCTTTGAGTAGTTTAGAAGTCTCCTCGGCCATGGCTCGGCGCCTTTCTTCACCCAGTTTCCTTTTTATCTGAGTTACAGGTTTAGCTTCAGGACATATAGACAGCTTATGGCACATAAAGTTAGGGTCTATGCCCGGCATATCCGATGTCTTCCAGGCGAACAGGTTAGCATTCTTTATTAGTACCATGTGAATCTTCTCTGAGTGAGGGGTCCAGCTGACTACCGACGTGGGTGCACTGTTCAGGATGGGCTCCCAACTGGAACCTCTCTAAAGACTCCATTGGTTCGACTCTGGTCTCATACATCTCCGCCCTTGGGTCCAGTTCAAACATGCTGACTGAACTTGCTGAATTTACGGAGCTGACCGAGCTTACCACCTCTGCTTTGCCATCCTCTGTTTTCTTTGGGCCGTCCTGGTGACGGGTAACCTTCAGGCTGTCCACATAGCACTGCCTTGCTAGCTTTTGGTCAACTCGGACTGAAACTATCTCCCCTGAGTCGGCTGGGAATTTCATTGTCAGGTGTGGGGTAGAGACAATTGCCCCGAGCTCATTCAACGTCGGTCTTCCAATAAGGATATTGTATGATGTGGTGGCATCTACAATGACATACCTGACTGATACATACTTGGAAAGTCTGCCTTCTCCGAACGTTGTTAAGAGATCTATGTACCCTCGGGTCCTGAGTTGTTCCCCGGCAAACCCTACCAGCTTGTCCTCCTTCTCTTTTATCAGATTTTCAGGGATTCCGAGCTTCTTGAAGGTTTCCAGGTAGAGAATATCGGCCGAGCTCCCCTGGTCAATAAGCGTTCGTCTGACCGAGAAATTGGCCAGCTCGACCGTTATCACCATTGGGTCATCCTGGTTTGGATCCACCCCTTGGAAATCATCATCTGTGAATGTTATGGGGGGCCTTGATCTTGGAGGCCTTCCAGAGACCGTGCTAACAGATCGGAGGGCTTTGACATGACGCCTCCGAGCTGAGCTTGTTGTTCCTCCTCCTGCAAATCCCCCCGAGATTGTATTGATGACCCCCCTGATTCCTCCCTCTGACTCTTCGACGGGGGGCCTTTGATTGTTCAGGCGATCTCCGTCCTGATGATTTCTTCGATAGTTTACATCTCGGTCTCGGTTATCATGATCGGGTCTTCGTTGTCTTCGATCGATTCGTCTGCCTCCGTTGCCATCTCGGCGGATGAAACGGTCAAGATGACCTGCTTGCACCAACTCCTCGATCTTTTTCTGGAGTGTTTTGCACTCTTCAGTGGAATGTCCATAGTTCTAATGCCACATGCATTCTTTGCTTCTGTCAGCATTGTACAATGTTTTGGACGGTTCAGGTAAGGTAAGCAATTCTGCTCTGCACACCTCCTGAAGGATGGCTGCCCGAGATCGGTTCAGCGGAGTGTAAGATGGATACCTGGAATGCCTCTGCGGGAACTCTTTTTCATTGGTTTTTTGGGTCCTTTGTGAGTCAGACCCCCTGTTTCTGTCATTGTTCGAGGCTGAGTTCTTGTCTTCGTAACCTCTTTCTCTCCTTTTAAACTCTAACATCTCTTCCGAGTTCATGAAACCTGTAGCCTTTTCCTGTAGCTCCTCAAAATCTCTCGGTGGCTTCCGAGATAGGTACTCGAAGAATGGTCCTGGCTTAAGACCGGCCATGACGGTGTGGAGGCAGAGTTCGGAGCTCATATTGGGAATCAGGATCTGCTTTGCGTTGAAGCGGGCCATGTAATCTCTGAGTGACTCATTCCTTTCCTGCTTGAAGTTTACCAGTGAGACTGAGTGCCTTCTGTGCCTTCGGCTTGCCGCAAATTGTGCAGTGAACTTGGTTATGAGCGCATCAAAAGAATCAATTTACTGAGGCGGCAGATTTGTTAACCAGGTCAGAGCTGGGCCTTGCAGGGTAGTTGGAAAAACTTTGCACATGACGGCCTCCGAATCAGTCACCAAGTAAATTGAGGATATAAAGGACTCTACATGCTCGGTTGGATCAGTGGTGCCATTGAATTTGTCAATGTTAAGGGGCTTAAAATGGGTTGGCACGTTTACCTCATTAATGTCCTCGGTGAAGGGCAGCCTCGGACGTCGGTCCGATGTCCTTCCTCTCTGGCTAGTCCTCTCTGCGTGGGACTTGACTTCTGAAGCCCCTGGATGGGTGATAAGCCTCTGGCTTATCTAGTTTTATGACTAGATAAACTAGGGTTTATGTGCCAATTAGTCGAGTTCACTCTCGTTTTCGCCCAAATTTGCCTTGTTTTGTTCCTAAGTTGGACTTTGACTCGTTTTGCGTCTTTTGTGTAGTTTTTAGCTTCTTTTGGATAGAATTACGCTTGTGGTTGCTTGTGTTGTTTTCAGGTCCATAAGTGAAGCTCTAAGAATTAAGGAAAGTCAAGAAATAGTGGAGATTGCCATTTTGGAGATTCTCGCCCCGCGAGAGGAAGCTCGCCCCGCGAGAGTTTGAAGACCCAGAGTCAGAGACCATCACGGCCGTGCCGTGATGTATATCACGGCCGTGACCTAAAAGCCACACAAGTCAGAGACCATCACGTCCTAGCCGTGATGAGTATCACGGCCGTGACCCAAAATCCACACAAGGCAGAGAACATCACGGCTTGGCCGTGATTCACATCACGGGCCGTGACAAGAGGGCTTGCGTCGCGAGACATCCTTCGCGTCGTGAGAGTTCGAATTCCAGAAGTGCGCCAGAAACAGAAGCCGTCACGGCCTGGTCGTGATGACCATCACGGCCGTGACGCGTGGCCTCCTTATAAATAGAGCAGATCGTAAGCGAGAAAGGGGACTTTTTGGATCAGAATTTTCAGAGATCTTTTGTAATCCTTATTCTGGGGCTGCGTCTCCTTTTCTTTTCTCTTGATTCTTAGTCCTAGGATGATTTCCAATTGTACGTGCGTTGTTGTTACGGACATGAGGAACTAATCCTCTTGTCTAAGGGATCGATGAAGCCACCCATGGCGGCATAGTGTTCATGTAATGTAACTCTCTCTCCTTTAATTCAATTATGATTTTCCAATTCTGTTTTCATTGTGTCGATCATATGCTAGCGTGATCGACTAGTTAAACGTGTTGAGGCCTAGCGGCGATTCGCGTTTTAGAACTTGAATTGGGAACATCGGTCAGTATTGCACGAGTGAGTAGGAGATCGATGCAACCTATAGGGAACAAGAATTAATAGAATTCGAGATTAGGGTTAAGATACCTAGCAAGTAATTAACTCAAATCATCGAATACGTCCTAATGAGCACGGAAGTGGATTTAGGAGAATTTAGGGGTCCCGGTTGACATTAAAATTGAACTTAGGGAGGAGAATATCATCACTTGGGTACTTCGCATGATTGGGTAGGTGGATTCGAAACCTTAGATGCTTTTATTTCCGAATTTAATCACTGTAGCGTTATTTGATTTGATTCTTGAATTTGCGATCTCAATCTCTTTCTCTCAACCACCTTCTATTGCTTAACCAACGTATCGGATTTCTTGACAAATTAGTCGAATTGGTAACCCAATCCTTGTGTTCGACCTCGGTAGACTCTTACCGTGTTTTTATTACTTCATGACGACCCGGTACACTTGCCAGAGTCACAACAAGTTTTTGGCGCCGTTGCCGGGGATTGGCACAACCAATTTTCCTAATTTTTAGGAAATTCGGCTGTTTGGTTAAGCTAATTTTTAGTTTTATTTTCTTTTATTTAATTTCCATTATTTTTCTCTGTTTCTTTGATTCCACTTGGTCTTTGCCAGTTTTTGTATGCGAGGTACTCTTCTACAAGAGGACTTGCTATTCGATTCAGAGATCACCAGGACCGAGAGGCAATTAAGAAAAGAGGCCAGAGAAAGGAAGAGGTTGGAAGCAATTAAAATAGAGGGCATGGCTGAAGAAAATCCTCCTCCTCCTCCTCCTCGTTACAAGCCTCTCTTTGAGTACGATCTACCAAGCTTGGGAGATTGTGACTCTTCTATTGTGAGGGGCAACTTGAACACAGACTCTTTCAGAGTGGAAGCCTGTGTCACATACCAGATCCGGGAGAATCAGTTTGATCGGAGTGGCAAACAGGACCCGCATAGACATATCACTCGCTTCCTTGAAGCTTGTGACTTTGAGAAGACCGGGGAGTCTCTCGGGATGAGTTTCGCTTGCGGCTTTTCCCTCTTTCTCTTAGGGATGTCGCTCGCGAGTGGGTTGGCAGATTTGGATAGGAACAAAGATCGGAACTTGGGAGCAAATGGCACAGAAGTTCCTAACCAAATACTTTCCTCCTCAGAAGGCGGCACAAGCAAGAATAGCCGTCACTTCATTCAGGCAAACGGAGGATGAAACATATAATGAAGCTTGGGAAAGGTACAATGGCTTATTGAGAAGATGTCCCTCAGCGTTCTTTGACCCGGTTTCCAAAGTGCAGCACTTCTTTAATGGGTTGAGGGGACGCTATCAGATGAACTGTGATGCCGCAGCTGGCGGTTCTTTTGTATATTTATCGGCTGAGGATGGATGGGCACTGTTAGAGAAAATGTCATATAATGATTACAACCGTGGAAGGGAAACCTCAAATGGAATCAGTTCTGGGGCAATGGAGGCCATTCTTGAGCAAAACAGATTGTTGAAGATGCAAGTGGCGGCTTTGTCAGAGAACAAGAAGGCTAATGTGATACACGAGGGAATGCCTCCAGGTTGTGGTAATTGTAATGGAGATCATGACACTCGAAACTGTCCATTCAACTTCCCTCAGGAACATGTGGACTCATGCCACAACTTTTATGACACTGTGCCCCAGAATAACTATCAGAGGAACAGACAAAATGACTACAATCAGAATCAAAATAGGGGGTACATGAGGAGAGACCATCCGGGCTTCGCATGGAGTAATGCTAGTGGTGGTCTAGCCGGGCAGCAACCTCAGCAGGGTATAAGGCCGAACATTGGAATTCAGCAGTGCAATACCCAGCAGGCTCTTCCAGGGCCTAATCAGTTGCAAATAACAGATAGTGGAAGACAACCGTGGGAGCTGGCTTTTGAGAAGATGAGTACAGCAGTGGAGAAATTGTCAATTAACACGAACACTGCCATTGACAAGTTGGCGACTCATACAGGTTCAGCAATTCAGAATCTTGAGACACAAATAGCGCAGCTCATGAAGCAACTTAATGAGCGTCTTCCAGGCACTCTTCCGGTAGTACCGAGAACAACCCCAAGGACAATGCAATGTCATATCTACTAGAAGCGGAAGGGTGTTGGAACCTAGCAGGGTACCACTAGTTCTCGGGATGACAAGGGCCCGTAACAACTACCGAGTTGAGGAAGAGCAACCGAGAGAAAGAAGGGTTGGCAAGTGACAAGGGACCGGAGCAAGGGGGAAGGCTGAAACTTGTGGATGAAGAGTTTCGAAGGAAGAAGTGGGTTGAACCCCAAGACCTCCCGCCCTACATGAAGGTTCCGTATCCGGAAAGATTGAAGAAGCCTCAACGGGATAAGCAATTCAATAAGTTCCTTGATGTCTTCCGAAAACTTCAGATTAACATTCCATTTGCGGAAGCCTTGGAACAAATGCCATCATATGCTCGGTTTATGAAGGAACTTCTCACTAAGAAGCGGAGGATTGTGGATGAAGAAACGGTTGCTTTGACCGAGGAGTGTAGTGCCATTCTTCAACGGAAACTGCCTCCGAAGTTGAAGGATCCCGGTTCCTTCTCGATACCATGCACCATTGGGGGAATTACCTTCGGAAAGGCACTATGTGATCTAGGGGCAAGCATCAACTTGATGCCCCTCTCGATGATGAAGAGGCTAGGGATCAAAGAGGTAAAGGATACGCGAATGTCACTCCAACTGGCCGATCGTTCTATCAAATATCCCTATGGAGTAGTCGAAGACTTGCTCGTGAAAGTTGACAAGTTTATATCCCTATGTGACTACGGCAAGTGTACCGGGTCGTCGCAAGTAATAAAAACACGGTAAGAGTCTACCGAGGTCGAACACAAGGATTGGGTTACCAATTCGACTAATTTGTCAAGAAATCTGATACGTTGGTTAAGCAATAGAAGGTGGTTGAGAGAAAGAGATTGAGATCGCAAATTCAAGAATCAAATCAAATAACGCTACGGTGATTAAATTCAGAAATAAAAGCATCTAAGGTTTCGAATCCACCTACCCAATCATGCGAAGTACCCAAGTGATGATATTCTCCTCCCTAAGTTCAATTTTAATGTCAACCGAGACCCCTAAATTCTCCTAAATCCACTTCCGTGCTCATTAGGACGTATTCGATGATTTGAGTTAATTACTTGCTAGGTCTCTTAACCCTAATCTCGAATTCTATTAATTCTTGTTCCCTATAGGTTGCATCGATCTCCTACTCACTCTCGTGCAATACTCGACCGATGTTCCCAATTCAAGTTCTAAAACGCGAATCGCCGCTAGGCCTCAACACGTTTAACTAGTCGATCACGCTAGCATATGATCGACACAATGAAAACAGAATTGGAAAATCATAATTGAATTAAAGGAGAGAGAGTTACATTACATGAACACTATGCCGCCATGGGTGGCTTCATCGATCCCTTAGACAAGAGGATTAGTTCCTCATGTCCGTAACAACAACGCACGTACAATTGGAAATCATCCTAGGACTAAGAATCAAGAGAAAAGAAAAGGAGACGCAGCCCCAGAATAAGGATTACAAAAGATCTCTGACTCTGGGTCTTCAAACTCTCGCGGGGCGAAGGATGTCTCTCGCGGGGCGAGAATCTCCAGAATGGCAATCTCCACTATTTCTTGACTTTCCTTAATTCTTAGAGCTTCACTTATGGACCTGAAAACAACACAAGCAACCACAAGCGTAATTCTATCCAAAAGAAGCTAAAAACTACACAAAAGACGCAAAACGAGTCAAAGTCCAACTTAGGAACAAAACAAGGCAAATTTGGGCGAAAACGAGAGTGAACTCGACTAATTGGCACATAAACCCTAGTTTATCTAGTCATAAAACTAGATAAGCCAGAGACTTATCAAGGGGGTTTGGTCTTGGATGCTCGGTTAGTGCCCCGAGGAGAGTGCGTCGGAGGGTTCTTCTGGCCGGCCTCGGGTGAGGATTGCTCTCCGTCTGAAGGTGTCAGGGACCTTTCCCTTTTCCGGGCTTTCAAAAGCTTCTGATTTTGCGCCCGTATCTCCTCGTTCTCCTTCCGGAGCTGCTTGAGTTGTTCCATAATTTCCTCCAACCGAGGGTTATCTTCACTGAGGGGGGAGAAAAGACGATTGTCGCGGTGCTGGGCATCCGAAGCTTCATGGTCCTCATGATTCATGTTGTTCCCCCTCCTCGCAGTCCATTCTGGGTGGTCACCATCGAGTGTTTCTTGTGGAACCTGGGAAAGTTTCACCTCGGCCCCACGGTGGGGGCCAAATGTTCCTGCCGAGATCCGGTTTACCGGAGCCTCGCCGTGAACGTCAAACCAAGGATGAATAATTGGGCCTGTTTTAGGCTTTGGCTTGTGCAATTCGATAATTCCGGTCCTACGTATCCCGAAGGGAATCAAAGCCGGACGTAGTTCTTGATTCAACCCTTGGCCGTGGTGATCTCGATCTCTTAATTTTGTATCGGACGAATACTAGGGAGCAAGGACTCTCTGATAGTCTCTTGGTCGACGCTAGTTTCTCTAATACGCTTAAGAGAGAGTCACCGACGTTCAGTGAAAAGTGTCTTTCTTATGAGGGGTACTCCTCCTTTTATAATAGGATTCCCCTATCTCTTAGAGATCTGATTTATCTCTTAATATCTTTTAGAGATTTGATTTGTCTCTTAATATCTCTTTTGAGATATGATTTATCTCTTAATATCTTTTTGAGATATGATTCCTTAATTTAAGGGATATTATCTCTTTTAATCAGATAAGGTTATTTTAGATAATATCAGGATTTAATATCAATATCTTATTCATTTAATTAAGTGATCTTTGATTTATTATCCTTAATTTCGGATCGAACTGTGGTACTTGAGCTTGATGGCCGGGTTAGTAACCTCGACCGAGACAGAAAGTGATGCAACGAGTGGTAAATTTCAAACACAACTTAGCAAACCAATCCTAGCAGCCTATAGCAATTCTTTTGTTATATAATCCCTTCAGTTCACAGTCTTTTGTGACAGAACATTGCCAGGTATTTGTAAGATAAGTGTTGAAAATGAAGCATGGTGGGCACCATACTAGGCCAGAATGACAGCCAAATTAATGAAAACATTATAAAAAAAATGAAATATGTTCGGAAAAACACCAACACACTATGAAAGACAAGTTGAATATAGAAGTATATTTTATTGTTTATGCATTCAATATAGTCATGGGAATTATGGCATGTGACTATGTGAGTTAAGTCATTTTAAGAATATATATATTAAGTTAGGGTTGGGCTAATATACATCATCTATATTTTATACTACCCACTACATCATTCATATGTGATAAATTTTGGACCAATCAAATTACCACATGGGTTTGGTCAAAATTTCAAAATTTCTAGTTGTATTTCTACTGTAATCAAATATATGAATACAATATATTGTAGTACAGTATATGTACTCTTTGTATTCGCAAATTTAACTCATGTTAAAATAATGTTTTTTGATTAAAAAAACTGATTATATTAAAAAATAATATTTTAATATGAATTAAAATAATGTTCGTTGTCAATAATATTTTACAATATAATCAGTTTTTTTAATCAAAAAACATTATTTTAATATGGGTTACATTTGCGAATACAAAGAGTACATATACTATACTACAATATACTGTATTCATATAGTTTGACTACGGTATAATACAACTAGAAAGTTTGAAATTTTGACCAACCTATGTGACAATTTGATTGGCCCAAAATTTGCCACATGTGTGGTGTAGTGGATGGTGTAAAATGTGGGTGGTGTACCATAGCCACACCCTATTAAGTTATCTATTTATTTGTGTGATATGTGGTATATATATATACACACACACACACACACACAAATGTTACCAGTTATTTGTTGCCTAACTTAACCCCAAAAGCTAGTTTTTTGGTTGAGTTAAGTTCAAATCCAAATTCTAAAATGGTATCAGAGTCTATTATGGATCCGTTGAGTCACCCGCAGATGTCCAGTCCTACAAACTTCACGCTCCATATGTCAGGTCCTGGACGTGAGGGGTGTGTGTGTTGGAGTCACAAATTTGATAATGATATCGCTAGTTAATTTTTTCCTTTTTTGTCAATGTTTGAACCCTGGATCCCATACTTCTCCAACTCATTATACCTTTAGGTAGCGTTTGGTACAAATTTTATAAAAATATTTCCTGGAATGTTGACATGAGAATAAAAGTTTCTCATGTTTGGTACAAGTTTTAAAATATTATTCTCATACATAAAGGATTCCCGGGAATAAAAGTAATGAATGATAGTTAGAAAATTGGGAAAACTTTATCCTCGCGTGTGAAGATGGGAAAACTTTATTCCTGAGAATCACATTTCCAAAAATACAGTTTATCTAAAAATAAAACATTTCAAATATCAAACACCACCCTAACTCAAACGAGCAACCCAACCCCGTGTGATATGTGGCTTGATCTGTACGATTTGTTTGTTTTACATATATTAGAAGAAAAAGCCTCCTTATAATATGTTAGCAGTCCACATTATGAAAGTTCATTATTATTTTTTTCTTAGATAGGTGACTTTGAAATTAATGCCTACTTAACCTTCTTGACACGGTATAGCTTAAAAGATATTAGTATCATTCAGTCTATAAAATAAAGATAACTATCAAACATGGCGACATTTATAATTATGAATATTAATTGTTATCAACTTATCATAACTGGCCTCATATGATTTTCTTTCATTTGACCTGCATACAGATGCAGTAAGCAGCAAGCTGTAACATAGCGACCCGTAGCGCTTCAGATAGACATACTTTTTTCCTTCGTTTCTTTCTTTCTTTATTTTCTTTTTTATAAGCCAAGCCTATTTTGAAGCAAGTATAATGATACTGGAACCCATATATAAAATGCATAAAAAATAGAGGTTACATAAGAACATTCCCCCCACTTTCATTATTACATAAAAGGGTTTTAGTAGCGCACTTTCAATAGCACTTCAATCAAAAACGCTACTTAAAAATATGCGAAAGGTTTTTAATAGCGCTTCCTTAAGGGAGCACTATCTATTCCTTATTCTAAGACAATAGATAACGCTTTCTCAAGAAAACGCTATCATAGGTAAGTAAATAGATAGCGTTTTCTCAAGGGAGTGCTATCTATTCCCCTTTTACTAAATATTAAAACTTATGCTCCTGCGTTTTGTCTAACACCTCCTGTTTTCCTTCGACACTTTCCTTCCATAGCCCTAGCACACAACCGCACCACACGCTCGTTAGACTCTCGTCTCCACCTGTGGCCGCCGCCCGCCGCCCGTAATCTGCCGCTTTCCGCCTTATGAAGCAAATGGGATGGGAAGAAGGAGAAGGTCTCGGCAAAGACAAGCAGGGCATATCAAAGGACACGTCCGAGTCCAAAACAAAAAGGACACTATCGGTCTCTATTCTCTATCTTCCACAATCCTCATTTCTTCTTCTTCTTCCATCTATCAACAACTCAAATCTATGATTGCTTATTTATAATTACTTTTTCAATAGGTATTGGGTTAGAGAAGCCAAATAATTGGCATTTGATACCACTCAACTTGATAATATCCTAAAGAGGTTGAAAGTCGTATGTATTATCTCCTTCTCTCTATCTCTCTTTCTCAACTCAATCATTTCTCTTATTCCTTTTTTGTTCACTTCACTTAATGAATGCTTTCTTTCGCGTAGCAAGTGCCACATTCCAATGACACAGGTATAATCACACTCATCTTTATCTTCCAATCTGAATCAATTTAATGTATCATCATGATTCACGAGTTTTTTTTTTATCTACTGTGAATCATAGAAATAGAAAAAAACACAGATAAGGTGGAAACCGAGACTAGTGTTACTGTGCCTGTTAATAATGATGATTCTGTCTCAAAATCTACCAGACCACAAGGAAGGTCTGTATCTTTCTTCCTATTAGGTTTTGTCCACTATTTATTAGTTAACTATACATGATATTTTTTGCTTTCATTTGTTTTCAGATACAAGAAAAGAGAGAGAGGGAAGCTTGTCTCTAGATATTCTTCTAAGGATCTGGAAGGAATTCTTGTAAGTTCTAAGCATGGATCAACCATTTATTGCACTTCTTAAACAACCTCAACAATATGTTTATTATTTAGTAGAATTTGCAATATATATGTGTGTGTGTGGATCTAATGATTTTGAGTTTCTTTTTTAGATTAAGTATCTAGTGGTTGTTTCAGTTTTATTTCCTAGATTCATGGAAGTAGTCATAGAAATGAAATGTATTATTATTTACATTTCAAGATTAATGAATGACAAACTCAAATTTTTGAAAGCCACATTTGGATAGATTCTGTCTTACAAAACTCTTACCTGTAATCATTTAGTTACGAGATTCTGTTCAACGAACCTGATTCACTGTATTTGATTTAATTAACTTAGAATACCTTTAACTTTTACATGGTTACCATCGTTATTTTAGAATCTATGTTTGCATTTCATGGGGTTTTGTTATCATCTGCATTTGAGTTGATCAAGAAGATATGTTTGGTGATATCTGTGTTCCAGCTCTTATGGTTGACTTGTCTATTCTATTCTAATACTGGGGAGCCAGAGAATTCCCTAACTTCTGTCCCATTAAACTTAATTTGGGCAGTTATTAACCAGAGAGAGGAATCTACTCAATCTTCATTAAGGCATGAATTGATGAATGAATATCAACTTCCCCTTGTGCTTCTTATATTTGAAAAATAGATGAAATGTCCTGTTACTTTTAGTATTAAAATGTGACTATTAAGCTGTTGTTGTTCTGTTTATAATATGTATGTGAAACTTTTTCTGTGGTTGATAACTGGTATTCCCTTCAGTCAAGCTTCTTCAATGTTTTTTCAGTTTTTTGTTCACAACTCATAAAATTTCAGTTTTATTTAATACAAAGTTGTTGCTGATTGTTTACTTCTTGATGTTGGTATTAAGTTAAGAAGAGTGAAATATCTGGTGGTATCGGCATTCCCGATGGAGAACTGGACTTGTCAGAGGCACCCGAGATTCAAAATTTTGAAGATGAAGGTATAGACAAGAATTGCAACGGTGTTTTTGTGCTATTTATATAGATTATAACATTACATATGACATTTGGATTTTGGACTTCATTACTATATTTTGCAGGTTCTGGTTAAAACCTTTTATGTCCTCTTTTTTTCTGCACAATGTTTTAATATAGTTAAATATGCATTGGAAATCTTGTAGCTCATCTATTTAGATAGAAAACCACTAGACCCTATACCTCCATAAATTAGTTGACTACTTGCAATAGGATCATGTTAACAATTAGGACAGATCTGGTCATTCATTAACATTTAGGTGTACCTTTTATTGGATACATCTAAAGGGGCATCCTTTTTTTTTATTCTTTCTTATGACCATATATGGTTCCTATTTATTAATTTCAGATACGCCTGGCTTACAGGTGAGGGAAGCTAACTCTGCCCTTCATTTCATGTTATTTTTATAGGTTTGAGCGAAACATACAGAGGCTAATCAAGCTGCGAAATTTTGTCATGAGTTCATATCAAGAGTACAACATTCCAATTGCTTGGATGCTTGATTATGGAATAATGAGCAAGGTATCTTTTTTTATGCTTTTACTCTTTTGCTTCTCCTCTTATGTACCAAAACAAATAAAAAATCATTCTTCAATCTGATTTAACAATATCTATGAACATAGCACATTCTTTTTTATCTTCAACTTGCTGATAGGGCTGATCATCACCCGCGTGACCCGTCCGAACCCGAACTAACCGATTGTCATTTTTTTGAAATGGGTGGGTTCGGTCGGGTCGACGGGTTGTTCGGGTGAAAAAATTGGATAAATATGGGTATATTCGGTCGGGTTCGGTTCCGCATATTACAACCCATCGGTAACCGAACCCGACCGAGTACACTGAGTTTTTTTTACTATGTTATGCCTCTGCTTCACTGCTTGCTCACGTTTTCTGACTCTCTAGAACCACCCACCCCATTTCTGACTTTCTCTTTCTCCCTCTTCTCTCACACATAGCTCCCTTTCTCCATAGCTCCCTCTTTTCTCACACATCATCAAGATTTTCTCTCGTCTCCCTCCTTCATCTCAGACACGTCTCTGTCTCCCTCCCTCTCAGTCTCTCTTCCTCCATCTCATACTCGTCTCCCTCATCTCCCCTTTGTCCAGATGAACTCAGATCGGTCGTTGGAGGCGCGTCCGTCCAAGCGAAGTGGTGCGTCCATGCGAGTGGAGGTCCGGCCAGGCAGAGATACAACTACGACGGTGGGGTTGGGGGATTGTCTTCTCCTTCGCAGTTCGCAGATCTGCATGAGGCGACGGCAAGGTTGGTTGGTGTTGTCTTCTCCTTCGCAGACTTGCACGACGGCAACGGCAACGTTGGGTGGGTGTTGTATGCTCCTTTCGCAGATCTGCACGACAACGGATGCGGTGTCTTCGACTCCTCAGACCTCAGTCCTCTGCTCCGGTGCAGCTTCGAGCCTTCGACTCCTGCAGTCCGATGCGATCGTGCACACGGTCATGGTGGACTGGTGGAGATGGGGTCGTGGTCTCGTGGAGAAGGCAGAAGGGTCAAGGGACCAAGGGAGAAGTAGAAAGGGTTTCGCAGATCTGATCAACAACGAAGAAGACGCTTCAGATTTATTAAAGTTTCATCCTTTTTACTTAAAGTTGATTTCTTTGGTTGTTTTCTTGGATGTTTTAAGTTAAGATATATTAAAGTTTCATCCATTATGCATAGCTGATTTCTTTGGGTGTTTTTTGAACCTTTTCTTCTGGGTTGTCACTTGTCACTGATCTGTTGCTTTCTGTTTCTGTCTTCTCCTCTGTGTACGCCTTTTTTTTTTTGCTTCCTAAACCGTGCGTACCCGCCCGTGAATCCGCCGACCCGACGGCTAACCGACCCGTTCAAACCGAAGCTTCAATCGGTCGGGAATGGGCCACGTTTTCTGAAGTTCAAAACCGATCAAACCCGAAATGTGTCACCCGAAACCGACCATACCCGACCGATGCCCACCCCTACTTGCTGAGATGTTTATGACGAGTCCATGTGCATTTTAAACTTGTCTATTTATTTATAACAAGTATAAGTAGAACAAATATTCTTCCAGAACAATACTGTGGCAACTTTCCAACATTATCATGTTGTGCACATTGTACTGTAGCTTTGACCATTCATTATTCCTTATAAAATCAGCACATTCCTTTTGTCTTTCAAATTAACATTGTTTTGAATCACCTTCCGTCTGGCGACTCCTCTATTCCAATAGAGGTGGAAAAGGCTGGAGTAGAGAAAGAAAATTGGTGTTGCAGCAAGATGTATTAGCATTGTTTATTTTCCATTTTCTATTTGAGTTTAACTTTCTTGTCTCTAATTTCAAACTCAGCTGAATTCTCCAATTTTCAGGTGGGTAGGTTGAAGAAGCAGCTTAGGCATGAGGAGAACATTCATAGGGAATTGGAGAGAGCTTTCAAAATAACTTTGGGTTTTTGTTGTTTTTGTTGTTATTCTGATCCTTTATTTATTGAAGACTTTCATTGCTCCTGCTTTATTGTTATTCTCAATTTGATGCCTAAGTAACTGATGAAATACCAGATGGTACACTTATTTGAATTCTGATTTCAAGAAAGGAGGATGGTCACTAGAGGAAGACATGCTCTTATGTGAGGTAAATGCTGCTTCCTGTGTTACAAAGCTACAATTTCATACTACATCAGTTGCAATTGGAATTTAACAGGCTTAGTATATAATAGTAATTTATAGAATTTTGAAAGTTTAGACTTCAACTTTTCCTTTCTGTCTTTTCCTTTTGTGTGGTAGATCACAATCCATTTATGTACTGAGGATATTAAGTGCTAGTACCATGTATGAGTGTGCTTATAGGTGTTCTCTTTTGAAAATGTGCAGAGTTTGACAAAATTCAGAAGAAACAACCTCTACAGCTCCCTCCAAAGCCTCCACAGGAAAGAAAATGGCGAGGTAACACAGTGGCCCCATTTGTTGGCAACAACATGCTGGTCTTATATAGTTGTCCTGCTCATGACAAGTTTACCAGCAAGCATTTTGTGTAAGTTCTGCACAATGAACACCCCATTCCAATGGTGGTAAGCTTTTTCAATTAATGTGAAGATTATGTAAATCAAATTTGTTTTCTTAATTAACCAATATGAATAGCTGAATATGGTTTTTGAGTTGTATGATTTCACTGCTGATTGTTTAAAATCCTATTTGTTGTTAACTAGTTGTGCATCAATAACTGTTTGTATGTTATTGTGCACACGGTTGTGATGGTTCTGATTTCTGTCCATTTGAAGTATTCAAGGTATTAGTGTAATCCCACTCTAATGGTCTAGATGATGAATGTGTACGGAATGTTGTTTTTTATTCTACTGTTCTGACTTCTGATTTGCGTTTTCTTCACAGGAAACCATTGTTGCACCTCATCAAAAGCATGACTATGATGCAGTCTGTAATGCAAAGCTAGAGCCAAAGCCGCCGGGCATAAAGTTTTCTCAAATATTTCAGTGGCTTTTGTCATTGGGGAAAGGTGATAAATTCCCCAAAGATGAATTTTAGTTTGTTTCGTGGGAAAGGGTCCTATATACTGTTGTACATAGGAACATGGCCTATCTTCTTGGATGTTGTATTGAATCTGGCTACTCTCCTCTACTGGTCTATGAGTACCCTGCAAATGGTACCTTGAAGGATCATTTACACCAAAGCAAAGGACAAAAACTTGGTTTAGACTGGCATAGGAGATTGACTATTGCTGCAGAAACTGCTAGTGTTGTTGGGTTATTATTGTATACGGGTTGGGGTACCCCTTATACCCTTTAATCAATATACTTTTAGCTTATCGAGAAAAAAATATTGTATTTAAGCTTGTGTATGTAAATGTATGGTTTGTTGAGTTTTTCTAAGTGCAATGGATAAATAAACTGTTTAATGTCTTAGTTTTGTTGAGTGCATGTGGGAAATATAGAAAAACAATGTAAATAATTAAAAAAAGGGGAATAGGTAGCGCTTTCTTGAAAAAACGCTCCTAAAGTTAAAAATAGACAGCGCTTCCTTGAGAACGCATAACGACACCTGAAGACTGCCAAAGTATGTAATAGATTGTCTTATTACAAACTTTAGGCAAGACTTTCTCAAGGAAGCGCCACCTATCCCCACTTTCAGTAGCGTTTTTTTAAGCGCTATTGAATCTCTTTCACCTACAGTAGCGGGTGAATAGATAGCGCTTGGAAGCGCTACTGAAGGCTAAAAAAAAGCGCTATTAAAACCCTTTCTGTAGTAGTGTTTCAATAGCCAACCTGCTGGATCTACAAGTACCCAACTCTACTCAAACCAAAGTTTTAATAGGATATGATGATGCCTTCATATCCACACTAATATATAAAAACTAAGTTCCTTAACAGCAGAGGAGTCACAACAAGTCTGCCTAACAGATGCATATTTTAGACACTCCAATAGGTTTAGACACCAATCCACAAAAGAGAAACACCCTTTCTTTATCAAACTATTACACCAAGTCCACACCGTTAACTTAATCAATTCTATAACTTTATCAAAGTCCAGTTTACCTTTGTTGAAAATGAAGTCGTTTCGGTGTAGCCAAAGTGATCAAATCATCACAAACCAAAGCATTCTCCAGCACTTCATTGAGACCTTCCCCCTCAATAAACCCGTATGTTGCATAAGATATTCCTTAAGGTTCCCTGCCAAAACAGCATCCAATCCTATCCAATTGTATATGTGCATCCACACAAAATAAGCAAAATTACATGACAAAAAAAGGTGGAGAGAAGATTCAACATGACTTTTACAAAAACAACAAGATAAAGACTCTGGAGCTAAGTTAATGCCTCTACAAAGTAGATTAGAAGCTGTAGGAATCCTGTCTAAAATACTTCTCCAACAAAATGCTCCAACCTTTATTGGGATGCTCCTATCCCAGATAATTTTATACATGCTGCTGTCTATCTGTGATGCTGTACAAGTGATTCTGGTGTAGGCAGATTTCGCACTATAAGGCTACTCAGCATTTCCCAACCAGCACCATTGGTCTTCTAAAGAATTTGAAATTCTGCACTGGCATAACAGAGAGTCAAGCAATTGTTCCTCCCATACAAATAGACCCCTCCTCCAAGCAAACTTCCATGACTACATACCCTCCAACCACTCACCCATTTGATGGACCGAAGCCTCTTTTAGTAGTGAAACACTATATAACCTGCTAAAAGTGGTAGAAAGAGGTGTAAAAGCAATCCAAGGTTCATTCCAAAGGAAATTCCCTTCTCATTCCCTAACTTTTTTGAGATTCCTAATGAAAGCCATTTCTCTCCAGGAGAATCACTTCCCTCAATCTTGCCAAGATCACTCCACTAAAATGAGACCGCCCCCCATCCACATTACCCTCCCCCCACGAAGATCTCCAATTAGATGGATTATCATACCTCACAGTAAGCACACGGGACCAAAGGGAATCCTTTTCCGATAAGAAATGCCACCTCCACTTTCCTAGTAGTGCTAGGTTGAAGGCTCTAATTTTCTTTATACCCAATCCACCCTCCTCCCTAGGTTTGAACACCACATCCTAACTCACCCAACAAATCTTTCTACACTCCTCACTACCCCCCCCACAAAGGAACCTTCTCTGTATTTGTATGATTTTATTTAAAACCTTCTTAGGAGCTAAATATATAGAAGGAAAGATAATACACCGGAAGACTAGATAGGACTGCATTGATTAGAATTACCCGGTCACCGAAGGAAAGGAATTTGTTTCTCCATCCCATAAGTCTTTTCTGAAGAGATTTAATGAGTGGATCCCAAGTTGCTGACCTTCTTGGGTTTGCCCTAACTAAGATGCCAAGAAATTTGAAGGAAGTGGAGCTAATCTTACAGTTGAGAACACTTGCTGCATGTTCCACACTTGCTTGGTCCGCTTTTGTACAAATCAACCCGCTCTTGTGGAAATTAACCTTCAAACCAGAAGCCAACTCAAAGTTCCTCAGGATGCATTTTAAGGCCCATGCATTAGAAATCGACTTCTCTCCCACCAAAACCATGTCATCTGCATATTGTATATCAGAGATTGCCACCTCTTGATTATTTCCAATGATTGAGTATTCCTTGAAAATATTTTTGTCCACGGCACTACGAATCAACTCGCTTAGTCCTTCCGCAATCACCAAGAACAAGAAGGGAGCCATTGGGTCTCCTTAACGGATCCCTTTGGACATCAAGAACTCTTCCGTAGGGCTACCGTTAACCAAAACTGAAATTGATGCCGACTGCAAGCAAACATTGATCCAGAATCTCCATTTTGCATTGAATCCCAATCTAAGGAGCATGTAATCCAAGAATTCCCAACTGACCGAGTCGTACACCTTTTCAAAATCAACCTTGAACAACATACACTCTTTTCCTTTCTTGTTTGCATAATCAATGATCTCGTTTACAACTACGACCCCATCTAGGATGTTTCTTCCCATCAAGAAGGCTGTTTGGCATCCAGATATCACCGCACCCAACACCTTGCCTATCCTCACAGCAAGCAGCTTTGCAATGATCTTATATAAACATCCGACCAAAGAAATTGGCCTATAGTCATTCAAACTCGATGGGTTTTATTTCTTTGGAATTAGAACAATGAAAGACGCATTGCATCCTCTTTCTTTCTTTATTAACATTGTAGTTAATTAATTTGAGAAAAGAACTAGGATTTTTTTATGACTTTAATTGGTATACACTGTCAGTGTAAATATTTTTTATACCATCAACCAATAACAGATCGTCATGTCATTGAAAATCTTTGTTTCTTATTCAAATATCCTTCAAAGTCATTCATACCATAATATGTGATTGATTGACAGTGTAAAAAACTTTATAGTGACAGTACATATCAATTAAGATTTTCAAATTTTATACGAGAAACCTGAAACAGTTGTGGGTTTTTAATTTTCATTTGATTAGAGTTGGGACTTGGGAGCCAATTTTATTTATTTATTTTTTTTTGGGTAAGAGAAAATTTAAGAAAAAAGAGTGGCTTCTAGGGTGAGAGACTATGACAAGTCTCTCACCATGCAACATCATTGATTACCCTTGGATTAATCTTTACCTCATATTCATATCATGCACCCTCCTCACCAGATAATGACTCTCCTCAACTCCCTCCACACCCCTCCCCCAGTCCCTCCAATATCTCCTTCTCCAACGCCGATCTCCGCCAGCCCTGCCACACACCAGGCGTCGTCCCTTCTCCGGCGCCAGTCTCCCTTCTGCAACCCAGATCTACAACATATGACCCGCTTTCCCTCTCTCTCCATCATTCCAACCATCGTCCCCTTCCCCGACCACATCGTCATCATCGTCGCGCAAGCTTCCATCACCGGCGGGAATGGCGACGGTCACGCAGAGGGCTGCGAGGTGTCAAAGGCGTGGACTCCGGGAGGCCGATCTTCTGTTACTCGTGGGTTTGCAGGGAACACAGATCTGTTACTCGCGTGGTGCCTTAGGTTGCGGTAGTGGTTGGAACCAAGGGAGCGGCTGACTATAGTTGTTGGGAAGGCCAGATCTGGTGGTTGCTGACGCGGTGGCGACACATGGAGGAGGCCAGATCTGGAGAATCTAGCGGTGGGATGACGCATGGCGGTGCAACTCAGGGAGGCAAAACGTCCATATATGCTGGTGACCACCACCTCCACCGTGTGGGCCTTCACGTCACCGATGTCGTCCTCCATCTCCACCACAAATCGGAAGCAATCGGATCCTCCGTCTCTCTGCTTGTTCCCTCTGTCAAGTCTTGACTTTGGTTTCTTTGTAACTATTTCAAGTTCATTTGTTTTACTCTTTTCTGTAATTTCATTCTCATTTTCTGTAACTTTTCCAGTAATTTTGCACTTTGATTTGTGAGGAATTTGTTCTTTGATCCTATAATGTTAAATCTGAACTCCATTTGGGGTTTGCTCTTTGATTTGTTTTTGCTTAATTTTTATGCCATTTGAATAAAATTTTGCCTCTTACTGGGGAGTTGGAGGGGTCTATTAGTGCTAGTGTTAATGTGCCAATATCAAAATTTGCTTGAGGTTGGATGGAGAAGGGTAGGAAGGAGAGGAAGAAGATGGTAAACAGTAAACTCGGATTCTTGAGTGACTGTGGAGGAAGTTGGGGGAGAAATAATTTGATGTGGAAGATGCATGATATTTATTATGAGGGCCAAATCAATCAACGGTAAAAAAGTGCTCTCTCATGATAGAGATTTGTTAGGATCTTTCACCTTAGAATTAGCCTGTCCTATATATCTTCACTGTTGTGCAAATTGTTGCTGGCATTTGGGAGTTGACGTGTGTGTCCCTTAGCTATTTAACATCTTTTTAAAGTTTTTTTTTTTACAAGTAACTTCGGTTGAGATTACTTGAATTTTTTCGTTAACGGGCGGCTTCAGAGGTTTATAATTTGATCCGATATTTTGGAGCTCAAAAATTAATGAAAACAATATACTATTTGCTTGTAAAAAAAAAAACGTGTTATTTTTTTCCTGCATTTTTTTCTCTGTTATTTGCTGCTTCTGCTCTAACAGCTTCTTATTTTTTTATCAAAACATTAGGAGTGGTATATATCGTATTCAAATTTGTATGATAGAGAGGCATTACAATTACACCAGATTCAGGAAAGTGTGTAATTGACCCCAAATATGATTCCATTTATTAAAACTAATAATACCGTATTGCATATATAACTGATTATTTAATTAACTCGTGGTCCCTTGTATAAGTTCGTAGTTGGAAACAAACCCGATAGTTTCATTAGTTTGAGATTGGGAAAATCAGATCTCTATATGTCAAAGAGAAAATTTTAGTTAGTCTTAAAAAATGAAGTATAATTCAGAAGCGTAGGTTACAATATAAAATCCACGAAATGAATGAAGAGTCTCCACTGAAAGCGGAAAGTGTTGGTTTTATTTGTATAATTAAGTAGGTTTACAATTACATGTGAGGCATTTATCATCATTCATCAACACAACTCACAAGCTCGTGCATGAGTGGACTTAGGCAGCAAGCTGCGGCGGACTTAGGCAGCAAGCGGCGCCGCAGCCAATTCTCATGTTTTGAATTATTCATGATGGCTACTGAATTTCTCATATAAATAAAACCCAATGAAAAAAATTAATAAGTATATAACTACCATAGTCCTTTCTTCAATTTGGACAATTTTTTTTTTACCATCAGGGATATAAATCTAAACAGGAAACACTTCATCACAAAAATTCTCCCAAAAATCAACATGGTGTGATACAGTTGGTAGATAACTAGGCCCCTTAAGCATGTGGTCAGGAGTTCGATTCCTGACTCGTGCGTATGGAAGATCATCTGTTTGGAGAGGTCAACTCCTTAAATGGATCTCAGTACCTCGATGGATTAGTCTCTGGCTCCCGGACGAAGGATACCCGCGCTCACAAAAAAAAAAATTCCCCCCAAAATGTTTCATATATTAAGTGGATGGTCATATTTTATTGCCTAAAGTTGTTCCAGATCCTCGTATCTACCGTAAAAGTTAACCTCATGGCTGAAAACATAATCAATATATATATGACAAAATAATTTCTTTTTTCTAAGCTAAATTTAATATGGGTACACCGGATATATCCAATCCATAAACAACATATACAAGTCAAAGGGTCTTGATACAATAAAGATGATTATTATTTAATAAACATTCAAGGGGAAAGAAGATACAAGCAGAGAAGCAAGTACTAAGAAGCCGACATGAGTGGATATTAGTCTACTCAATTCCCCTTCATAGATGAATATGTAAATACAGATATTTAATTTGTTCAAACTTTTGGAAGGCAGCGATAATGTTTGAGAAAGAACAACCAATTGGGGTTGTTCAAACTAGTAAAGATTAAATGGATCATTTTGCTTATATGTTCGATATATCATTATTTTGTCTTCTGTTCAAACGGCATTGAGTTTATGAAAATGAAAATACGATTCCATGTGATGCACACATGAGACTTTTTCGGAGTATGGAGTGAATTGGAAACATCGGACAAAAAGTAGACATCCATATATATGGGATTACCATTATATTTTCCCATACAAAAATTATATTTGAACACAAAAGTTGGGATACCATATTGCGGCCATTTACTTTTTTGTGTATTTTTTGTATGCAGGTATCTGAGAAGATAAAAAAATAAATGAGAAATAGAGATAAATATGAAATATGTGGTCTGAAATTTAATGTTGAAATATTATAACTCTTTTCCATATCAAGTAGAAATAATGATTTGTGTACAATCCTTAAGGTGTTATATGGACATATGGTAGTTAGAGTTATAACATAAATAAAACAAGATATAGGGTCCAAAGTCCAAACTCCCGTTACGTAGAAAGTTCAATAAGAAAACGAGATAATTCACTTATAGTTAGAGACGATCTTGTGAGAACCTAAGTTCAATAAATAAATTCATTTACGTTCTGAAAGCGTTGGCTATGACAATATAGCTAGGTTTTCTTTCTTTATTGTTTTTTTATAAGCTTATTGTTTTTGTTGTTTATTATTAAACTATACAACGTGGGAGGTAATGAAGAGTATAATAAAAGAACTTCGCCAAGTGTATAACTAAATTATAAACCAAGAGTTGAAAGATGTATGGCCTCTTGTGGTCTTGCAGTTGACAAATTCAAGATCTGATCCCAAGGTTTTCTCTTCATATATGGGATTTCGTACGGGACTCATATTCCGTGGTAATAGATGATATCACGTTAACTCATATTATAATCAGCATGTTAAGCCTTGGAATTTCCCCCTATTCCCACTTTTAAAAAATTCAAATGAATCTTGTCAAATTGTTCTCCACTAGCAGGCACGTATAGCACGAGTGCCCCATTCAATTTTCAATAAATGGGTTGTTCTATTAATTTCCATGTAGGACACTATTGCTCATGTGATCAGTCATGCCCTAATTGCTAGAGAAAATAAAATATCCCATAAACATAAAAGTTTTAACATTTTGGGAGCTCACTCATGATATGGATGTCAAACTTTCACAATCAAATGGTTAAGAATCTGATTTATTTTAGCTTTGATTATATTAACTAAAATTTTAATTTTAATATAAAGTAAGTAATTTAAATATTGCTTATAAAAAAAGTAATTTAAATGTGTACACTAATTATTTGCCCTTAAAAATAATTGCGTGAGGGGACAACATACAACTAGATTTTTCTTGAAACTAATTAATTAATATGCAAGGTACAAATAGAGATTAAATGAGCATGTAGTGCATATATGTTAGAAAACTGCTTTGTTTGAGTTAAAATACCCTTGTATTCGTTTAAAAAAAAAAACCCTCTTGTATTCTTCTTAATAGAACTTCATTACTCATTGAAAAAAAAAAAGATGCGGCTTACTCACGTACTCTGAAAGGATAGAAAAGCCTATGTAAATTTATGTTGATGTTAATAATGTCAAATAGCTAGTTGAAACTTGATTTTTTTTTTTTTTTGATATGCAGTTGAAAGTCGAATTGATGTGATGCTTTTGTGACTCATTTTTTTTTCTCCAGTGTAAAACCTTGATTTGCTTTTCAATTACACAAAAGGGCAAGTAAAGGGGTCAAACCTTATCGATTTAACTAGTACTAATGGTTATTCTTGTCTTTTGGTCAAGGGAGGGAACCAAAATCAAATAGTACAAAAGGGGGCTCACTGCCTTCCCTATATATGTTAATTAATTTTAAAATAGCAAGCCTGTAGACTAATAATTTAATTAATTAGGGGGATTCATTAAGAAGCCAATTAAAGTCAAACCTTAGATGCGTCCTTGTATGTTTAAGATAAGAAACGTCTTTGGGATGTGGGAATTGACTTTGGTGCCTCAAAAGTAGCATTTATATCAGAAGAGAGGACAAAGGAAGAGATTCTTTCTATGCTCAAAAACCTTGTCCTTAATGGGTAGAGGAGAAGAACCTATAAAGATGGAAATTGATCTCTCTTTGAACATAGATTCTGATGAGCATATGTTCAAAGATGAGCAAGTGAAAGAGGATGAGGAGGAAGAAATGGCAAGGAAACAAGATAAGGAAGAAGTTCCTGAAGTCACAGCTGGTGAAATAGAAGATGATGCATCAGTGGTAGAAATATCTTTGCAAGATAACACAAAAACAAGAGAGGTACAACTTTTCATTAGTGTCAAGCAGATCTACAAGCATCACCATTGTTATATTCCTCTCTTTCTTCTACTCTCTCTTCATCGATCTGTTGATATTGTTGTTTGTGTAAATTAACAGCCTAAATATTGTTATTTTAAAACCTCCTCTCTCTTCTCAAATTTTCTATTATAGTACTTTTTTATGCATGCATATGTGTAAGTAACTCTTGAAAACACAAGTCTTTAATTTAATGAAGTTCAATTAATTGCTTGTGTATGATATTATACATAAAGGGTATGCTTTTTTGGACAGTTAAGTGTCTTACAAATGGAGATGGAGAACATGAAAGAGGAAAACAAAGTTCTGAGGAAAGTGGTGGAACAAACAATGAAAGACTACTATGATCTGCAAATGAAATTTTCAATCATCCAAGAGAACAATAAAAGAAAGGTATTAAATATCTAATTGTTTCTTTTATAGTCTTCATTGAACTATATATGATCCGTATTTTATGTCTCTAATAATGTATAAAATCTCATTTAGGATCATCAAATTTCTCTCTCACTTCAAGACAAGGCAACTACCAGCAGTGAAGGACCATCAAGAATTCTTGAGATCTTTAATAGCAAAACCCAAAGAGCTCCATCCCCACCGAACACCAATGATAGTTTAAGTGAGAGTGAATTGGGTTTATCACTAAGGTTGCACACAAACACAATTCAAAAGGAAAAGGAGGAAGATAATAAGGAAGACAACGAGGAACAGTTGGCAAGTTTTGGTTCAGTGCAGAACAAATTACAGCGGACAAATGACTTGCCTGCTGGTATTACTACCCATGCAGCCTCTCCTCCTAATAGAAAGGCTAGGGTTTCGGTCAGAGCAAGATGTGAATCAGCCACAGTGAGTTCAAAATCATATGCATAATGTTATCCACACACATATTTACATACATATTACTTCATATTTATATAGTTTTTATCATTTGATCATTACATCTGGTCTCATCTCATTCTGTGAGGTAAATAGTTAGTACTTTTTTTTTAAACAAAGAAAATATATTAATAAAAGTTCAAAGGATACTCTAACTTATACAAACATTTTAATTTACGTTAGTACTGATATAAGGATCAAGCTGGCTTTATGATGATATGATTTCTGATTAATATCAAGAGCTAATTAATCTCAAGTTTTCTATATATAGTTGAATGATGGATGCCAATGGAGAAAATATGGACAGAAAATTGCAAAAGGAAATCCATGTCCACGAGCCTACTATCGTTGCACTGTAGCCCCAGGGTGCCCCGTTAGGAAGCAGGTCATATATAATTCTCAACTATTTTCACTCTATATATTGCAACTAGAAATTTTTCACATTTAATTTAGCCATAATAATTCTCAACTATTTTCACTCTATTTTGTTTGTACAATTATTCTTATGTCATGCTATTAAATTTATTTGTATAGGTGCAAAGATGCATAGATGACATGTCCATACTAATTACAACCTATGAAGGAACACATAACCATCCACTTCCTGTTGGTGCAACTGCTATGGCTTCTACAGCTTCTGCAGCTGCTTCCTTTATATTGGTAGACTCAAGCAACCCTATTTCTGATGGAACCTCTAGTTTCACCCAAACAACCCTTCCTTACAATACCTTCCACCCATTAAACTCACCTTCTTCCAATATTAGAAGCATAAACAGTATTAGCGACCCCTCCAAAGGGATTGTTCTTGATCTCACTAATAATCTCAATGACCCCCTACGTTTTCCTAGCTCCTCCAATATTGCAACAACTGAATTACCTCGTTTTTCTTGGATGCCAAACAAGTACCAAAATGGTGGTGCTATTGCAATGAACAATTTTCACAACCCTAGACCAGTAATGGATCATGATCACAGGATTTGGAAAGGAGAAGAAAGTAATAAGGTACTAGATGACAATGTTTCAGCAATTGCCTCAGATCCTAAGTTTAGGGTAGCTGTTGCAGCTGCAATAACATCACTCATGAATAAAGAGAGCCATGCTAATCCTCCTATAGGGACTTCTTCTTTTAGTCCTAGGAGTGGCCAAAATGGTAGCTCTAGTAGTGGCAACAATTGGGTCATAGAATCTCTATCAACAAATGGTAAGTCCACATGATTTCTCACCTCGAAAGAAGTTGAGAATAAGTCAAGGGTATAAAAGAATGTGAACAATAGTAATATTCAAGTAACTTTCAAGCATTACATCTACACATCTTCAATAAATAATGTATATGTGGGGTGGGGGTTAATTTCTTCTGTTTCCCCATGTAATTTGGTCTTTCTTGTTGTTGTTGAGTTGACTGTTGTGAAGAAAAGTTTTGTGTGATTAGTTGATGGCATACAAGTGCAGGAATTTGAAGTAATGCAGTTAATAACAAAGGCTCAATTGTTAAGGTATTGCAAAGCCTTTCTTATTAACTGTGTTCCCTAGTCTTGTAATATTGTACTCATGTAGAACCAAGTTGACAATCAAGGAAATATCTGGTTCTCGAAAATCAGTTTCTTTTTTTTGTGGGAACTAGCTAGTTCTTCACAGAAAATTAAATTGATAGGTGCTTGGTTTAATAGCATTGCTACGACAAATGCAATTGTGTACAATAATTGTGCAATAGTACTGCAATATATATACACCTATTATTTCTGATATTTTAAATATCATCTTTGTCCATTGATCTTTTTAATCATGTTATGATTTGTTGGCCTATATTGTCACATTTCCAACTGCATGAAGATCCAGTCATAGAAATCTTTTTATTTCATTAATTATATAGACCTCACAATGCGGGTGCATTCTACTCTTCTTACGGCTTACATATATAACAAATTGATCTGTGGTTAACGAGGTTTATATTAGAACATAAGGAGGAGGGTAATTTAAGGGAAGACTCAAAAGATCAGGAAAGTATATTATCCACTAGTACAGAGAAAGAATTTCACATCGGGGTTTTTTGGATTTTCACATCGGTTTTCAAACTAATGTTGAAACGGTCGATGTGGTTTATTGCCACTTTTCACATCGGTTTTAAAATCGATGTCAAAAATTCTATTTCAGCAAGACAATAGATCATGTTCAGCACTTTTCACATCGGTTTCTTAAAAAACTGATGTGGTAAACCACTTTCCATATTGGTTATTTTAAAAACCGATGTTATAACCCATTAATTTACATCGGTTTTAAAAATAACCGATGTGTAAAGTGGGGTTACCACATCAATTTTTTAAGAAACCGACGTGAAATGTTGGGTTATCATATCGGTTTTCAGAAACCGATGTGAAAGTTTTTTTTAATTTTAAAAACACCCCTTTACAGTAGTGACAGTCATTTCCCCTGTTTCAGTAATCCAGTAATCCAGATCGATACAGAATCTAAATATTCTCAACACAACCACTTTTATACAACCAAAACACACTAAATTAAAAGATTACAAACAATAAATATATTCAATTACATTCAGACGCGAAAGATAATTAGAAACCAAAAAGCTACATATGATATATTATAGATTTCATGTCAAAATATACATCAGTCAAAAGTACACTATAGCTAATACATGATGCGCTTATTATAATTAAACTAACTACATACAAACTATGGTAATTGGTACACTTCAACAAAGAAAGTTGCCCAACGCATCCTTATATTATTGATGTCGGCATCAGAAAGTGGAGTCGGATTGTTGAATATCTGCAAGTTTAATTGGACATAAGATTATATCTTTTAAGTAATAAACTAAAGTAAAACATATAACGAGTCTATAACTGTTACAACTAATTGTGTTACCAATTAGCATTTACCTCATGCCATCTTTTAGTGATACCGGAGGAGATAATTTCAACCATCCACTTCATCACATAATATCCACATTCCCATGATCCACGTTGTCTACGGCACTACGTATAAATGAAACCCAATTAGAATATAAGGAATTAAATAGAAATTAATAATTATACCCACTGCGCTTGAAGCATTTGTAATAAATATCTTACGTTAGGAATAATCCATCTAATAGCCCGACGCCTTTCACCACGCAGCATGTGGATTGCATCAATAGAACTATCATAAGAAAATAAACATTAATTAAAATATATCTTATAGATTTCAGATGATTAAAACAACTTCATTACTGATTATAAATTATTTTAATGCTTACGTTTCCATGATGATCTTCAGTTGCTTCGCCGGCTTATTTCCCATCGAGCAGAAGAAGACCACGACATTCAACTGAGGGCAGAAGATCAACAATTTCCAATGTTTACTGCATTTGTGGAACAATTAGTAACTAAGTCATATATAGTACGCTATAATTAAATAATTGGTACTTACTTATTGAGATAAGGCGCAAGGTAGAACTGATGATCATCTCGGGCAAGTATATCACGTATGGTGGCAATCGGGTCTTCTGATGTTAGGAGAACATCACCCTGAATGAGCATGGGGTCAATGAACCTATAAAGGGTGAGGTTGTCGTGATCAACTAACATGCGATGTAGATACCTAATATATTGATAAAACATGTTAATTATCATAGTATTTATAATTTAATTACTTAACTTACAAATAAAATGTACTTACGTGCACTATAACGAGATATGTGCAGCACTAGCCATTTCACGATCGAGCACCAGCTCCATACACTAGTACAATAAGTGGTTTTTACGTCAGTTAAAATTGATTTTATACGTCAGAATATTGTTTGACGTAAATACAACTGACGTTAATAGTTAATATTTTAACGTCAGTTGTTTAAACAACTGACGTTAAAATATTAACTATTAACGTCAGTTCTTTAACATAACTGACGTTAACTTTGTTAAAACTAACGTCAGTTGTGTTAAAGAAATGACGTTAAAGGTTTTATTTTTAACGTTAGTTGTTTATTTCAACTGACGTTAATAGTTTACTGTATATTTTATAAAATGCTATTAACGTCAGTTGTTTAATACAACTGACGTTAATTTTTTTTTTTAAATTCAGTTTTAAAATATCACTCCCCTCAGCTATCCCTGCATTCAGTAAATATCCCAATAACACAGAATATCACACACATTACAGAATTGCAAACACTACCCTTAAATTTCAATATTAACAAACAGAAAAGAAATATACAAAGGAACAATGGGGGACTTAAAACCAAAACCCATGTATAGGAAAAACATAACTATCTACAAGTGTATATATATATATATATATATATGTGTGTGTGTGTGTGTGTGTGTGTGTGTGTGTGTGTTTTAGTCTCTAATGTCTAAAAACAAAACTATCAATCTAAGGATATATATATATATATATATATATATATATATATATATATATATATATATATATATATATATACATACATGTTATTCATTAGTTTCTAAAGTCTAAGAAAAAAACTATTCATCTAAGTAATGCGGAGGTATCTTGTCAATTCCTTTTTCAACCGCATACTTGAAGAAGAATTCAGCTAAGCGCATCCTCAAGTCTCTAAACTCATCTTCTTAAAGAGGCGATTGGTCGTTAAATGCCTACACACGTTCAAATAATAACAATAACATTAACGCAAGTCATCTTCAAAACTATAATATATAATCTAACAAGTTGTTTAAATATTATCTTAGTCCATCCATCCTTAATAGATGCGGAGACTATGTTCAACATATGAAGCATCACATAATAGCCGCACGACCACCCGTCAATTTGAAATCGAGACTACAAACAAAATTAATTTCAATGTCAGTTAAATATACATATAAATTTGTAATTATAATATTAATTATTTGATAAATAAACTACCAAACCTTGAGGAAGGTCCATTCAGAATTTGCTTTAGCCTTAGAAGTCCTACTTCTCCCGTTGGTGCAACTTATGCTACCCGCCTTTAGCGCGCTATCATAAACAAATAATCATGTCAGTTAACAAATTCATATATCATGTGTGTAATAAACTAAAAACAACTGATATTAAAACTTAAATTAAATTTAAGATTAGTTACTTACGTATTTACAGCTTCCACCACTTCCTGTGGCGGGTTTTGGTGGAGAGAGCAGAAGAATATGATAGTATGCCTAGACGGGTGAAGTACGAGCAACTGCCAATGGTTTTTCATACAGTAGGGAGCCAGATATAGTTCTTTCCGATTGTCTCCCAACAAGTTCCCTATGTATTTACTAAATGCATCGCCAGCAAAGAATTGGGGCAGAAGGACTGACGGATCTAAGAAGCAGTAAACTGATGCAACGCCCTTATCAACCTGAAGACGATGGAGATACCTAAGATATGAAAAGGTGTGGATGTTAATTACATAATATATTTATTGAAATTAAAATAAATTATTAAATGGAAAAATACCAAAAATAAATAAGTTATAAAATTAAAATTAACTTACGTGCACCAGAGACTCAAAACCGTTCTGGCCATCCAGACATTATTTCTGCAGGCGTTCCCGAGATCTTCACCACAGAAGGAAAATATCCTTTGTTGATCTGGGTGTGCCACCCATCCATCGTGCTCCAATGGACATTCAAAAATCTCAAACGCATAATCATCACCAAGTGAGAACAAACGAGTGACAGGTGACAGCGACACCGACGTCAACTTGGCCTTCAATTTAGGAAAAATAAAATAGATAAGTTGTTGATAATTAAAAAAACACAAGTAATTATTTGACTAATTTGGACATTAATAATGAATACATACCTTTGTTAACATTTCGAGCTCACGTCGTTTGAAGTCCAACTCAAGCTCACGCCTTTTCATTTCCAACTCATGCTCATGGCGTTGGACTTCCAACTCCCGCTCCCTAGCTGCCAACTCATCGTCCTCCACATGTGCCCTAATATAACTCTCTTTTGTGCTCACATGTGAAGGGTTGGCATGCCCTACGGTGTCTTGGGATGAACCGTCGGAGGAAAGCTCTCTGGCAAGCATCTGCTTGAAATCTGGGTTGGATATTAAACTTTGCATCAGATGTGTTGTAATAGCAGGGTTGGACATGAGGTGCTGAGTAATGTCATCCAAAATTGATGCTTCATCGACCACCCGCTTTCGTGAAGCAGACTTGCCATAACATTCTTTGATGGTCACGTTCCTAGGAACACCGATAACCCGATCAGGATGGTCTTTCTTGCCTAGAGCAGTCATCAAGACATCCCACCGTCCAGAAGGGACGAATGAGCCCTAGGAGGATTGTGCTTTAAGATCCATCTACAATGAAAAAATGAAATAACGTGCAAGTGAAAAGTGTTAAAAATATCTATACAAATATCAATTGAAATCAAGTTAATTATTTACTTACAATCTTATCTGTCACTTCGCGAGTGGCATCAACTTTAAAAGATCCCGTCTTTGTCATGCGGCCGGCTAACCAGACATCCTCGCGGTCGATGTCCGATGGAGGACTTAATGGTGTGCCCTCAGGCACCTCTCCTCTTTCAATCCTAGTAGAGTGCTCTTCCCGCTTCGCCCTCAGCCTATCCGCCATCATCTGCTCGATCCGAGTCTGGTACCCACCCTGAGACATGGTGTGGCGGTGGACGTTCTTCGCCTGATTCCGCCAACCCTTATCTGCCTTAGCCTATTCAAACAAAAACACATAATTAAATACAGTTAAATGATCTATAAGAAGCATACAAAATTAACTTAATCAACCAACCTGAAATTCTCCATCCTGTCGACTCCTAGCAAACATATCCCAAGTATCCTGATCAATCCAGGGATAATATGAGAACATTTTATCAAGACACTTCTTCCCAGATACATAGTACCTGGTAAGATCATGCTTGAACCCATTCCAACGCTTTGATGCCATTTTCATACATTTTTTTACGATGATCCTCGTCATTTGGCACAGTCCAAGCTACCTACACATTAAATACATAACAACTGGATGGATTATAACTCGGATAATTATCTAATAATGTAAATCAAATGAATGTAAAGGTAAAATACCGCGATTGCCTCCCAAATCTGATCCTTAACGTTTTGTGGAACGTCATTCCAGTGGTTGTAGTTGATGCTTACGTGCTGCTTCGCTTGTAGAAACACCCACTTATTAAATTATTTAGCACGAGGTCCCTGGGCATTTAGATTAGCATCGAAGGACAGCTCAAGCTTCTGTCCGCTTTGCCTGTCCTTCTCTAGTTTCTTCAACGACGTGGCTCCTCTACCCCGTTTCCTATGAGCCTGTGAATTGTGATGACTGTATGACAAAAAAAAATGATAAAATAGAGGGTTGTAACATTATAAACTTACATTAAAAAGAAGGACTAAAGATAGTATATAACATGTAAACTTACACTAGAAACAGGCGTAGACGCGATCGGGTCTTGCGTAGGCCCCACAGTGTCCTTCCGTGCATGTGGGCTATCTGACTGATCCATATGTATGCCTGTTTAGAAACAATATATATTTATTAACATAGGTTATAACTCAAAATAAATACAGAAGTATAAATAAAAATAAATGTATAACTCAACAACACATCACCATGCCATATCCATCTTGTATAACTCAAGCAAATCCCTTCACAAATCAAATGAGTACGTATATCCTTCACCGTACATTTCCTCGTATTCAAACACTTGACACAAGGACAACAGAACATTCCATTACTATTAGGAACATTCCTTTGAGCAAATTCTATAAATTCTCCCACCCCCTTCAAATACTCAGCACTAGTGCGCTTACAAACCATCCAACTACGATACATAACTAGATAGGTTCTGTAGATATACAAAACATATATCCAATATATGGACAATACGGGAGATTGAAAACTAGTTTTTGAAGATTGCCAAGAACTGGTCACGGCCTGGCAGTGATGTCCATCACGGCCGTAACGTGCCAACTGAACCAAACCCTCACAGGCAGAACTGATCACGGCCTAGCCGTGATAAGAATCACGACCGTGACAGACCAACTAGCAGAGCAACATACACTCAAAACCAAAAATAGAGACATTCCAAACAACTCAAACTCACAGTTTCAAGTTTCAACTACTGAGACTACAGTTTCAACATACATTGAAAACCAAAAATAAAAAAATGTGCCCTAAAGACTCACCAGAAATAGGTGCTCGCGTGGTGGTGGGGAGGGGAGCTCGAGTGGTGGCCAACGTTCGATGTGGTTACTGAGAGCAGAGGGACATGGAGAGTTAGTGCGTGGGAAGGGGCAAAAGAGAGATGTCAAGTTATTGCAAAGAATGAGCGGGAAAGACAGAGTTAGGGGTTAAGAGTGTACCTCATGGTGGTGGCGAAGAAGCATTCGCGGTGGTTGCGGTGGAGATGAGCTCGCGATTAGGGCAGAGTGAGAGTGAGAGTGAGAGTGAGAGTGATGAAAAGAGAAGAACAGAGACGTACAGAGCGAAGAGCAGAAGGCGCGCGGGTGTAAACGTTATAATCAAAAACCAAAAATAAAACAACATTTTACGTCAGTTGTTTGTAACAACTGATGTTAAAGGTCATTTATTTAACGTCAGTTCTCTTAAGCAACTGACGTTAAAAGTCATTGTTTAACGTCAGTTGTATAAACAACTGACGTTAAAAATAAATATTTTTCATTTAAAAACAATTTTAACGTCAGTTGTTGAAGACAACTGACGTTAAAAGTGTATAAGTTTCTGTAAAAACATTCATTCCTTTGACTACTGTGCTACTTACCCATGAGCATTAAGTTTATATATCAGTTTTCAAGAAAATCAGCTAGTCTCTCTTCTCTATATAAAGTACCATTCTTCTGTATCAGTCTGTAATACAGCCTCTTATTTTCCTCTATATATATTTCGTGCGTTTTCTATTCCTTCACAAAATGGCTTTGAGACTTTTGTTATTTCTTCCTATACCTAGACTTAAAGGTCTCTGTCCTAATGGTCAAAAAACTTCTGAGGTTGAGTAAATCACGTGCGTAACATCGATGGTAAGGTTGTGTAAATCACGTAATGTGATTTACTCACTTTATTTCATCCCAGTCATCCCTTTCACTCTGCTTTGGCCCCAAGTGACTGTGGATTCAAGACGATGCATCAAGGAATTCCAGTGAAGGATGTGATGCAAAGATCCCTTTCACTTTGCTTTCGCTGCTAGTGACTGTGGATTCACGATGCATCATGGAATTCAAGTGAGAGAGGAGATGCATCGATCCATCCATTGGAGTTTCTGATGACATGACTGAGAAGAAAATGATGTTGAAGCAGAAACTTTTTTATATTTTAGGGCTATGTTGCAGAAATTTTTTATCTTTTAGTCATATAATTGTAACTTATGAATCGCTTCAATGAGATACGATTTGATTATACATATATAACTTTTTTTATGTTAAGTGTTTATTTATTTTAATTTGCACAAGAAATTGTTTACTAATTCAAGCTAATTAATTAAGATTAAAAATAAACTTGTTTAAAAAAATGTTTAGAAATAAACTGCAGTATATATATATGGATTGACCTGTGTTAAGAGTGACAACAGGGCATTTCAGATAGGGATATAGGATTATTTACGTCAGCTATTTATTTAACTGAAGTAAAAAAATCACACTTTTAACGTCAGTTGTATAAAAAACTGACGTTAAAAATAAATATTTTTTATTTTAAAAACACTTTTAACATCAGTTGTATTAAACAACTGACGTTAAAAGTGTATAAGTTTCTGCAAAAACATTCATTCCTTTGACTACTGTGCTACTTACCCATGACCGCTGTGCTACTTACCCATGCACATTGTAACCTATAATCCTCTTAATGAGCATTAAGTTTATAGATCAGTATTCTAGAAAATCAGCTAGTCTCTCTTCTCTATATAAAGTACCATTCTTCAGATCGATCATGTCTGACCTCTTCTTTTCCTCTATATTTCGTGTGTTTTCTATTCCTTCACAAAATGGGTCTGAGACTTTTGTTATTTCTTCATATACCTAGACTTAAAGGTCTCTGTCTTAATGGTCAAAAAACTTCTGAGGTTGAGTAAATCACGTAACATGGATGGTAAGGTTGGGTGAATCACGTAATGTGATTCCCTCACCTTATTTCATCCCATCCCTTCACTCTGCTTTGGCTCCAAAGTGACAGTGGTTTCAGATGGAGTATAGCTGGAATTCAAGTAAGGGGGGAGATGCATCCATTTGAGTTTCTGAGGACAGGACTGAGAAGAAAATGATGTTGAAGCAGAAACTTTTTTATATTTTAGTGATATGTTGCAGAATTTTTTTATCTTTTAATCATGTAATTGTAACTTATGAATTGCTTCAATGAGATACGATTTGATTATACATATATAACTTGTTTTATGTTAAGTATTTATTTAATTTAATTTGCACAAGAATTTGTTTACTAATTCAAGCTAATTAATTAACATTAAAAATAAACTTGTTTAAAAAAAGGTTTAGAAATAAATTGCACTATATGAAGTGATCTGCGTTAAGAGTGACAACAGGGAGATGACAACGAAAGAAATGAGTTTCATAATTATTTACGTCAGTTATTTATTTAACTGCCGTAAAAATCATACATTTAACGTCAGTTGTATAAACAACTGACGTTAAAAGTGTTAAAATCACTTTTAACGTCAGTTCTTTACACAACTGACGCAAATAGTGATTTAATATTTACAAAACTGTCACCGCCTCATTTTTAACGTCAAACATATGGTCAACTGACGTAAAAAGTTCCCGTATATTACATTATTTCCACTAGTGATAAGCTCTTTCTTTGGGATATGCAGATCGTCACCTGGCCCGACATCATGTTCCAACCTTACCAAAGCTGCGTCAGCCTCCATGTTCACAACCTGTATAGCTAGACGTGTAAAAACACCACTAGGATCCCCTTTGTCAATCCCTTAAACAACAAAGATATACATTAGTAATCATAGTTAAGTTATTTCATTCGTAATTAATTGAATGGTCAAATGAATACCTTGGCAGGAGCAGACCTCTCTGGTCTTCCAGGATCCGACCTTTTAGGCAGAATATCATTTCCAACATCCTAAAAAAAAAAGTTATCTGTAAACAATAGTAAATAATTTCAACTATAAATATAGAAAAACACAACTAATTGAATACCTTAGATGCAACAATAAACCTGACCAGTCTTCTTGGCCAGGGGATGAAGTTATCAGTGGCCTGGCCCACTGTTTGAACCTCCTCAGTGGGCACAGGGACTCGAGCATCAGCATCTTGAATAATCTCAACCACGACCCTCACCTAATCATCCGGTAATAAACGGTGGTGTATGGTATTACCTAAGTTATGTGCCCTCCCCAATGCCACTAAGGGGCGATCATGATGATCATCAACATACAGCTCACACCTATCAGGGTCGTCATCATCATCATCATCATCATCATCATCATCATCATTTTCAGGCTGATGAGGAGGATCACATGAGCCCTTAATGCCCACATGGACAGAGGGTTGGACACCTGTGTTTTGATGTGACATAGCAGCCATTATTGCCAGCTGCTGGGAAAACTGTTGGGCCCTATCCTGTCTAAGCTCATCTGCAATCTCCTGTTTTAGTCGTTCTCTATCTGCATCAACATCCCTGTGGCGTTGGTGTGAAGATGTACCATGGTATTGGTGAATGCCAACGCCCTATCCAACACCAATGACACGGCCCAGGTGGTCGAGTTTACCGATGGCAGCATCTAAGATATCATCGCGTCCTCTAGGAACAAAGGTTCCTTGATTGTCCTGCTCGTCCAAGGCATCCTACAACATATAAAATATTAGGTCACATTATAATTCAATAACATTGTTAAAATCACAATTACAATCCTCTCAGCTACTTGGCGGGCCTCCTCAGATGTATATTGTCATGTACTTCTTTGTCGGTCCCTCTTCCATTTATGATGGCGTGGGGCTGGAGGTGGATCAACAACTTCTGGACGATTACCAGCTGTAGGATCTACCTGAGATGCTTCTTGCTGAAGTCTTTTCTGTTCCTCTTTCACCATTGTCATGTCAAGTTTTTTATATCTCCCACGAGACAGTATATGGGGGTAGACATTCTTGCTTTGGTTTTCCTGCCCCTTTTTCCTCTTCTCCTGTTATAAATAGAAGACAATTAAATTACATAAGTAAATTAATAAAATTAATGAAATTACATAAATTTAGAGACTGCTCAAATAAGCTAACCTGAAAGCTGTGATCATGTCGTCTCTGAACAAAGCGATCCCACGTCGCTTGGTCAAGAAACGGTACACCTCAAGTGGGTTCTTTTCACAGCCTGGCTTGAATACATAATATCTACCCAGGTCCACCTTAAAAGCCCTCCAACGCTCACCGGCATACTTTATCAAATGCTTCTTCATATTCGTCGTATCCGACAGTTCAAAGGTATGATATTAATAAGATTAAAATAAAGTAGATACAAACACAGGACGTAAAATTATAGATACCAGAATACTCTCCAATATCTGATCCTTCACGCCCTGCGGTACATCTTTCCAATGCTTAATAAGTATACTAGGCTTGCTTCGAGCAAGGGTCCCCACAAAACTGATAAACTGCTCTGCCATTGGCCCAATAGGATTGAGATTAGCATCAAAGTCAATTCTTATCCTTTGATTTGAACCACGGTTGGCAGTCAAATTCCTCATTCGTGTGGCACGTCTACCCTTTCTACCTGTAGACGGGGTCTCCGACCCGCTGCATGAAGGAGGGATATCCTCAGGATCAACCATGTATACCTGTTTAGACAAAAAAAAATTGTCAGTATGTCTGGATAAATATCCAACATAACTTTTAAATATCGATCAATGTAAGCATAACTTATAAATATCAACGTAAACATATAATATGACTTTAAACATAATTCAAACTAAACTTACACTATGGTCAAGTAGTAAAGTTCTCCCATAACACTTTTTGGTGATCATTACGAGTACCATGTACATCATCCACTTCATTTTCCTCATTGAAATTAGGCACCCGTGTTGAGAAAGAAGGAGTATCAGAAATATCAAGAGTTGAATCTTGATTTCCCTCACTACCATTATACATGTTTTTTCCCTGGAGAACCACTGACCACCTTTTGTTAGAAGGATCACGGATATAAAACACTTGTTTTGCTTGGGATGCCATGATGAAAGGTTCTTCTTTATTACCTACCTTATTAAGGTCCACCAATTTGAATCCTAACTCATCGGTTTGCACACTGTTGTTACTGTCGACCCACTGACATTTAAAAACAGGCACTCTAAACTTCGTGTAATCAACCTCCCAGATCTCTTCAATGATTCCAAAATATGAAACGGATGGCATAACTGGTTTTTTATCTTTCGAACTAGAGAAATGCATGGACTCGGCGACGACCATAACCCATTGTTTTGTATAGTACTTTTGTCATCCTGGGATTTTGTATAGAAGGAAAACTTATTGATATCGTACCCACTCCAGCATATGACATCAAAGTTAGGCCCCTGTGCTAGCCATTTTAATGTATCAGAAGCAATACCATCCTTTGCAATTTTTTCTTTAAAACAGTTCAAGAAAGTCTTACTATTCTTGTTCAAACATCATTTTTCATTCATTATAGGGTAAGTTTCATTGATGATGCTTTTGTGCTCACATAAGTATGGTTCAACATCATCAGTGTTATTCCATATATACAAATGTAATTGAAGCACTTCCTCCGGATCCATGCTCTTAACAGTGATACCTCGTGTACCCTTACCATCATATCTTCCTTCATGACGAGACTTCGGAAGCCCTACAGGTTCCGCTTCTGACATGTAGTCTGTACAAAACTCAATAGCTTCTTCTGCAATATACCTTTCAACAATAGATGCTTTGGGACAGTGTGGATTCTTCATATATCCTTTAAAGATCTTCATGTATCGATCAACCGGGTACATCCACCTTAAATAAACGGGGCCACACAATCTAATCTCCCTCAATAGATGAACAATCAAATGAACCATGATGTCAAAAAATGAAGGTGGAAAATACATCTTCAATTAGCACAGGATAATGGCTGCCTCATTTTCCAAGTCATCCAACTTTTTAGTGTCAATGACCTTGTTACATATAACATTGAAGAATAAGCATAACCTAGTAATGGCAAGTCTAACTTTTTTAGGCAAGATGTCACGAATGGCCACCGGTAGTAGTTGTTGCATCAAGACATGGCAATCATAAGACTTTATGCCAACTAATTTGAGATCTTTCATTGAGACAAGTCTCTTGATATTTGAAGAGTAACCCTGTGGCACTTTGACTCCCCATAGACATTCACAGAAACTTCTTTTCTCTTTTTTTGATCAAGTATGACATGCTGGGGGCAAATAAGTCTTCTTATCCCCCATTTTATGTGGAGCTAACTGCTTTCGTATACCCATCGCAACTTTATCCAGACGAGCATTCACACCATCCTTTGTCTTGCCTTGAATGTTGAGAAGCGTTCCGATTAAACTGTCACACATATTTTTTTTCCACATGCATCGCATCAATATAATGTCTTACATCAAGCTTGCACCAGTATGGAAGATCAAAGAAGATCGACCTCTTCTTCCATATATTCTTCTCAGTAGCCTTCTTCTGGGTCTTCCCATAGATAATATTAGTGTTCTTCACCCGTTCATAAACTTGGTCTCCAGTCAAGGCCACCGGAGCAATTTCATTCTCCGGAAGTCCATTGAAAGCTTTCCTCAATCTACGATAAGGATGATTACACTGGAGAAATCTCCGATGCCCAAGGTAAAATGTCTTCCTTCCATGTTGCAGTTGATGGTGACATGTGCCTTCTTCACATATTGGACATGCTTTATGCCCCTTAACACTATACCCGCACAGGTTCCCGTATGCTGGAAAGTCATTGATAGTACAAAATAACATGGCACGCAATCTGAAAGTCTCACGGCAATACCCGTCGATCACATCAACGCCTTCATCCCACAACATTCTCAAGTCTTCAATCAAGGGACTCGGATAAACATCAATATCATTTCCTGACTGTTTTGGACCCGAAATCATCATACTTAACATAATGTATTTACGCTTCATGCACAACCAAGGAGACAGGTTGTAAATTACCAGGAGAACGGGTCATGAACTATGAATACTACTTAAGTTTACATATTCATTCCATCGGTAGCAAGTCCAAGCATGAGGTTTTTGGGCTCATTGCCAAACTCCGGAAACAAACTATCAATTCTCTTCCATTGCAAAGAATCAGCCGGATGACGAAGCTGTCCATCACATTTCCTCTCATATGCATGCCATATAATATTCTTTGCATCTTTTTCATTAGCAAACAATCGCTTGAACCGCGGAATTACTGGAAGATACCCTAACACCTTCGCAGGAGGACCCTTGGTGACCGCATCACAACTAGAATCACCATCCTTCACTTTGTAGCGTGATACCCCACACCTAGGGCACTCGTGCATCTCTTCAAACTCTTTCCTTTACAATATGCAATCATTGGGGCAAGCGTGTATTTTCTTATACTCCATACCCATTAGACACAATATCTTCTTCGTCTCATAGTTTCAGGACAGTAATGTGTTACCTTCTGGAAGCATGTCTTTCAACAACTCAAGCAATTCGGTAAAGCTTTTATCGATCTACCCATTTCTCGCCTTCACATTGAAAAATCTTAACACCGCTGACAACCGTGTGAAATTAGTGCACCCCGGATACAAAGCCACTTCCGCATCATTGCACAAAGTATCATACACATGTGCTCGCCGAAAAGACTCTTGCCCAACATCACGGATCATGTCCTCTAGTCCATCGTCCATATCCACGTCATCAACTTCCTCTCTATGCGACACCCTCGGCCTATCTAACGATTCACCATGACATATCCATATTGTATAACTCTTGCAAATCCCCTCACAAATAAGATGCTCCCATATCTCCTCAGCTTCTAGTCGTCTCTCATTCAAACAGTTAACACAAGGACAATAAAACCTTCCGTTACCACTATTAGGAGCATTTGTTTTTGTAAATTGTAGAAAATCTTCCACTCCATTCTCATACTCATCACTTGTCCGTCTAGCATTCATCCAACCACGATCCATGACTAAAACCAATAACTTCGTACTTAGTCCAAGATCTTCATCAATTACTTCTTATGATAGGGTATGGGCCTATCCCATTCGAGAAGAAACTTTTTCAACATTCGGTTAACAGTTAGTCCTTAACTCTCATGCTCATACTCGACTAAATTTCGGCAGCATTTCCCTTTGGTCTCCGACATACACGACTTGAATGCGATGACATCCACCACGATAAAGTATGCACCCGGAGAATGAAAGGAAATGTATCAATTCGAACTTTGATCAAGTATATAACATGAGAATCAATGAATAAATATTTTAACTGAATGAAGAAAAAGTTTTTTCCCAAACTATCCCACTTTGGACAATTCAAGATCCAATACAATGAGCGGTACCGTAAGCATGTACACGTGTGCTCATTAGTATTGCATCTCAAACGGGAAACTAAGGTGCTTTACTAATTAATTAACATTAAGAAAAATAATAAAACACTCCAATTACCAAGTACAATTCATACAACAACCAAACAAGAAAAATGGAGAGCAGAATGCTTACCGGGTGTGGGAAGAACACTCAGCCGGAAACCGTAATGAATAATGAATATTCTGCTTAATATTCTTCTCGGAACTTGTACCGTAATAGTTTCAATAACAACAAGTGTACCTATACAAAAAGAGAAGCACTTTGTTAATATTTTCATAACAAGACCAGAATAACAAGTTCACAACAACAATTATGTAGCTTGATCAGTATAGAAGCATAAATACAGAAGAACTATGATGACAGAGATAAAGCACACACATATGTATAAGAAATAGTTGAGCTTACAGTAGAAAATCCAAGTTGATGAACACATATAAGGCTACACATATAAATGATTTAGCAGGTAGAATGATAAGTCATGGCAGCAAAAAAGAAAGGTAAAGAGTCAGAGCACCAAAAAAGAAAGGTAAATAATCATGGCCTATATGTGCATTGCAAAAATTTATGCATGTTATTTTTTCTTGGCATGATAAACGTAAATAATAAGCCATGCAGATGTCATGCTCTGAATGTAAAAACATCTTTCGATGAAAATAGGCATTTTCCTATGCACTCGATTATTCAATCACATATCTCACTCACTCACTCTCAATAAGTAGTCTCATGTTAGCACATGTAAGATAAGAGCACTATAACCACATAATAAACTAACTCAAATTTGCTGGAAAAAAATCATTCTAATTTTTTCAACACTTGTTCTTCAATCACATTAAAAAAAAAGAGAGACAGATAATAAACTTAACGTGAAAGGTAAAATAAAAGAAGCAGTACCTTACAAGCGAGAGCAAACATTACGGTTTCCATATCTTTTTGAGTTTTTGATAAACCAAATTAGTATTTGCTAAGTAATCTACAAATGAAAAGATAGCAAATAAAATCTCAAATTACCATTCAAGTTAAAGAGAGGGGTTGTTAGAAATAAAATAAAATAAAAACCATTCATGAACCTTTACTTTAACAACTTAAGGTTTCAGAAAAGTTAGCTATAATATGGTATTAGAACCTCTATGACTTATTAGCTTAATACCCCATCCTTCTCAATAAATTAATGTTGAGTTCAATGTACATGGGTTGCATTTTTCCATGATTCAAGCCCACTCAACAGCTTCAGCTTAATCTAAAAATGGAATGATAGTAAATAAAACTTCAAATTACCATTTAAGTTAAGAGAGGGGTCAATGCCAACCAAGCTATGCTCATAGTTTAAGCGTGGAACCCTTGATGTTTCAAGTCATTGACTAAACAAGTACTTCAGCTTAATCTAAAAATAAAATGATAGCAAATAAAACTTTAAATTACCATTCAAGTGCAAGAGAGGGGTCAATGTGCCAACCAAGCTATGCTCAAAGTTTGATTCAGCGTCAAACCCTTGAGGAGAAGGAAACCTAAACCTACTGCCTCATGCGGAACAAGCGGAGGCTACTGGGTCACGACACGAAGCGGCGGAGCAAGCGGAGGGGCTTCGAGGCTGAGGTGACAGCACTGGACGCGACGGAGCGAGCAAGAATAATGGAGGTGTGAGGCTGTGAGGGTTACGGAGTGCGCTGCAACAGAGAATAAGGTTAAATGAAGAAAATGAAATTGGAGGGTCGTAGTGCACAAGAGAGATGAATTGGAGGGATGAATAAATATTAAAACAAAATGAAAATACACATCGGTTATATCCAAAACCGATGTGTTATATTGATTTTCCACATCGGTTAACAACAAAAAACGATGTTAAAAATGTTGTTGCTTAAAAAAATTCAATTTTTTGTTCAATTTTCCACATCGGTTATAATAAAACCGTGTATAATCTTATGGCTGATTATTTTATTTTTTGTTTCCCTTTTCGACATCGGCTATCATAAAACCGATGTCTAAAATTAATATTCCACACCGGTTATACTAAAACCGATGTCTAATCTTATGTATGATAAAAAAAAATATTTTTGGTTTCACTTTTCCACATCGGTTATACTAAAACCGATGTCTAATCTTATGGTTGATAAAAAAAAATTTGGTTTCACTTTTCCACATTGGTTTTTTTTAAAACCGATGTTAAATATTTTTATCACATCGATTTTTATTATAACCGATGTTAAAATATTTCAGTTTAATTTCAAAAATGTCACCGCCTCCTTTTTCACATCAGTTTTGTTAAAACCGATGTTAAAACTCTGATGTTAAATGCATATTTTACACTAGTTATCTGTAAAACACAAGTATTAATTTTATGAAATTTTTTTTTTGGAAATCAAAAAATTATATACGATTGAGTACAAGGAGTACCCAAACCCATATACAAAAAACCAATGTTTACATCACAAATCACACTAGCTACAGATAATACATCAACCTAAAGCCATGGTGTACTGTAAGATTGAGTTATAGCTATAGCCTCTACCCACAAAAAATGAAGTTCCAGAACATGACTCCCTGTGGCTAATCAACATTGTCGTGACCGTCCCGTTTGGGCGCCGTGAAAAAGAGATAAAAAACATAGGAGTCGCCACTAAAATTTTTATTGGGAAAATCTTAGAAAACCCAAATATTTAAAGGTAAACTGGTCTAAAAAACAAAAAGAGAGATGAGTCCAGGAGTCGGTCACGAGTAGGGAAGGTGTTAGCACCCCACATCGTCCGTTTAAAAACGGTACCTCAAGTTAATTGTGCAAAAATATTTTAATAACATTTTTAAATATTTATTTTACCCCAAAATTTATTTACAAGAAAGTGTTATTTTTAATTTTTAATATTTTAAATTTTTATTAATTTTTACATTTTTAAATTTATTGTTTATAAAAATCAAATGAGGTTGAACATGGCACATGAGTCCACAGGGCAACCTCAAATCTAAGGGACTGAACATGACACCGTGTCCATAGAGCATCCCTAAAAATAGAAAAGTTTAATTATTTTGATTAATTATTTTAACATGAAAAGGGGATACAAAAAAAGGAAAATTTAGTTTTGGCTTGACAAGATGACTTATCTTGCTCCTACGTATTCCTGGGTGCGATGGGAAACTCAAAGCCACATAGTTCTTTAGAGAAAAAAAATGATTGGCAGGTTGATTTTTTATTTTTGATAAACATTTGATTTTTGAATTTTTTTTAAAAAAAGAGTTTTTATTTTTAAAAAAACTTTGCACAGAGCACAAGATAGCAGTGTTATACGATAAACCCTTACAATTCATACGACACTTGAGGATGAATAAGTTCATATATCAACGTCGTAGATTGTTGCGTGAATTCAAAAGATATTTTTATAAAATGAAATTGGGTAAAATTGGTTAAAAGTATAAATTGAAAATAAACATTTAATTATTTTTTAAAAAAAAAGATAATTCACTCTCACACAGGGTTAAAGATAGTCAAGCTATACGATGAACCCTTTCAATTCATACAATACTTGAGGATGAAAATCCACACATCAACGTCATTGATTGTTGCGGGAATTAATATAGGTCTTTATTTATTGAATTTTTATTAGAGATACTTAAAAGTATACATTTATTTATTCATTTATTTTTGTAAAAAAAAAACTTTGTCAAAATCATTTTTATTTTAAAAAAGGAGAGAACTCACTCTTGCATAGGGTTAAAGATAGTGAAACTATACGATAAACCCTTACGATTTTACTACACTTGAGGATGAAAAATCGTACATCAACGTCGTAAATTATTGCGTGAACTCAAGAGATTTTTTATTATAAAGTTGGATAAAATTTTGTAAAAAAAATGTAAATTGAAGATATTTTAATTTTTACAAAAAAAAGAAGGAATTCACTCTTGCGCAGGGTTAAAGATAGCGGAGCTATACGATAAACCCTTACAATTCATACAACACTTGAGGATGAAAAATCATACATCAACATTACAGATTATTGCGTGAACTCAAAAGATTCTCCCTTTTTATTTTTATAACCCCTTTTCTTTAAAAAAAACAAAACAAATGAAACACAAAATATCAGTAACTAAAAAAGGAAGACAAGTTCATCCATCAGGCTATCAGGAACCCAAATACCCCCATAAGCCCAAATCCAACAAGTAAAATAATAAAAAAGGAGCTAAAATCAAAAAAAGAAAAAAAAAGAACAGAAAGTATAAGTATATAATAAACCATAAGATAGAAGCAGAGAAGCTTCTGGTTCCCACTTTACCAACGTATTGGAGAGAGGGAAGACAGGGGTGAAAGCGGATGGGCAGACGCATGGCGGCGAACGGTGGTTGGCAGCGAGTCAGGCGGGTGTACGCGGTGGTCCGCGAGCGGCGCGAGGCGGAGGATGTTTACTAGGCGGATTCGCGGTGGAGGACGAACAGATCTGGAGCATGGCAGAGATCTGAGGCGATTCGTGCCCAGACCCGTGGTTACCAGCGGCGGTCCAAGGTAGAGGACGGCACAACTCGCGGTGGAGCTCGAACCAAACGCAGCAGGCGCGATCAGAACCAAGCAAACAAGACACGATTCCGGTGGCTCAGGGCGGCGGCGCGACGCGACTGGACAGGGACTGAGTTGCAGTTTGCACGGCTGGTGTAGGAGGAGGAAAAAGGAGATGAGACTTTGGTTTGGTGTTGTGGTGAGAAGAAGAAGGAAAAGGAGTGTTATGTTGAAGAAGAAAAAACACGGGTACGAGGAAAATGAAGACAAAAGTCTTTGGATTTTTTCCCCTCCTCTTTACTAGATGATGCTTCTGTTTATATATTGACAATGGGGAAGATGATGCGAAAATTTGTTATTGATATGTAGACAAAAAAATGTAGAGGGTGGTACATTTTGTGAGGAGCATATCAACCTTTGCTCCACCATCTTGCTTGGTTGCAATGATGTAGGGGACGTGTCCCCCTTTTTTGGAAAAAAGTGAAAGAAAACAAAAGAAAGGAAATAAAATATAAAGTTGATTTTCCTCTAATGGAAGAGGACAAAGCAAGAAGAAAAAGACAAAGGATAAATAAAAAAGAAAAAGTCTGAAGCTTCTTTTTTTTGAATTTGGATAATTTAGATAATGGGCTTGCAACAACAAACAAAATTGGGCTACACTAATTCTATAATGGGCCAAGAATAAAATAACTTTTTTTGTTTCATTTTTTATCATTTTTTGTTTACTATTTTTTCAACATATTAATTGAAAAAAATCCGGGCAAAATTAGGTGTTCACAGCTGCCCTTCTTTACTTGTTTCTTATTAGATAACAAGTATAACCGTAGTTACCCTATTATCGTTATAAGAAACGAGTAAATACATGAACTCCAATTTTGGCCGGGGTTTGCTGACAAGTAAAAGGTTGCATAATTAAAAAAAAAGAGCTTACAGGATGGACTGCCTGTAGAAGCTCGAACAGAAAAATAAAAAGCCTACGGAGTCGTTTGTCCGCTGAAGCTTGAAAACAAGCAGAGCTTACGGGGTATGGTACCCGTCGAAGCTTGACAGAAAGGTTAAAAGCTTGCGGAGTCGGTTATACGCCGAAGCTTAAAAGGAAATGCGAAAAGCTTGCGGAGTCGGTTGTCCGCTGAAGCTTGAAAACAAGCAGAGCTTACGGGGTATGGTACCCGTCGAAGCTTGACATAAAGGTTAAAAGCTTGCGGAGTCGGTTATCCGCCGAAGCTTAAAAGGAAATGCGAAAAGCTTGCGGAGTCGGGTATCCACCGAAGCCTGAAAAGAAATGTTAAAAGCTTACGGAGTCGGTTGTCTGCTGAAGCTTGAAAACAAGCAGAGCTTACGGGGTATGATACCCGTCGAAGCTTGACAGAAAGGTTAAAATCTTGCGGAGTCGGTTATCCGCCGACGCTTAAAAGGAAATGCAAAAAGCTTGTGGAGTCGGGTATCCACCGAAGCTTGACAAAAAATGTTAAAAGCTTACGGAGTCGGCTGTCCGCTGAAGCTTGAAAAAAGTAGAGCTTACGGGGTATGGTACCTGTCGAAGCTTGACAAAGGGTAAAAAAGCTACGATGTCTGTGCAATTTACTGGGTTTTGTGCTCACGAGAGATAAACAATTGCAATGCATGATGCCAGAAATGTCCTATATGCTTGATGAAAACCTCGAATGATTTCAATGCAATACAAGGAAATCTCGTAACACATTACTATTTTAATTTTATATATCACTTAGGTGGTTTTTATTATCACCCTCGACCCCTTAAAGTGTTGATCACAGACAAGCCCCGAGATGAACTAAAACAAGTCCTGTCTTCGTGGAGAATATAGACTAAGAACTTTTGAAAGGGTACGCTTCCTTTGCAATGATTGTCCCCGTGCTTCTTGTCGGTAGACCACGGTGCCCTTTGTCGGGAGATCATCTCGTTCTTTACGAACTTTTTTTTTTAGATTTTAAAGGGAATTCTAAACGCATCTTGAAGACACCAATACATGTTTCACATTCCAGTATATACTTATCATGATGAATGCACTCACACGATTGACAAAAGTTAAGGCAAAGGGATAAGGGTAAAAAGAATTGGGAGTCAATGTCATTATATTTGGACTGAAAAGGTATACAAAGCAGATATCACAATGGAGTATGGAAATGCAAAAAGGGTTGTGGAGTGGAATCACATCTCCTCAAGTGACACCTCTTCCCATGACTAGTGTTAGTATCCCTCATACTATATTGACTACTTACTAATCAACATCTGAGAACGCCATCTGCCCCGATCTTCATGTATCTAGCCCACTGATTGCCCCAGTTCATCGGCTTGACGACACTTCCATTGTTTATTTTATTTTTTGAACCCTAACTTTTGCCTAGACCGCCTTTTCAGGTTTTCAGCCTAGCGGGTTGCTCTGACTTTTGCCTAGACTGTCTTTTCAGATTTTCAGTCTAGCGAGCTTTTCTTTTTTTCATTTTTCACTTTTTTTTTTATTTTTCTTCTTCTTCTTGGGAAGTGCGTTCAAGCATAATACTTTTTGACTGCATCCGAGTTTATAGGGAGTGGAAGATCTTCCCCATCCATCCTGGTGAGGATTAAAGCTCCCCCCGAGAAGGCCTTTTTCACAACATAAGGTCCTTCGTAGTTCGGAGTCCACTTCCCTCGGTGATCCTTTTGGATTGGTAGGATCTTTTTGAGCACTAGATCACCCTCCCGAAACTGCCGCGGGCGTACCTTCTTCTCATAAGCTCTCATCAACCTTCTCTGGTACAATTTACTGTGACACAATGTTGCTAATCTCTTCTCTTCAATGAGATTCAATTGGTCGAGTCGGTCCTGAACCCACTCATCTTCTTCCAATTCTGCTTCTGTCAGTACCCTTAATGAAGGGATCTCTACTTCAATCGGGAGCACTGCCTCCATCCCATATACCAGAGAATACGGCGTTGCCCCTGTCGAGGTACGAATAGAGGTTCGGTAGCCGTGCAAAGCAAAAGGTAACATCTCATGCCAATCCTTATACGTCACCACCATCTTTTGGACAATCTTCTTGATATTTTTATTAGCGGCCTCAACTACTCCGTTCATCTTTGGGCGATACGGGGAGGAATTGTCACTACAAAAAAAAGGCCATTTAGCGACCGAAAATAGTGACCGAATTTTTTGGTTGCTTTTTGCGACCGAAATAGCGACCGATTGCAGGATCTACATGAAACACTATTTAGAGTTGATTCTGCGACCGAAATAGAGCGTAGCAGATACATCGGTCGCTACTTCGGTCGCTAAACAAAGGAAAGTAAAAGTCAGAAATGTATGAATTGTTAGCGACCGAATTAAATGCAACGGTCAAACTGTATTTAGATTAGCGACCGATTTAGAAATCCGTCGCTAAGTCTATGAATTCACACTTTAAAATTTATTATATTTACGACCGATATTAATTCGGTCGCTAAATGACGCGTTAAAAAAATAAAATTGCGCGTGTTAGCGACCGAAATTTAAATTGGTCGCTAAAACTGAAATCCCTAAATTCGACAGAACCTCCTTCTTCCTCATTTTTTCCGTCGCATTTCTCTCTCCCACCCACTGTTTCTCTCTTCTACGGCGCGCGCTCCGGCCACCTCAACACCCCAAGACACCTCCGGTCACCACCATCATCTCCCCTCTACTCAGGTAAGCTCTCCTCTACTCCATCTCTCTGTCTCTGTTTCTCTCGCATATATCTCTCTCTGTCTCATTATTATGAAGTGCATGTTTTTGCTGCTGGTTTTTCTATTCAATTTCCATTGATTTCTTTGGAATTTATATGTTCCCTGTTCTCTGGTTGGTGCATTAATTTGGAGGTGCTATCTTGGCATTGTCTTGTATATTTTGGTTTGTTTATGTGGTGTGGTCAAACTCATTTGCAAGGATCATTTTGTAGTTTAGGTGTTGGGTGAGGTGGTGACTAGATGATTTTTCATTCTGTTTTTTTTTTTCACTTCTTGTTTGGACTGGTATGTAGTTTGGAGAGGTTTTTTCTAGGTCTTTTTAGCTCTGTTGGTTCAGGTGGTGGCTGATATGGTTTATTTTTGGTTGGTCATGGATATTTCAATGTATTGAAATTTAGATTATAATCTCAATGTTACAATTCATTTGTCTCTCTTCAGTCCATCAATTTCCCTCTTTAATTCTGTTTTATGGTTGGATTGATTTCAAAATAACCCGTATGAAGAAACTATGATACATGAAGTCATAAACTTGTTATTGAATTAGAGTTGTCTATGACTATAGGTCTCTTACTACATGACAAATTATTTTGCTACATGATACAAGGCAATGAAGCTACTGCTTTGTGTAGACATGCTATTCGATAGTATAATTTATTGACTGGAGAACTAAATTCAACTCGATTAGAATAATAAAACAATGTTGGTTATCTCAGCAACAACATGAATGTAGATTGAAAGATTGTTTGCTTGAACCAGTGCTCGATTGTCTTTTGAATTTGACAAGAAATTCACGTTTATTTCCCCTATAAACATGACATGTTAATGACAAAGATTTAAGCAAGGATACACATGTTCCTATGCCTGACGTTAATTTACATTCTTCCTTTTCACAAATAGGGGTAGGTATCAATTGCAAGGTGACTTGAATCCCACATTGGAAGTAGGATTTCGTTGTAAGGTTTATATGACCTTCAGCTCACCAATCATAACAGCTTTCAAGTTCTAAAAAGCTTACGATCATATTATTGTAACTAGCTTTTAAACCAGATCTAGTCTATTGAAAATACAGAAATAAAGGATTTTTTTATTGACCAACAGTTAATTATCTGCATGAAATGAATTTTCCTTGCTACTGTAGATTGTGGAACAAAAGGGGTGATTTTATGTAACACTAATGAGGTCCTTTCATTACAAATTAAGCAACTTCTAATCATCTTCCCTTGCTTGAAAAGTTTTATAGGAACTAGTGACGCTGATTTTTATAATGGAACTCAATTGTATCACAACTCTGCATATAAACATCAGTGATATCTTGTTCCCTTAATTGGTTGTTTCTTAGTTGTACTTCTGATATACTAATGCCTCCACATGTAAATTAATTAATTTCTCCCATCTGTCACACAACTCCATCAAAAGTAAATTATTTGTCATAATCCAACAGTAGGAAATTTCAGCCAAACCACACGATTGCAGGATCCCTTTAAATAATGCTGAAGGCTGAAGCAAATATTAGCCAACCCCAAAACCATCTTTCTCCATAGTTTCAAAGCACCTAATTTCAGAAACCAAAAACTTCAAAACAATGACTCAGTTTCTTTTCCTTTGCTTTCTCTTAGCAAATATTTTCCTTGGTTTTGGAAGTTAAATTGCAATTATCCAGTGTAGGATCTACTACACCATTCTGCAGCCATTATATTAATTTGAATGATTTTAACGTTGGAGAATAATTGGTATGCCCTATGATGTTTGATAATTTACTATTGATTCAGGGAAATATAATCATACGTTTTCTTATTATTTTTTATGCTTCATTGATTATTTTTTCGTGAGCACATGCTTTAACACTAGATATTCATGAGATAAATTATTTAGGTATAACAATTTAACATAATAGAATAGTGATTTGATTTGAAATGAATAATTTCATTTATGCACGATAGGTCCTTGTTGTCATATTCTTCTACCGGCTCCTCCACTTATCCTTGCTCAGTTGTGTTTTCTCTCTCAGGTCAGTTCTCTGAACACTCGGTGTAATGTATTATGTGAATTATCGTCTTGTTTGGTAGTGGAGAGCTGAGCTCAATAGGATGTGATCTTGTCTGATTGTATGCTAATAATTAATTTAATGTTTATGCATGTGTTTGTCAATATGTGTTGTTTGTTAGTGGAGAGCGGAGCTCAATAGGATGTGATCTTGTCTGATTGTATGCTGATAATTTAATGTTTATGCATGTGTTTGTCAATATGTGTCGTTTGTTAGTGGAGAGCGGAGCTCAATAGGATGTGATCCTGTCCGAAAAGCGGGATGCTGGTTGTGTGCTGATAATTTAAAAATTATGCATGTGTTTGACAATTAACTACTACTTGTTAGTGGAGAGCGGAGCTCAATAGGATGTTTGCTACAATATTTAATCTAAGTTTGTATTGATTTACGCTGCAATTTATATAAACTCAACAATGTTGCAATATTTATAGGTTAATGGTTTTATTTTCTGTTAGAGTTAATAATTAATTTACGAAAGCCTTAGTTTCCTATTTGAGATTCAATATTAATGAGCATGCGTAACTTATCAAGGTATGCATGCTCATTGTATTGAATCTTGAATTGTCCGAGTGGGACAGTTTGGGAAAAAACCTTTTTCACACTCGTACAATCTTGAATGCGTAATTTATTATAAATGATTTGTTAATATTGGATATAATTTTAACTAAGTCTCTTCAACTATACTTTGTAGGTGGGCTTCAACGAGAAGAAGGACGATGCCATATCACGTGCCTCACAGTCACAAGATGAGGCTTTCACTGGTGATGGGCCCTGCTCTCCTGTCTCCGTCGACGATAATGCCATTTATTTGGAGGTCGTCGGGGGCAGGAACAAGAAGGGGCACGTGTATGGCCTCGGACACCTGGAGCCGAGTTCATCGCTTCATCGTCCGGCACGCCTGCTCCTTCCTGCGCTGATACCATCCCTCAGGAGCAGTTCCACCAAATGCAGAACACCATCACGCAGCTGAACGCGGAGCTTCGGGAGAAGAGCGAGAGAGAGCAGCAGATGGCGAACCAGATTGCACAGTTGACTCAGGCACACCAACAGCTGATGCAGACGAGCATCAGCGAGGGCGGACCGCTCAGGGCTGGTGTTGGAGCAGATGAGGATCCAGACTCCGATTGCTCGGGATTATGCTCTCGGCGGTTGTGCCGCTGCTGCCGCTCCTCCCGATTCGCCGCCGGCCATCGATGCAGCTACTCCAGAGGACGATCAGCTAGCAGACGGCGGTGGTACGGACGCTGAGGATGATTGGATTCCTCCATCTCCCCCTCATCATGACTGATTTTTTTTCTCCATATTTTTTACTTTAAACGATTCTTGTACGACATTTTGGATTATTCTTTTTATATATATTTATTCTTTCTTATGATTGTATATTTCATAAGTAATTTGGTGTGTTTTATTAATAAGTTTGCTAACGTTTAAAGAAAATCAGAAAAAAAAAATTATTTTAAAATTTTTAATTTATTTTAAAAAATAATAACCAGTTTAGCGACCGAATTGGAAACCAATAATTCGGTCGCTAAACTTTATTTAACATTTACATATGATGTATAGCGACCGAAAATCCGTCGCTAATATAGGTTAACAATGACCAAATTTAGCGACCGAATTAGCAACCGATTATCGGTCGCTAGAAATGGTTACTCCAAAAATGCGACCAACCTAATAGCGACCGTTTATTATTATTTAGCGACCAAATTTACGGTCGCTAATTAGCGACCGAATTTACGGTCGCTAATTAGCGACCGAAATATTAAGTCGGTCGCTAAAAATTTAGCGACCAGGTATTCAGCTACCACTATAAATCGGTCACTGATTCGGTCGCTATAATAAATAGCGACCGATTTACACTGTTTAGCGACCGAAAATTACGGTCGCTAAACAATTGTTTTTTTGTAGTGTGTGATGCTTTATCTTGAAGTTTTTGCACATCTCTTTCATCATTTGGTTGTTCAAGTTAGTCGCATTATCAGTGATAATCTCTCTTGGCAACCCATAACGACAAATTAATTCCCTTTTTACAAATTTGATCACAACATTCCTGGTCACATTGGTATATGATGCAGCCTCAACCCACTTTGTGAAATAATCAATGGCAACAAGAATGAAGCGATGCCCATTCGAGGATTTTGGTTCGATTGGACCGATCACATCCATTCCCCACATTGAGAACGGCCAGGGTGCCGTCATGACATTCAAGGGATTTGGCGGTGCATGAACCTTATCAGCATATATTTGACACTTATGGCACTTCTTCGCATAATTAAAGCAATCAGCCTCCATTATCAACCAGTATTGGCCAGCCCTCAAGATTTTTATCGCCATTGCATGACCGCCCGCATGTGTTCCGAAAGATCCTTCATGGACCTCCTCAATTTTCCGTTTAGCTTCTTTTGCGTCAACGCATCTCAACAACATCATGTCATGATTTCTTTTGTAGAGAATACCTCCATCTAAATAGAAACCCAATGCAAGTCTTCTTAGGTTTCTTTTGTCATTTTCTGAAGTACCCGGAGGGTATTCCCTTCTTTGGATGAAGCATTTGATGTCATGGTACCACGGTTCTTGATCAGGCTCTTCCTCTATCACTTGACAATATGCAGGATGATCGCGACTTTCCATTTTGATGAGCGGTAAGTTCCTCTCGTCACTTACTTTGAACATCGAGGACAAGGTAGACAGTGCGTCAGCTAATTGGTTATCTTCTCGGGGAATATGGTGAAATGTGACTTCATCAAACTGCTCGATCAAACCTTTGATGTAATCATGGTACGGGATTAACTTGGCATCTTGAGTTTCCCATTCCCCTCTTAGCTGGTGGATGACTAATGCAGAGTCCCCGTATACCTCCAGTATCCTTGCCTTTGATTCTATTGCTGTCAGGATCCCAAACGCACAAGCTTCATATTCGGTTATGTTGTTTGTACAATCAAAGCAAAGCCTTGCAGTGACAAGGAAATAATCATTTTCCGGTGAGATTAGTATTGCCCCAATTCCATGCCCCAAGGCATTAGAAGCTCCATCAAATAACAAAGTCCACTTTTCTTTTTCTGGTGATCGTACGTGATCAAACAAGGCCATTATATCTTCATCTGGGAAATCGCATTGCATCGATCCATAATCTTCTACTGACTGATTGGCTAGATATTCTGCGAGAGCGCTACCTTTTACTGCTTTTTGGGTGACATAGACAATGTCGTATTCTGATAGCAGGACTTGCCAGCGAACAATTCTTCCAGTCAGAGCAGACTTATCAAAGATATACTTGATCGGATCCATTTTGGACACCAACCAGGTAGTGTGACACAACATGTAATGCCTCAAACGGCGAGCCGCCCAAGCCAAAGCACAGCAAGTGCGTTCTAGTAGTGAATAGTTGGCTTCACAACTGGTGAATTTCTTACTTAGGTAATAGATGGCATGTTCTTTTCTTCCCGACTCATCGTGTTTCCCCAACACGCAACCCATCGATTCATCTAGCACAGTCAAATACATGATGAGAGGTCTTCCCGGCACTAGGGGAACCAAGACCGGAGGCTCCTGTAGGTATTGTTTGATCTTCTCAAAGGTCTTTTGACAATCTTCATTCCATGTCACTGCCTGATTTTTGCGTAGCAATTTAAAGATTGGTCCACATGTCGCGGTCAGTTGGGAGATGAACCGGGCAATGTAGTTCAATCTTCTTAAAAACCCACGAACTTCTTTCTCCGTTCGAGGTGCTGGCATATCGATGATTGCTCGAACTTTTTCAGGATCAACCTCTATTCCTCTTTGACTAACAAAGAACCCCAGAAGCTTGCCTGATTTCACTCCAAAAGTGCATTTAGCTGGATTCAGTCGGAGCTTAAACTTTCTTAACCGCTCAAAAAGCTTCTGCAGATTATCAGCATGGTCATCTTCGGATATGGACTTGGCGATCATGTCATCTACATAAACTTCTATCTCCTTATGCATCATGTCATGGAATAAAGCCATCATAGCCCGCTGATATGTTGCCCCGACATTTTTCAAGCCAAAGGGCATAACCCTGTAGCAAAAGGTTCCCCATAAAGTGACAAATGTAGTTTTCTCCATAACTTCAGGTGCCATCTTAATCTGATAATATCCTGAGAATCCATCCATGAAAGAGAATAATGATTGTTGGACAGTATTATCTACAAGAACGTCAATATGAGGCAGAGGAAAATAATCTTTTGGGCTAGCTCTGTTCAGATCTCGATAGTCGACGCACATTCGAACCTTTCCATCTTTCTTGGGAACAGGAACGATGTTAGAAACCCATTGAGGGTACTTTACAACTTCTAGGAAACCTGCATCCAGTTGTTTCTTGACCTCCTCCTTGATCTTGAGAGACATTTCTGCTTTCATCCTTCGTAGCTTCTGCTTTACTGGAGGACACTCCGGCTTTAATGGCAATTTGTGTTCTGCTACACTGGGGTCTAACCCTGGCATGTCTTGGTACGACCATGCGAAAACATCTTTATAATCCATCAACAACCTGATCAACCTACTTCGCTCCTTTTCTTTCAGGGAAAGGCCGATCTTGACCTCTTTTTTATCATCTTCGATTCCCAAATTGATCAGTTCACTCGGCTCTTCATGGGGCCGAATTTCCCTGGCTTCTTGCTCTACCAACCTCAATAGTTCAGGAGGGACTTCCCCATAATCATCAACAACCTCATCAGCATGATCAATAGGATAGTCAAAATTGTACGTTGAGTTACTAACAGTGTCATTTTCAAGAGAGTCACTTTTAGATCTGCATTTTGATAGTTATCAGGGAAAGATGAATGATTAAAGGTTAAAGACGGGAAACTGCATTTATTGGTGAGGAACGATGAATAAAAGCGAAAATAAAATAATAAGAGGGATAAGAACATAAAGATATTGAATGCATGCATTTATTGATAAGTCATACTGAAACGGAAACAAGTAAGCCCATTACAACAAAAATCCTAAAGCCTTGGGCAGAGCAAAAGGATAAGCATTACAGAATTACTTTGAAAAAAACTCTATGGTCCTGCGGAACTTAATGACCTCCCAATTGTTGAGCTCTGTTTCCGGAGGGCATGGATTTACCAAATTGACACCATGATCGGCGAGATAATCATCTTCAACAGCTGTTGCTTGGTCCAGGAATGCGAACCCTACACTTCGGAAGCTTTGTCAAATGTCACAGATGGGAACCCTTTCAGCCTCATATTCACGATTTTCCAGCCGAGCCAACCTCTTTCTTTTCTTCACTTCCATAAGCCTCATCTTGTCGGCCTTGGTGGGTTTGTATCCTAACCCAAACCTGTCATTGTTCTCGGTGAGCATGAGGATGTCAGTGACACCTTGGCTATTCTTCCCCAAACCGCTTCCAGGTCGGTATCCTCCTTCAAGCATAACCCTGACCATCATAACGGACGCTTTAGATGACTGAGGTTTCAAGAGTGGAGCACCGTCCCCGACATAAGTGGCATTGGCAATTTCAAGCGATTGGAAAGCGGTCTCATGAGGTTCTTCGACAGCTTCAATGTAAGAGCCACGTAGTTCTTTAAAAAAAATGATTGGTAGGTTGATTTTTTATTTTTGATAAAGATTTTATTTTTGATTTTTTTTTTAAAAAGAGTTTTTATTTTTAAAAAAACTTTGCACAGAGTCCAAGATAGCAGTGCTATACGATAAACCCTTACAATTCATACGACACTTGAGGATGAATAAGTCCATACATCAACGTCGTAGATTGTTGCGTGAATTCAAAAGATATTTTTATAAAATGAAATTGGGTAAAATTAGTTAAAAGTATAAATTGAAAAAAACATTTAATTATTTTAAAAAAAAGATAATTCACTCTCGCACAGGATTAAAGATAGTCAAGCTATACGATGAACCCTTACAATTCATACAACACTTGAGGATGAAAATCCACACATCAACGACATTGATTGTTGCGGGAATTAATAAAGGTTTTTATTTATTGAAATTTTATTAGAGATACTTAAAAGTATTCATTTATTTATTCATTTATTTTTGTAAAAAAAAATTTGTCAGAATAATTTTTATTTTAAAAAAAAGGAGAGAACTCACTCTTGCACAGGGTTAAAGATAATGAAACTATACGATAAACCCTTATGATTTTGCTACACTTGAGGGGAAAAAATCGTACATCAATGTCGTAAATTGTTGCGTGAACTCAAGAGATTTTTTATTATATAGTTGGATAAAATTTTGTAAAAAAAAGTAAATTGAAGATATTTTAATTTTTACAAAAAAAAGAAGGAATTCACTCTTGCACATGGTTAAAGATAGTTGAGTTATACGATAAACCCTTATAATTCATACAACACTTGAGGATGAAAAATCATACATCAACATTACAGATTGTTGCGTGAACTCAAAAGATTCTCCCTTTTTATTTTTATAACCCCCTTTTTTTAAAAACAAAAACAAAAACAAATGAAACACAAAATATCAGTAACTAAAAAAGGAACACAAGCTCATCCGTCAGGCCATCAAGAACCCAAATACCCCCATAAGCCCAAATCCAACAAGTAAAATAATAAAAAAGGAGCTAAAACAAAAAAATAAAAAAAGAACAGAAGATATAAGTATATAATAAACCATAAGATAGAAGCAGAGAAGCTTCTGGTTCCCACTTTACCAATGTGCAGGAGAGAGGGAAGACAGGGGTGAATGTGGATGGGCAGACGGCGCGGCGGCGAACGGTGGTTGGCAGCGAGTCAGGCGGGTGTACACGATGGTCCGTGAGCGGCGCGAGGCGGAGGATGTTGCCTAGGCGGATTCGCGGCGGAGGACGAACGGATCTGGTGCGTGGCGGAGATCTAAGGCAATTCGTGCCCGGATCTGTGGTTGCCGGCGGCGGTCCAAGGAAGAGGACGACACAACTCGCGGTGGAGCTCGAACCAAACGCAGCAGGCGCGATCAGAACCGAGCAAACAGGACACGATTCCGGCGGCTCAGGGCGGCGGCGCGGCTGGACAGGGACTGGGTTGCGCGGCTGGTGTAGGAGGAGGAAGAAGGAGATGAGACTTTGGTTTGGTGTTATGGTGAGAAGAAGAAGGAAAAGGAGTATTATGCCGAAGAAGAAAAAACACAGGTACGAGGAAAATGAAGAGAGAAGTCTCTGGATTTTTTTTTCCTCATCTTTACTAGATGATGCTTTTGTTTATATATTGACAATGGGGAAAATGATGCCAAAATTTGTTATTGATATGTAGACAAAAAAATGTAGAGGGTGGTACATTTTGTGGGGAGCATATCAGCCTTTGCTCCACCACCTTACTTGGTTGCAATGGTGCAGGGGATGTGTTCCCCCTTTTTTGGAAAAAAGTGAAAGAAAACAAAAGAAAGGAAATAAAATAAAAGGTTGATTTTCCTCTAATGGAAGAGGACAAAGCAATGAGAAAAAGACAAAGGATAAATAAAAAAGAAAAAGTCTGAAGCTTTTTTTTTTTTTTTGAATTTGGATAATTTAGATAATGTGCTTGTAACAACAAACAAAATTGGGCTACACGAATTCTATAATGGGCCAAGAATAAAATCACTTTTTTTGTTTCATTTTTTATCATTTTTTGTTTACTATTTTTTCAAAATATTAATTAAAAAAATCCAGACAAAATTAGGTGTTCACAAACATAACAAAAGAAAAGCTAAAGCATACAAACTCAGAAGCGCCAAAGTCAAAGTAAATAATTTTTACAGTGAAATTCAATAAGATCTTAATAAATCAATATCATTGTCTCTCTTGATGAGGACCACGATAAGTGTATCGGATCATTGCGAGTAATAAATCGGCGAGAACCGGATATCGTCTATAGGGATTAATTGTCAAATATCAATTCACAAGTTAAACAACTATGTAGACCTATTTTTGGTATGAAAAGAGCTCAAAACATAAAATAAAACAACAAAAGCAATAAATATTTTTGGTCTTTTTGGGATTTTTTAACAAACACTTAGTAAGCAAAAAGAGATGTTGTTAACAAATGGATAAAATTGTTGGGGTTAGACTACACTAACCTTCCATCAATTGCAATTAAATGGTTACTAACACAAGTCCTGGTTCATTTATGACAGTCAAATCTTTTAAAATACTCAAACCCTAATTCCTTAGGTGGAATGAGCCTTAAACCCCAAATTAAACCATAATTCCTTAGGTGGATTAACATGAGATTTTACATAAAGAGTCAAGACTTAAAAGATTGCAAGCACTTCAAGACCTATTCTTAGATTCATGAACTACTTGGTATTTGATTCATGAGCATGCATTTGCATCGATTTTCCAATTGTCTACCAAAACAACAAATCATTCCATGGGTGATCAAGCCAAGAAAAGCATTAAGAATGAAAACAAATATTCATAAGAAAAAAGGAACTTACGATAAAATCAAGTCAAGATACAACTAAGGTTAGAAAAGTAAACATCTAACCCTAACGAGAGGGAGTTTAGCTAAATATGGTAAAATGAACAACAATAAAGCAAACTCCATGATATTTGAGAACAAGAGCTGCCCATTTTTCCTTGCTTTACGCTGTGTGGCCCCCATTTTTCGCTGATGTTGTGCGTCTCGGAGCCCCCTCCGCGTCACCTCCACGCTGCTTCCTCCTCATGACCTATTTCTCATTCTTAATAAAAGGCTCTCTATGTTAGGAGCTCTCCTCGGCAAGGCTACGTGTTCTCCTTGCAAATCCAATTCAAAATGAAATTGGATTCATCATCAAATTGGACAATTTGTCATGGGCCTACACTTTCTTTCTTTCTTTCTTTCATTTTCCTCGCAATGACCAACTTCGATGGAAATCCATTTGCCAAAAACATATGCATGTAGCTTCCCTTCATCCTCACATGACTTTTCTCTTTGGGCAGCAAGCCTTTTGTGGTCATGTATTCAAGTGGATTTTCCTTTCGCTATGGGCCTCGTCAAGTTCCATTGGTCCAATGCTCAATCTAATCCAAACTTGATTTGCAAAGCTTTATTTCTTAATTCTTCATGACTCAATCTCTTTTTATTATTTCCTACAAATACAAACAAGGAAAAATATTATTAAATTGACTCTAAAAACATAAAATAAAACAAAAATACGAAAAACACCATTAAAACTCATTTAGCTAAACTTACGAACAAAACTCAATCAATTAGCATAATTAGGAGTAAAAATCCCTCCAATAGACACACAAAAATCACTTAGTCCAGAAGGTTATCACTCCCCCAAACATAAGATTTTGCTTGTCCCCAAGTAAAAGTAACTCAAACTAGTACACAAAATACAAAGGATAACAGAACAAGCTCCAACAGATTTAGGAAAACTGAAGGAGAGAACAATTAGACAAAATCACCAAGAGGTAAAATTGCAGTAAGACTAATTCCTATAACAGAAGCATCAACCAGTAGCAAGCTCACATCCAAAAATGTCAGAAAGCAAAAAAACATAACAACTTTGCAATCTCCATATTCTTAAAAATTAAAAATCATGGCAATTTGGCAAGAGAAGAACCATAGAACCTTAGTCTTCACAGGATACACACTCATCAAATAATCACTCGAGTATATTCTGGTGAAGTGTTTCCCTCAAAGCATACATTATAGTCATGGAACCATAGATTTGCTTTTCATCTAATTCCAAAAATCACAAACCACAAGCATGCACAAATCAAAGGTACTTTATTTTGGGTTGCAACTTGGTAAAGTGGGAAAACAAGTAAGGTGAGAAACAAACAAAAGATGTCCAAGAGAACAGGAGAGCAATTACAACAATTCAATTGTTTCAAAACCAAGCACAAAATTCCCAATTGCAATAATTGATTTTTTTTTTCATTTCTCCTTTCCCTTCTTTGGAGTTTCACACAACTTTATTCACAAATAAATTTTTTTTACCTTCTTTTTTTTCTTCTTTTGGATAATCAACCCTTTTTAATTTTTATTTTCAAGCACTTTTACACTTTCGTTTTCAAACCTTTCAAAATTTATCGTATTATTCCACACAATAAAAACACACAAAGAAAGCAACAGCTACATAGGAAATACTACAAACACTTGGTAGGCACAGTAAAATTCAGAAACTTGAACAAGAAAAGGATAGAAGAATGCACACACAAGATTTACGTGGTTCGATCAATGTGATCTACATCCACGGGAGAGAACAACACCACTAAGAATCAAATGATCACAGTTTACAATAGAAAACTCTTCTAGATTTGTCACTCCCCTATTCACAAGAACATGAACAAACCCCAAACTTATCTCTCTATTTTCACACAAACCCAAGATCAATTATTCTCACTTGATTTTCTCTCAATCTCTATGAATCAATTACAATTAATCACACTCAATGTATCTGGACGAAATTCGAGCTCCAAGAACTCTAGAATCTTGCACAAAATCACACAACTTATGTTATGCGGAAAATTGATCGTAACAGGCTTTAAGTCGCACCATAATCGATTATTTAATTCCCATAATCGATTATGTCTTCTCAGTCCGCGCTCCATGTTTCTGGAATTTCCCGTAATCGATTATGCTAATCGATTACCACCTCTGTCTATTTTGGAAATCCTTATAATCGCTTATGCTAATCGACTATGTCTTCACTGTCCACGTTCCCTGATTCTGCAAAGCATGTAATCGATTATACTCATCTATTACAAGTTCTCTGTCAGTCCCATAATCAATTATGCAGACACCATAATCGACCATAATCGATTATCCCTGCTAAAAACCCAACTTTGTTGATTTTGAGGCATCTTTCAACAAAATGGTTACTAACACAAGTCCTAGTTCATTTATGACAATCAAGTCTTTTAAAATAGTCAAACCCTAATTCTTTAGGTGGAATGAGCCTAAAACCCCAAATTAAACCCTAATTCCTTAGGTGGATTAACATGAGATTTTGCATAAAGAGCCGAGACTTAAAAGATTGCAAACACTTCAAGACCTATTCCTAGATTCATGAACTACTTGGTATTTGATTCATGAGCATGCATTAGCATCGATTTTCCAATTGTCTACCAAAGCAACAAATCATTCCATGGGTGATCAAGTCAAGAAAAGCATTAAGAATATAATCAAGTACTCATAAGGAAAATGGAACTTGCATTAAAATCAAGTCAAGATACAACTAAGTTTAGAAAAGTAAACATCTAACCCCCAACAAGAGGGAGTTTAGCTAAACATGGTAAAATAAAATAAAATGAACAAGAAAATTGAAGTAAACTCCATGATATTTGAGAACAAGAGCTGCCCTATTTTCCTTGCTTTATGCTGTGTGGCTCCCATTTTTCGCTGCTGTTGTGCATCCAGGAGCCCCCTCTGCGTCACCTCCATTTTGCTTCCTCCTCCTGACCTATTTCTCATTCTTAACCCCAAAGTTGGCATCCGGAGTTAGTTTGGATCCAAGTGCATAGTAGAGGAGTGGAGTAGAACCGCATTGCATAGCATACACGTTATATGATGATGATTGTTATGATATTGCTGTTTGATATAACATGCTTGTTTGATGTATGCTCGTCGTGCTAACTGCTTCCTTATCGTTATATTCATATATATGTTGCTTACTCCTTATCTCTATATTTCTTGTTTGTGGCATGTATCGTTTATGCAGAGGTCGATGTGCAACCAGTTGAAAAGTGACTCTGAGGAGCCGCGACTCGTAGATAGGATTTCCCATTTTCAGTAGTTGTTTAGTTGTTTCCAGTTGTATCCGATGTTGTTTTATCGGATTGGTTATACCAGCTCTGTAGCGTGACATTGGGGTTGGGTTCATTTATGTTTCAGTTATGTCATGCTTCCTTTATAAACATGTTTTTCCGCGTTATCTTACAATGCGACAGTCTGTACCCGATTTTGATGTTATATTATATTATATTATATATATATATATATATATATATATATATATATATATATATTCATGTGTTCTCTCTTTTTTTATATCTGTGTTATCGCTTTTGAATGCATGTGGGGTAGAAGGTGTCACAACAAACACTACGTCTTGGACTATCTGAAGGCTGGAAGATGTCCACCAGAAAACCCCAACATATCATCCGCATGCTCGAACCTCAACCTCAACGATGCATCAGTCAAGCGACATCTTGACGTCTCTGTCTTTTTAAAAGAATACAGACAGCACATAGCCAGCCGACATAAGCAATATAAAATAAAGAGGGTGATATTTTCATTTATCTTACACATAAGGCAGACATACAGTGGTACGACTCTCAGGTACGTACAATTAACAATATACAATCATATCATCACTCATATCAGAACAACAATGTTTCACAGAAACATGTCTACAGCACAACGTTTTCCTAGATATAAGACATATAAGACTTGAGGAATGACCTCTGAATTCCTATACCATGGTTTTAAGAACAGTCAGAGAGAGTGGTTCGGAGGATTGTTCCGGAGGTACCAGCCTAGGGTAATAAAATGCGTCAACGGTAGCAACGTACACGTCATAGGCTTTTTCGGGAACATCCTACACTACTAGAAAACACGTAACGTCTAGTAGAGTACGTCGGTGCATTGCAAGATCACCATGCCACATAGGAGCTACCAACTGGGCCTATATAAGTATTTCATACCTCGACACCCCTGAGCATCAACCAGATCATCACTACGGAATTCACACCCGCATTAAAGTGTTAGCTCCATCTCCTAGGCACAACGGTCTTACAAAACATAGTTTCACTATGTTTAGGCAAAAATTGATTGAAATGCGTTCTTCTTGTCTATCCACCAGATGACATCTTGATTCCTTCGGAATCCTTTCAATGTGTTTTCCCGGATGCTAGATGTTCTTAAGTCCGAATTACGGTACTTAACATCGAGCTAAAGTTCTAAAGTAACCTTTCATCTTTGTACAAAGATTTCTTAAAATACTTGATTAAAAATCCTAGCACATTATGAGATTGGAACGCAATTCCAATTATTTATTTCTCTGTACTTTTCTAATTGAGCATTTTTCTTGCCTTCCAAGAAAACAAATCATTCCGAGTCCATTAAATATTATGGAATATGGATAATGAATTATCCATTATTTATGACATAAGGTCGTGTTCCACCCCACGTCATAAATTATTACGTGCGTATTTTCACCAAGTCGTTCTTGACTTAGGTTTTTACGTTTTACCTTAAAAGCTCGTCTTTGAAAACTAAAATCCTTTTGGCTTAAAACTAAAACCTTTAGATAAAATCAAATCAATTTTCAAGAATAATTTCCCTCAAAGATACATAGGTATCAATTTCTCAACACATTTTCTCGAAAATCCTTAAAAACGCTTAACGACGGTTTCACTGCTTTTTACTGAATTTAGGCCCATAAGTCATACCTTTGAAAATAGGGTTCTTAACCTCAAATATATTACTTTCCTAGGTCATAATACTCATATGAAAATGTTGAAACACTTATTTTACATCTTACTCTCCATTTATACGAAATTCCTAAAAATTTGACCAAATGTCGTCAAGTTTGTAAATCGCGTAAATCCTTTTTCAATGATTTTACACTCTAATAGTCCAAAACTCATTTTGGAGTTTTAGAACAGTTAGATAGGTATGAAAAACAGTTTCTAATTGTCCAGTTACATAAATTTTTGAAAATTACAATTTAATCCCTAAACTTTCATTAATTACAAAAAGGTCCTTATTCACTTAAAACCTTTGTAACTTTTTATTTATAACTTCAAATTACACCAAACGAAATTCTATAGAAATATGTTTCAGTTACCATCAAATTTTCAGAAATTACATTTCTGCCCACATATTTTACAATATTTACAAAAATGTCCTTGTTTACTAAAAACTTTATATCTTTTTGTGCATTAATCCAATTAACGTCAAACAAATTTCCATGGTTTTACCTAATCAAGGACTACAATCCTAACATACAAGAATACGAATTTCAGTACAGCCACTGAAATTCTCAGAAATTGCATATTAGTCCCCAAGGACTCATAAATTCATATATTTCAATATACATATCCAAATCAATCCAAACCAATTTCTATCCTCTTATTTATTCATGCAATCCCTATAAAAATTATCCAAACAATTTAAATCAACATGTAACCCCATTACTCAGTTATGGCCGAATGGCCTAAATTAATCATGTTAGGCATTGTTTTTTAACAAATCAATCAAACAACAACCAAGGTTCCAATTAGAAATTATTATGATCAAAACCAACATATATCACAACCAAGCATCAACCCAATCCTCCAATAGGATCACACACATATGCAAATAAATGTACAATCTTCATACTTAGGAATTACAAGACTGTATAGACACTAAATAAACCATCAACGTATCTACATTAAGGTAGGATAGTGATAATCTCCCCCATACCTTTGTTGATCACTTGAAAGTCAAGTAGTATGAGGATTTCGTTCACCTAAAGCCTCAAGGTTTGAACCAACAAAACCTAGCCATGAACAACCAACAACAAAACAAGTTAAAGAATGAAGAAAACTACCTAAACTCATTTGAGCATAGGTTCGGCCAACTTAAAAAGAAATTGTTAGGGATCTCTAAATTTTTCAAACTCTTTGATGATCAACATAGAAGTCATATGGAGTTCATAGAAATTGATCTCACATTAAAATGATTTTTCTATGATTTTCTAGAATTATTTGAAAACTAGATCTAGGAATTGAAACTTGAAGAAAACTTGAGACATGAAGAAATTTTGTGAAGAGAAGTGAAGGTACGATGATGGATCATAAGGTTATACCTTTGGAATCTCAAGAAATGATCAAGATCTAAGACTTCCTTCGAAAATCAAGAGAAAGAACTTTGTGTTTTTTTGTGAGAAGTTATGAGAAATGAGCAAAATGGATGAATGAATGGCCAAGTGTGGTTTTATGGGAGTGAGACCGTGTATCATCTAGGGAGAAAAGGGTCCAAAGCTTTTTCATTTAGGGGCAAAATGGTAAAAGCACTTAGGGAAAATTGGTATTTCATGGAAAGTTAAGGACATAATGAACATTTCACCCTTAACATCATCATTATTATGGTGAGTCACACCATGACTCACCATGGTGACTGACCTCTCATGACTCATTGCTTTCATCCTTTGGCAGGTCCCGAAAAACCCGCATTCAGCTCCATCGTTCAGCCGATTCAATACTTTGCCCTAATAAAATATTGTATTTCATTTCAAGCGAAAATTTTCAAAATAACTAAAGTACTTGGAAACAATATAAAACCTAACCATTTCATTTTTGAGTCAAAATTAGGTTTTATGATCAGTAACCCTCTACGATAAAGTAGAGTATAAATATGATTTTGTTTTATTGAAAAATCATTTTCTAGGTCTCGGATAAAAATATAAACAAATATATGTATATATTTACCGATATTAAAGAAAAGGGTAAGTTGTATTATGTCCTAAGCTACACTAAAGAATAGGGTAAGTTGTATGTTGCCCTAAGCTACACGAAAGAAGAGGGTAAGTTGTATGCTGTCCTAAACTACACTAAAAGAAGAGGGTGAGTTGTATGCTGCCCTCAACTACACGAAAGAAGAGGGTAAGTTATATGATGCCTTGAGACTATGCAAAGAAGAGGGCAATTTGCATGCTGCTCTGAGCTGGGCAAAGAAGAGGGTAAGTTGTATGCTGCCCTCAGCCACACGAAAGAAGAGGGTAAGTTGTATGCTACCCTGAGCTGCACAAAGAAGTGGGTAGTGTTGGTAGTGGCTACGATCTCAAAAGGAGGGGGGTGAATTGAGATATTGAAAACTTTTTCAACAATTTCAAGCAAAACAGTGTTTCTTTAAAGAAAATTGGTTTTCACTCAATTTTAATTCCCAAGAATCAGGTTATGGAACAAGTGATGATGTTTAGAAGAATTATAAGAAGTAATAACAAGTTTAACACAGATTGTAGATCAAAGATTCAAGTTAACAAGTATTCTTAAAACTCATTCACAACACACAAGTGCATATAACAACAAACCAGAGTCCCCAGCAACGGCGCCAATTTTTGGCCGCGCTGTCGCCACGCGCCAAAAAGAACGAGCGTTTACAAAAATAATGTAGTATAGAGCGACACCTCGGATATCGTCTCTCAAGGACTCTTTAGTTGTTGTTATTATTAACAGAAAATCAAAAGTTAGTTTTGGGGGTTTTGGATTGAGATAAAATAAAGAAAACAAAATAAAAACAGAGTAAGAAAACAAAGCAGTTAAAATATTATCAAATAAACTACAGAACGATTAACCTACTGTTCTTGGTTTCCCACTATCATTGGTTCAAATAAATCCAAGCCCTAAGCGGATTCTAATCCCCTCCCGGTTGTAGCAACAATTAACAACGCAATCACTACTACGGATGTATGTTCCTATTCCCGAAATAACAAACGGGGTTAAGCTCTCATGAACAAACGAACATGAACGAACACACGCGAAATAACAAACGCGATTAAGTATAGAAACATAACATCACCGAAATGAACCAATACAACACTATACATTCCCGAAATAACAAAACGAAACATATAGCATTGCATTGAAAAGAGAAAAGCATACAAAACAGGAATACAAGAACCTCAAGTGTAAATGGAAACCAATCCCAGTAGATTAATCTAGGAGACTAACTCTCCATTACAAAAATAAACATAAAAGAAAAGGAAGGAAAATAAACTACTACTGACTATCAAAGACTAGCCAAAACTGGCTAACTCTGACTAACTATGACTAACTCCTCTCTCAATATCTGAATGCTCCTTTTATTAACTTCAACCTCTGACTCTTAGCTTTCCAAAGCCACTTAATTTGCTTAATTATGAATTAAGATGAGGGAGTTATGTCCACATTCAACTCATAGGGCAGCTGAAACGCCTTTGACTTCACATGGACTAAAGCCCTTCAAAACGGCTCTGTTTGGAATAATGGTCTTCATGAGAGTTAAAGCTCTTTGTTTGATCTTTCATTTGCCACCGGTTTCAGTTCCAACCGACATCTACAGCCCAAGTTATAGCCCAATCTTCATGACCAGTTCAGGTTCCAGTGACAGCAATTATGTTCTGACTTCAAGGCCCAATGTGACCCACTATACATCCAATTCAGCATCTGAGTTCTTCATGAAAGTTGTTGGGCTTCCTTTTAGCTTTCCTATTCTGACTCCTGCGTTTCTGTTTTTATAAGAGGGCCGCACGTCACGGCCTAGGCGTGATGGCCTCGCCTGTGTGTACTTCCCTTCTTGCTCTTCTTATTGCCCTGAAAAACAGAAAATAACATAAGTACTTTATTTAACTCTAAATCAACTAAATTAACATAAAAACACTTTACAGACTCAAAATACTACTTAAGGACAATCAAGTCTAATTTGGGTGAAAATGATATAAAATTAGCACAAAGCCAAGGTCTTTACTAGTTATAAAACCAGTCAAACAGAGGCTTATCATTACCCCTTTGGTGATCTCATCAATGATATTGTTTAGGGGATGATTCTTTGAAGCTTGCCACTCCTTAAGAAGATATTCTTGTTGAAGTTCTGCTTGAGGTTTTTTATTGCTCTCTTCATCTTCTTTTTCCTTGTTGCTCTCTTTTCCTTCATCGGATTTCACTTCATCCTCAAGAGTTTTTGCATCATCAAAAATGTCCTTTCCCAACCTTTTGGGGTTAGACTCATCAAATGTTATGCGAACAGATTCTTCCATTGATAAAGTACGCTTATTAAACACTCTATATGCTTTGCTAGTTAATGAATAACCTAGGAAAATACCCTCATCAGCTTTGGGATCAAATTTCCCAAGATTATCCTTACCATTATTTAGCACAAAACATTTACAACCAAAAACATGAAAATGAGAAATGTTAGGTTTTCTTCCCTTGTAAAGTTCATATGGAGTTTTCTTCAAAATTTACCTTATTAGAACTCTATTTAAAACATAACATGCAGTACTCACAGCATCAGCCCAAAAATACTTTGGTAAATTAGAGTCACTTAACATAGTTCTAGCAATTTCTTCAAGTGACCTATTTTTCCTCTCAACTACTGCATTTTGTTGTGGAGTTCTAGGTGCAGAAAAATTGTGTTTTATACTATGTTCATCACACAAGTTATCAAACTCCTCATTTTGGAATTCTCCTCCATGGTCACTCCTAATTGAAAAAATTTTCACGTCTTTTTCATTTTGAACAACCTTAGCCATTTTCTTAAAAGCTTTATAAGCTTCATTCTTTTGTGCTAAAAAATAGGTCCAAGTAAATCTAGAGAAGTCATCAACAATTACAAGAGCATAAAGATTTCCACCAAAGATTTTCGTCCTAGAAGGTCAAAAAAGGACCATGTGCAACAATTGTAAGGGTCTACTAGTTGAAACAGTGTTTTTAGCCTTAAATGAGGTTTTCACTTGTTTACCCTTTTGGCATGCATCACATAAGCCTTCTTTAACAAAATTTTTATTTGGTAAACCAATTACAAGTTCTTTGGAAATCAATTTATTCAAGTGATCCATATGAATATGAGCTATTCTCCTATGCCAAAGCCAATTTTCATCTTCTTTAGAAATTAAGCAACATGCATCATTAGAAATTAAATTGTCTAAGTCTAGCATATAGATGTTATTGATTCTATTTCCAATCAATTTTATGTTATTATCATAAATGGATTCGATCATACACAAATTTGAGTTAAAGTTTACCTTGTAGCCTCTATCACATAATTGGCTTATACTTAGTAGATTGTGTTTGAGTCCTTCCACACAGAGAACATCCTCAAACTTGATTGCTGGATTTTTTCCTATTGTTCCAACGGCAAGAATTCCTCCTTTGTTGTTGTCTCCATTGGTGATGTTTCCACCTTCTTTGGGAGTGAAAGATGTAAATTTTGTGATGTCTCCGGTCATGTGTTTGGAGCAGCCACTATCTAAAAACCAGCTTGAGGTTTTGGCCTTCAAACACACCTACAAAACAGATTTTTTTATACTTTTCCTTTAGGTACCCAAATCTGGTTGGGTCCTTTGGTGTTAGTAGCAACATAAGTTCCTTTTGGAACCCAAATTTGTTTAATGCCAACATGAATGTTCTTTCTAAGTCTACAAGTAGCAGTTGTATGACCTTTCTTTAGACAATAATAGCATTTAACAAAAGGGCTAGTTGAGGAAATAGGTGCAACAAAAAGCTTCTTAAAAGATTTTTCATGTACCATTGACTTATATCCAATTCCAGCTTTGTCATACACACCCTTTTGCTGTCATAATATGGCATTCAAGTTATCTCTACCCAAAGTAAACTTAGATAGAGTTGTATTCAGCTTTTCTACTTCCTTTTCTAGTGTAGTGCATTTGGTTCAAATTGAACTAGATGTAAGTATTTTTGAATTTTTAGCTTCCTGTTCTTTAAGCTTTATTTGTAAAGATGCAGAGTCACTACATTGTTTTGTGATGATCTTCCTAGAAGATATAAGTTGTTTACCAATTTTAACATATTCTTCATGCAATTCATCAAAAGCATCTTGTAACTCATCATAGGTAGGAGAAGAATCATTTACCTCGGTTTCACTATCACTTTGTTGATTTGCCATGAGACATAGGTTGGCTTCTTCATTTTCAGATTCACTACTAATGGAATCCATATCATTTTTTTCCCAAGCTATGTATGCTCTTCTAGACTTTCTTCCTTTCTTCTCTTTGTTGTCATTCTTCTCATACTTTTCTTTCTTTTGTAGCTTTGGACATTCATTTTTGTAGTGTCCAAGCTTTCCACATTCAAAGCATTTGATTGTTGAGGAAGAGCTTTCACCTTTGTTCGTGTTCTTTTTGGTAGGAAAACTGAATTGCTTCTTGTTTCTATTCTTTTTGATGAATCTTCTAAATTACCTCACAAGCATTCCCATGTTCTTCTTCTTCGGATTCTTCACTTTCATCAAGGTGTTCATCTTCATCACTTTCTATTGATTCTTTGGAGATATGAGCCTTGAGTGAGAGTCCTTTCTTCTTTTTCTCCTTATCTTCATTACTTTTCAATCTATTGAGTTCCAATTCGTGTTCTTTCTACTTGTCAAATAAAGTAGCAATCTACATGGTGTCTAGATCCTTTGCTTCAGCAATTACAATAATTTTTGGCTTCCATTCACGACTCAAACATCTCATTATCTTGTTAATCTTTTTCTCATCTGTGATTATATGTCCGAGTCCTTCTAGATGGTTCACAATGTGTGTAAACCTCTTTTGCAGATCATCTATCTCCTCACCATTCTTCATGTGAAAGAGTTCATATTCATGGACTAGTGCATTCATTCTTGCTCTTTTCACATCGTTGGTTCCTTCATGAGTGAGTTGAAGAGTATCCCACATTTGTTTTGCCGTTTTGCAATTGGAGACCCTGAAAACTCATCATAATTCAAAGCAGTTGTTTTAATATTTTTTGCCTTAGCATTATAACCAACTCTTCTTTTATTATCATCATTCCAGTCATCTTTTGGTTTAGTTTGTTTATTTCCCTTAGCATCAAGAATAAATGGAACATAGGGACCATTTTCAATAACATCTAATACATCTAAACCTGCAGCCTGAAGAAAGATAAGCATTCTCTCTTTCCAATATATGTATTGGGAGCCATTAAAGGCAGGGGGTCTAGTGAGTGAAGCCCCATCACCCAAGATATCATTTGTAGCCATCTCTTGAAGCTATTAAGCTTTGTAACAAGAGTTTTAGTCCTGATGCCAATTGTTGGTAGTGGCTATGATCTCAAAAGGGAGGGGGGTGAATTGAGATATTGAAAACTTTTTCAACAATTTCAAGCAATACAGTGTTTCTTTAAAGAAAATTGGTTTTCACTCAATTTTAATTCCCAAGAATCAGGTTATGGAACAAGTGATGATGTTAAGAAGAATTATAAGAAGTAATAACAAGTTTAACACATATTGTAGATCAAAGATTCAAGTTAACAAGTATTCTTAAAACTCATTCACAACACACAAGTGCATATAACAAGTATATGGAGTTTAGAGATGAGAAGAACACACAAACCGATTTATCCTGGTTCGGCTACCTCCTCTGGTAAGCCTACATCCAGTCCCACACCTCTGTGGTTTTCTCTACTATAATTAGCAATTACAAAATTCCAATTACAACAACACAAGGATAACCTCCTTGCTCAAGAATTCACCAGAAAGCACACTTGCTTTTCTATACCCAATGATCCCTTCTATCCTTGTTCAAGCCTGATAGATACCCTCTCTTAATCACACTAATTCACGAAAAGAATTGAGTAGAAGAAAGACTCTAAAAGTCTGATTATACAAATTGAAGTTCTAACTAATATCACACTTTTCTCAGAGATGAAGCACTTTGGGATCTTTCGTAGTTTCACAATCAGAATGAGTTAGGTTCATGAAAAGTGTTCCTTTGATCCCTCTTTATATAGAAGACAAATTATAGTCGTTGAGATCATTTAAAACAGATTTGGATCCGATTTAACAAAATCTATTTTCCTGATTCTTGTTCTTGAAATAAGATTCTGTTGATTCTTGTAGAGTTTGTGTCCTTCTCGAAAAATAAAAGTTTCCATCTGAAAGGATAGCTAAGTCTAATTGAAGAGTAAAATATCCGTTTCTATCTGAAAGAATAGCAAATAGTCGCGTCCATTTTGCCACGTCAGTAGACAGGAGTGCTAACACAAGTTATTGGACGTGCTTCAACTGGTAGACGAGTTTCATATTCCATGTTAGTGGACGAAGCTTCTCATTAAGATCTTAGTAAGTCCACAGCGTGTATCATTAGTAGACGAGCTCCATTGCCACTTTTAGTAGACGAGCTCTCCTTTTTTTTTACTTCAGTAGACGAGCTCCATGTGCCACGTCAGCAGACGAGCTCTTCTGTTACTTTCAGTGGAAGCGCTCTTCTTGTTAGACGAGCTATATGTGTCACATCAACAGACGAGTGTTGATTCACCGGCAAGTGTACCGGGTCGTCGCAAGTAATAAAATAAACACGGTAAGTAATTACCGAGGTCGAACACAAGGATTGGGCTACCAATTCGACTAATCCGCGAGAAATTCGATAAGTTGGTCAAGTAACAGCAGATGGTTGAGAGAGAAAATATGATCGCAAATTAAATTAACAAGTCTAATAGAACTAAGGTATTAAGATCTGAAATTAAAATATCTAAGGTCTCAAATCCACCTACCCAATCATGCATAGTACCCAAGTGATGATGATTCTTTCCTAAGTTCAATTACAATGTCAACCAGGACCCCCAAATTCTCCTATATCCATTGTCGTGCTCAATAGGACGTATTCAATGATTGGATCAATTACTTACTAGGTCTCATAACCCTAATCATCAAACTCTATTAAACCTGGTTCCCATAAGGTTGCACCGATCTCCTACTCACTCTCGTGCAATATTCGATCGATGATCCCAATTCAAGTTCTAAAACACGAATTGCCTCCTAAGCCTCATCACGTTTAACTAGTCAATCACGCATGCATATGATCAACGCAATCAAATCAGAATTGGAAAACATTAATTGAAAGAAGGGAGAAAAACATACATCACGTCGAATTCTACATCGCCATGGGTGGTTTCATTGATCCCTCAGACGAGGGGATTAGTTCCTCATGCTCGTAAAGACAGAAAAGCAAATGGACATAACCACCATAGTAAAATAAGAAAAAGAAAAGAGGAGACACGGCTCCAGAAACACAAGGATTCGTCCCTAAACGCTACAAAACAGTGGTAACCAAAAGCTCCTCAAATTCTGCCCTAAAATAGCAATATATAGAGTTCGGGATCTGCGCTCGCTCGCGAGGCGAGCAAGCTCTGGCGAGGCGAATATTAAAATTGGCGCGCTTTCAAATTGGACTCTCGCGAGGTGATCAGCCTCTCGCGAGGCGACACAGAGAGGATGACAATTCTGGCACAGTCAGGCCTTCAGGCTCGCGAAGTGAGTGGTATCTTCGCGGGGCGAGACAGAAAGGATGATTGTTGCTGCTTCAGCTGGTCTTCAGGCTCGCGAGGCGAGCATACTATCGCAAGGCGAGTATCTCCAGAATGGCAATTTCCACTGTTTTCTTCATTCCCTTGACTCGAAGTGCTTCCCCTTTTAACCTGAAACAATAAAAAGAAACAAAAAGCATAATTCTATTCAAAATAGACTAAAAACTACTAAAAATGCCTAAAACGAGTCAAAGTCTAACTTAAGAACAAAACAAGGCCAATTTGGGCGAAATCGAGATTGAACTCGAATAATTAGCACATAAACCACAGTCTTACTAGTTATAAAACTAGATAAGCCAGAGGCTTATCAAAACACCCCAAACTTAAACCTTGCTTGTCCCCAAGCAAGCTAAAACTCAAAAAGACTCAAGACTTGGCAAGCTTAAATGATTCAATCAATTTCGCACAAATTTCATGCAATCTTACAAAACAATTTTTCTTCAATGTTTCCCCCCTTACATCAATGTAATCCCCACATTCATTTACTTTAAACAATTGAGAACTTCATCATGCATGCAATCATTAATCTAAGTTGAGGATCCAAGTTACACACAAAAGGGAGATCACCAAATTCAAACAATTTCCTTCCTCACAAGGGCATTTAGTAATTCACTCATTCGCTCAAATTCATCTAGGCTATCAACTTTTCACTCAATTTCACATATCAAGAGCACTTTCCATGAATTTGATTTTCATCTCAAAAATAGTTCCCACGAAAACATGCATGCAACATCAGAAGGTCTTTTAAAGGTTGTAATGGGGCCTGGCTAAGGGTAGGATATTCAAGGATACTAGGCTTAAGTCCCTAGGAACTAAGAGAGCATGAGCATTTGACACATTGAATCTCCACTCAATTCTTTTTTTCATTTTTCTTTTTGCCTTGGGTGACTACAGCCATTTCCTTGCTAAGCTTTTTGTTTTGCCCTTTTCTTTTGGTAATTTTTTTTTCTTTTTGCCTTGGGTTTCAACCTTTATTTTTCTTTTTCTCAACCCAAAATGACATATCGCCTTGTAGCAACCCCTAACTTAGTTTCTCACAACCCTTCTCTTGCTAAGCTTTCATGCTCTCCTAATCCTAAGATTAAGTTAACATGGTTTTTCCAGATTTTGGCTTATAGTATAGGGTCATCAAGAAACAATAGGCTAATTAGGCTCAATGTGGCTAACTAGGGAACATGCATTAGGGATGGTTCTTTTTAGGTCAAGTAGCTATTTCAAAGAAAATTGCCTAAATCATTTGATGCAGCACATAAACATGCAAACCATGAAGAGATTCAAGCAAATTCGGGAAAGTGCAACTTGAAAGTGATCCACACAATCAAAAACAAAGTTGGAGGCTCAAATTCTCACCTGGACATTTTGTAAATTGTTTGACCGAGATACAATTCCTAGTGTGTGCACCCCTTCACGCCAAACTTGTCATAAATCAAGCAATCACAATAAAGTTTCTCAAAGTTCAATTTTCAATTTTTCCCAAGGGGATCAACTTTTCTATTTTCAAAACCTAGGGGGAAATCATCAATGGTCAAAATAATTCATGCAATCAATCTATGCTAAATTTAATTAAAATCCAACAAGCTTTCCGACACACATTCATACACATACTCTTGATCTTCTCAAATTATTCAAGAGCGACAAACAAAAAGAAAAACACAAACAAAAACAAAAACAAAGAACAAGGCAATTTGTTCCCTCCCCCACACTTAAAGCATACATTGTCCTCAATGAAAGAACACAAATATAAAATAAGAGTGAGGAAAGGAGAGGGTGCTCCGTGATCAAGTTGTAGTGGCCGCTTCCACGCAAAGCTCTTCTATGGTTGCATCCTCATCCAATTGGTCTCTCGGGCACCCCTCTGTTGGGCCAAAGGCCTCTCCTGGAAGAAATCCTGCAAATCAAAAACTTAATTGCAGATTCGCGAGGCGAGAGGTCACTCGCGAGGCGAATCTGGAAAATTGTTATTCACACTTTCCAAAATCGCGGGGCGAGTAGTATCTCGCGAGGTGAATCTGGAATTCCAACAGATGATGATGCCCAGAATCGCGAGGCGAAAGCAGTCCTCACGACGCGAGATAGAAGCATGAGCAAGCCTCTGAGATTCAGGGATTCTGTCTCGCGTGGCCACTGTGGATTCGCGTGGCGAATCAAGTTTATATATATATATATATATATATATATATATATATATATATATATATATATATATATATATATATATATCTATATATAAATGACAGAAACTAAAAAAGAATACCTAGCTTGGGTTGCCTCCCAATAAGCGCTTCTTTAACGTCACTAGCTTGACTTATTAAGAAGCATCCACCTGGATCCCATAGCCTGTGGCATAAGGGCCAAGAGATGCTCATCATGTGAGATCCTCCACCCGGATCCCATGGTTTGTGAAGTGGCAATTGTAGAAGCAATACGACTCTTTCCACAATTCCACCTAGCACGTGTGTGAAAACTCCATTGACCTCTGCAATTATGAACTCACTCCCTCTCGGGTCAAATGGCGTTTTCTAGAGGAAGTGTGCCATAAAAGTGGGAGGGACTAACTTACCAGTGTCTACACATGCATGCAAGCCAACATATTTATTTAACGTAGCAAAATCAGATTGCTCAGCAAGCATCGTGGAGTCCACTACCACTTTATCTTCATTTTGAACTATCCCCCAAACCAGATTTTGCTCGAATTGTGCTTCATCTGACTCTTGTACTAACTGTTTGCAAATCTCCTCCACTTGCGTTTTGAAGTTATGCTTCACAGTTTCGATACTGTCATAATTGGCTCCTGCCTTGGCCTCAGAGGTGGATAGTTCTTGGGAATACTGTTCTAGAACAACTTTCAAAGGTGTTTGCTCATTCCATTCCCATTCCTCTTCATGCTTCATGATTACACTATAAGCTTGTGCATGAGGGCAATTACGTCCCCAGTGCCAGTGATCTCCCAGGGTTACATTAGGCCCAAAGTGATATTTTGTAACACCGTCCAAGGCTGGAAAATAATAAGTCTCCATGATTTTCAATCCACCTTGAAAGGGTACCTCGCATACAAAACAGGGCCAAGACCAAGTTGAATCAAAGAAGCAGATGGAAATAATAATAAATAAATAACAAAAAATAAAAAAATAACTTAACCAAATAATCAAACTTCCCAAAAAATTAGGAAAATTGGTTGTGCCAATCCCCGACAACGGCGCCAAAAACTTGTTGATTCACCGGCAAGTGTACTGGGTCGTCACAAGTAATAAAATAAACATGGTAAGTAATTGCCAAGGTCGAACACAAGGATTGGGCTACCAATTCGACTAATCCGCGAGAAATTTGATAAGTTGGTCAAGTAACAGCAGATGGTTGAGAGAGAAAATATGATCGCAAATTAAATTAACAAATCTAATAGAACTAAGGTATTAAGATCTGAAATTAAAATATCTAAGGTCTCAAATCCACCTACCCAATCATGCATAGTAGCCAAGTGATGATGATTCTTTCCTAAGTTCAATTACAATGTCAACCAGGACCCCCAAATTCTCCTATATCCACTATCGTGCTCAATAGGACGTATTCAATGATTGGATTAATTACTTACCAGGTCTCATAACCCTAATCATCAAACTCTATTAAACCTGGTTCCTATAAGGTTGCACCGATCTCCTACTCACTCTCATGCAATATTCGATCGATGATCCCAATTCAAGTTCTAAAACGCGAATTGCCTCCTAAGCCTCATCACGTTTAACTAGTCAATCACGCATGCATATGATCAACGCAATCAAATCAGAATTGGAAAACATTAATTGAAAGAAGGGAGAAAAACATACATCACATCGAATTCTACACCGCCATGGGTGGTTTCATTGATCCCTCAGACGAGGGGATTAGTTCCTCATGCTTGTAAAGACAGACAAGTAATCGGACATAACCACCATAGTAAAATAAGAAAAATAAAAGAGGAGACGCAGCTCCATAAACACAAGGATTCGTCCCTAAACGCTACAAAACAGTGGTAACCAAAAGCTCCTCAAATTCTGCCCTAAAACAGCAATATATAGAGTTCAGGATCTGCGCTCGCTCGTGAGGCGAGCAAGATCTCGCGAGGCGAATATTAAAATTGACGTGCTTTCAAGTTGGACTCTCGCGAGGCGATCAGCCTATCGCGAGGCGACACAGAGAGGATGACAATTCTGGCACAGTCAGGCCTTCAGGCTCGCGAGGCGAGTGGTGTCTTCGCGGGGCGAGACAGAAAGGATGATTGTTGCTGCTTCAGCTGGTCTTCAGGCTCGCTAGGCGAGCATACTATCGCGAGGCGAGTATCTCCAGAATGGCAATTTCCACTGTTTTCTTCATTCCCTTGACTCGAAGTGCTTCCCCTTTTAACCCGAAACAATAAAAAGAAACAAAAAGCGTAATTCTATTCAAAATAGACTAAAAACTACTAAAAATGCCTAAAACGAGTCAAAGTCTAACTTAAGAACAAAACAAGGCCAATTTGGGCGAAATCGAGATTGAACTCGAATAATTAGCACATAAACCACAGTCTTACTAGTTATAAAACTAGATAAGCCAGAGGCTTATCAACGAGCTCCTCTGTTATTTTCACTGGACGCGCTCTTCTTGTTAGACAAGCTCTTTTTGTTGGACGAGCTCTTCTTGTTGTACTTTAGTGGACGCCAACTTTTTATCCCTACGTCTGCTTGTTTTACTTGGTTAGACGTCAGCTTGTTTTGCTTTGTTGGACGTCAGCTTCTTTGTTCATGAGTAATCTTACATGCAACTTAACACGTAATGAGTATATAGTCAAAATCAAAAATCTTATGCAAAATACACTTTGTTTGTCATACATCAAAACATGAATGAGGGCTTAGTCTTACACCATCTACTAAAGATCCAAAACCAACCACTTGGGAGTTCAACATCAGATTTATTTTACCATTACCAAAAGCAAAACTGAAACCAAGTTCATCCTAACAAGAAACATAAATCAAATTCCTCCTAATGGAAGGTACATAGAAAGTATCTTTTAAAACAAGTTCAAATCATGATCCTAAAACTAAGCCGACGTCTCCCACTGACTCGACAACAACTTCAAGATCATTTCCTACCTTGAGCTTGCTTTCCCTTGGATTTGGTTCCCTCGGATTTCTGAACCCCTGTAAAGACACAACAATATGGGTTGTAGAACCAGCATCAAGCCACCAAGAATCAATAGGGACATCAACCAAATTGGATTCAAAACAGACAAAAGCCAAATTATTACCTTTGGATCTCTGCTTGCTTTCTAGCCAAGTCTTGAATCTACCACAATCAGATTTCTTATGCCCTTTACTCTTACATCAGAAACACCTAATACCTTTCTTAACAGCAGCTAGCCTAGGACCTCCTACAAAGTTGTTCTGACCACTACCCTGTTTTCTTGAGTCCTGATTCTTATGAGGAGCACCAGAAGTATTTTTCTTATTTTCCCAATTGCCCTTGCCAAAATAGGGTTTGCCATGAGTGGATAATAGGGCCAGGTCACGAGACTGTTCACTATTTTCTTTCTTAAGTTTTTCTTCCTCAACAACACACTTGGTAATGAGGTCATTAATGGTCCATTTCTCGCCAATGGTATTGTGGGAAGTTTTGATTTTTGTAAAATCTGCAGGCAAGTAATTCAAGACATGCGAGACAATGAACTTTTCATTTAGACTAATATCATGAGATTTCAGCTTGGTTTGGAGATGAACCATCTTCAGAATAAACTCCCTTAAACCCCCATTGTTGTCAGATCTAATGTCCGTCAACTGTTTCAATTCATATCCAGATTCAACATTATCGGATGTTTGGTACCTTTGTCCTAGAGCAGTAAGAAAATCCATAGCACTTCCTTTTTCAGGCAAGCCGCTAAGAAGATGCTCAGAAATAGTCCTCTTAATAGCAATCAAACTCAGCCAATCAGATCTCTCCCATTTATCTAAAAGTTCTTTCTCTTCAGGTGTACTATCTACCTTAATCTTAGGCTTTTTCTCACGTATGGCAAAATCAAGATCAACAACTCCCAAAGAGAAATCCAAGTCTTGCTTCCATTTTTTAAAGTTTGAGCCAGTCAAAATTTCAATTGAAGCAGAACAGTTGTTCATTGAAAAAGTCACTGCTAAGACAAAACCTGAATGCATTAGATCATATAATATGGCAAGATATAGCCCAAATAAAAGATGCTATCATAACGAGGCCAAAAAAATTGTACATTCCCCTTTGGGCAGAATGCACAAACCAAGGTCGCAACCAAAGCCAAAACCTCATATGAGTTAATCAATGAGCATACAGAGTTCAGAGAATAGTCCGCTTTGGGCAGACGAATCCCTTAGCCTAACGTATTCCCCATTAACTTCATCCACAGTGAACTCTCAATCATAACACACAATAACCCCCTTTGGGCTGGTAACTGTATGTAATGATTAAAAGCATTCCTCAAATTACAAAGAAATTTTTATTAATTGAAACAAGTGGTCCCACTTTGGCCGTAACGACTCATAACAACTCATGAAAACTCTTGCACAGGAATCACTTTCTCTTGCCAAACCATGAAATAGTCAATACAAAGGCACATTATCAAAATAGTACCCATACTGCTCATGTATCAATATTAACAGCATTCCCAACATGTTTTGCACTTAAACAGTCTTGGTGACAATATATAGCTTAATAAACAAAAATATTAGAGCATATAATCTCACAATTATTTAGGGAGAGTGACATCACTATTAGATCCAAAATATAGTCAATTATTTTTAAAGCAAATTTTTAATTTAAATTCACCCATAAAAATAATCAAAATAGCAAATAATACATTATTATTCATAATAAATATTTATTGCAGCGAAAAAATTATAAAAAATATATAGTAAAATCATGCACCATAATTAGAGCACAATGCAAAAAAATGCACTGTGGACCCCACACGCTCTCACACTCTCTCTAGGCCGAGACTGGGCGTGGAAGGCACGTACTGTTCATCATCTACTACCTTTAGCGGGTCGACTCGCGACCAAACACAGGTCGCGCATGGGTTCGAATCGGGTCAGTCATGGAAATCGCAAATCAAGCTTGTTTTTAGCGCGATTTTGAGTGGATTTTTCTCAGAATCACGTTTCTAATTCATTTAGGATAAAAGGCCCAATTTTTAACAACCAGTTGCATACAAAATCAAGGATTCAAAATCAAGAACCCTAGGCGCTACATGGTTTCGAAAATTCTTCTTCTACAGTTAACGAAAAAACACGATTCCAGTGTCAATGGATTCATACAAACGTGCTCTTTAAAAGCCCTATGGTTTTCGGTTCCAATTTTTTAATAAATTATTTTCACAAAAATCATAAAAAATCCGAAATTAACGTGGTACCAGAAAATTAAAAAATAAAAATTATGATCATGTTAAACAACAATCAGGTTCTAAATCATATAATCATGACTCTGATACCAAATGTCAGCGAAATAGGATCTATTATATGAATTTTAGAACACAGATTACTTACTTGCTAAAGATATGATCACTGAAAGGAAAATTGGAATTGCTTCTTCACCTGAAATAAAAAACCAAGCCTTCCCCTGCTTGTTCACGCACTCCCAAATCACAACCGTCAATGGGGCATGCCGTAGAGTGATGATTACGATATCTGTGACGGCAGAGGGGATCTAGTCAACTATATAATAATAACAATAACCCTAGGCACCTCCCATTACGGGCCTATAGGTTAAGGCCTACACTATCACCCATACAGATCAGAATTAGGTGCCAATAGCCCATTACAAATAGATCACCAATTTTAGGGGGCTTAATCATCATCAAATGGATCATAACATTAGCCCGTTTTTCACAAATCAAAAACCACAATTGATTGTAGCCCACAAGATTAATTAGAAATAATTCTAACAGTGCATTGTCATCATTGTTGTTTTGTTACTATGGTTAGCGTATGAAGTAACCAAATCATTTAGGATTAACAGTATTTATTTGACTAGGTATCTTACTGCAATTTTTATGCTGTAGGTCAAGTTGTCATAGAAAAATCCCTACCTTTCAGAAATAAAAGTTATAGCAAGATTTTGAGTGTCGATCCAATTGCTATACCAACATCAAGGAGAGCTCAATTTTCTGTTAAGGGTGTCAACCTGATACGCCCTGCCACTAAGTAATCTCTATTGCTATGTGAATTATGAATCCCTTGCATACTGGTAGTTAATACAAACTTTAAAAATGACTTGGACTACTCTTTAAGTTCCCTGATTTTGTTTGCATATATGTATTTGTTTTGTTGGGCTAGCATGTTATATGACCCTTAAACCTCCTCTCAGGTTAATGTGTGCTTTAGAAGGGAAATATCTGGAAAGATGCTCAGGAGTCAATGGATCAATACGCAACGGAGCTTGATGAGATTCAATGTATCCAGTTTTCATGTTCTGTCCCTGTGATGAATGGAAGAGGAATTATTGAGGTGCTTTTTCTTTGCTCTCTCAAATTATCAACAACTTTTAGTTGGCTTTTGGCCCTTTGGTTTCTTGTTTTTGCTTGTTTGGTGTTGTGGACTTGTATGGTATATGGCACCTTGAGATTGCTAAAGCTTTTAGCAATGAACCCTCCATTGTAAAATAAATTCATTACTGTTATGGTTTAGTTGAAAGTATGAAATAAACTTGTATTATCCAAAAAGTTTTCTGCTAATAATTTTTTTTGTAGTTTCTTGTGCAGGAAGGTCCAAATGGAGGAGATACAAATGAGGACTTTCAAGATGATGATGTATTTTTATTTTCTCTTTAGATACTCATTTTGGGTTTTTTTTTTTTGCAAGACTCAAACTTCAATGTAAGATATGATATTTGATCAAACCATGTGGCCCTATTGTTGACTACTTTTGTGTATTTAGGTTGATGTTCAAACTTAATATATGTTACGTTGCACTCGATCCATTTAGTACTATAATTCATGAATTATATAAACAAATTTGAAAGGGGGATGTAAATTGTGTATGGGATCAAATTAAGGTTAAATTTATGAAATTAATATAAATGTTCTGAATATTTATGAAACTAATTAAATTGATGGTTGATTCAAATTTCATGTTATGACATTTATAAAATGTTGTCTTTAGTCTTTTAAGCAACAATTATTAATTGTACTCAAAACATGATTAAAAATTGTTGTCTATACTCCAAGCATACAATTAAAAAATGTTACCTATAAGTTGTAGTAACATTTAAGAAATGTTGCATTTGGAACTTTAGGCAACAATTTAGAACTGTACTAATTGACATTTGGTTACATTTGAAAACTGTTGTGCTAGGTGCGCCTAACAACTGTTCCCTATTCGTATAGAACAGGCAACGGTTAACGAGATTGTTGTCATAAGATGCAAAAAACTGTTGCCTTAGACAATAGGTAACGCTTGAATAAACAACTCTTAAAAACTATTACCTATACTTTTAGGCAACATTTTTTTTATAGTATAATCAACATTTTTTAACTGTTCCCATAAAGCAAAAATGTTGTAGTGGATTCAAGGGACATATGAATTCATGACTTTCAAAAAAAAATGTTATTTTGACCAGCTTTCAATAAAAACTGAGTAATATTATGTAATTGAAGTCTTTTAAGAAAGAATAAGGTACCAGTGGAGTTATAGAGGCTCATAGTTTTACCTTATGAGACAGCTCAAGTATGGACTGAGAAGAGTTGTAGATTGGTGAACTAGTAATTGCCTTGAACTTGTTATAAAGGTCATAATAGTCTTAGTGACTATTATGTTTTGCTTGTGATCTTATAAAAGAATAGTATCCAGGTAGAGTACTCATAGCAATTGTTTTATGAGATGGTAAGGAAAACTTTATCAAGTTTGTCCAAAAACCGAGGTTACGCTAGATACAGATAGAAAGTGGTATAAAACCATATGTGAGAACCCGAGGTTGTCACCACCCATGGGAAGTAAACTCCAAGATAGAGTAAGATGTGGCAAGAGTACCAACTCTAATATAGCAAAAAAAAAAGTGTCAGAGTTCACCGCAGAAGTAGGATGATGATCTTGCATTATAAGAAGGACGATTATGGGTTAAGGAGTAGATCAATTTTGAGGACAAAATTATTTAAAAGGAGGGGGTAGTGTAACATCCCAAATTTCATAGTTGGCTAAATAGTATTATCTAATAAATAGAAGGAGACTATCTTTAAGGGATGAGTGTTTTAAGGTGGTTAAGAATAAATGTTTTTGATTTGTGGAGGAATAAATGTTTAGAATTAAGGGAGGGTGTATTAAGTAGTTGAAGGGGGTGTAGAGAGTAAGTTGGGTTTTCTTTATTAAATAAAAAGGGAAAGGAAAAAAAGAGGAATAGAAGGGGATAAGAGAGAAGGGGGAGAACGTGAGACAAAAGGGAAGGAAAACAGAAAAGAAGAAAAGAAAGAAAGGAGAAAGAAGAGAGAAGGAGGAGAAGAGGAGAGAGATAGATATTGGGAAGAAGAGGAAGCACCATGGGAGAATAAGAGAAGAAGCAAAGGAAAGAAGGGAATGAGACTTCAATGGAGAAAGGAGATGAAAAGCTAGGTTTTCAACCATGGAAGAGGACCCAATAACAAGAGTTGCTTCATCTCTTTCTCAAAACATATGAGATAGTACCATATGTGGCGTTGGGAGCTCGATGGCATTTCCGGAATGCTTGACGACTAGTCCAATAATAGTAAGAGTTGATTAGTAGTCCATGCCTGATTGGAGTCGAGTTTAGAGTCTCACACTGAGTCAATAAAGTTATTTTATGAACAAAGATTGAGTAGCCTTTTTACTTTTTCATGTACGTTGTTTAAAGAGTTCACTTTGAAAAGATTTATTCATATGCTTCAAGCTATTAGATACTTAGTTCTATTATGCTAGTCGATATTTTAAGAAAAGGAAATCTTTGAAACCCGCCCAACCAAGTATTTTATTATTAATTTTATTTTTTCATTTATAAGGAATTATAAGAAAATTAAGTAATGTACTATTAGGAACCAGGGCGTTACGACATCCTTCAAGCAAAAAAGAAAAAAAAAACACTAAAATGATAAGTCTTAAACTCTTAAAGTATAAAGTAATAATTATCTAACATAGCTTTAACTTTGGTATAAACTTTTTTAGTACCAGTTCAAACCTTTTTTTTTTTTTTTGGCTAAAAAAAGGACTAAACACCCTTAAATACGTAGTACAAACTTTAAAGTATAGAAGAATGCTTTATTTAAATCTTATAAAATCAGACCATCTTTTATTTGTCTTTATCTGCTGTGATAAAAGTAAAATATGATTGTGAAACATAAATAAATAAATTATACATAAATAATAAATATTAAATACCCTTACAAATCCTCTGCTATTAAGGGATCCCCATCGTCAGACGAGTCCAACCTCTTGGTCGAAGCCTCCAGACGCTTGGTTCAAACTTAATGTCGATGGAACTCATGGATCTGGAACTTATGGGGGATTCTCTCAGGCTTGAGGCTCGTGACCTAGCCCTACCAAAACTGATTGTTGAAGCTGATTTGAAGGTCGTAATCGATATTATTAACAAAGGAAGAGCAATGAACCCTTCGATTCAATTCATTTTGGAATGAGATTCTCACTCTCCAGAGAAGGAAAGATTGGGAGGTGATTGTTACCCACATTCCTACATCAGCAAACTCATGTGCTGATACCTTAGCTAAAAAAGGCCATTCTGGGTCCTTTGCTTTAACTTTTTTTTTTTTTTTTTGGATAATCTCTGCCTTTTACTGAGGAAGCTTTTGCAAGAGGAAGTTAGGGGTGGTTCACCTCAAACCCTAGGTTAATGTTGTTTTAATTTCTTTTTTAATAATAAAAAAAAGATACCTACGCGTGTGCAACCAATATATCCATTAAAAAAACACCGCCGGGGTTTTAGCGCAGCTTCTTCTCCTTCTTTAAAGTGGGGATTTGCGCTGCTGGTTTGAGTTTTGCTGCGTCAATAGCACGTACAACGTGAGGTATATTTATCTTTGTTTTTATGAGAGCTATATTTTTTTAGGAGTATTATGTTTTTCTCACCACGTTTAAAAGAGTTATGTTTTTCTCTTTATTTATGAGAGTCTATCATTGCTGCGTCAATAGCACGTACAACGTGAGGTATATTTATCTTTGTTTTTATGAGAGCTATATTTTTTTAGGAGTATTATGTTTTTCTCACCACGTTTAAAAGAGTTATGTTTTTCTCTTTATTTATGAGAGTCTATCATTGCTGGATAAAGAAGATGAAAGAATTGTTTATCTCCATTTTTCTCCATTTTTTATTGGCAGGTTCTGGTTTCCAGGCCTACCAGAAGTCATAAGTATCCTTAGTTGGAACTGTCGAGGCATTGGTAACCTGTGTGCAGTTTCTATCCACAAATACCTCGTTTGGTGTTATTGGCCAGACGTGTTTTGTCGTTTTTTCTTTTTAATTTTGGCTTTTATAGTTTATGTAAATAAAGTTGAAGATAATTAACAGTGCATTGAGCATTTCTTGCATGTAGCTCGAAGCATCAACTTCGATCGCAATTTAAGTGACGAGGGATGATATTTCTTCAAAGCTAAATTTTATAGTTACTCTCCCAGACTCCAGGTGCAAAAGGAGGAAGTCTTAGGTATCCTTCAAGATGACCAAACTAATTATAAAACTGTTATTTCAAATCGTTGGAGTCTTTTTATCATCTTATGTTAACAACTCTTCGATAGAGTTTGATAGAAAGAAAGTCCATGTAGTTGCTCACTCTTTGTTAGGGGTGGCTATATATATTACTATTCTCTAAATTCGTGATGATGTTATCGGATGTATTGTGTTCTCCATTATTAATAAAATTGATTAACTTTTGTTTTGTGAAAAAAAATGTAGACATTAATAAAAAAAAAGTGTGCACCTTCATAAACTTTAATGCTTGTTTTTTAACTGCAGCAGCATTTATTTTTTTAATAACATGCGTGCTTAATTAATACTAAGAATATAATGAGGTAAAAATTAAAATGAGAGGTTAGGATTCAAATTTGTTTTAGTTGCATCAAGTATATCTCTGATTACTAAACTAGTAGCAGAAGATTAATTTCTTTTGATATATATAGTTTATTAAATTAAAAGTGTATCTCTCAACATAAAAATTATTTCTATTTTTTTAAAAAAATATGATATGTTTTTTTGGAGATAAAGACTCAAATTTTCTATAAAAAAAAATTGATGATTCCTACAATCATATATAATAATGGATCCTAATATAAAAAAATATTATGTTTTTTCTACTTATGTCTTTTTCTTCGAAAAAAACAGATCATGCGAGTGGGCCATATTTCATTATTTTCTTCAAACTTTGTCCTATGACCCCTATCTACCTGGCTGTGCCTCGTGGCAGCTTCACCGCTCCTTATCTTTTTTTTTTTTTTTTTGTTAAAGTAATATTTTGATCCTGTACGTGACACGAGTTCTCGATTTGATTCATATACATAAAAAATTATTAAAATGGGATACAGAAAGTCTCCATTTGATCCCTATACGTTACCTGTTTGGTCCCTATATGAGCAAAAAATTATCAAATCTGTCCCTAAAATTTTGTACAGCAGGAACCAAATGGAGACTTTCTGTATGTATATGGACCATTTTAATAATTTTTTATGTATAGGATCAAATCGAGAATTTGTATCACATATAGGGACCAAAATATTACTTTAACTTTATTTTTTTATAAGCAAATAATAATATGTTAATGTTAATATGTTTGTTGGTGGGCGGGGTTTGAACTCTCAACCTTCTTATCACTCCACTCCTTAACTCCCCAACCCAAACCATACTATCTACCTTATGACTCCCCTTATCTTTTCCTTGTATCACGTGGGTTAAATTTTTTCCCACGTGTTTAGATTTTAAAGCTTAAATCTAGGTTTAATTGTACTTTTGGTCCTTCAAACATCATCATTGTGTAATTTTGGTCCATCGGTTCCAATTGCACCAATTGTGCCCCCCAGATATCATGATTGTACAATTTTAGTCCCTGAGATTTCAATTGCGTCAATTGAATCCCCGGGCTGGTAACACGATTTTGTAATTTTGGTCATCCGGATATCACAGTTTTGCAATTTTTAACAGCAATAGCCTATGTGGCACACGTGGGACTAATGCTAAAAATTTAAAGTCTCACATGTGTCACGTAGGCTGTTGTCACTAAAAATTGCACAATTGTGACATCCGAGGGATCAAAATTGTACAATCATGATATTCTGGGACTCAATTGACACAATTGGAACCCGGTGGACTAAAATTATATAATCGTCATACCCGGGGACCTAATTGGTGCAATTGAAACTAGAGAGATCAAAATTTCACAATCTTAATACCTCAGGGACCAAAAATACGATTTAACCTTAAATCTAATACATATTTTGTGTTTGGATTATATTTAGAATTCTTCCAATTTAATTTCATTTCCTACACTTTCACAATATGATATAAGTAATAAAACATTTTGACATAAATGGATGATTTTTAATATATTGATATTATTTACTTTGAACTTGTATTTAAGTATATCTTAATTTTAATTTTTTAAAATTCTATAATTTAATTATACATAATATTTTTTAGTTTGACTACTGATGAAAAAAATATCTCATGTTAATATATCAATTTAACTCAATTTCTACGTCGACCCAACACCCATTTAAACGCGAATTTTGAGAAGAGATATTTTTAAAGCTAATAAAAATATTTTACTAAAATTATTATATTTTTATTTAAAGTTTATCTTTCGTTTTTTTTTTGAATTTAAAATTATTTATTAAATTACAATTTTTTTTGATGGATATTAAATTAAATTACTAGAAAGCGCCTCAATTGTAAAATTAATAAAATTACCAGAAATTTATTTTACAATTACTTCTAAAAACGTATATAAAAAACAAAAACAAAATTGAAAATAAAGCAAAAGGCCTGCAAGTTTTTAAAATTAATTAACATGCAAGTGTGGTGAAATTGCCAACAGTGACAGCTAAGCACATTCCTCTCCCCTTTCCGAGCAGCCATCTCAGAAAGAACACATAGAAGCAGCTTCTCAGAAACAACAAACCATAGCTTCAATGGAATTCATGCTGAACACCAAGGCGAAGAAGAAGAAGAAGCCCCCGAAACCCAAGCTCCAACGCCTCAACGCCGTGAAGAACATCGATTACCAACCCCCCACAACTACCACTTCAACTCACACCCTTTCTTCTTCTTCTCTTTCTTCTTCCTTGGAGCATCAACCCAGCTTCAGGGTCACAGGAATTGAAGGAGAATTCGATCGCATCTTCCAAAGCTTAGGCCTCTCTGGTCCCGAAGACTTTGCAATCCCAACTGAAGATTGGGTAGCCCTAAAGGCTCGTTATTCTACTTCTTCTAATGCTAGTAGCAGCAAGGTAAAGGAAGAAGATCAATTTCAAGTTCAAGTTTCAGCTGAATTGAGAAATGGGGTTGTGAAAAATGAGAACTTTTTGATACCCTTTAAAGGGGAAGACTCAAAGCTTGATGTTTCTTCTGATTCTAAGGTTTTGGGTTGTGGAAATGGAGACGGGGTTGTTGGTGGTGGTGGAGGAAGAGGGATCAAGGGTGTTAGGCCTCCCCCTCTGGTAGGTTCTACTTGGGATTTGAATTTGATGGCGAATTTCGCTACACGAGATGATAGTGGTGGTGGTGGTGTTGTTGATACCTTGTGTTCTTCAGGTGAACATGATGTTGGTAGAGTGAGACATGGGGAAAGGAGCATACTTTTTTCTGATTCTAGTTCGTGTACTACATCCCATGATGATGATAGTGATGTTGGTGGTGAAAGGGGTTGTTCTGGTTCTGGTTTTGGTGTGGTTGATGAGTTAGTTCATAATGTCTCAAGAAATGGGTGGCTCAGAAGAACTTTCTCCTCGTGGCAAAAGGGTGACGTTTTGGGAAAGGGGTCCTTTGGAACCGTGTATGAAGGCTATACGGAGTGAGTTTCTCCTCTTTTATTTCAATTCATTGTTTGGTTGGTTAGTTTTTCAATGACATGGTTAGAGATTTGTCTGTGTTGTTTGAACTATGAACTGACTTGAGGTTTGAAGAAAACCCTGATTATCTGGTTTTGGTTTACACTTAAAAACATGGTGTAGGTAGTTGGTGTTTGTATGTGATTTACTTCTATTACTAAAACTTCGTTCATAATGTAGCATTCGATTTCCATCGAATGTATATTAGTCAGATAATAATATCTTATCATCAACACGGACACGCATTTCTCTGATATAACAACTTGTTGTATATAACAACCTTATGCAAAACTCTAGTGTATTGCTGAGGAAAAGTTCTACCCTTTTGATGAATGTTTATAAGGATGGTTGTGCTTAATTGCTCATAAGAGCTGTTTATTCTGTAGGCTCATATAGAAATGCTTTTGTCTGTGAAAATTGTTAGTGTCTAAGGCTTGAACTTAGGCTGACAGCTTCAACCGGTGCTTTATAAGAATGGATTTGGAGAGTTTCTTCTTATTAGAGTATTCATGAAGCACATACAGTTACAAGGCTATTTATCGAAGTGTACTGTTTTTAATTACTGAAAGACATCTTTGTTTCAGCCTGGCTACCCCCAAACACTTATAATCAGTTGGCATAGCCAGGTCATAAAAAGAGTTACAACTTGATATAGATTGGTTGCTAGTGAGCTTTGTGAAATATCTCATTTTGTGGCGTAAGAGAAACCGCAGTTGTTGTGATGCTAAAATTAAGACAGAGGAGACAATTTGGTATATATCATAGGATAAGTATTGGCCAGTAGTAGGCTTTGATTTGGTAATTTATTTATGACAGCTACAGTTACAGAAGTCTTCTGTATCCATAGCTGATAAAACATTAGGGGCCAATTATCTTAATATCAATCTTGCTGCCAACAGACCATTAGGTCATTCATTTTGCTAGCTTTGTAAGTTGTCTTGCTTTGACAGAGGTAACATGTGAATTCTTTTTATGCAGTGATGGATTCTTTTTTGCGATAAAGGAGGTGTCTTTGCTGGACGAAGGTAACCACGCCAAACAGAGCATTTTCCAACTTCAGCAGGTGGGAGGCCTTAGTCTTTTTGTTAAAGCTTATGGCATATTCTTTACTTGTTCATTCCTCCTTATATGGCAATATTTGTTTTATGAATATTTGTGGTGTTTCTTTCAGGAAATATCTCTTTTAAGTCAGTTTGAACATGAAAACATAGTTCGATATTTTGGCACAGACAAGGTATGCTCTTATCTAGTTGGCAAGTCTGTTTTATTCTGCCACAATACGATATTCTAGGAAGAATAATTGTATTTTATGGACCAAGGCAATTAAAATAAGCATTATGCAAACTTGAAAGCATTTACTTGGCTGAAAATCACTTTGTTTATTGAGCGTCTTGAAAATCGTGGCAATCCTACAGAAGTATATATTGTCTTTTATTTATTGTGATGTACATGAGAGGAGGGAACGATATAAAAAAGAGGGAATGAGATACCATAGGACTGATGGAAGGAGATAAGTGTTTCATACTATTAGAATAACAGAGCCTAACTCCACCCTAAAGCTAGCTCAAAGTAGGAGGGTTGACCAAGTCATTATAATTGATTCTTTACTCAACCAATGTGAGACTTTAACACTTAAAACACCCCCTGATGTCTATGAATGGACATATGGAGCTTGGAGTTTGCAGGATTGGACATTTGCGAGTGACCAACATCTAGATAGGCTTTGATACCATCTTATAATAATGGGACATAACCCCACCTCAAAAGCTAGCTCATGAGGGGAGAGTTACTCAAAGCCTAAGGTCCATTTATTCTAATTTGCTATTAGTGTCTATTCTTGATGTTGGAACATATGCAAATGTCCAGTCCCACAAGCTTCACGCTCTAGATATCCAGTCCTGGGTGAGAAGGGATTGAATTTCAACATAAGATAGGATGCATACGATCTATATCTGCTCTTTGCTATAGAAAGATGAAAGGGAAAAGTAATTTCATCCAATCTATAGGAATATGTATCTATTCATACTCATTTTTTTAATTCTAATTAGAATATACTACCTCCGATCCACAATATAAGAAACAAAACCTTAAAACACACAGATCAAGGAAATGTATTGAAATGAGTTAATTGTAATTAATATTCATATAAATTTCCAAAAACACCCCTTCTAATTTTAATTAATATTCTAATGGCCTATAATTAATGATAGTAATTAATAAGATAATATTAGAAATTAGCATTTAATATGTGTGAAAATTGATGCATGTTTCTTATATTTTGGACCAAAAAAAAATGACCCATTTGTTTCTTATATTGTGTACCGGAACAATACCCTGTTTTGACTGTATCGTACTATGTATCATTTGAGAACCAATTAATCCTTTATCCTTTGACCAAATTGAATTTAAAAAATGGAGGAATATCAAGTAGATTTAGAACTAGATATATCTCGCCAACATGAATGGAGTCGTTAAGTGTTCAAGTCTCACATCATTTGAGTATATGAGTAAAATACCATTTATAATGCCTTTAGCATCCTCCCACTTTGAGCTAGCTTTTGGGGTGGAATTAGGCTCAATTATTGTAATAAGGTATCAGAGCCTATCTTGATTTTGGGCTATCTGCAAATGTCCACCCCTGCAGACTTCACGTTCTAGATGTCCAATCCTAAGCACGAGGGGGTGTGTTATCCTGGGCATGAGAGGGGTGTGTTTAGTATTAAAGTGTCACATTAGTTGAGTATATGAGTAAAAAATGATTTTATAATGACTTTGGTAACCTTCCCCTTTGAGCAAGCTTTTGGTGTGGAATTAAATCCAATTATTCGAATATGGCTCAATTAGGAATCCTAATACATACATTGGCCATTTAGATGATAATACAACAACAACCAAAGCCTTTTTCCACTCGGTGAGTTTGGCTACATGAATCAAAGAATGCCACTATGTTCTATCAAAAGCCAAATGTTCCGAGAGGACATTTATATCTAAATTCTTTCTAATTGTTTCACTATGTTTTTGTTGGTTTTCTTTTACCTCTAATTATGGGCTGTTCTCCAATTGATCAACTCTTCTAATGGAGGGTTCTATTGGTCTTTTACTCACTTGTCCAAACCATATTAAGCTGATTCTACCATCTTTTTTCCAAATAAAATACTATTTTTTTGGATCCTACATTTAATGCAACAAAATAGAAATTTTCTCGTCAATCAATCCCTTACTACTCCTTGGGTCAAGTATTTTCTGCTAGTTCATGTGATGTGAAATTCATAGTTCATACATGCATTTATTTGATAATGACGCAGTGTAAGACCCTTAATTTTGTTTGAGCTGCCTGTATCTAAGCTTTGAACAGCAAATGCACATTAAAGTTTCCTCTTTTCTCCTTTTGGATTGTGAATCTTTCTTTTCTTACTCTATTCTGCATTCTATCTAGCACTTATGAAAGACTCAAAGTAATTCTTAGTAGGTTACGTAGCAGCCTTAATTTATTGTAGGTTTTCGCGATTAAAATTCTCTGGTTCTGTTGCTTAACAGGAATTGCATTTCTAGTGTTTTTACTCTTTTCCTTTTCTTTGTTATTTATATTTGTATTTGTCTTTCCCAGGACAAAAGTACGCTATATATCTTCCTTGAGCTTGTGTCAAAAGGGTCATTGGCAAGTCTCTATCAAAAGTATCGTTTAAATGATTCTCAAGTTTCTGCATACACAAGGCAGATTTTAAGTGGCTTGAAATATCTTCATGATCGCAATGTGGTCCACAGGTAACATGAATGAATTTCCTTTCTTGATACAATGTAATGACTGTGCCTATAATAATAGCAATCTTATTTGGGTGAGTTCCACGAGGAATTTAGCTGCTTTAGTCAACAATATTACACTTCTCTATAGAGAGTCAAGGGATTTGTTTCATGCTTAATGTTCTAGGGAAACATATTCTAGAATGTTCTGGATAATAAGGGGCTCTTCACAACTGCAGTCCCTTTGTGTATGTGTCTGCATGCATGTATCAAATTATAATTAGGGGCAGGCGCTAGATGGCAGCCGATATTGCCTTTCATGATCAAGTTTCAAGGTATATTTAGGTGTGGAGTTTATAATCTTGTACTTTCATTGTGATTTTCAACAAGATGTCCACAATAAAAGAGCTTTCCCTACTAATTTGCAACTAATTACTTTTTAAGGAAAAACCCTTGTCTTAAAACTTGGTTGAAATATATTTTTGGTCCCTATACACAACACAATTGGTCCCTATATGAAAAAAGCTTTCAATTTAGTTCCTATACATATTGCTGTTCGAACTTCTAACACGATCTGTTGGAGTTGCAGCATAGTGAAGTGTAGGGTTTAAAAACTTATTTTCAATTTGGTCTTACTTCACAGTAACTCCGTGTCAATTCACTGGGTAATAGTGTTAACTGATGATTGTACATATAGGGACTATACTAAAAACTTTTTTCATATAAGAATCAAATTGAAAGTGTGTCATGCATAGGGATAAAAAATTGTTAAGAAACCAGATATGGATTATGATTCCCGGACTGGTAAGTTGATTCTGTTTTAACAAATTTTATTTAGAGAATGAAAAATGCGTAACTCTGAATCATTGCATAAGATACTGGCTGTTGGTGATTTTGATTTCTTCTTATGGCTCCTGATGATTGTATTTTAAGTTAATACCCACTTTACGTGATTTTGGAAAACATTTACCTTGAAAGTTTGATGCAGTGCTTGGAATTGATGACTGAAATATCTTGAACTTAAATTGATTTGCTATATTCTAATTTTTTTAATCAAAACATTCAATTTTAAAGGGATATCAAGTGTGCTAATATACTGGTTGATGTAAGTGGGTCAGTCAAGCTTGCAGATTTTGGTTTGGCGAAGGTAACCTTCTTCAAGAAAACAATTTTCTTTTTCCATTCAGCGATTTATCAATGCATAGTTCAAATGCTGGCTGCTTGAAATTATACTGGTTCTTTAACCTTTACAGGCAACCAAATTGAATGATGTTAAATCAAGCAAAGGCTCCCCATACTGGATGGCCCCTGAGGTATGTCTTGTCTCTGCTCTTGTATCGTTTGTTTGAAATAATTTCTTCGAACGGATGAACTGGAATGAGATAATATGGTTGTCTAATTCATTTGTTAGTTTATGCTACATATCCCAAATGTTTAGACTTGCTGTAAGAAAATAAAATTCGACTGTCAATAAATTATTCTACTGCAATATATGCTGCTTCCATTGATTTTCTCGTGCTGGAGTGCAGATTCAGAATCTTGGAACTGTAGTATTTCCACCCATTTGTAATTTACTGGAGATGTCCAATAAACTGACAAATGAACTTCATGCTACTTGAGCATTTTAATAACTTTGAATTGTTTGATAATAGGTTGTTAACTTAAAGAACCAAGGTTATGGGCTAGCAGCTGATATATGGAGCTTAGGATGTACAGTTTTAGAGATGTTGACAAGGCAACCTCCTTACTCTGATTTGGAAGGAGTATGTAACTTCTCTTATTATCATCTTTTCTTTACCTTAACTCTGGTACTTTCTTATTTTTCCTTGATTCTTCTATTATAGAGACTAGATTTTACCTTCTGTTGCTTTTGCTTCTCTACTCTTTTGGATTACCTTACAAAATTTAATTCAGGATTGTAGTTTAGTTGGATACCAACAGTTTAGAACTATAAGCAAGATAGACTGGAGTACTGGACCTCTCTTTCAAAATGGATTACTAGTGACAATATATGTGTATTTTTTTCTGTCACAACAGATGCAAGCAATATTTCGGATCGGCAGGGGTGAACTTCCACCTATTCCTGAATCTTTATCTAAAGATGCCCGAGATTTCATTCTTAAATGCTTGCAAGTTAACCCAAATAAACGCCCTACTGCAGCTCGGCTATTGGATCATCCATTTCTAAGGAGATCATCTCAATCCCCCACAAGTCCTGCTTCTAGACACATCAATATCTTTCGGTTTTAAGAGATCTCAATCATATTGCCACTGAAGGTCAAATTCATCCTCTATTTTCTGCAGTTAATCCCAGCAGAGTGAGTGGTACACATTTTGGGTTTAGACTGGTGAAAAACACACTAAAACGGTTAGTAGATTTGCAGATATCTACTGGATTTGGACCTCAGAATTGTCAGCTGGTTTGGTTATCTCAATCACCTCCTATATTAGCCCACCATGTTGATCTCATGGTCAAGGCAGGTTCATCTAAAGGGGATATTGCATTATCAAGAGTTGTGCAAAGATAATGATAGGGAGTGGGTATTATGGGGTGCATGAGTCCCACATCGAGTAGTATGGGATGCTCGGTGGAGTACTTAAGTGGTTTGGTTCTCCTCCTTAACTGCTAGCTTTTATGGAAAGGTTCTCCAAGTGCTTGGGTGCTTATCATCTGGAGAAATTATTGCATGCTACCGCATATCTGGATTGGAGTAGCGTGGGGTAGCTTGGGTGCCTTTTCATCTCGGGAAACTATTGCATGCTCTTGGAGCAGCAATAAATGCATCTTCCAGAAAGATCTCAGCCATTAATTTAAATCAATGGTGAAAATCTTCCTAGATATGCACTTATTGCTGCCTATGGAGCATACTAAAATTTCTCATTTATCCCAGTGTGCATCTTCTTATGAGTGGTGGGGGAAGAGGAGAATTAAGGAGGAGATGGGGCTCTTCATTTCCAGCCGAGTGCTCTTTACTCTTTAGGGCATTCTGCACCTACCAAGAGATTGCTATGGCAAATACAGTTGGCCATATGTTGGATCTTTTGGTCACATTGCTTGTAATGTAACTTTTTGAAGTTCTATTTGGAAAGCAATGGTTATTGCATTATATGGCTTTAGGCCCACTTGTTCTTATCTGGAGCTCATGTTCATGTAATTGTTTTTGCTTGGAAATTCTAGTGAGTGTGTTTGCTGACACTTAGGCACATGCACGACCCCTGAACATGTAAATAGTTAGTCAAGAAAGGGGTGGCAAACTGGCAAGCAATATGTATAATTTTGTACTATCTATGCTATTAGAGTATATCAAGAAAGTGGAAGTTTTGCGTGAGTTTTTATCTTATTATTACAATTAAACAGCATATAATTGCAGCACTCTTTTTTAGGAACTATAATTTATTTATTTTTTGGTTTCAAAAAAAATTTTATTGATTTTTGAATGTGCACATTGAAATTGTATCCTCAAACAAAAATAACCGTTATGCTAAGCTTCACTGGGGCTCAAATTATTTAGTTACATAAAATTTTATGCTGAGAGGAGGCTATTTGCATTTGATGATCAAGACAAAGGGGAATCAAGATTCGAACTCAATTCATGTACTTATTACGAATTGAAGGTTGACCACATTATTAGAATAGTTAAATTTAACTCTAGATAAAGTTATGTCAAACGAAGTTGCTCGAGTCATTAAAATTTTCAAAGAGTACTTGGCTAATATACCCAAACGATGTGAGACTTAAGACACCCTTCTCATGCTTAAGAAGATTTAAAATTTTAAGCATCGAGTTTACTGTATACTAGTGTAATATATCCGTACAATACACGGGTAAATCTTCCATTAAATTCATTCCTTATTAATGATTAATAAAAAGAGGATTGCTATTTGATATAATAAGACATTGAAAATGAAAAATTGTATTTTATAAGAGAGACACGATAATAATCTGTTGATTACGGATTATAAAAAATGATTTTCATATTTAATAAAAAATTATTATTATTATTATTATTATTATTATTGCTAGGTTACTAACAACTATCTCATTCTGGCATTTTTTGCTTGATATTTTTTTAATGTTGTGATTATAGCTAGTCTAATCTGCTCAGGTAACCAAGTTATTGATTTATTTATGAAAATATTAGTGAATGTCAGTATAAATGTTTTTATATTGATAGTTGATACTACTTTAATAGATATGTTATTGGTTTTTTTTTTTTTTGAAGGAAGATATTTTATTGGTGTTAAAAATAGTGTTACATTTTTTTAATACGGATTAAAGTAGTTTGAATTGTTAGTGTAAAATGTTTTACTTTAACAATCACTAAAATTTTGACATTTACGCCTGTATTGTAATAATTGAGATAAATAATAATAATAATAAATAAATAAATAAAATTGTCAAAATTTAATTGAATGTCAATGTAAAATTATTTTATAATGCTGATGCATATAAAATTATATTGTTATTAGTTTGTTCTTTGTTTTGCTTTTCCTCTTTCACCAAAAAAAAAAAAACATTTACTCCTAAATGTACAAAACCTTAAAACTACTTCAAAATGGATTGTTATAATATCTAATCCAACTTTTAATTGTAAGTATTATTTACATTTCAACTGAAATGATTTTAACTATATCTTAAAATAAGTGTCCAAAAGCATTACAAAAAATAATATCTTGAATTCATAATATATATTATCAGTCATATATAATTAAGTGATAGAATAAAATTTGAAAAATGTAAACACAATGTGATTATTTGCTACATGATATCCTGTATCAAAATTATCAATAAGCTTCACAAATGGAAGAGAGGAAAATGTTTAAAATTTTATCATAAGCAGTCCACCCTAGTAGCAACATGATTGATAACATTTATTTTCCACTCAAAATACAGCAAACATCTTCAGAGAAGATATAACCAAACAACATCACAATGTATCAGTGTGTAAAATGGAATATAATGGACAACCTTGACAGTGGAGATGCTGCATTGAATGCCTCCCACATCTTCTTACTTTCTTTGAAATACTCATCTACTGCTTGGAAAGCAGCTACAACCACCCCATGAGATTTCTCTATATTTCCCTCATCAAGAATCAAACCATGATAATAATATGTTGCAGCCTGGTAAATCATTACAAAAACATATCAAGAACTTCATGTCACTTGCTTGGGCTGGAGCATCTTCTACACTCATTCCTGAATTATACATGAAAATGCTGGAAGTAGAAGAAACCATATAGGCCAGTTGTCGTGGTGTTCTATGTCTCATTAAGATTAAGGGCATAAAAAAAACAAGAATAAACCTCATAGGCAAAGAGAACTCGGTTAATATTGCTTCAACATATTGTTGTCAAGAGTCTAGAAGCAGATGCACATTCCATTAATCAAGCTAAAACTCATTGTCAAGTCAATGACTTTTCCCTCCAAAGATAACATGTTTCAAAAAAATGTAAAGAACTTATAAGGGGAAAAATATAAACAATGTATATTAAAAAATAATGTCTTGGATGATAAATAACATGGAAAAATGCATCAGGTATAAGACCAGCCGGATGATAAATAACAAACACAGACAGACCGTAGTAGTAGTAGTACACATATCTGATGGCAGCAACAACACCTGAAACAACATACCACAAAGTTGAACTTGAAACCCAGCCCACAAAGCCCAAACGCCGCAACCGTCGCCAACCACTTCCATTTCCTCATCTGCGCACGACCGTAATCTTCATCCCCTTTATGCCCTTCTTCTCCATCCATGGACTTCTTCACCCACCGCCAAAGGCCAAAGGCTTCACCAAATTCAACTGTTGCCAAAAAATCTGAGGGTCAAAGACAAAAAACTAAACCCATCTCTACCCATCACTCAAATTCACATAAAAACTTAAATGGAAGAGAAAGATTAGATTTTGAATGAACCCCAACCTCATAAATCGCATCTGCAGTAAGAACTGTGCAAATCTGGTACCTCAATTAGAATGGAATCACACAACACAACCCTTGAATAAATGAATTGCCAGTAGCTAAACAATTGTCGAGTACAACGAACTGAGAAGTTTTTGGCCATAAAAATTAGGAGAACAAAACCTGCAAAGTTTTGGCAAATGGCAACCAAAAAAGAACAAAATAGAATGAGATGAAAAAACTAATACTTGTCCATTCGATAAGAGCAAATTGATTTCTGTATTTGTTCCAATATTAAACCCATGGCCAAAAATAACAGTAACAGAACGCGCTTCTCGATAAACCATAAAAACCCACACATTAACCAATATCTACAACAGAATTGATAAAAAGGGAGATGGAAGAAGAAATGAAGTAACTCAAATCCCAATGAGTTGAGTCCTTGACCAATTTGTTTGCCTCAAGGATATCCTGAGTAGACACCATGTTGTTTGCAGAACCTGTTTCAAGCATAGTATATTATTGGTTAAGTGTGATTGAAGCTATATGTGTGGAGGTTTGAGTAGACTTATTGGTTAAATTTGTAAGTTTTACGAATACGCACACCCTGATGTTATAAACCAATGTAGCAATAAAACTAAACATCTTGCAAGGCCATTATTTCGATGGCAGCAAGCAAAGAAAGAGGCTATTATGTAATGATGGAAGTGAGCAGGAGTCATAAAGACAAAAGAGTGGGTAAACTCACATTTAAAATTTTCATATTTGAAAGTATTCCCATACATACTTTTGCCTCCAGTCCCCTGCAATAAGAATAAAAAAAAAAGAGAATGAGAAAGAAAAAAGTAAGTACGACCATATTTACACTTTACATTCCATATGCATAGTTTCAAGCATCAAATGATATCATTTCTTATTATGAAGATGAATGAATAAATGCTTTTATTGATTGAAAATGAATTACAGAAAGAGGTTTATATAATCAACAATCAACAAACTTAGCTATAAAGGTGGGACAACTTACAGAGCTAGAAAAGAGGAAAAGAAAGCTAATTAATAAAACTAACTAATAACTAATACAATTAATAGCCTCCCTCAAGCTGGTGAGTGGATGGTGTGAACTCCCTGCTTGTGCAACAATGATGTAAAAGGCTTTGGGTCCAATGCCTTTGTTAGAATATCTGCTAGTTGATCTGAACTAGAGATTGGGAGTAAACGGAATAGTTGAGCCTGGAGTTTCTCACGAACCAAGTGACAATCAAGCTCTATGTGCTTGGTTCGTTCATGGAAGGAAGCATTGACTGCAATGTGGCGTGCAGATTGGCTGTCACAATATAAAAAAGCTGGGGATTGAAATGGAACTTTGAATTCCTGCAACAGGTAAGTGAGCCATTGTAATTCGCAAGCTGTTGTGGCCAATGCTCGATATTCTGCTTCCGAGGAAGAACGAGAGATGGTTGCTTGCTTTTTGGACTTCCAAGAGATGAGTGAATCACCAAGAAAGACGCAAAATCCAGTTACCGATTTCCTTGTGTCGAGGCAAGTAGCCCAATCGGAATCACTGAATCCTTTGAGCTGCAATGGGGAAGTGCTTGGATAGAAGAGGCCTTGTACTGGGCTAGCTTTAATGTATTTGAGGACCTGAATAGCAGCATCATAGTGAATGTTGGTTGGCTGTTGCATAAATTGACTTAACTGTTGCACAGAAAAGGAAATGTCAGGCCTAGTTGTAGTCAAATAAAGAAGTTTACCAACCAATCTTCTATAGGAAGAAGGATCTGAAAGAGGAGTCCCCCAATCTTCTTGCAATCTGGTGCCTTTGGACTTAGGGGTGGAGATTGGTTTTGAGGCAAGCAAGCCACAATCTGAAAGAATGTCAAGTGCATATTTTCTTTGGTAAACATGGATGCCAGCAGAGGATCTAGCTATCTCAAGACCAAGAAAAAATTTTAAATAGCTTAAATCTTTAATGTAGAATTGGTTATGCAGTACTGTTATAATATCAGTAATAACAGAGAGATCATTTCCTGCTAGTATTAAATCATCAGCATAGATTAGAAGAATTGTAATTGTGTGAGAAGAATGTTTAAAAAAGAAGGAAGAATCAGAATTGGAATTGGTAAAGCCTTGAGAAAATAAGAAAGAAGATAGACTTGCAAACCATTGGCGGCTTGATTGTTTGAGACCATAGATGGATTTTTGCAGCCTGCAAACTTGATTAGGCCGAGAACTAACAAGACCCGGAGGAAGCTGCATATAAACTTCTTCATCAATTAAATTTTGTTGAATGTTTGATTTAGCCCACATTAGACTTTGTTTTCCTATTTTAGTTATTTTGAGTCAATGTGTGCATTTAATTGATTTTAATTAGAATTTAATTGATTTTCTCAAGATTTTCTTATTTTTAGGAAAGGACAAAGAAGAAGGATTGAAATTAAATTGAAGATTGCCAAGTAAATTGTAAGGGCCCACATGATGAATTTGAATCCAAATCAATTTGGATTTGAATTATTATGATTGAAAGATAATTCAATTGGCATTGAGATAAAAGATTGGATCCAAATCAATTTGGATTTGGATAATAATTGCCTATCACAACAATAAAGGATATGATAAGATTTGGCAATTAATTTGGAGCTATTGATTTGGATATGATGATTAAAATGCTCAGGACCAATTATGTTGAAGTTTGCATGAAGGTGGACCTTGAAATATAAGAAAAATGAGCCAAACAGAGCCCATCACGGCCATGATCGAGCAGAGCTAAAAAAGAAAGAAGAACACAAAGTCAGAACCTGTCACGACCAGACCGTGATGGCCATCACGACCGTGACAGGCCATCAGAGCCAAGTTTTCCAAGACAGAATCTGTCACGGCCTGGCCATGACAGGCATCACGACCGTGATGCCCAATATCTGGAATTTTTAAAACCTGATTTGATCTGATTTTGTAATTGCTTGGGATTCAAGTTACCCTACTCTATAAATAGAGCAATTAGGCTCGAAAATAGGATCACTTGGGGCTGTTACCTTAGGCAAAAATTAGGATTTCTCTTCTTCTTAATTTCTTCTCTTATCTTAGATTTTTTTTTATGCTTTTGTTATTCAAGGTTGCCATGACCATGACAATGCTTGAGTAGTTCTTTTTATTTCTAGGGATTTGGGCTATGCCTAATATTTGTTTTATGTTATGAATTGACGTTTTAATTTACTTCTTGTTAATTTCAATTCGCTTTAGATTTGATTCCTATTACATGAATTACTTGTGAATTTGGTGCGCACTTATTTGCATGTCATAGATACTCTAAGGAAGGACTTAGCGGTGAACTTAGGTATCGGATCTATAGGAATCAAACTTAGGACTTAAATCACAAGAGTTAGAAGCGGTCCTTGTAACGCCCTTCGTCACATTAGTAACCCAAATTAATTTTGAGAAAAATCCTTCAAAACATTTAATTAAAATATGTTGGTCATAAAATTTTTCTCAATTATATAAGTCTGGAAAATGTCTCATACTAGATAAAATAATAATAATGTATCAAAGTAATAAATATAATAATAATCCATACATCTGGATAAAACCAAATAAAAGAAAAGCCTCAAAACCGGACGTCTAATTACGATCCGAGAAAAATAACACGTAAGATCAAGAACGTCGTTCGCATAGTACTCTCAGCCATACTACATTACTAACCCACTAGTTAATCAAAAGGATGACTCTTCAGATCTTTGGGTCAACTGCGATGTCCTCGGACTCTGAAAACAATACTTATATTGAGATATAAAATCCCAGTGAACAACAATACAGTTTATAAAAATATTTTTGAAAATAGTATTGTTCTCAGCCGGCGCGATAACCGAAAAAACTGTCCATGACACCCGCTAATTTTCCAAAATAATATATATAAAAGGGAATATTTTTAATAACAACAATAATCTCATCAACTCAATAACATATAACGTAACAACAACTTATTTCAATGCATCACATTCCACATACCAAGTAAATTTTGTTTTAATCCAAATGGCCCGAAAACCCCCTAATTAAATTGGTCTCTTGCCGGCATGTCATAAATTCACACATCACATGACAATGACATCCCATTGCCCACTCCTACTCATAAGGAGTGTTTCGATGTCACCCTCCTGTCGGGGACATTTCCATTTCGATACCTCCCATGTGCACATGGTGGTATTTCTCCTTTTTCGACACCCCAACCTGTGGCGGTGTTACTTTTGATACCCTTTTTAGGTAGTATTACTCATTTTCGACATCTCAATCACATGACGATGTTACTTTTGATACCCCATTAAGGCGGTATTACTCTTCGATACCCCTATCATAGGTGGTATTATGACAAACATCATACAACTCATCATAAGGCATAAATTTCATGTCTCATACATGTAACAACTCATTTACCATAAATTAAATATTTAATCTTATCTTGCATACCGAATAGACTCATATCATGTCTTCAAGTAATTTTATAACTCCACTATGACGGTCACGAACATCAAGACATAACATATGTCATCAAGCATATCATTCAACTAGTACAAATATCAATCATGTATTTCATGCCATCAATAACAAGAGTAAATACTCAATTTAACAAATTTTTGTTTTAATTGAAAACCCCCGATTTTAAAATTTAGGTTGGTGATATCAATCATATATTCAATTCAAATTCCAAAAAAAACTATAGGATAAACCCTCCCACACACATACAAACAATTATACCATGGAAAGTGTTCGCAAAAAGTACGGTTACTCATCTCTCGAGGCCTCCAAAAGCTCCCAAAAATTATATATGATAAAACCTACAGCTTCATTAAAAATATTTCTTATCACTGCTGACGTTAGTTGACCTACCTACTACTATGCTTGTACTACTCAAGAAGGAAACGCGTAATCCTCTTCCTTTCTACGCTTGCTGGTTGCGGCGCAAATCAGCCCTTCCAATCCTTAGTTTATATATATATATATATATATATATATATGCTTTTAAGCCAAAATTCCTCTAAGTACTTGGCCCTTCAACGCCCGTACGCTTGTAGTTTATTAAAAAAAATTTCTTTTGAATAATTTATCCATTTTTATATTTCTTTTAATTGTTAAATAATTTAAATAAATTCTTATATTAACAAATCTTTTATACTAGACTCATACTAGCTTATTCTTTTTATTAAAAAGAATGTTTTGAAATTTTAGGATGTTACAGTCCTCGAGGGTTCATTGAATTATCACGAATCTTAATGGGTTCAATTTAAATACAATTACCATGAGAGTAAGGGTTGGTTTAATTGGGTACGGTTCTTGTATCCCGAGAGGGAACATTAATAAATTCACCTTCAAAGCAATTTTGATAATTAACAAGAGGGGTAATTAATTTAGTAGCATGAGCAGTCTTGTTGGTAACCCAACTCCTGAAAATCTCTTTTTCATATTTAAAATCCCAAAAATATTTGATTTGATTTTATTGTTTTTTTTATTTTCTTGAAATCTATTCACACTTATTTCTTAGTCTATAATAGTTGTTTAATTTGCGAAGTTGTACTTGGTTTCTCAATCTCTGAGTTCGATACTCGGTAATTTACTTATCGTTTTAATTATTACTTGTTTCGATCCGGTACACTTGTCGGAGCCTATCAGGAGGCTATCACGATATTTTACTTTTACATTCTTTTGATGTACATTATTAAATAATTATTCGAGTTCTAATTCATCATGTTTGCTATGTATTTAATGTGTAGATAGTTTGGACCGTGTCGAATGACGAGCATCATAGGGTGAAATGACTCTCACTGGGAGCAAAGCGCTGGTTACAACCAATCAAAATCTGGTTACAACCAATCAAAATCTATAAATAATTTTAGTAAGGATTTTGTTATCTTTTTTAATCACTATTTTCGTGACTATTAAGAATCTGGTTGGTTATGTGACTTATGTCCAATATACACTCTGCCCATACAAGAGCTAGCTTAAGGGATGGCGTTAGACTTAGTTATTCTAATATAATATATGAAAGCCAATTTCAGTTTCGCCTATAAATTTCCAATCTTATAAATTTTCACGTTTTGGATGTCAAATTTGTTAACGTTTTATATTGGTTGGTATATGGACAAAATGTCACTTATAATAACTTAAACAAGCTTCCAGAATCCATCACAGCAGATCAAAGGATGAGAAGAAGATGAACAGTTTCAGAATGTTGGAGAAGATGAGAGGGTTACTCCTCTCTTTCTGGTAGGTTTTGGTTACGTATTCGATTTGTTAGAATGCCTAATGGGGAGACTATTCTTATAACCTACCAGCAGAGAGTAGGGACCTCTCAATGGGTTAATATTAGAAATGACCCATCCCATCATAGGGTCATTCTTTAGTAAATACCCAACAACTATTTTATCAATTGGTTACGTAATTAGGAATTAATATTATAACTGATATATTAATAATTTAATTATAATTTAATAACTAATTAATGCTAATCCATTGTTATACATATTAAAATTTAACATTCTCCCACTTGGATAGCATTAATCAATTATTAAAGAGAAATACCGATTCACGATCAAAGCACACGTTAACCAGCGGATATAAGAAGTACAAGCTTTAACAATGCAGAAATAGTATCCGATAGGGAAGTAAATCATACATGCTAAAGACTCATACTTCACATAAAGATTGATGAATATAAAATTGCATATAATTAATAAAGAGAAATATGCAATATAAAATTGCATATAATTAATAAAGAGAAATATGCAATTCAAAAAATGGTCCAAGCATCTTAAAAATGCTATAAGAGATATGAATCCAAGAATGACGTCAATTTACATATCTCATAAAAAAAACGATAATGGGCAAATAATGGTTTTGAGACTCCCACTAATCCAATACATCAAAAGACTTAACTAAGCCCATATGAATTACATGATTCGGAATATTCCAACAGTTAAGCCTTTGGTTAGTGGATCAGCAAGCATGTTTCTGTATCAATATGCTCAATACGAGTCCGAAACTCCTGAATCTTCTCTCTAACGAACAAATATTTCACATCAAAATGCTTAGTGCGAGAAGAGCTTCTATTGTTATGAGAGAAGTTCACAAGCAGCAATATTGTCACAATATATCACAAGTGGCCTAGATATGCTTTCAACAATGTGAAAGCCAGAAATCAAATTTTTCAGCCACATGGCTTGACAAGTAGCCTCATAGCAAGCAACATACTCTGCTTCCATGGTAGAAGTAGCTGTAAGCGTCTGTTTGACGCTTTTCCAAGAAATAGCTCCTCCTGCCATCATAAAGATAAAGCCAGAAGTAGATTTTCGGTCGTCAGGGCAACCTGCGAAATCAGAATCAGAATAACCAGTGACCTGAAGTTGATCAGACTTCTTATAGGTCAACATATAATCTTTGGTTCCCTGCAAATATCTCATGACCTTTTTTTACGGCTTTCCAATGACCCAAACCTGGGTTGCTCAAGTATCTCCCTAAAGCATTTACAGCAAAAGCAATGTCGGGACGAGTACAAACTTGAGCATACATTAAACTGCCAACAGCGGAAGCATATGAGACCTTTTTCATTTCATTTATTTCTACATCATTTTGAGGACATTGAGTTTTAGAGAATTTTTCTTCACCCTTTTGAACCAGTGCAGCACATGGGGAGCAAGAATGCATGTTAAACCTTTTGAGGACCTTTTCAATATATCCTTTTTGAGACAATCCAAGAACACCACGTGACCTATCACGATAAATCTGGATGCCTAAAACAACAGAAGCATCACCAAGGTCTTTCATATCAAAGTGGCTGCTCAACATGAGTTTTGTCTCAGTCAGGATTTTAACACAATCGCTAGCAAGAAGTATATCATCAACATATAGAACGAGAATGATGAATCCACCCTCACAAGTCTTCAAGTAAACGCACCGATCCGAGGCATTTTCTTTGAAGCCAAGAGAAGTGACAACCTGATCAAACTTCAAATACCATTGTCCGGAGGCCTGTTTCATCCATAAATAGACTTATTCACTTGCAAACCAAGTGCTCTTTCCCTGTTTCAAAGCCAAAACCTTCAGCTGAACCATGTAAACATCTTGATGTAAGGTCTCCATTCGGAAATGCCGTCTTCACATCCATCTCGGTGAAGTTCTATATCAAAATGAGCTACCAAAGCCATGACAACTCGAAATGAATCTTTCAGAGAGACTGGTGAGAAGGTCTCCTTATAGTCAATGCCTTCTCTTTGGTTATAGCCTTTAGCTACTAACCTGGCTTTGTACCTTTCAACTTTACCATCTGGAGTACGTTTGGTTTTGAAAACCCATTTGCATCCAACAGGTTTACAACCTATTGGCAATTCCTCCAGACTCCAAACACCATTATGAGACATAGAAGACAACTCATCATGCATAGCATTCAGCCAATCGAAGCATGAGAGTTAGAAATTGCCTCCTCAAAGGTAATAGGATCATCATCATCATTGAGGTCAAACTCATGTTCCTGAAGATATACAACATAATCATCTGATATGGAAGGTCTGCGCACTCTTTGAGATCGTCTCAGTGGAATTTCATCAACAATAAGATCATGTTCTTGTTCATCTACAAGCGGTGCTGCCACACCATATTCATTTTTAAGATTCTGATCAACATCATCAGTGGAATCAAAACTTCGTAGGAAAAGGAAGAATTGGTATAGGAACAATGGTGCGATCTTCTTTAAGAGTAACTGGTCGTGGTATATCACTCCCACTATCCAAGTCATCCTCAAAGAAAACCGCTCGATCAAATTCGACGACTCGCATAGAATGAGATGGACAATAGAATCTGCTACCTCTGGAACCCACACAATAGCCAATAAAGAAGCCACTAACAGTCTTAAGATCAAGCTTCTTAGAGGCGAGGATTATAAGGTCTAACTTCCGCCTTACAACCCCATACATGAAAATGTTTCAAACTCGGCTTCTTTCCACTCATGAGCTCATATGGAGTTTTTGGTACAGACTTCTTTGGGTACTTGATTTAGAATGTAGACAGCAGTTTTTAAGGCATCTCCCCAAAGAAAGTCTGGCAATGATGAATGGCTCAACATACATCTTACCATCTCCATAAGTGTGCGGTTCCGCCTCTCTGCAACTCCATTTTGCTCAGGAGTACCAGGCATAGTGTATTGAGCTTCAATACCGCATTCCTCAAGAAATCGGCAAAAGGTCCCGGGTTTCTACCCATCTCATTATATCTACCATAGAATTCTCCACCTCTGTCGGATCTTACACATTTTATTTTTCCTACCTGTTTTCAACTCAACAGAATGACCTTAAAGGATTTGAAAGCATCTAGAGAACTAGACTTTTCTTGAAGAAGATCTATCCATCCATATCTCGAGAAATCATCTATAAAGGTAATGAAATACCCATATCCACCCATGGCGAGTGGGTGTAATAGGTCCACACAAGTCGGTGTGAATCAAGCGTAGCACATCGTCACACCTATTTGCGACTTTATTCCTAACCTTGGCGATAAATTTGCCCTTGATGCAATCAACACATGTATCAAAATCGGAGAAGTCTAGATCATGGAGAATACCTTCCTTGACTAGCCTCTCAATGCGGGGCCTAGAAATATGCCCCAAACGTCGATGCCATAACATAGAAGAATGTTCATTAATCCTCTGCGTTTGTTTCCAGCAAGTGTGTGACAGACATGTCATGTAGATCTAACATATAAAGGCCATCACGTAAAACTCTTGAACCAACGGAAACAGAATCCGAATAGACAATCAATTTTCCACTACCAAACTTAAAAGTGTAACCACATTTATCCAAAGCAAACAGAAATCAAGTTCCTTCTCATAGAAGGTGCATACACAGACATCTCTTAAAAGCAAATTATGTCCGAGAAGGCAAAAGTAAAGAAACAATTCCAATGTCAATAACGAAACTCCAGCTCCATCTCCCATAATAATCTTGGACTCAAGCATCACTTGGTTTCCTCAGGCTTGTGAACCCTGCAAGGAATTCACAACATGAATGGTTGCACCTGAATCTAACCACCAAGTATTTGGAGGAACATCAATGACATTGGATTCAAAGCATGTTAGAGCCTTCTCAAAAGTCATAAATTTCTCCCCAACAGACTTTCGATATTCTTTAGCATTATCGGTCTCTAAGATACTCTGCCTGATGGATTTTTCCATAGTATACTTCATCACTTTCAGGCACACTCTATTAGAGTATTCCCATTTCTCATAAGCAATCCTCTGTGCTGCAAAGAGACTCATTTATGAGAGCGGCTGGCTTGTCTTCCCTCAAGGCCGGATCCAAGTCAACAATGGTTAAGTAGAGATTTAGAGTCTCTTTCCGGTCCTCATATTTTGTCCCATTTAGAGTTTTGACAGAATTTGGGAAGGAGGTGACATAAAACATAGAATAAGGAATCATTAAGAATTGAAGGGTAATATGATTCCATATATATGTTCAGCCAATCTTGCCCATAATACAAATTTCTTATTCATTATAATTCCGCCTAAGGGTCCTAGAATCATAATAAATAAGAAATACAATAAGAAAGAATAATACAATGTACAAAACTTACATCACCAAAATTTCTAATACCGATAGGGTACTTGAAACCATAATTGACATAAGCTTTAAGACAATAGTACAATGTATAATAACGAATTACATTAATAATAGTACACCGATAGGGTATAATTATTATTAATATAATACAAATATAACACATTAGAATAATTAATTATTTAACAACACAAATTTTGTATAATTATACCCACGATAGGTGAGTTCATAACTATACAAAATATCAATAGTCATGCTACAATTATACATTAGAATAATTAATTGTTTAACAACACAAATTTTGTATAATTATACCCACGATAGGTGAGTTCATAACTATACAAAATATCAACAGTCATGCTACAATTATACATTAGAATAATTAACCGTTTAACAACACAAATTTTGTATAATTATACCCACGATAGGTGAGTTTATAACTATACAAAATATCAACAATCATGCTACAATTATACATTAGAATAATTAATTTGTATAACAAATGCAGCATAGAACACACAACTTAATTCACATAAGGCTCTAAAATTAATTCCATCTATATGACACATGATCAAGGAGAGTATAACATATCAAAGTGTCACAAAAAAGTAGAGAACAATCACAAAATTTTAGATCAAAACCTTAGAGTACAGTATTAAAAAAAATACAATATTTTTTTTTTCGGTTTTAACCATAAAATATTCGCGAGGCGAGAGGTATCTCGCGAGGCGAATCTTGTGAAAAGTCAGCAACGTTTGGTCTTCTCGCGGGTACTCGCGAGGCGAGTAAAGTGTTCGCGAGGCGACCCTGAAACCTTTCATTTTCCTAGAACAGTCAGCCTTCGGGGTCGCGAGGCGAGGAGCATGTTCGCGAGGCGACCCAGAGACCTTTCATTTTCCGAGAACAATCGGCCTTCGGGTCGCGAGGCGAGAAACGCATGTCAGGGGCGACCCGAGAGAGGATGACAATTTCACTGTTCTTCGGCTTTCAGGTTCGCGAGGCGAGAATAATCTCGCGAGGCGAATCCGGAATTCCACAGATCTCGATGCCCGAGAATCGCGAGGCGAGCAAAACTCGCGGGGCGATTGAACCAGATTTCACGCAAAAGAGAAACGAAAAACATCGATTTCTCACGTTTTATTTAATGAAATCCAACGATTTTCGAATATGTTACTCGAATAACATGTGGGAAGAAAAGCCCTCAAACAATTTTCGAAATCATTGGTCGAATCATAGTTTGAATTTTGAAGAACAAGCATGAAAACGAAAGTTGTTGAAGGAAAACTTACAATTTTCATATTGATATAACATGATATGAAAATCCCTAACAATTTTGAACAGCTATAACATGTATCTATCCATGGCTCGATACCAATTGTTGGAAAACTTATAAATCTAAATACCATACAGATACAAATCATAGCATGTGATTCATGTTAATCAAAGTAAAGAGGAGGATTTCATACCTTGGAGATTCGCGAGAATCCATCACAAGAGATCAAAGGATGAGAAGAAGATGAACAGTTTTAGAATGTTGGAGAAGATGAGAGGTTACTCCTCTCTCTTTACAGTAGGTTTTGGTTACGTATTCTTGACTGTTAGAATGCCTAATGGGGAGACTATTCTTATAACCTACCAGCAGAGAGTAGGGACCTCTCAATGGGTTAATATTAGAAATGACCCATCCCATCATAGGGTCATTCTTTAGTAAATACCCAACAACTATTTTATCAATTGGTTACGTAATTAGGAATTAATATTATAACTGATATATTAATAATTTAATTATAATTTAATAACTAATTAATGCTAATCCACTGTTATACATATTAAAATTTAACATTAGAAACAGTTATTCTAACGCGGGTAAGGATTTATAGCTAAAAGGAGGGAGGTTTCTATATATTCTTGCAAGTTTATCAATATTGGCTATATATATGGATGAAGCCTTTTCACATATTTTATAATTTCAGCAGTTAAATATAACTTTATATTTACCACTCAACCAGTAGCTCTTTCAGTAGTAGTAGGAACCATGGTAGTCAAAAACGCTTTTGGCTTCCCTAACTACTCGTTAATTGGTGGTTGGAAAAAGACCTATTCTGTTTTAGTGCCACAATTCGACAATATATATATAATATTTGTGACATTTCAGCCAGGGATAAGGCTTTTTACAAAATATTTAATCTACTAAACTTGCTTAGAAACCCATCCAGTAATTAAAAAAAAATAATATTAGCGTTTCCTAAAAAGGAAAAAAAAAAATCAGAATAACGTTATGATGCAAGTAACATAACATTATCTGTGGCCACGCTTAAATTTGAATCACTTTCAGCTTCTTAAGCTATAGTGTTTGGGTAGTCAAACCTCTCGTATTAGGTCAAAATTGTTGCGTGAAGAAATATCCAGTCTGTTTATTTTGTTTTCAATTTTTTGATTTTAAAAATAATTATAAAACTGATATCTTATTTTAATTTTATTTTTTATTTTTAAAAATTTGTAAAAAAAAACATTTCAAATAATTTTTTTTCTATTTTCACTGTTTCCTGTACAAATATTTAAAAACAAGAAACATAATGAAAATAAGATGAGAATTTTATAATTATTTAAAAAAAAGAAAAAGAAAACTGAAAATAAAACAAAGAGATACTTAGTAACATACTTTTTTTAATATACTCTTTGTTATTAGTGAATATCATCCGGACTCACTAAATAACATGAGACTCACTCACTATAAAGTGGATTCAAATGAAATTTGAAGCCGATAATGCATTTTGAAAGTGTTATATGAAATAAAAAGCAATATTAAAAACACGTTTTAAATATTCTGTTTAGTATATGTATATTAGAGTTTAATTTTGAAATATTATTAATGTAAATATTTATACTGTCAATTGTGATACCCTAAACCCGGCGTCACATGATTGCCCAATTGCGAAAATATTTCTGATTTACAATGTTGGTTACTTTCTGAAAGTATTATTCTCTTGATGGATGAGTACACTAAAAACGATAGTTTTTTTTTTTGAGATGAAGGAAGATAAATGTGATGAACACTCAGAACATGAATTGAAGACAACACACACACACACACATATATATAACATGTCCCAATGAAAGCCAAATTTCAGTACATAAGATAGGGCCTTATCAATGGCCATTACAACAGATGTAGACATCTAGGAGTTACAACTTAAAAGAGAGTAAGTAAGACATAAGGAAAGAGGGTCCGAAACCACATCCAAAAGATAACTCTAAAAGTCAGATGACGGAAGATTATCCACAAAATGCTCCAAACTGGTTACTGACACTGGCTGCAAGCAGGGTCTCCACAAGGGCTCCCACGAGACGAGACCTCAGGTAATGGATCTATAACATCGCCGCCCTCATCAACAGAATCGTCGTCGTCGTCATGATCCATAACGTGATCCTCCGGCTCATCTTCCTCCATGACCCCATCGAAGTCCTCCTCAGGGTCCTCCTCAGGATCCTCCTCGGGGTCCTCCTCGGGGTCCTCCTCAATCGGCACTGCCGGCTCTACGTCTAGAGGTGGTGGCTCATGTAGCAGTCCGTAAGCTCGCGGTGTGTGAAGGTAATACCAGATCGGAGGCAGAGCTACCCTCCTAGTTTCCATAGTGTGGCTTCTACGGATTGGGTCTCCATCAGTATTTAGATCGGTCGTGGTGATGGCTCCGTGGTATGTGGCAGATGTCGCCCCTAGGTGTATCTGCCATGCCCCAGCATCCCCTGCGTCTTCGAAGACCTCAGTCTTCGATGTTGTCGCCTTGTCAGCACCAGCATGATATTGGGATCCATCTGGACTCATGTACATACGGCGATACCAAAAGGAAGAGAGAATAACAAGTAGAAATGAAAGAGTGAGATACCGACACCAGATATATCGCACAACAACCATACACATGATACATACAACACCTTGACATATTAACATTTTAAACATTACTCATAGGTAAACAATAAGTATTATCTCAGTGGGTCTCATACCTGAATCAATCAATTTTATAATGATAATGCATGAAACTTCAATCATCAGGCTCTAACCTTAATCTCATGAGATACCATCACCGTTTTATCATTAAGAAAGAAAGAGTTGATCAGGCTCATACGTCCTGTTTGACAAGTTGTCTCTGTCACCTCATGCGCCCGGATCAACATCATCACGAATCCCTTATAACGGCCATTCGGATGTATACCTCATCGAATACCACATCTTAAGCGGGTATTCGGATAACTTAAGCACGTCTGCCAAGGGGAAATGCATATGAATAAAAGACTTTTTATTGACGATAATTTTTTTGTGTTCTCTTTTTTCCGTTTGTCGAAGCCCAAAGCTAACTATTATTCACAATTTCTAACACTTAAAAATTAATAACACAAGACGCACAGTTCGAGTGTTCAATCACAACACCTTAGACCGCGGCCGTAGCCCAAGGTTGTGGTCGTAAAAACAATTATAATTTTATCCATTTTTTATTTCAACATGATAAGGACTCCTAGCCCATAACAACGAAATTAGGACACACAGTCCTCAATTCCAAAATTAGGACTCCTAGCCCATAATATCACGATTAGGACCCTTGGTCCATAATTCTTGACACGGATCCCAGATCAAGTGCATAAACTAAATACTAGAGACGACGTCTCGCGAACTAGTATTCTCTTTCACATGTGCTTACTTTTCGCTCAGTGAAAATCAAAAACCAAAACAAAACCTCGATCACTCATCCAAGTAACCGAAACGTTTCTAAATCATTTAGGAGAAAATATTTTCCTTTACAAATTCTTTTATAAAACATTTAGGAAATTGGTTTCCTTTTGAAATCCTTGATGAAATAAAGTCAACTATTTTCAAAGGGGTTTTCCTTCATAAAACACATAGTTCGAAAAGGTTTTCTCTCGTACCAACTTTGGATCATAAAAAGGTAATTTCTATTGTCTTAAAAACACTTCAACGTTTCTTTTCAAAATAAGAATCTCGTTTTCTTGAAGTAAGCGTTTTAAACAAGGAACTTTTATAACTGAAACCAATGCTTTCAAAGTTCTATTCAAGGCTTATTAAGGCTTTTAATCCTTTATAATCATTATGCATAGACTCAAGTCCGGCTTCTCAAACTTCAATCAATAGTAATATATTCTCAACAACAATATCATAGTTAACGACGGTTCATCACATATATATAATTCATAACACTTTTAAGCAAGTAATGTTCAACTTCAAGTAATAACCACAATAGTTCAAGTAAACAAGTTATTCAAGTATTGGCTCAATATCACAATAATATTCAAATCACTCAAGTAAACACATACACACATGCATATAGTCATTGAATATCCCTAGGCAATCCCCTCTTACTTTCTGTGAAGGTAAGAAGATTAGATGCTCGACGAGGTAAGTCACGAACGTTCTCGTTCCCTCCACGATGGAAGTCTAATGTTATGAACACAAAATCACAAGTTAAAATCAAAACAAGAACACTAAACCATAAGATATAGGTTCGGCCAAGACTAGTTCTTAGGGTTAGAGATTCCCAAAAATTATACAACTCATGGATTTATATATGATCCTTAAGGGTTAGGAGTTCATAAACAATGATCTTTTAACAAAGTTGAATTAAAATTCCACTAAGTTAACAACATAGGGGATTCGGTCAAGGCTAGTAAAATAGGCTAGCATTCACTAAACTTTTCAATCTCTTGGTTTTAACATCCATATGTGTTAAGGAGATCAAAACCATGATCATTTTGGAAAAATGAAAATAACACATACTAGCTTTAAAATAACATAAAATAAACAAGTTATAAATCCTTAACTTTCCAATCTCTTAGACTTAGCATCCAAATATCTTATGGAGCTCAAGTCCATGATCATCTTAGAAAAATGAAAGTAACACATACTAGCTTTAACAACATAAAATAAACAAGTTATAAATCCTTAAACTTTCCAATCTCTTAGACTTAGCATCCAAATATCTTATGGAGCTCAAGTCCATGATCATCTTGGAAAAATGAAAGTAACACATACTAGCTTTAACAACATAAAATAAACAAGTTATAAATCCTTAAACTTTCCAATTTCTTAGACTTAGCATCCAAATATGATCTTATGGAGCTCAAGTCCATGATCATCTTGGAAAAACGAAAGTAACACATACTAGCTTTAACAACATAGAATAAACAAGTTATAAATCCTTAAACTTTCCAATCTCTTAGACTTAGCATCCAAATATCTTATGGAGCTCAAGTCCATGATCATCTTGGAAAAATGGAAGTAACACATACTAGCTTTAACAATATAAAATAAACAAGTTATTAAGAGTTCTAAATCCATGATCAATACTTGAAAAGTTGAAACATAGTATCCTAGGCCTACTTATTCATATTTTTCGGTCATCATAGGAACAAGCTATCAAAACTTCCAAGATTTATAGATTCACTAGTGCAATAAGTGCTTTTTACGCCAGTTAAAATTGATTTTTTACGTCAGAATACTGACTGACGTAAATACAGCTGACGTTAAAAGTTTAACTTTTAACGTCAGTTGAGTAAACTTTTAACGTCAGTTGAGAACTGACGTTAAATATAAAACTATTAACGTCGGTTCTTTAACACAACTGACGTTAATTTTGTCAAAATTAACGTCAGTTCTTTAACAAAACCGACGTAAATTTTGTTAACAATAACGTCAATTGTTATAAAGAACTGACGTTAAAGATCTTAATTTTAACGTCAGTTTTAATAAACAACTGACGTTAATAGTGTACTGTATATTTTAATAAAATACTTTTAACGTCAGTTGTATGATACAACTGACGTTAATAGTATTTTTTTTTTAAATTCAGTTTTAAAATATCACTCCCCTAAGCCGTCCCTGCATTCAGTAAATATCCCAGTAACACAGAATATCACATACATTACAGAATTGCAAAGGAAAAATGGAACAATGATCCATATGTATGCCTGTTCAAAACAATATATATTTATTAACATATGTTATAAATGTATACTAAGTTTAAACTACCTATATCAATATCCCTTCGTGATAATCATCACGAGTGGCATGTACATCGTCCACCTGTGTCTCCTCGATTATAGTAGGCATGTTTGTTGAAAAAGAAGGAGTCTCAGGAATATCAAGATTTGAATCTTCATTTTCATCACTACCATTATACATGCTTTTTCCTTGGAGAACCACAGACAACCTTTTGTTAGAAGGATCAGTGATGTAGAACACTTGTTTTGCTTGGGAAGCCATTATGAAAGGCTCATTTATATGACCTAACTTGTTGAGGTCTACCAATGTGAACCCCAATTCGTCGGTTTGTACACCACCGTTACTATCAACCCACTTACATTTAAATACCTAAGCATAGTAAGCTTAGTGTAATCGAGCACCCAAATATCTTCAATATATCCAAAGTAAGGTGTCGGTGCTATAACGGGTTTTGTGTCCTTTGCACTAGAGAAGTGCATTGCTTCGGCCATGATCATAACCCCACTATTTTGCATGGTACTCTTGTTATCTTGTTCCTTTGTATAAAAGGAAAAGTTATTTATGTCGTATCCGCTCCAACATATGACGTTGAAGTTAGGCCCACGTGCTAGCCATTTTATGTCATCAGAAGCAGTACTACCATCCTTAAACATTTCTTCCTTGAACCATGGTAAGAAAGTCTTGTTATGCTTGTTCAACAACCACCTTTCACTCATTCGAGGGTTTTCTTGATTGACTTTTCTTTTATGTTCAAATAAGAAAGGCTGAACACATTCGATGTTGTTCAATACATACAAATGTGCTTGAAGCACTTCCTCCCGATCCTTCCTATTAATTCTTAAGCCATGTGTACCCTTACCTTGACATCTGATCTCATCATGCCAAGGCTTAGGAACCCCTATAGGATCCGTGTTATGAAGGTAGTCCGAACAAAACTCAATAGCTTCTTCTGCAACATACCTTTGAACAATAGATGCTTCCGGACGATGAGGATTCTTCACGTACCCTTTCAAGATCTTCATGTAGCGCTCAACTGGGTACATCCATCTAAGAAAAACCGGACCACATAATCTAATCTCCCTCACCAAATGAACAATTAAGTGAACCATTATGTCGAAAAAGGAAGGAGGAAAATACATCTCCAATTGGCACAAGATTGTAGCAGCCTCAACTTCCAAGTCATCCAACATACGGGGGTCAACGACTTTGCTACATATAGAATTGAAGAATGAGCACAACCGAGTAATGGCATGTCTCACATTTTTTGTAGCAATACCACGAATAGCAACGGGCAGAAGTTGTTGCATCAAGATGTGACAATCATGAGACTTCAAGCCAACCAATTTAAGATCACTAGAGACAAGCCTCTTCATATTTGAAGAGTAACCATGTGGAATTTTGATGCCACTGAAGACACCCTTGAAACTTTGTCTCTCTTTTTTTGACAAAGTATGACATCTTTGGCGGCAAATAAGTCCGCTTACCATCCTCAACAACTGGAGCTAACTGCTCTCGTATACCCATAGCAACGAGGTCGAGACGAGCATTCACACCATCCTTTGTCTTGCCGTGAATGTTGAGAAGCGTCCCGATCACACTATCACACACATTTTTCTCCACATGCATCACATCAATGCAGTGTCTGACATCAAGCTTGCTCCAGTATGGAAGATCAAAGAATATCGACCTCTTCTTCCATATGTTTTTCTCAACAGCTTTACCTTTCTTTTTGGACTTGCCGAATATAACATCGATGTCCTTTACCCTCTGATAAACCTGCTCTCCAATTAAGGCCGCCGACGCTTCTTCTGTCTCTTGGCATCCATTAAAAGCTTTTTTCATCTTACGATATGGGTGATCACGTCTAAGAAATCTCCGATGCCCAAGGTAAACCGTCTTCTTTCCATGATGCAACTGAGTGTAGCACGTGCCTTCTTCACATATAGGGCATCCTTTATGCCCCTTGACACTGTACCCGGACAAGTTACCGTAAGCTGGAAAGTCGTTGATGGTGCAAAATAACATGGCACGAAGCTTGAAAGTCTCATGAGAATACCCATCAACTACATCAACACCTTCCACCCACAACGTTTTCAAGTCTTCAATCAAGGGACCTAGATAAACATCTAAGTCATTTCCCGGTTGCTTTGGGCCCGAAATCATCATAGACAACATCATGTATTTGCGCTTCATGCACAACCAAGGGGGCATGTTGTAAATCACCAACAGAACAGGCCATGAACTATGAACTCTACTCATGTTACCATAAGGATTCATTCCATCCGTAGCAAGTCCAAGCCTTAGGTTTCTTGGCTCATCGGCGAAATCCAGAAACATAGTATCGATATTCTTCCATTGAATAGAATCAGCAGGATGACGAACCTTTCCATCACGTTTCCTCTCATCATTATGCCATCTAAGATTCTTCGCATCTTTCGCATTGGCAAACAATCGCTTGAACCTTGGAATTATTGGAAGATACCACAACACCTTCGCAGGAGGACCCTTTTTTCTCACATCATCAACATCATCATCATCATCACCACCCTTCACTTTGTATCGTGATAACCCACATTTGGGGCAATCGTGTTTGTCTTCATGAACACCGGTGTACAATATGCAATCATTGGGGCATGCGTGTATCTTCTTATACTCCATACCCATAGGACACAATACCTTCTTGGCCTCATAGTTACGGTCAGGCAATGTGTTGTCCTCCGGAAGCAAGTCTTTCAACACTTCAAGCAATTCCGTGAAGCTTTTATCGCTCCAACCATTTCTCGCCTTCACACAAACCAATTTTAGCACCGCCGACAACCGTGTATGAGTAGTACACCCTGGATATAAAGGCTTATCCGCATCACCGCACAACCTATCATACACATGCGCTCGATGAAAAGATTCCTGTCCAATATCACGGATCATGTCCTCTACTCGATCATCCTCCATATCTACGTCAACGTCCTCACTTTGGGAGACACTCGCCGTATTACTACTCAACAACATATCACCATGCCATATCCATCTTGTATAACTCAAGCAAATCCCTTCACAAATCAAATGAGTACGTATATCCTTCACCGTACATTTCCTCGTATTCAAACACTTGACACAAGGACAACAGAACATTCCATTACTATTAGGAACATTCCTTTGAGCAAATTCTATAAATTCTCCCACCCCCTTCAAATACTCAGCACTAGTACGCTTACAAACCATCCAACTACGATCCATAACTAGATAGGTCCTGTAGATATACAAAACATATATATATCCAATTTAAGGACAATACGGGAGATTGAAAACTATAGTTTTTTAAGATTAATTGCCAAGCACTGGTCACGGCCTGGCAGTGATGTCCATCACGGCCGTAAGCGTGCCAACCGAACAGAACCATGCCATCACGTGCACGGAATCGATCACGGCCTAGCCGTGATTAGCATCATGGCCGTGTGACAGATCAACCAGCAGAGCAACATGCACTCAAAACCAAAAACAGAGACGTACATTCCAAACAACTCAAACTCACGGTTTCAAGTTTCAACCTATCGACACTACAGTTTCAACATACACTCAAAACCAAAAATACAAAAATGTGCCCTAAATACTCACCGAGAAATAGGTGCTCGCGTGGTGGTGGGGAGGGGAGCTCGAGTGGTGGCCAACGTTCGATGTAGTTACCGAGAGCAGAGGGACAAGGAGAGTTAGTGCGCGGGAAGAGGGAAAGAGAGATGTACGTCAAGTTATTGCAAAGAATGAATGGAAAGACAGAGTTAGGGTTAATAGTGTACCTCACGGTGGTGGCGAAGAAGCCCTCGCGGTGGTTGCGGTGGAGATTAGCTCGCGATTAGGGTGTCTTGTCTTTGGGTGAGAGTGAGAGTGAGGGTTGAGAGTGATTTAGGGTTGAGCGTGATGAAAAGAGAAAAGAGACGTACGTACGGAGCGAAGTGCGAGAAGGTGCGGGTGTAAACATATTAAAACAACATTTAACGTCGAGTTGTATTAAACAAGCGGCGTTAAAATTAATTTTTAACGTCGGTTTTATTAACAAACCGGCGTTAAATATTAATATTTTAAAAAAAAACACTTTTAACGTCCGTTGTTGAATACAAGCGGCGTTAAAAAGTGTTGTGTCTCTGTATAAAGTAACATTCTTCCTCGAATGATCTGTACATCTGCCTCTTCTTTTCCTCTATATTTCTATTCCTTCACAAAATGGCTCTGAGACCTGTGTTAATTGAGTGACAACAGGGCATTTCAGATAGCTAGGGATATAGGATTATTTACGTCAGCTATTTATTTAACTGAAGTAAAAAATCACACTTTTAACGTCAATTGTTTAAACAACAGACGTTAAAAATAAATATTTTTTATTTTAAAAACACTTTTAACTTCAGTTTTATTCAACAAGCGACGCGTTAACGGACCTGTGTTAAGAGTGACAACAGGCGCGCATTTCAGATAGGGATATAGGATTATTTACGTCAGCTGTTTATTTAACTGAAGTAAAAATCACACTTTTAACGTCAGTTGTATAAACAACTGACGTTAAAAATAAATATTTTTTATTTTAAAAACACTTTTAACGTCAGTTTTATTCAACAACTGACGTTGAAAATGTATAAGTTTCTTCCTATTCCTTCGGACGTTTTCTTTTCTGCACGTTTATAGTATATGACTGCCAACTCCCAATGCGCCTTGGAACCTAATGCTCTTAATGATCAATTTAATTTTTTAGCAACTTACGACGCCTAGTAACTTCATCCCATACTCTTATAAATAGCTTCCTTCCTTCCTTTAATTTTAATTTTCTGCTTCACAATATGGCTCTGCCATGGAGATTAACTTCATCACTTTTTCTTCCTATACCTAGACTTAAAGGTCTCTGTCTTAATGGTCAAATAACTTCTGAGGTTGTGTAAATCGCATTACATGGGTGATAAGGGTGTGTAAATCGCATTATGTGAATTGCACACACCATCATCCTTCCAGAGAATCGCGACTACGAGTTCCAAAACCTCGACTTTGGAACCAAGTGGTTGTTCCAAGAATATTCTTTGAAACAGATCGAGTGCACCCTTCACTCGCCACGGCTCCAAAGTGATTGTGGATTCGGATGGAGCATCGACTTCAAATGAGGGAGGGGATGCATTCAATGTTGGAGATTCTCGAGGACAGGATCGAGAATAAAATGATGTTGAAGCGAAACTTTTTTATATTTTAGTGCTATCTTTTGGAAATTTTTTATCTTTTAAACATGTAATTGTAACTTATGAATCGCTTCAATGAGATACGATTTGATTATACATATATAACTTGTTTTATGTTAAGTGTTTATTTATTTTAATTTGCACAAGAATTTGTTAATTTACTAATTCAAGCTAATTAATTAAGATTAAAATTAAACTTTTAAAAAAAAAGATTAGAAATAAACTGCACTATATGGAGTGATGATCTGCGTTAAGAGTGACAACAGGGAGATGACAACGAAAGAAAGATAGGAATGAGTTGATTATTTACGTCAGTTATTTATTTAACTGAAGTAAAAATCACACTTCTAATGTCAGTTTTATAAACAACTGACGTTAAAAGTTTTAATAATTTCTTGCAAAACACTTTTAACATCAGTTCAATAAACAACTGACGCAAATAGTGATTTCATATTTACAAAACTGCCACCGCCTCACTTTTAACGTTAGTCCTTAAAACAACTGACGTTAACAGTGAATTAATGAAGTCTGATATTTACAAAACTGCCACCGCCCCCTTTTTAACGTCTAGTTTTTGGTTAACTGGCGTAAACCTTTACCGTCTAATGTATATTTTCCACTAGTGATTCAAGATCAAGGGATAGTTAGAAACTTAAACACATGATCATATTCCAAAAGTTGAAACAAAAACTTCCTAGGTCACAAATACAAGCATTCGGCCTTCATTGGAAGATATGGATAGAGATTTTTGTTTTACACAACCTCTTAGTATGTGAAAATATAAGTTAATACAAGACTATAGAAAGTGGTTTCAACTCAAAAGGAGTTTTCTACCATTTTAGAGAGATTTTAGAAGTTTAAAGCATATAAAGAACACATAAAGTAAACTAAGAAATAAAAGATGAAACTTGCAAAAAGATTTATATGAGAGCATTACCCTTAGTATAAGGAAGAACTTTAATGAAGAGATTAAGTAGAAAAGATGAATAAAAACTAAAGCTTTAAGAGCTTGAACTTTAAGAAGAAATGAAGAAGATGAACTTTAATGGAGGTTGAAGGAGGAAGATGATGAAGTGAAAATGAAAGGGGTATATATAGGGAGAGGGAGGGGAGTTCACGGCTAAGTGGAGTGAGAGGGAGAGCCTGTTGAGCAAGCTTGGTGGTTTAAGCTTGATTGGATGGAAGAAAAGAGATAAAAGACTTTTGGATTAGAATAATATTATAATTTGAAAAGTATGATGATGATACTTTTAGAGTGTGTCATAGTCTCTTCCATCATGTCCCCTTACTTATTTTATGATCCCTAATCTGCTTCATTTTGTACCCGATTGCATTTCCGATTGTAATTTTTCCGACGTTTCACCCGAATAAAATATTATATTTTATTTTTGCACGAAAATTTTCAAAATAACCAAGGTTGAAGGAAACATAATAAAAAAACTAATTGTTTCGTTCACGGGTCAAAATTAGGTTTTCCACACAGTAAACTTGTAGACAAAGCGGTGAAAAACGACGCCAGAAGCTAATCTGAATTTTCAATCGAAATTTTTACTGTGACTTCATATGATATAACAACATAAGAAAATGATTTCAGTTTAATTAAAATCATCCTCTGAGTTTAATCTAAAATAAACACATTTAAATATGTATTTACTACTACAGAAAACATAGGGAAAACAGGGTGTCACATCAACCAGTCACAAAACATCCTTCATGTAATTATGTAATTAGTTATGATAAGAGTCAAATATTTTTAAAAATATGACAATTTATAATCGATAAGCGGTGTAAAAAATCTTTACATGATACATATAAATTAAATCATATATATTATTGGGTAAAATTTATGTATGACAAAGTTCATTTAATAAAAATAATATCAAATAGAGTATTTAAAAGAGGGTTCATGTATCCAAGAGTGTTTGGATGAGATGACACGAGTCTCTTCCAGCTTAACCAAGGTCTCGAGTTCGAATCTTGGTCCTGAGAATGTAGCAGCGTTAAAATTTTTGAGGGAAAGCTTTATCGTCCTTATGATCCTATCCAGCTCGAGAGATTAGTATCTACAATTATGTGCGAAAGATATCTAAAAAAAAATAAAATAAAATAGGATCCATGTAATGTGATAGACATTTTTTTAAAAAATTTTAAAGAGAACCTTTTCTCAAGTATGCCAAAAAATAAATGATTCCCTCATTAAAGAGGAAATGTCAGTGAGCAGTTGCTGCCCTTAATGTCTTCATGAAACTCCACGATGACAACACTCCTCAAGTTCTGAGAGGCGGTTTGCATTTTTGTGGGATAGAGAAGAGATTCCATTGGTTGATATCAAAATTTCCCATAAAAAGTTGTTGACATGAGTAAGTTAGTACCCCACGAGACTAAGTTTATCCTCTTTCAAAATATAAAATATATCAAGTCTTAATATAAATTGTTTTAAGATTCTTAATTAATGCTCTTGTTACAGCAATAGAATCACATTTTTGTTCTTATATTCCCTTCGGTTCATGATACAAGAAAAAATTTCCCAAATTTTTTAATTCAAAATATAAGCAAATTTTAACTACTTCCATCATATTTAATGAAGTTATTCTCAAAATACCCTTCATTTAATGTAAATTTAGTTTTCTAATGACTCATTTTATTTTCAACAACAGAAGCCTAATAAATAAGAGGAAGGATAATTTAGGTAACAAACTCAATTTTTTATTCTCAATGACTCTTTTAAATGAGATTAACTAACTTCCTTAATAAGTGTGAAAGTAGTTACTTTTGCTTATAATATGGACCGGAGGGAGTATACCATTTTGTGGGTGTATAGATACCACATGTGATATAAGAACCCAACCTCCTTTTTACTCCAATGAAATAACTCATTTTATTCTTAAGTGGGTCCCACAATTGATCCCACTTATTATTTATACTTCTATTTATATTTATTTTGACTTCAATAAAAGTTTTTTTGCAAACAAATTTTTTTTTACAAGAACCATTCTATATGGTGACATTTAAAAACATTCGTATCATCTATCTTCGAGTAAATTTTTAAGAACCAACTTACAAATAAAAACGCAAAAAAAAGGTTAAAGTAATATTTTGATCTCTATATATGATACGAATTCTCGATTTGGTCCCTATAGATAAAAATTATTAAAATGGTCCCTATACTTACAAAAAGTCTCCATTTAGTCCCTGGTGTACAAAATTTTAGGGACTGATTTGATAATTTTTTGCTAGTGTAGGGACCAAACGGGTAACGTATAAGGACCAAATGAAGACTTTTTGTATGTATAAGGACCATTTTAATAATTTTTTATGTATAGAGATCAAATCAAAAATTCATATCATATATAAGGACCAAAATATTATTTTAACAAAAAAAAAATCATCATTGAAGAAGATCTTATGGGATTGATTAACAATTTTCATTAATTTTTGAGAAGGTTTTTGAGTTTTGTACTATGGAATATGCTGGATTCCTGTGCGGAAGGAAAGGACGTGGGGTTTTGGGTAACGGACCACGTCAACCCACCCGCACTTTTGTAGAAAGAACGTCGTCACGTCATGCTTCATCCGTCAGTTTAAGTTACACTCAATTACACAAGAGAGCGTGGCATCCACTCGCCACAGCAGCTCGTAGATAAATGAGAGGGACTATGTTGTTGTCACTTTACGACAGTGCCCCTCGCTCTATGTGTGTGTGTGTCACAGCCACAGGGAGGAGAAGAAGAGAAAATAGCGTACAAATGAATGAAAATGAGTTGATTAGCGTACAAATTTAATAACTCTCTTTTCTTCTCCCATTTCCCTCTTTTCTTTCTCTCTTTCGATTCCATCGCCTTTGCTTACGATCCTTTGCTACAGAACAACCTTACCCTATTCCTCTCTCTCTTTCTCTCTCTAAAACTCCCTTCAAATTCACTTCGTTCCTTTTCCTCCATCTTCACCTTTCTTCAATTGCTTCGTAGCTTCTGGTACCACCATTTATTCTCTCTTTCTCTTTTTCGCTTTTCCTTTTGCATTTCCAGTTTTCTCTCCTTTGTTTTTTTTTTTTTAATAAAAAAATTGGATTTGCATATGTAACACTGTCACAGTTTTAAATTTTGCTGACCCATTTGTTTTATTTTGGTTTTTTTGAACTGACAATCGCGGAAACAGATACCCATTTGGCTGTATTTTGATGCTGGAAGTTAAATTTTCAAACTTTCTCCCATTTTCCTTTGTTTTCTCAGTTTCCAAACACGTGTATTTCCGTGTTGTCTACATTATTTTTCTGGCTTATTTATCTGTTTCGTATTTAAAAAAAACACTTTTTTAATATTAGTGTGTATGATTGGATCTAAGATGGATAGATAAAATTTGGTGACATGTGCTTCTTATCTTAGTTCCATGTTCTGCTTAATATTATATTAGTCCTTTTTTATCAAAAAATTATGTTAGTCTTACTTTGTTGGTTGTCTTTGCTTGCTGTTGTTGCTTTTGCATCTAACCACGTTGTTTCCTTTTGGGTGTTTTGTATGAATCTCTTACTTTGTTTGTTTATTCTTTCTTGCTGTTCAATTTATTTATTGCCAGATGCACTTTGGTCTCTCAAATTGACTTATTGGATTCATTACTCGAATTGCAAACTTGGTGAGTTTTTCCTTCTCCTCCTTATAGTTTGATGATGTATAATATGCTTTATATTCAGCAGTCTTTACTGGAGGCTCCTTTGTTGGCAGAATGGGGCAATTTCCAGCAATTGTCTTTGTCTTCTACATCTGTTTGCAAATTTCATTGAGTGCTTAGTCCATTGTCACCAATTTATTCTTGATATTCAATCTGTTAACTAGACTAGATAGGCCTGTGTTATTTTGTGTATTCAACTTGCTTTATGCAAATAAGATAGTAACATTGTTTGTTTAAGTACAATTACAAACTATATAAATGTTTAACTCTTTTTAGAGTTGACCTCGTTATTGTGTTGGTTTAATTCTGAAGTAGTTTCTTCTTTTTCCCTCTCATCTGGAATAGAACACGTACTGTTCCTTTTCACGAGCTTATTATATGTTCCAAACTTATTTTTGAACTAGAGAAGTTTTGCTTGAATGCATTTTGTACTATGATTATGTCCCCTGTTTCTTTTGAGTCTGTCTGGTAACATGTTAATGTGCTAGTGGCACAAGTCATATTCTAGACAGCCAATATATATATATATATATATATATATATATATGTTTATGTATGTATGTATAAATAAATAAATAAAAGGGTGATTGATATATGCTCTTCCTTGGGTTATTATCCTGGCTGTCATAAACTGTGATTACATGCTCACATGTGTTGCATGCATGAGCCTGTATGAGCTTCTTTAAATGTCTAGAATACTGCCAAAATTGGCAAATACTTTTACTATAACATTCCATGATTGCATCTATCATCTATGTTTTAGAGTGGTTAAACTTAAAAAATGCGTTCTCCCTGGCTTCTTCTACGAGGATATCTCATCTGCTATTTCTTTATGCTATTTCTCCTATCTAATAATAAGTTCTTTTTATCCTAAATTAATGGATTTTCCTAGATGTAATGCAGACAGCAGCAATTATAACTATTATTTTATAGGTTCAGGTTGATGTATTTTGCTGCCGCTATGCGCAGGGTCCAAAGAAAGGTCTGACCCACTATGTGGATCTATAGTTGGCACAGCCTTACCTTGCACTTGCAAGAAGGCTGATTCTACGATTTGAATGCCTGACCTCCTTGTCACATGACAGCAACTCTAACAGTTGCCCCAAGGCTCCCCAGATTCTTTTGTCATGGCCAGAGAAAATTCTTTTGATGTAATTTGCATTCAAGAATCGAGGTCTTTCTTGTTGGTTTATGATTAAATTGGCTTGCAGTTATTAAGGGTTCTCAAACTGTCTTCTACCTTTTAGGCATCTTCTGCCATTAATCTAAGGGCTGGTCAACCATTTAATGGGTTTTGTGTTTGGAAAGCCAAGATACGCTTGTAATGTGATGACACTAAGGTGGCGTTTGGTACCTGGAATGGGGTGCGGCTATGGTGCACTACCCACATTTTACACCACCCACTACACCACCCATGTGGCAAATTTTGGGCCAATCAAATTGCCACATAGGTTGGTCAAAATTTCAACTTTCAAGTTGTATTATACTGTAGTCAAACTATATAAATACAGTATAATGTAGTATAATATATGTACTCTTTGTATTCGCAAATTTAACCCATATTAAAATAATGTTTTTTGATTAAAAAAAACTGATTATATTGTAAAATATTATTGACAACGAACATTATTTTAATTCATATTAAAATATTATTTTTTAATATAATCAGTTTTTTTAATCAAAAAACATTATTTTAATATGGGTTAAATTTGCGAATACAAAAAGTATATGTACTATACTACAATATATTGTATTCATATATTTGACTGCAGTAGAAATACAACTAGAAAGTTTGAAATTTTGATCAAACCCATGTGGCAATTTGATTGGTCCAAATTTTGCCACATATGGATGGTGCAAAATATGGGTGGTGCATCTTAGCCCAACCCCTGTAATGTTTTATTCCCAGACAAACTACATAATGTTTCTTTTCCACCTTCACACATGGGAATAAATTTTTCTCAAGTTTATAACTATCATTAACTAATTTTATTCCCGGGAATCTTTTATGCTTGGGAATAAATTTTTAAAACTTATACCAAACATGGGAGATTTTTATTCCCTTGCTAACATTCCCGGGAATATTTTTTTAAAACTTTTACCAAACGCTACTAAGTATTGTAATGAGAGGGGCCTGGGTGAGTTTTAACTTATATGTGAATGTTAGAACAATGGCTTTTCTAACCATCTACTTCGGCGATTGTGATTATTATGTGGTCTTTATATATATATATATATATATATATATATATATTATCAGGAGATTTATGAAATAGCCGATCACTAGTGATGGATAAGTGGAGGGATGGGAGTATGGATTTTAGGTAGGTATATATAGGTAGTTAGACAGCCATATGAACAAGTACCTATGTGTCTATACCATCGTTCTTTCTTCACTGCATAATAATTGACAAAACCGGACATTTCATCTACTATTTTACAAGTGTTTGATGAGTGGTTCAAAGTGCTTAGTAAGAACAGATCACTTTACTGTATGATGTGAGAAAATTATCTGCTGAAATTCTCTAATGGGACTTCTTGATGACTCTTTGCAATCAGGTTTCTATTCATATCATAATTGAATTGCCATGTGTAGATTTAAGGTTTCTTCCTAAGTCTCGATGAATATTTAGTGTCTGTGAGTATGAGTATGCGTGTATGTTTTCCTATTCGTTCTTTTGCTTTTGTGGGGAACTTGAATTCCCTTTTACTGCACCTTCCCTTTGGGACTTATTCTGGAGGATGAATTTTGGATTGGCCATCATTTAACCCCTTGTTTCTGACCACACTCGAGACTTATAGGACCTTTTTATGTGTACTCAGCATGTGGGAACATTTATATGTAACCGAGAGATTTTTTTATTTTGAAATAATTTGTAAATCCAGTGGCTGCTTTCTTTCACAGTTTATATTAAATATATTTAATAATGTACTATTTAGTTTGACAACCTAATCTTTAGGTCCTCATTGTCAGAGCATACTTTTAATATTTTTGCAGTTTAAATATCTGCTGGAATTTTGGAAATGGCAAAAGGAAGCAGGGGACGACACAGGATTGCTTCTCGTCAGTACCGACCGACTCCATACCGGTTGGCTCCTTGCAAAAGGGATATCTGTGAGGATACGTGTCAAAAGAAATGCTCTAAAGCCTTGGACAAGAAAGAGTTGGAGGATGTAACCTGTTCTGTGTGCATGGAATATCCTCACAGTGCTGTTCTTCTCCTTTGTTCTTCTCATGACAAGGGTTGTCGTCCCTATATGTGTGGAACTAGCTTTCGTCACTCCAACTGCCTCGATCAGTACAAAAAAGCTCACACTAAAATTATTTCATCATATAATGGACAGCCCATGCAAGGCTCCATCAGTAATCCAGGTGTGCTACTGGATGCAAACCCACCTCTTGAGACGAGTGAAGTCACAGAGCTTGCTTGTCCACTATGCAGGGGTCAGGTGAAAGGTTGGACCGTTGTGGAACCTGTGCGAGACTATCTGAATTCAAAGAAAAGAAGCTGCATGCATGATAACTGCCTGTTTGTTGGTAACTATAAGGAATTACGGAAGCATGTGCGGGCAGAGCATCCCTTGGCACGCCCGCGTTCAGTAGATCCTGCTCATGAACGAAAATGGAGATGGCTTGAGTGGGAGCGTGAACGGGAAGATGTTATCAGCACAGTAACATCAACCATGCCTGGGGCAATGGTTTTTGGAGATTATGTTATTGAAGGACACCATAATGACTTTGATTCAGATGAAGAGGAGGGTGCCACAGATGTTTCAGAAAGAAATGGAAGATTTCAGATGGGTATAGAGGCAATGAATTTCTTCCTCCTGTTGAATGCAGTTCGGCAGGGGAATGACTTTAATGACCTTACTAGGCGTCTAATGCCTGAGCTGACCTCCAATCAAGTAGCAGGTCAGAATGAGGCTGGCTTTCTGGATTTGCCAGATGAAGACAATGATATTGAACCTGGCTGGCTGGATTTCCCAGATGAAGACAATGATAATGACAGGTACAATGAAGGTACTGATGATGGTGGTGAATCTTGGGTCAGCAGTCTTAACCGCCATGATGGTGGCAGGGTTCTGTTGGGTCGTTCTGGCAGGAGGCGTAGACGGAGAGAAGCACACGCAAGGATTGCCGGTAGTTGAAGACCATGCTGGAAGCAGGAGGTTGGTTTCTTAAGCATATATTAGGAGATAATTTAGCACCATAAAGTGGTGAGTTAATAACATTTGAAGGGTTTCTTTCCCAGAAACAGGAAAATCAAAAGATGGGCTTTTTTATTTTTCATTTTTTATTTTTTTTTGCTGCAATTTCTTTTATATGTACATTCCTACCTTCCTCCTATTTTGCACATTCTGTTGTGAAATTCACTCATGTAAACATTTGTTTTTATGAAATCTTTGACAAGAAGTTAATTGCTATGTAGAGTATTGAACAGTTGCTAACAGGCCATTTCAACTAGTTACAGAAACTAAGTGTAAAGGGAATGGTTTAGATAACAGTTAGTTTTATATCAATGAGACCCATCGCAATAAGGTAATAGTTAACTATTGACTTTGACTAAATAATAACAATTGGTCTCGCATCAATCGCGTAATGGCCACCAACTCAAACGTGTATCAGACTATTGACTTTCATTAGTGTAAAGTCTGCATCATATAGGACCACTTCCACTCAACTGTTTTTTCCATTATCAAGGATATAGTTATTAATTCGTTTAAAAAAAAGGATATTTATTAATTGACACTGAAAGATTAATTCCTTTTGAGTACCCTTGCACTCCATATAATTTGGCTTATAAAAAAAATCTTTTAAAATTTTGAGTAAGTTTTGTTTCTTTCAACAAAGAAAAATGAAAGTGCTACCGGATATCCATCCTTAATATCTTTAGGATATTGACTAAGAAATTTCAATAAAAAAAATATTTTATTAAGAAACTGAATGTTATATTATTTATTATATTAGATACACCAACTTCCAATATAAAGTTTTTCAGCATTCTCTTATTATTATTATTATAAGCCACTACCACTGAAATATGGACCTATAAGATAATGTCAAGTGGATAATCGTTACTCGTTATTCTCAGGGACAAGTACACAACAATGAGAGTTGTTTCTTCAACAATACTGTTTTCCTTTCTTTGTTCTCTCCTTCTTGTGATATTCATTTTAGCATATGAGACCAGCGCCCAACCAATTTCCGTGAAGTATTTCTGTGACCAAAACAACGATAGAGGTAACTACAAATCCAAGAGCACCTTCCAAACCAACCTCAACACCCTTCTATCCACTCTCACTAATTCCAACACTCAAATCAACTACAACGGCTTCTACAAACTCTCATATGGCCAGAACACTGACAAAGTATACGCCATTGGGTTGTGTAAAGGAGATATTCAGCCAGATATTTGCCACAGTTGCCTCGATAAAGCGAGAGTGAATCTCACAAAGCTTTGTCCAAATCGAAAGGAAGCAATTGGATGGTACGATGATGAGACATGCATGTTGCGTTACTCAGACCGCTCAATATTTGGTCGCATGGAAATTGGACCGGCCTATTTTGTCTGGAACTTACACGATGCAGAGAAGGCGAACCGGTTCAATAAAGTTGTCAAAAACTTGTTGGAAAGCCTCACAAGTAGAGGTGTTGCATCTCAGCGTAAATATGCTACAGCAACTGCAATTGGTCCGAGTAACCAAACAATATATGGTCTTGTGCAGTGTACTCCTGACTTGTCTGGGGTAGATTGCTCTGGCTGCTTGCACGAGTCTATCTCAGTAATCCCAGGTTGCTGTAATAATAGGATAGGTGCTAGAATCGTTAGGCCTAGTTGTTATTTGAGATATGAATCCAACTTTGAATTCTATGATCCTACAGTAGGTGCAGCACCTCCACCTCCTGCTCCTGCCTTCACCTTCCACCACTAACACTTCCTCACAAGGTACTCACTTGTCACTTGATTTATGCTTAAGGGTTATGCTGACGACTACCCTTAGGACATTGATTAAAAAATCAATAAAAAAAATTGTATTGAAAAACTAAGTGTAATACTTGAACACACAATTTTCCCTTACAAAATTTCATTTCTTGGTCCCTTAAATAATGCTACACTCATTAGAATTTTCTATATATGTTTAATTACTCATTTGTTACAGGTAACAAAGTTGACTCCATGGTTGACTGTTTTAGTCTTTATGGGGTGTCGTTTTCCTTATTCATCTAAGGATTGATTGATGGAGGAAAAACAAATTGTGCTAAAACTATAAGTTTAACTTTAGGATCTACAAGGAAATAATAACAAATTTTCTTAGGTCAGGATTCTTTGAATTGGTACCCGGATAGCCACACATCATGTAACTCCAGATTCAACTAATTAATCAGAATTGAGAGATCTGATATGTGTGGAATTGATAGCATGTTTATGAGTAATGGTTTGGTTTTGGCCTTAAGGTTCAAGCTGTAGGCTCTGCACTAGTACAATCACCTTTTGATAACAACAATACTTCCACATTGGAAAATATTCTACATGTCCCTTCCATGTCTAAAAACTTTTTTAGTGTCAGCAAGTTTGCATAAGATAATTCTGTTTATTTTGAATTTCACCCTTGTACATGTTTTGTAAAATCTTAGGTTGACAACAAGGTTATCCTAGAAGGAAGTCTCAATCCCGAAGGTTCGTATGTTTTCAATAAATTCTCAGTTGTTGCCTCTCCATCTTTTCAGCAACAACACCAAGTTGTCTTGGTATTTTCTGTGATCAGTCTATAATGTACTTCTGGTTCTAAAGCATATAATATTGATGGAACTGGTGTTAATTCTAGTTCTGTTCTTGTTCCTTCTAATAAAGTGCCAACTTTGTATCATTTGTGGCACTGTAGACTAGGACATCCTGCTTATTCAGTTGTAAAACGTGTACTTCACAAATGTAATATGTATGTCTCATGTGAATCAAAGAGTGATGGATTTTTGTGACACAGGCTCCCTTCCTATTAACACTCAAATACAGTTTATAAAGAACCGTTTGAACTCTTGTAGATGGACGTACTAATTTATGAGTTAAATGAGATCGGCTATTATTGTGGGCTAGATAGGCTGGCCTTAGGGCTTAGGGCCAAATTTACAACTCTACTCCCAACGTGATTTATGTCTCTAACGCTACAGCAGTACAGCTTACAGGAACAGGATCAACAAACCAAATTCTTGTTGGAACTTGTCTCTTGTATTTGTTATAAAAAGGTCGTGGTATTTCTGTCCATGCCTATAAGATTTGACAAAAATGTTATTTTTTGTTATAGGAGATTTCAATATCTAAATACAGAATACAAAATTGATATTGATAATTCATAAATACAATACAATATCGAACAATCCCAAAAAAAAAGCAATGTACAATAGAATACTTATATTATCTGGATTTAGCATAACATATAACGCAGCATATGTTGGACAGTTGGAGCAGATGTAGAAGCAGGAGATCTGCCCATCTAAAAAAGAAATTTTACACATTTACTTCTAAACACAAAACTTTAAACGATGGTGCATGATGAAGTTAGGACACAAAAAGGTACATCTGAACATTCGAAAATATGTATTATGTATAGATTCTGTTAAAATTATTGTCTTAGGTTTTAGTGTTAAATCATTTGATAACAACATTGTAATCCTTTTATTCGCAGCAGCAGCAACAGTTGAAAAAAACATGCAGGGTCATTTTAGAAAGGAAAAACAAAGCAAGTAGTGACCGATTTAACGAAAGTTAACATATTTATTTAGCGATCAAATTTTCATATTTAGCGATCGATTAAATTCGGTCGTTAAAATACCTTTTCTTGTAGTGTTGGAAGACTTAAACAGAACTTTTATTACTAGGAGGACCAAAATGAAACTAAAAAAAAAAATTAGAGAGGACCGAAATTCTATTTTTGCCTGAATTGTACATATGACAGTAAAATGCAAATTTGGAATCACTCAAGTAGTGATCCGATATTTAATAGCAGTGTACCACTCTGGTATTAGAAGTGGGAATTTTTTATTGAAAAAATAATATATTGAATATATTGGAAAATCAAAAGGTTGATTTTTAGACTTTTTATAATTTGATACCTTAACCAGTGACTTAATTAAGAATAATAACGGATACTGTTTGTCATGAAAAAATATTAATAATTTTCTTAATTTTATTTAATAATGAAAATGAAAAAATAATTAATAAAGAAGATTAAATACTCCTTCATTAATTTCATTAATTCCTTTAAAAATGACCACATTTAAAGGATTTAAGCATTTTCCACTTCGAGTTCGATCTCTATTTTGTTAGAGAAAAGATTCAGAACAAAGACATTGCAATCTTCCACATTCCATCCTCTGAACAAATTACCGTTGACATTTTCACTAAAGCTATCACACATTCCATTTTTGACAAATGTACGACAGGGTTGCTGATTGCACACCCTTGAGTTTGCAAGGGTGTAAAGGGAATGGTTTAGAGAACAATTAGTTAGAATTTGTTAATCTAGTTAAAGGTAGTTAGAGCACCCGGTTGAACTTGCGGGTTTAGGGTTTAGGTGCTTATCACGTAAGAATCGATGCTTAAAAAAAAAGGGGGCGATGCAAGCACCCCCAAAATAGCTAGGGAGTGCTTCTACAAGCACAGGATCTTATGAATTTTGGGCACTCATTTTTTTTTTTTTTTAAACAAATAGAAGTGTAAGGATGTGGAGTTATTGGTGGGGTCCATATAAGAATTTTTTAGAAGTTGTTGAATTGGATAAATGAGGTGTTTAAATTGTAAAAAAATAAAAAATGAGTGGTATGTAATGATGGGACCCATTTAAGAACTCCAAAATGGGAAGCTGAGATGTGGATGCTCTTACAATTGCACACATGTAGGTTGTAGCATAGCTGCTACCTCTCTTGTATAAATAGACTAAGGCATTCATGCCAATACACAATGGAAATACACTCGTTCTTTCATGAATTTTCTCCGCGCATTCTTGGTCCTTTCACTAAGAACTCTGGGTGGCAAATAACTTTTTTGAAGAGAGAAGCTAAAAGTAAAAGTAAATGAATGAGAAAAATGGAAAAGAGTGAAAAAGAGAATGAAGGAAGTAGATCAAAGGATGAGATAGGAAGGAAAGAAAGAAAGAAAGAAAGAAAGGAAACAAAAGGAAAGGAAAAAAAAGTGGAAAAGGCAAAATAAAAAAAATTGTTCTCAATCCAATGATTTTTAAGTCTTGTTTTTGTTTTTTAAATGGTTTTGTTCAAAATTATTTTTTAAAGAAATCAAGCCGATATAATGTTAATTTTGATTTCAGGGCATTTGACTTCAATAACTTTTGGAACAAGATTTACTTAAAGGATGATTCTAGATACTCGAATGCACGAGTTTGTCCTTAATATTTTAAAAAATAAGTGGTGTTACTTTGTGGTTGAGGCCTGAGGGCACGTCTTCCACGATGGGCTTCAAAATGTTCCAAATAAAGACTAGGTGACCTAAGATGACCTAGGCGACTCTTGAGACCCCGATATAGTTTCCAATAATTGTATGCCCTCTCTTATGTCTTGAGTGCTCTCTATATGATGGATGGTGCTGTTGGACGGTTTGATGGACCCGCACAGTGAGGAGCCATAACGTTTGGATGAAAGAACTGCTGCCAAGGATATATGTGAGTGTGACGGCTGGGACAAACTTTCATAACTGAAACTAGGGTTTTTAATTTATTTTTATTTTTTTTGGTGAAAGGGTTTTTAATTTGTTTAAAGAATTAAAACTAACAAGTCTTTCACTACCGGCCCAAATTGAATAAATATTGAGTCCAAACTTTAAAAACTAACAATTGAGCCTAAAAATTATAGGGTCTGTTTGTTTTAAAGTTTGTCCACCGCAAACCAAGTTTTGGCACAGCGTTCAACGAAAGCTCGAATTCTTTGCATTGCTCAAAAGCCGGTTCATGCGCATAGGAAACTGTGTTTTTCCGTTTGCGTTCAAATTGATCTCAAACAAACAAGCACATAAAAAGTTAAGGGATCCAACTTTCTTCCAACACAATTGGGCCTAACTAACAAGTCTTCTAATTATTTTCTTCCTTTTGACATGTTAATTTGTTATATAAAAATTAAAAATATATATTTGAATATTAAATATATTTTTATGTATCTATTGTCAAATGATTCCTAGATTTTCGTGGGATATATAGCATTGCTCTTACTTAAATCTTTCCACGTAATTTTAAATTCCCTGAGGATCTTTTATTAATATCGATTATTTGTGTTACCGCAATCAATAATGATGATGATGTATGATAAAAAAAAAAATGATGATGATGATCAATAATATGACTTTTTTAAATAATTACGTGATCTTTAAACAGATTTTAATCATAATTATCCATTTAATTATGATTATATGATAATAAAGATGTATTGATCTGGCATATATACATAACTTCTTTTGAACAACTAGCTATTAAGAGCTTGTTTGAGAAAGATTAAAATTTTTCCTTTTAGTTGTTTTTGATGTAATAAGTTGTTTTGGGAATAATTTGTTATGTTTGGGTAAGGAGCTTATTTTTTAAAAAAACTTTTTTTGGATAAAAAAAGTTGTTTTATGCCATCTAGTTTGTTTTAGCTTAAGATTATTATGATTTGATTATTTTTCATTCTCAAAACTTTCTTCTCTGTTTATCCATACAAAACTAACTTCTAAACAAATATTATTAAATTATACAAATAACTTCATATACTTTTTTTCATAATTTATTATATAAAAGTGATTTTTTCCACCACCCAAACAAAATAGATTATCTTAAAATCACTTTTCGACAAATAGACCCAAACAAAAACGGATTCTGACTACAATCGATTATCACATTAATCGATTATACAAAAATCGATTATCAACATATTTTTTTTTTCTTCCATATTTCTCAATCACACTCAAAATTGGGTTTATATAAGTAAAATAGAATCCCATGCATCATGCATGGAAGGGAAACTTAGAGACCTTTGTGGCACCGAAGCCTAGATTTTTTAGACACCTTCCTCGCCAATGTGGGAAGATGGGTTGGGCCATCTGAGCTTGATCCAGAGAGATAACGTGTGGTTCGATAATTTCAAACCGTAGGCACCAAGTTATCCTATTCTAAACTAGATCTGGATAAACTAATTACTACAGTTTTTTTTTTTTAGAATTTTGACAAAGAAAAAAAAAGGGAATATATGAACTGAATTAGCATGAAAAATACACATCACAATTAGGGCTATTTAATTTGTTTCTAGTTTCCTATTTTCACTTTCTATTTTTAATAATTACAACAAAAATAATTATAAAACTCGTGGAGTATTTATACTAGTGGATTTGTGCTCGTTTTAATTTTAGAGAATAAACATACTAAATTTAATTTTAGGAATTTAATTTTTGTGTTGATTATATTTAACTTTTGATTTAAGTGCATTTGATACTTTGGGAAAATTTGCAATGTTATTATTTTGATTTTAAGTATTTAGAGTTATCTCTAATTTCAAACTCTCTCCCTTCTCTCTACACACAGCATCGTGCCACCATTAGAGAGGGTGGTTTTGAGCCATTTTTTGGCTTGAAATCACCCATTTATTCCGTTTTTTCTCCCATTTTATCTAAATAAGTGGTTTTTCCACATAGATCTGGGTTTTTTTCTTCGTGTTTTTCATGTTTTTCGTCTTCTGTGTGCGGCGGTATTGTCGTTCTCGTCTTGGTGAGGTGTTGTTTGATTTCCCGTCTTGGTGCGGTGTTTGTTTGATTTCCCATCTTGGTGCGGTGTTCGTTTGGTTCAGATTGACAGATTCGCTTCGATCCATCACAGATTTGATCAAGAATTGGGCGTCAATGTTACATATCCGGAGACATGGGTATTCCGGTGACTTTGATTTTGTCACTTTTGTAGGCATTTTGATTTTGCTGTGTTATGCTATTAACCTGGGTGCTGTGAGTTTGTTCGCAGATTCATCCTTTTCGGTTTTTAGCGATGTTGGATTTGTGTTATTCGATGTATTTTATCAATTTGAATGAATGAACATCTTTTTAGTCCAAAAAAAAGTATTTAGAGTTGTTAAATCATAATTTAAGATAATTTTTTTACGCCAACAAGGATTGGTACATCTGGTCAAGCCTCACGCTCACACTAACTGTGTGCCTTGTAAGGGGGCATACATTCCCCCAATCCAAACTTTTTCTAATAAAAAAAAGATAATCTTTTTTTCAATTTTTTAAATTTTTTGATAATTTAATAAATATTCACATATATCCACAAATATCCCTTAAATTTATAATTTATAAGGAAATTAAGAATGAGTACCCTTACGAAGATATAGATTTTATACACTAATGCACCCGCCCCAACCTATAGCCATTGCTAAACTGAACAGGAATCGCGCTAGCATACTGGACAAATCAGTTGGATCGTAGCCCACAAAATGCAAAGTAAAAAAAAAATGATAACCCCTTTCTAGTCTCGGGGTTAAACAAGCCTTAAATTGTGGAAATTGACAATTACCTGTCGAGTCAATGGTCAAAGTTGTTCTTACTATCCTTAAAGAGGTAGGCCAAAACAAGTTTCCCACTTTTGTTATTTTTCTCCACTTTGGAGCATTAGTTAGAGGAAGAAAAAGGAAACCAGAGTTGATCAATGATTGAAACGACATTTTGAAGTGATATTCAAACTGCCATCACTTGCTCTCTAATGCATGGACCCCTCTTTTGTCTCCCTATACCTAGAAAACTTGCCTACCTCTCATTCCCAGCCTCAAAATCTTCCTATTCTTAGTATTTCCCAAGTTTTATAAATTCCCAGTAATGTATTCTTCTATATCAAACTAACACTCACACACCCTTCTGTTTTCAACTATATAGATTGAGTAAAGTATTGGTTAACAAGAGCAAGAAATTCAACCTAGATGATCATCTTCCCATGAAGATGGATTATCAAAATCACACCAAACTCCTATCTCTTTCCTTGACCACACATGTGATGAAACTATGAAAACTCAATCATTTTTCAAAATCACCGACTTTGCCATCTCCAAGCCAGCTAGCTAGCTTTTAGACAAACCCCAACTAAACCACCTGAAGAATAGTGCTTCATAGCATATATCTCAAAGAGTACTCTAACTCTAACTACTTATATCTATATATGATATGATGTCATATATATATGTACTCAATTTTTAACATTTAATTACACTTAATCAGTTAATCTTATCTCATTTTTTACACTTAGATTCAAATATATTACAGATATTATGTGATTTTTTTTAGAGTCGTGTAACTAGGGTTTTTCTACCTATATATATATATATATACCACCAAATTATAAAAGCACCACACATAAAACACTTCTTGTGCTGAACACACATACACTTTTCTATACTTTCCAAAACCAGGGAATAAGAGAAAAGGGTAACACAATACCATTATAACCTTAAAATGTCCGCCGCTGTGGCTGCCCCGCCGCTGCCGCCATCTCCGGCTACCACAACTCCTCCAACAGTGAGCACAGAGACCAGTCACCATTAACACCACAAGAAGCGCAAGTTTGTGTCCCTCCTCCTCCTCTAAGCAGGTACGTTACTTTATATGGTCTAATTCACTTAACCAATTCTTTTACCAATGTATCAGTTCATGATTCACACTTGAATTTACATAGGTACGAGTCACAAAAGAGACGTGATTGGAACACCTTTTGCCAGTACCTCAAGAACCACCGTCCACCCTTAACCCTCTCTCGTTGCAGTGGTGCACACGTTCTTGAATTCCTTCGCTACTTGGACCAGTTTGGCAAAACCAAAGTCCATGCTGAAACCTGTGCATACTTTGGTAACTCACATCCACCAGGTGAGAAATATATATTTCCATATCATTTTATTTTTTTAAATATCATATTATCAAGTTTACCCTTTGCTGGTTAGAAATAAATTCAGTTAGATGTGTTTAAGGTTTCAAATTGCGATTGTTTGTGAATAATTACAAGAAAATATAACTGATGCTGTAATTTTGGTTTTGGAAACCTCTACAACCAAAATATTATTACAATCTCAATTGCGACGACGGAACTTTATTTAAAACCCTGATGTACTTATCTCATTATTTTATCATCTAAAATATGATATAAGAATAAAGATTTAATTGACAAGCATAGATTCCTTTTACATGATCAATTAATTATAAATTGTCATATTATTAAAAATATTAACTCTTATCGTTATTATCATATATAAAATGACATGTGATCCGTTAATAGTGTATCAAACTATATATCATAATTAAAGTTTGAGAATAATGTAAAGAAAATGACACATAAATATTGTTACTCCTTACCAGGTCCATGCCCATGTCCACTGAAGCAAGCATGGGGAAGCCTTGATGCTCTCATTGGTCGGTTGCGTGCGGCGTTTGAAGAGAACGGTGGCACCCCAGAGATGAACCCTTTTGGTGCACGTGCTGTGAGGCTGTACCTTAGGGAAGTAAGGGATGCTCAAGCCAAGGCTAGAGGCATAGCTTATGAGAAGAAGAAACGGAGGAAGCCTGATCAACATCAACAACAACAACAAAGTGGGTCCATGATGATGGAGGAACCATCGGTTTATGATGTGAGTTCAAGAGCAGTGCATTCATCATCAGGGTATGGTGGTGGCTATGTTCTGTTGTCCAATTCCAATGGGACCACTACTCCTACAGTTTCATATTTCTCATGCTAGTGTTTTTTTTTTAATTATGATATGCATCCTAATTGAGTTGGTTGAAGCTGTGAAATTATAGGGTTCTATGATTACTGATTTGAAAATTTAATGCGGTAAAGGGTAGGGCTCACACAGAAGTGTGGCTATTAGTAGCTTATCAGTCAAGTGTCTTATTAGCACTGAAATTTCGTTCTTTGCTTTGGTTTTTACTTTTAGCATGAGGGAAAAGATTAAGGAATTCCAGTACCATATACATTATTATACTTTTGGAAAGCATGATAGAATAAATGTCAACTTATATGCTACTCTTGTTTATTCATTTTTATTTATTTTTTTCAAAAAAGGGCGCAAAGTCAAAGATAGATTACAACAAAATAACATTGCGGGAGTAACAACTTTCATTAATTGCTTAAAAAAACACTTTATTTCATTAATTAGAACCAACTACGATACTAAGTACTCTAGAGTCATTATAACTAGAAAAGTACCTATATTTTTTGGACTCAAATATAAATAAAATCCAACTAACTCAACTCTATTGAATGTAAGTATTCCAAAAATCAAGAAAAATAACTAATCAAACCAATTCTCTCTTTACTTTTTCAAGAGCATTGCACATTCCCGAAACAATTAAAGAGTAGTTTAGTAATTATAACTCAAATTTTTTTTACATACATCAAGATAATTAAATTAAATTAACTAACTTCCTTAATAAATATGAAATTAATTATTTTTACTTGTAATTGAGTCAAGAGGTAATGCTAACAAAGGAGGATGAACATAAGTGACAAAATGATCTTTTGTTCACAACCAACATTTGTTAGTGCATCAGCATATTTATTAGTCTCTATAAACATGAGCAACTCAAACATCTCAATCCATTTCCGTCATGCTACGAATTTCTTGAAGATGCACTAACAAATGAAGGAGCGGCTATCTAAGTTGAATGAGTGGCTCCAATTTTTTTTGATAAAAAATGAGTGGCTCCAACTAAGCATTCATTTCACACAATGAAGGATAACAACCCTAAGCTTGACGGGACGCATGAAGCTGTCATTAAAAATGGATGACTCACTTTCAAAATATCCTCAAGTCTTCTAAATGGAAACCACTCAACACAATAATGTTATATATCATCCTAAGATTAGCATCATCTTAATTACTTAATTACATAAAAACAATAAATATTAGACAAAAATATCAGAAATTATAATTTTTTTGTTGGTAAACCCGGGTATCCTCCGACCGGAAGCCAGAAACTAATCCCTCGAGGTACTGAGATCCATTTAAGGGGTTGACCTCTCCCAATAGATGTTCTTCCATACGCATGAGCCAGAAATCGAACCCCTGACCATATGTTTAAGGGACCCAGTTATCTACCAACTGTATCATACCATATCGGTGAAATTATAAAGATTTAATATATATCAACAAAACAAAAATACTTTATTTTTTAAATAATTAAAGTTTATTAATTTTTTTTCTATAAAATTTAAAGTTTATCTTGCTTTGTTATACTAGACACAAATGAGTGTTAATAAATGCTCAGATTTTTATTATATAAAAGTAAAAAAATTTAATTATTTTTTATAAGATATTTTGTGCCGACATATCTCTCTCTCTCTCTCATGTATTCATTGTTGTTTTCAAAGTAGAAGTGACTCTCTCTGTATGTATATGTATATATATATATATATATATATATATATATGCGTCTCAACATCTATCATGTATTCGTTGTTGTTCTCAAAGTAGAAGTGATTTTATCAACGGTTATAAAAGTAAGCGTAAAAAAGCATATAAAGAAATGGTAAGAATATCATGATTGTAACATCAAATAAGGATACGAGTTATTAGTTTATGGTGTTGATAAAATTAATCCCCTATGTTAGAATTGGTGGGGATTATATCTTGTTTTACTATATTGCTCTCTTTAATTTATGAGCTGTGTATCAAGTTTTCAACATCATAATTAAAAAGACAAAATAAGTTGATTCCCATATTTTTTTTTTCCTCACATTCATCCTATAAGTTTTTTTTATCAGATAAGACCGACATGTTATGTTTCATATGACACATTAGTCCTGAAATAGGATTCCGACCGTCACAAACACTGACACACATACAAAGAATAATATGCAAAAAGCTACACACAACAAACACGAATAGAGATAAGAACATAAAATTTGATAAAAATAAATGTTAACGAAAGAAGCTACTTACTTAAACTTATTCAAATACTATTTTTTTCTACATAAAAATATTTATGAGTAAAGAAGTTCTAATAATCTGAAAGTTATTATATCCCCTTCTTCTCTTTGTTGTTCTATCCAAATGGGACCTAGATGGTTTTGCATGAGCATCGTTAATTAATGGAGATGTTTACCGCTTAGAGTCGTCTTAAGAACTATAACTGCAACGATTATAATCCCCTCCATATGAAATGACCATGCTTAAATCTAGAAAACACGATAGTTGATTTTCAGAACTAACGCCGTCTCTATTTTGCTAAAAAAAAAAAAAATTGAAATATTCACAACACGAATTAAGATAGAGTGTAATTTCTATACACTGAAAAGTGTAAAAAAAAAATTACACAAACATTCAATAATATATCTTGAAAAATTATTGTTATTTTTGTCTTGGTAATAAAAATAAAAACACACATGTGAAAATATTAGTAAATATCAATATAAAATTTTTTATATTGATGATCCATACTACTTTAATCCAATTAATAATTTTCTGATCCAAAATAAAGTGTGTAGGTCATCCTCCACGTAAAGTGTGGGGTGGGTTTACCAACCACAGCATAAAGGTGTGGAGGTTACCAATCCCCTAATTTTATTTTATTTTTTGGTAAAAGAAAGTTGAGGTGAGTTGGGTCCCCAAAGTTTACCAAAATCAGGATAGGCCTCAGGACTCAATGAGCACTTCAAAGATATTTACAGATTACCCACCAACGAGATCCTCATATCGATAGTGGGATTCGAACTCAACCCCGTAGATTATGAACCGTATCCTTACCACAATCCCCTAATATTTTAGTATTATTTGTTAATGATTTAATATATAAATAAGATTGTGTCAAAAAAATATAAATAAGATTTTTTACATTAATAATGTCATTTCGTGTAATTTACTCAAACATCCTTGCATTATATGTCCATTGAACTAATCTCCCGATACCAAATTTCGAAAGCAGAGAAAAGCAATTTCCAAAACTGAAGTCAAATTTACATGCTCCACGCCAGTAGGGATACCGATTTGTTCTACAAGCAGCATTTAGCAATTGGCACTACGCGTATCACATCAAACAAACTGAAAATTTACCTGGTGCGTTGTATCGAGACTAGGACATGAAAAGGGTAATAGTCAATATCATCACACTCAAAGCTGAATATAAAAATATATCTGTAAGAACAAATAAATGAAATATGACTTGGTCCCAAAGCACTCAAAAAATAGCAAGGATAGCACACATTTTTCACACAATCAAAACCCATAAATGCTACACAAATTACTATGAACATCTCTGCCTTTTCAGGGTACAAATTTAATGTCTTTGAAGTATTCATGCTCAAGGGCGCTCCTGGCAGTAATTCTTTTGCTGGGATCCAAGCAAAGCATACTCTGGAATCACATAAAACTTGCATGTTAGTATCTAAAATGGAGAAAACTCGATGCAAAATATGGATCGATAATAAAGTATTGAAAAATGAATATGAGTGAAGTAAATTCAAATGTCACGGGAACTTTTATTCTATGATAAATCAAATGCTAGAATGCATTGTTACAAAATAATCCTGCCATACAGATGATATGTATATCTGCTAGGGACCATTGAGGGAACAACTAATTTTAAGAAAAGCAAGTTAGGCATTCAAGGGTCATCACTAGTGTCTCCGTTCCAAATTAATGAGAAAAATAAAGAATTGTGAAAATAGAGGATGTTGGGGTTTTCACTAGTGTGTCTGTTTCAAATTAATGACAAAATAAAGGATAATCACTCTCCCTCTATGTTGCCAACCCAAATCAAAGAATTGTGAAATCGATGAGAAAATCAGAGAAATGGAAAGACCAATGTCATTGCTTGGCTGAAACTGAACTGAAAAAGGAGAAAGCATACTCCTCCAAGATTTGCCCGTTCAACAAAGGGTTTCCCCTTTCTCAACTTTCTCTTCATTAATGATGAAATATGTAGCCAGCAGTTTCATTTTATCACAATAATAGAAAATTATTTACAATTTTTTATAAATTAAAAAATATTATATCTGATGTTGAACTTACAGAAAGAATATCAAGACCAGCTGGCTCAAGATTTGGAACCACAGTTGCTAGGTCCTGCAAAGTACAAGATAAGGTTAAGTTCTTACAGCAATGAAAACCCAACATTAGTTAAGCAAGTAGCATACAAACATCCATTTAATTACCTTAGGTGGCCACTTGGGAAAGGCTGATTTGAAATCAGGCAATGAAGTCACTCCAGGCCATGTATCTTCGTTTGGCGTACCCAAGATTCTTCATATAAGGAATGATACGTAAAAATATAAGCATACCTTATATAGCATTGTTTATCTATTTGTTACATGCCTGTTTGGAAGGAAAAATATATATGTTGCATATGCATTATATAGACTGCAATACTTACAATATAACTGTTAGGAACCCAGCAATTTAGAGATAGAAAATAAGTAAAAGAGTATTGTATTATTGAAGTTGCTAGCCTGTAACAAGTGGTTACAGTGCTGGATGAAGAAGAAACAAATGAAAACAAGGTGTTCTAGGCAATTCGAGAGTGCCTAGTCTCTCCCAAAGTTCCAATCCTAATTCCAGCCTGCCTCTATTATCTCCCCTCATGCATATAAATCCCCTCAGTCACGGAAATCCCACACACACCCTCACCTCACTGCTACTGCCAAAAAGGCAGTTAGTTACATAATCTCTCTCCTATATTTGATTAGGTGCATCCTAGGTGCAGCATCCTCACCTACACTCTAGTAATAGTGGGCTTAGTCATAGTAAAATTGGGCTTGGGTCTAGGTCCCTATCAATACTCCCCTCCTCAAGACTCACCTTGTCCTCAAGGTGAAGGTACAAGAAGCAACCAGCAAAAACTCTTTCCCCAGGATCCCACTGCTGGAAATACAAGGACCAACTTATACATGAAGCACATTGATTTCCACGCGGGTCCCATTGCTTGAAGCATAATGGCCAAGTTTCCAAATCTTTGGCAGCCCCTCTTGCACTGCTATATGCAGTAGGTCCTGAACCTTCCCTCGCACCAGCAGGTTCCGCTCTAGCAATAATTGTTTCTATATACCCCTCCTTTAACAGAACTTGGCAGATTTTGTCAACCAAGATGGTTGCAGTTTTGTCTAAATCATTAACATCACCACCTTGATAAAGAAACACAAAACATGGTGCAGAATATTGTTGGAAGGAGGAACACTCATCTAAATACAATTCAGTTTTGGTGATTGGATTAATGATAGGGATGACAGCAGTCCCGCCGGAATTGCAGCTATTTGAAACATGATTCTTTTGATGATGCTGACTGAAAGCATAAGAAGCATGGTAACAGATAGAATTTGGGTTGTAACAACTTCCACCGGGTTGAATTGCTGAACAACCTACACCACCATAGCCACAAGCATAGTCCAATGTAACTTGCAAATCAGTGTTGGAATCAATTGGACTGGCAATACACATTAGGGAATTCACTGCGATTGGAGTGGTACTACCCTTTTGTGAGGTTGAAATTGGGGCTGTATTTACTTCATGTCCTAGTACATTCACATGTCCAAGTGCTTGCTTCTCTATTCTACTTGAACCTCCGGGGAACCCATTGGTATTTCTCCATGCCTCATCAATTTGGCCACTGTCATAATCCCAAGATGGGTGGGAAAGCTCCCCCCCATGTTTGAACTTGGGCACAACCAATGTGAAAATTGGATCATAGACGCTTGAAGGAGGGAGTGAGTTTCCTTTGTCGCCTCTAAAACGGAATCTTGTCTCAACAAGTTCAGTCCCAGTACCTGGTTCGAAGTCCCCTTCCTTTGTTTCCTTGCAATTCTTCCCTCTATCATAAACAAAATTAAGCCAACCATGGAATGTGGAGGCCCAAATTAAGTCCTCAATTTTTGTAACACTGATGGTTTGCTCCTTATCTTCCTCTAAGGCCCATTTCTGTTTTTCACTAAGTTGGCCCACTTGTTATATTTTGAAGCACTTCCCGAGACCTTGGTTTTTCTTCAGCATCACTCTTATTAAAAGAACAATTTTGGGCCTGGCCCATTAGGGTAAAACATTGACCACTTCTTTGCAATTCCCATCTTGCCCTTTCCATCTCCTGTTTCTCCTTGCCTTGTTTCATCTCAGCCGCTAGCGACAATGGAAGATTGACCACACCGTATGACGACCCGACCTCCGCCATGGATGGGTTCAGATACGACGGCTCTGGCGGCGGTAAGCGAGGGGTCAACGACGTCCAGCCCCTCTCCACGGTGCTACTGGTTTGCCCTGCAACCGTCCTCTCCGCCCTTGCCTTACTCGCGAGCGACCCAGCCGTCTCCATGTACCCACCCCAATCCGGCGGCTCAGGCGGTGGTGCAGGCCCACCCCCGATCATTGATTCCAGCAAACTCCGACGGCCACTACCAACACAGCGTCCGTCACTGCCACTGCCTAAGCCTCCGCCTATTCTTCCACCAACGCAACATCCATGAACATCTCTGCTGCATTCACCTAACATTCTCGAAGGCCAGTCATCACCCACACCTTTGTCTCTCATGTTTGTTGGCCTGAGAAGTTGATGACAGTGGAACAACTCATGTTTCTTCTCCTCTCTGAATTCCAACTCTCCCTTCATATGATCTCTCTGCATGTCTGTGTCGAGTCTTGAGGATTTTGGTTCTTCAGCCGGGATGAGAAACAACTTTGGGTTCTCAAACTCAGATTCCACCAATTATGGGTCTTCTTCTTTGTCCCCATCCGATATTGGCAGAACGTCCCGGTACTCCGGCTTAAAGCGCCACAATAGTGCAACCGGGAATGTTTCCCAATTTACCTGTGGTTGGCGAGGACCCCACCAGTGCCACCATTTGAGAGCACGGCCTCTCAGTGCCTTCACCGCCTCCAACATCTTCTCCGCCTCTGATGTTCCCATCGCGTCAAAGTACTGCTGAATGCAAATGAACCACCCACATGCATCCTCCTCTCCATCAAACACTGGTTTCTCCATCTCCGGATTTCTCTTAAATGCGGCTGCATCCAATCTCCCTCTACTTCTTCTGGGGCAACTAGGAGCATGGTCATGTCGAGACCGACGTCTGAAGTAGACTCCCTCCTATCCCAGAGCTGCTTGATCTCATCCAGTCGGGTTTCATTTACAGTCCTCCTTTCCAGCAAGCATTTCTCCATTCTAGACTCCATTTTGCTGTAAGTATAGTGATAATCAAAAGCTCCAGGAATCGTGAGCTTTGATACCACTGTTAGGAACCCAGCAATTTAGAGATAGAAAATAAGTAAAAGAGTACTGTATTATTGAAGTTGCTAGCCTGTAACAAGTGGTTACAGTGCTGGATGAAGAAGAAACAAATGAATACAAGGTGTTCTAGGCAATTCGAGAGTGCCTAGTCTCTCCCAAAGTTCCAATCCTAATTCCAGCCTGCCTCTATTCTCTCCCCTCATGCATATAAATCCCCTCAGTCACGGAAATCCCACACACACCCTCACCTCACTGCTACTGCCAAAAAGGCAGTTAGTTACATAATCTCTCTCCTATATTTGATTAGGTGCATCCTAGGTGCAGCATCCTCACCTACACTCTAGTAATAGTGGGCTTAGTAGTAAAATTGGGCCTTGGGTCTAGGTCCCTATCAATAACACTCTGTACTATAAAGTTTAAACCCACGAGTTACTCGGTTGGCTTAACTTTTTATAAATAATAAATGCAATGAATAAGGAACTTCAAAGAAACTTCAGTAAAAACAGAGGATGGAGTAAGTATGAACATTTTACAGCTATGGCTGATATTAATGGTCTACAAGTTACCGTATTATGCTTCATCTCTCATGTAGAAGTAGTAGAGGGTCTAATCAAAGCATTAGAGTAGTAAAACCAAACTATACAAGAATGGTCTGGTGACAAGAACCGAAAAACAGATGCGGCAAACTTTAGAACAAGGAGATTCCCTGAAAATTAAAATCCATGTGCCGTACACCACAACCACTATGGAAAGGCACCTTTCCATAGCAAGTCTACAAACATGCATTTGTGCTTAAAAATTAGAGCATTAAGCTCCAAAAATTTAAGTGGCACCAAAGGACATCATACTTAGCACATGGTGATTACAATTTACCCTCCTTAGAACAGCCAACCTCAGTATTTAATCAAAAGAAAATGCTCCAAATCTTAATGGCAATCCCAATTTCACCAAATATACTAGAAGCCAATCACAAATATTACTAGCTGCTGACAATCTAACACAACTAATCCACACACACACCATGAAATATAATCCACTAAAACTATACATTTTGACCACACAATACTTGTAGAAAATCCTATCCCGCTTCCTATCCAAAGACCACACATCAAGTACATGGGAAATCTCTTAAAGGATTTCCTCCTTTTTCCTTTTAAATGCCCTAAACTTGATTATAAAGCATCTCCAAAAATCCAACTTTATCCAAACAACTACCAACAGATTTCAAATGAGTATCAAAGCTCTGAGAAATGTTAATGTAAAATACAAGCATCAGAGATTTCATACACACGGTTGTTCAGAATCTTCAATCAGAACCCCTATAAAGGTTTAAATTTCTAAAGTATGAAGGACGAAACAATATTTTCTTTGAAGATACGAGAAAAGTTTAAACAATATCAGCAACCTCCCAATCATTCAGACCAACGACAGTTGGAAGATTCCAGTAGATATATGTGCCATACTTCCATTTTAAGTCTAGAGACTCTTAATGGATGGATATTGTCCATAAATTCAGGGGGCACCCTTTGTCAGGTTCTTATCTGACAGAATTTAATACAATTTTACAGGAAAAATAACACTTAATGGCAAAAAAGCTATTCACCTGAATATTTTAAACAATTCATCAATCTCAGAGTCCCCAGGAAAAAGGGGCCGTTGGTTTACCATCTCTGCAAATATACATCCCACTGACCAAACATCAACTGGGGTAGAATAATGACGAGATCCAAGCAATATTTCTGGAGCTCTGTACCACAGTGTCACCACCTACAAGCAATCACCAAAACTATAAATGCAGAAACAGGAATGAGTAATGTTTTTCAAAGTCCATCAACCATAATAAATTTGCACAATATTTGTATATTTCGTAAAGTACCTACTCCTATCAGTCAATTAATTTTAACAAAGTTCAATATGTTTAGTTGTTTTCAATAAAATAAAGACTATAAAATTGCTGATATATGATGTATGCAAACAGCAAAAAGAACAATGGACCTACCATTCTTGCTTCCCATATTTACCTGTGGAAGTCATACAGTCAACTTATATTGAAATGTATTTAAAATTCCAAATTTATGAGGAAGGCAGCAATCTGAATACTACAAGTTAGGCAGATAATATGAAACTCAGCAATAGTCTTTCAGAGCTCCCAATGAGGTAATTTCATCATGTTAATTTGCAAAATTATGAAGAAACTATACTTCTTACAATTCAGATAACCACACTGTTGAATTGAAGGGTTTTTGATAAGGAAAGAGAGAATGGAAACTCAAAATAAGATGTTGATTTGATGTGGTAATAATCTAATACATATGACACACTCAATAGTCCTATTTATACTAATACTATACTCCTAATCCTGATTAAATAAGGAAACAAATAACTTTGAGTATCTCCATGGATGACCATAAGCCAAAATAAGGTAGCACACAAACCTCGTGAGTAAATGTCCTGACAGGAATTCCAAATGCCCTAGCCAATCCAAAATCTGCAAGCTTTAGTGAATTAGTGCCACGATCTATCAACAGATTCTGTGGTTTCAAATCTCGATGAAGAACTCTATGTGAATGACAGTAAGCAATGCCACAGAGAATTTGATAAAGGAACATCTGCAGAAAGAATTGTTAACAAATTCAAATCCCAAGTTAACTGGTCCTCTTTGCCAAAATTAGGGCATCTCTTTTTAAAATCATGATAAAATATATTTATAATAATGATGCATGTTAAGGTAGAAATATTTAATCATGATCAAACCTAAAAACAAAGGGAAGGGAAGTTAACAGGAAAGTAATGCAAATATGTTCACGCTTGGGCTATTTTTGGGAGTTTTGAAGGAGATGGAGTGGAGTGGTTAATAATGGAGTGGTTAGTAATGGAGTGAAGTGGAAAGATAAAAGCATACCACTCTATTGTTTGGAAGTTTATTGAGGAAGTGGAGGAAAATCTCAAACCCTCCAATTTGGAGGGTATGAAAATGAGAGGGTTTGGGTGGGGATGGAGTGGTTTGAGTTACCATCCTCAACCATCCCACTCTATTAATGAAGGAACTCCCAAACGACAAGTTAATGTGTTTTCACCATTTCACTCCATTACTAACCACCTCACTCCATCCTCCCAAACATAGCCTTAGATAGTTCACGAATGAGGAGGCAGGCAATGAGAAGGGGAGCCAACATCCAATGAAATAAAAAATCTTTATGTCAGTATAGCATCTTTTTTGCCATACCGCAATGACTTGAACCAGCATATTAAAGCTCTTTCCTAATCTACTACTTCAGATAATATTTGAAAAAATACCAAACTCTGAAATATAATTAGCTTACACTGACCCAGTTTGATTTTTTTAAAATAAAATCTTAAGAACAGATAATCCACTTTAGAACCTTTAGTTTCAATAAGCACTTAGTAACTCCAACCAAAATGCTATTAGTCAAACTTAATCAACCCATCATCCGTCTTCAAAAATATGTAACTTTCATGAACGTCATACCAATCAGCTGCTATCCATGTAACACAGTATAAATAAATGCGACATGCATAACCATAAGGTTATTTCATCATCATTCACTCTCGAATTTGCTTCATTTGATTTGTAGAAAGACAAGACAAAGGATAAGAAAACATACAAATATACAACTGCCGGGCTGCTAGCTTAGTTATATTTCTTGCTCACTGACTCTTATGATTATAACTTCAGTTACAAAAATCTCCAAAGAAAACTGTAGGAAAGGATATTGATGGGCCTCCTATAGTTGGGCCAGCTATTCGGAGTTCGGACATTCAAGAGGAGGAAGAGAAGTGTGGGGGCTAAGGATAGAATGGGAAAAGAGTTAGTGGAGGGGTCTAACAGAACAGCCACATGGCAGCTGGGGATTGGAGGAAAAGATGCTGGAATCATGAGGGTAGATATGAATAATATGGAGGTGAGGATTGTGAGGAAGGCACGGAATTTATTGGGGAAGAATCTTGGTTGGCTTAGGCCATTGGCAGATAACATTCTTGCTCTCTGATATTTTTTTCCTTTTTCTGTTTTTCTCATACCTGTCTCTGTTTACTGGCTTTCTGCTATTATCATGTAAGAGGATCATTGGAAATGGTGACCGTAATTAATATAGCATTGGAAAGAATAGGCCCCTAGGAAATAGTTCAGTTATATTTGAAAATGCAAGCTGTATTTATTCATGAATATAAATATAAACACATTGAATGCAAATAACTTGAGCAATTCAAGCAACCAAAGCAATTCACAAAACTCGTGCGCTCTCTTCCTCTTTCCCTACCTAAAAGTCTAAAACCCTCCAATTCAACAAAAAACAAAATAAAACAGAGAAGTGACTCACCTTTACTTGTCGATGATCTTTTGCAAATTCTGGAGATGAATCCATGTGCTTCTTTAGATCTAAGTCAAGGTACTCAAACACCAGATACAATCGCTTCTCACTATGCACTACATCCTGCAATCTGCCATCCACACAACGGCCATGCATAACTCAATAAGGAAATGGCTAAAGTGGCAGAATAGCATAAGGATAGCAAAGTAGTTAACTAAGTGAAACAACATTACATAACTGAAGGAACAGATATGTGAGAGAAGTTTTACAGTAAATAGGTTTTCTTGATCCATCCAAACCTAATTGTTTGGACCACTTTGTGGGGCGAGTTTGCTATTGCTAGAAGTTCAAAAGGAGTAATAATACGGGCACAGCATAAATAATATAATCCCACAAGTATGTTTTTATCATAGCTTGCAAAACAGCCCAAATAGAATTCATGTCACTTAGGGGCATTATGCTGGGACAGGGACATAGAAAAATAGGGACATCAAATATGGGTTTTTAGTGTGATCAACAGAAGAATTTGAAAATGAACATGTTCACATAATCATTGATGCATCCTGATGTCACCTACATGAACAATCCACAGATTTAGTGATGTTAAAAGTTAGCCAAACGTCCAAAAACCACAAATAAACAATTGAATGGAATTGAAGTATCAAAACAAGTTGTGTCACAAGATGAGGATGTGTTGTGAAGAATATGCATCAATGTAAGCATTATCTATATGCAGATATGATGCACGGATACTACAGAGTTGGTGAAGCATCCGTATGTAATACAGATACTCGCATGATACACTTGCATTTGTAGTTTTGGTGGATTTCTGAGTGATCAGGAAAATACAGAGAGACTTGTTTATTTTAAAAAGGCATAAAAACTATCAGCAACATCATCAAACACAAGTTTATCCATGCCGAAATAATCACATATTCCCTATAAAAACATATCAAAGTAATCAAACCACCTTCAGTCATTTATTCTAATTCAAATGCTAAACATTGGTTATCTATGCCGATCTATGATTACACTAGATGTGCCAGTTAAATTCAAAATTGCAGAAACATAAATTTATCAAAAACAAAATCACAGAATGAATCTTCCTAATTTATATATTTACATCCATAACATTCTTGCTTAGAACATCAATTTCACTTCACTATTGAACAAACCAACACATTCCGAAAACACACTTAGCAAATATATATAATATACCTAACAATGTTCCTATGCTGCATCTCTTTCAAGAGTGAAATCTCTCTAATGGCGGTGCTAGGAACCCCCTCATCTTCCTGCTCCAGTCGAATCTTCTTCAACGCGATGGTTGCGTTCGTGACACGGTCACGAGCCTTGTAAACGACGCCGTAGGTTCCTTCACCTATCTTCTCGACCTTCTCGTACTGCAAAAGAAGTTAAGAAACACACGATTTATGCAGAGAAAACTCAAAAAGTTGAAGTTCGAAACGCAGTGCGTTTTACTCACCTGGTCCATCAAAACAAGCTCTCTAAAAGCGAAGTTCTAAAAGCTAGGAGAAGAGAAGGATGAGAAAATGCAGAGATTGAGAGGGAAATTGGAGTGAAGAAAGCGCGATTGAAGAGGAGGAAGAAGATCTGGGAAGGTAGCACCGGTGCGAGAAATTGGCGCGACGGTTACAGTGCGTGCAGTGGGTGTCTCAGTTTCAGTCTCAGACTCAGCCTCAGCCTCCGATGTGGCGAGAGACTATTGTCTCTCTTTCTCAAGTCCTTTCAGAGTCTTCAGAGGCTCAACTTGTTTCCCTTACATGCCCTTTCTCAAGTTTGTTTTCCCTAAAAAAAATTAATTGATTTTCATTTTTTTTATAGGAGTATATAAATTTTTTTTATAGATATGGAGCCCTAATAGGAGGACGAATTTTTTCCCCCCTAACTTACCGTAAATAGGATATTTGGCTTTCTAACACAGTCATGGACTATCCCATAAACTTATTTCTTGTGGACATGTTATGAGGTTAGTATCGGCTCGAATCATTAGTTACAATTAAGATTTTTCATCATTCTTAAGGATGTGTTCTAAAAGATTTGAACCAAAATCTTCTCCTACAAATTCAATATATATTCAACCAATTGAGTCACGCTCATTAAATAGATGATTCCTCGTTTGAGACTACCATAGGATTCTAGAAAAAGTTAGCCTCAAACGGTTCATTGGAAAACAATTTTTTTTTTGTTATTATTGGTAATTATAAAAATGTTTCATTATTTTAATAGTATTTTTATTTTTAAATATTTGTAGAACAAATAATGAAAATGACGGGATAAAAATAAGAAAATGTTTTTATAAATTATAATTATTAATAAAAAAATGTTTTTCAAATCAGACACCATTAATCTTCAATTTGATTTTAAAGTTAAATCCCAAACAAAGGAAACCTTTGCGAATGAGGAAATAGCCAAAATGGTCCATGAAACTGTGAGGTCGTGTCAAGTTGGTCCCTCAAATTAACGAAATTTCAAAAAGGTCTATGAAACTGTCAAACGTTGATCAAGTTAGTCCCTCCGTTAGTCAAGGTTCGTTGACTCCGTTAACGACGCTTATGTAGCACGTTACACGCATATTTGAGGGACCAAATTGATACAGGGACCAAATTGACACTCAATATTTTTTCAAAAACCCTATGAAAAAGTCCACAGCTTTCCTCCGAAAAAGGCTACGCTCCAGCTACCGAAAGGCACGCCTCTGCCCCCTAGATTGTGATAGTCATGGTGATGATGCATCTCTATTTGAATGCTTGTCCCTTTACAATTGCTCACTTTCTTCTTTTACTTCCCCTTTCTTTCTCTATTGTTTTTGCACAATACTAAGTACTAACTCATTTTTATCTCTTTCTGTTGTAGATGTGGTTCCATTGGAGTGAACTATGGTTGCATAGCCAAAAACCTCCCCTCGACGGTAACGATGGTTCAGCTCCTCAAATCCTAGTGTCTAACCCGTGTAAAGGTCCCATGTTTCTTTTATATTTTTCTCACACTTTTATTAGAGGGATTTCGGGTTTGAGTGAGGAATCATCTCATTTCTTTTCTTTTGTATTTTCTGATAACATGTGAGATTGTATTTGGGAGTTTGAGAGATTAGAGCACAGCAGTGGATCCTCTTAACCAATCATCTTGCTTTCTATTTTGTGATTGTTGTAATAAGAATCTTGATGACTGAATATCAAGTAAATTGATTTTATCTTTTGTTACCCATCATGTGTTTGCTGAAATGTTTGAACCATGGCTAAATGGATATTTTGTTAAAATGGTCAGAATGATGCTACTGTTTTGGTCTAACATTATAAGGTTTTTTAAAGCCATTACAAGGTTTTACCAAAATTATGTTTGGCATTATTTACATACTTATCCTTTGTCCACTTTGCACAATGGCCATCTAAAGAGGGATCGAGTGTGGGATCTATCATCTAAACACCTATCCTGTGATCTGCAGTATGTTGTTTCATCATGATTTGGAATTGATTTATTTATGCATGGTTTCAGAGTCATGAATACTTCTTTATTATAAATCTTCTTTGATGTTTATAGTTGGGAGATCAAAAACTGTGATGATTGTGAATGTGTGTCCAAATGTTTTAGAGCTATAGGCAGTAGTTGGATAGACGTTGGGGGAGAAGAAGAAGATGAAGTTAGGGTTTTTGAAAAAATATTGAGTGTCAATTTGGTCCCTATATCAATTTGGTCCCTCAAATATGCGTGTAACGTGCCATATAAGCGTCGTTAACGGAGTCAACGAACCCTGACTAACAAAGGGACTAACTTGATCAACGTTTGACAGTTTCAGGGACCTTTTTGAAATTTCGTTAATTTGAGGGACCAACTTGACACGATCTCACAGTTTCATGGACCATTTTGGCTATTTACTCCTTTGCGAATTGAGTTTTATGAAATATAAGGAACGAAATAACTATTTATTATATATTATTTTTATGCATTTTGTCAATTCATACCTCAAGTAGTTGGGGGTATTTATAATCCAACGAACTCGAAAATTTGAATTGAACCAATTAAAATTGTTTGGACCTTTTTTGGTATTCAAGTCCAAACCAAACCGAATCAAACCCAATGGTAATTGGCTCGATTCTCGAGTTCAAGGATTTTGAAACCGAATCTAACCAATTATTATGTTTTAAAATTTTTATATATTTTAAATTTTTTTGATATTTAATATCTTTTAATATTTCTATATTTTAATGTTTTAATAGTATAATATTTACTATATATATATATATATATATATTAAATAGGGTAAAATATTTTTTTAAAACCTTTATAAATTTGACAAAATTTGATTTTCTTTGTTATTGTGTTACATGTACGAAGTATTCACCGGTTTTGTTGATGACTAATCTCCACCGGGGAATTTGGTTGGCCAATGGCCACCTTTAATGAGGTCTCCGCTACCAATTGCCTTTGGTAAAATTTGATTTTGATCCCTTAAAACTTTTGTTCATTTTTTGTTCCTAAAAAATACAAAAATTGTGTGTCTTTAATCACTTGTAGGGACTAAAAATACATTACTTTTATTAAATATATGAGGATTAAAAACGAATAAAATTTATATAGGAATCAAAATCAATTTTTACCAATTTTATAGGGATTAAAAACATATTTAACCCTTTTAAATATTGATATGTATATTTTAATAATTTTTTGGTACGAACCTAACCAAATCAACTCGTTCTAGAACGGTTTGGTTTGGTTTGGAATTACTCACAAAAATTTTCAAATTCGAACCGAACCGGATCAATTTATTTTTTATTGGTTCGAATTTCCACACATATAAATTCGACTCAACCCGACCCGACACGTGAACACCTCTATCAAATGATTTATTTTTATTCATTATCATTGAACCAGACAGATTCACACATAGATAATCACCAAATTTTGCACTCACAAAAAAATGAAAGAAAACTAGTAAGAAGACTCCCAACAATTAGAAGTAGTAAACTTCCTAGCATCAATCAACATGGTTCCAGACAGGGGATAGACCATTGTCATGCATAAAGCTACGATTGGCCATGAAATCATAACATAACGGTTCCTCTCTCTTCTAATTCCACTAGAAAATGCTCTTTAGCCTTCTGATCAATACATGTCTTCTGCATTTCCTTCAGGATCATAACCAGTAACTATGGCAGCAGTATCCATTTATATAATCGTTGAAACTTTTGCCTATAAGTAAAGAGCTTATTATAAATCCATTCCAAATAGGGTGAAGGCTATGGTGCACCACCAACCAAAGTGGTACAGTGGTGTACCACCCAAGTGGTAAAATCTGGACCATCCAGATTGTCATTTGGTTTTTTTTTGACTTTTGAACCTTTATAGAGGGGAATTCTATGGTGCATCATCTTTAAAATGGTGCATGGGTGCACATTAAAGAGGATCAATCCGATCCATTCAATTTGACACTTGTGCCAAGTTAAATTTAAATATTTTTTACTTGGTCAAATTAGTTAAAGCAATGATTTTATATTTACAAAACTATTATATTTTTGTTTTAACAGACAGAAAATATCTTTTATTTTTTTATCAATCTTTTATTATTTATTATTTATAAATATTAAAATGTTTTTTGTTACTAATTTTTTTTTCACGTGACAAATTCTCAATAGGTTCATTGTAATCAACCTTTGGAATAAGTCATGTGATGGTATGGTTTGGTTCAAAATCACCGTAATCATCCAATGCTCCTTAATTATTAGCATGGTTTTGATTTTTTTTTAAAAGCAAAATATTGCATGTATAAATAAAAAAAATTAACATAGTAACAAAAAACATTTTAATATTTATAAATAATAAATAATTATAATTATAAATAATAAAAGTTTGATAAAAAAAGATATTTTATGTTTGTTAAAATAAATATAATATTCCTTCAAAAAAATATTTTTGTAAATATAAAATCATTGTTTTTTTTTACTGATTTGACCAGGTAAAAAAATATTGAAATTTAACTTATGACAATTGGCATGATATGTGTCAAATTGAATGGACTATATTGATCCACTTTAAGGTGTACTCATGCACCATTTTGAAGAGGATGCACCATAGAATTCCCTTCTATGAATATTGAAAAGTCAAAAAAATCCAAGTGACAATCTGGATGATCCAGATTTTACCACTTGGATGGTGCACCACTATACCACTTTGTTGGGTGGTGCAACTTAGACAACACCCAATTATAGTCGTGTGTTGATAAGCTCTTTGAAGATGATGCACCATAGCCCTCACCCTATAATTGAACTTGAGATGCAACTTTGCATATATAGGGTCTGTGAATGTTCCCCCCATAGTGGCCCATAAGAAGGCCAACAGATCCACTATGAGTGCGTTTGGATAAACAACTTAATTAAGAGCTTATCACACTAGTGCAATAAGTACTTTTTACGTCAGTTAAAATTGATTTTTTACGTCGGAGTACTGACTGACGTAAATACAGCTGACGTTAATAGTTAATATTTTAACGTCAGTTGAGAACTAACGTTAAATATAAAACTATTAATGTCAGTTCTTTAACAAAACTGACGTTAATTTTGTAAAAATTAACGTTAGTTGTTTAAACAACTGACGACAACTGACGTTAAACATAAAACTATTAACGTCAGTTCTTTAAGACAACGGACGTTAATTTTGTTAAAACTAACGTCAGTTGTTATAAAGAACTGACGTTAAATGTTTTAATTTTAACGTCAGTTGTTTATCACAACTGACGTTAATAGTATACTGTATATTTTATAAAATACTATTAACGTCAGTTGTTTTTGTTTGATACAACTGACGTTAATAGATTTTTTTTTTAAATTTAGTTTTAAAATATCACTCCCCTCAGTTATCGCTGCATTCAGTAAATATCCCAGTAACACAGAATATCACACACATTACAGAATTGCAAAGGAAAAATGGAACAATGGGGGGACTTAAAACCAAAACCCATGTATAGGAAAAACATAACTATCTACAAGTGTGTATATATATATATATATATATATACATGTTATTAATTAGTTTCTAAAGTCTAACAAAAAAACTATTCATCTAAGTAGTGCGGATGTATCTTGTCAAGTCTTTTTTCAGCCGCATACTTGAAGAAGAATTCAGCGAAGCGCATCCTCAAGTCTCTTAACTCATCTTCTTGAATAGGCGATTGGTCGTTAAATGCTTACACACGTTCAAATAATAACAATAACATCAATGCAAGTCATCTTCAAAACTATAATATATAATTTAACAAGTTATTTAAATATTACCTTATTCCATCCATCCGTAATAGATGTAGAGACTATGTTCAGCATATGAAGCATCACATAATAGCCGCACGACCACCCGTCATTTTGAAATCGAGACTACCAACAAAATTAATTTCAATGTCAGTTGAATATACATATAAATTAGTAATTATAATATTAATTATTTGATAAATAAACTACCAAACCTTGAGGATGTTCCATACAGGATTTGCTTTAGCCTTAGAAGTTCTACTTCTCCCGTTGGCGCAACTTATGCTACTCGCCAAAGACGCTATCATAAACAAATAATCATGTCGATCAATTAACAAATTCATATATCATGTGTGTAATAAACTAAAAACAACTGATATTAAAACTTAAATTAAATTTAAGATTAGTTACTTATTTACAGCTTCCAACACCACATGTGGCGGCTGTTGGTGGAGAGAACAATAGAATATGACAGTATGCCTAGACGGGTGAAGTACGAACAACTGCCAATGACTTTTCATACAGTAGGGAGCCAGATATAATTCTTTGATTGTCTCCCATCAAGTTCCCTAAGTATTTACTCAATGCATCGCCAGCAAAGAATTCAGGCAGAAGGAATGACGGATCTAAGAAGCCGTAAACTGATGCAACGCCCTTATCAAGCTAAAGACGATGGAGATATCTAAGATATGAAAAGGTGTGGATGTTAATTACATAATATATATATATTGAAATTAAAATAAATTATTAAATGGAAAAATACCAAAAATAAATAAGTTATAAACTTAAAATTAACTTAAGTGCACCAGAGACTCAAAACTGTGTTGGCCATCCAGACGTTATTTCTGCAGGCGTTCCCGAGATCGTCACCACAAAAGGAAAATATCCTCCGTTGATCTGGGCGTGCCACCCATCCATCGTGCTCCAATGGACATTCAAAAATCTCAAACGCATAATCCTCACCAAGTGAGAACAAACGAGTGATAGGTGACAGCGACACCGACATCGACTTGGCCTTTAGTTTAGGAAAAATAAAATAGATAAGTTGTTGATAATTAAAAAAAACACAAGTAATTAATTTGACTAATTTGGACATTAATAATGAATACATACCTTTGTTAACATTTCGAGCTCACGTCGTTTGAAGTCCAACTCAAGCCCACGCCTTTTCATTTCCAACTCATGCTCATGGCGTTGGACTTCGAACTCCCGCTCCCTAGCTGCCAACTCATCGTCCTCCACATGTGCCCTACTAAAACTCTCTTTTGTGATCACATGTGAAGGGTTGGCATGCCCTGCGGTGTCCTGGGATGTACCGACGGAGGAAAACTCTCTGGCAAGCGCCTGCTTGAAATCTGGGTTGGATATTAAGCTTTGAATCAGATGTGTTGTAATAGCTGGGTTGGACATGAGGTGCTGAGTAATGTCAGCCAAAATTGATGCTTCATCGACCACCCGCTTTCGTGAAGCAGACTTGCCATAATATTCTTTGATGGTCACGTTCCCAGAAACACCGAGAACCCGACCAGGATGGTCTTTCTTACCTAGAGCAGTCATCAAGACGTCCCGCCGTCCAGAAGGGACGAATGAGCCCTGGGAGGATTGTGCTTTAAGATCCATCTACAATGAAAAAAATGAAAAAACGTGCAAGTGAAAAGTGTTGCAAATATCTATACAAATATCAATTGAAATCAAGTTAATTATTTACTTACAATCTTATCTGCCACTTCGCGAGTGGCATCAACTTTAAAAGATCCCGTCTTTGTCATGCGGCCGGCTAACCAGACATCCTCGCGGTCGATGTCCAACGGAGGACTTAATGGTGTGCCCTCAGGCACCTCTCCTCTTTCAAACCTAGCAGAGTGCTCGTCCTGCTTCGCCCTCAGCCTATCCGCCATCATCTGCTCGATCCGAGTCTGGTACCCACCCTTAGACATGGTGTGGCGGTGGACGTTCTTCACCTGATTCTGCCGACCCTTATTTGCCTTAGCCTATTCAAACAAAAACACATAATTAAATACAGTTAAATGATCTATAAGAAGCATACAAAATTAACTTAATCAACCAACCTGAAATTCTCCATCCTGTCGACTCCTGGCAAACATATCCCGAGTATCCCGATCAATCCAGGGATAATCCGAGAACATTTTATCAAGCCGCTTCTTCCCAGATACATAGTACCTGGTAAGATCATGCTTGAACCCATTCCAACGCTTTGATGCCATTTTCATACATTTATGACGATGATCTTCGTCATTTGGCACAGTCCAAGCTACCTACACATTAAATACATAACAACTGGATGGATTATAACTCGGATAATTATCTAATAATGTAAATCAAATGAATGTAAAGGTAAAATACCGTGATAGCCTCCCAAATCTGATCCTTAACATTCTGTGGAACGTCATTCTAGTGGTTGTAGTTGATGCTTACGTGCTGCTTCGCTTGTAGAAACACCCACTTATTAAATTCTTTAGCACGGGGTCCCTGGGCATTTAGATTAGCATCGAAGGACACCTCAAGCTTCTGTCCGCTTTGCCTGTCCTTCTCTAGTTTCTTCAATGAGGTGGCTCCTTTACCCCGTTTCCTATGAGCCTGTGATGTTTGTATGGACAAAAAAAAATGATAAAATAGAGGGTTGTAACATTATAAACTTACATTAAAAAGAAGGACTAAAGATAGTATATAACATGTAAACTTACACTAGAATCAGGCGTAGGCGTGATCGGGTCCTGCGTAGCCCCCACAGTGTCCTCCCGTGCATGTGAGCTATCCGACTGATACATATGTATGCCTGTTCAGAAACAATATATATTTATTAACATAGGTTATAACTCAAAATAAATACAGAAGTATAAATAAAAATAACTAGATAGGTCTTGTAGATATACAAAACATATATCCAATATAAGGACAATACGGGAGATTGAAAACTATAGTTTTTGAAGATTGCCAAGCACTGGTCACGGCCTGGCAGTGATGTCCATCACGGCTGTAACGTGCCAACTGAACCAGACCCTCACAGGAAGAACTGATCACGGTCTAGCCGTGATGAGCATCACGGCCATGACAGATCAACCAGCAGAGCAACATGCACTCAAAACCAAAAATAGAGACATTACAAACAACTCAAACTCACGGTTTCAAGTTTCAACTACTGAGACTACAGATTCAACATACACTCAAAACCAAAAATAGAGACATCCCAAACAACTCAAACTCACAGTTTCAAGTTTCAACTACTGAGACTACAGTTTCAACATACACTCAAAACCAAAAATAAAAAAATGTGCCCTAAAGACTCACCAGAAATAGGTGCTCGCGTGGTGGTGGGGAGGGGAGCTCGAGTGGTGGCCAACGTTCGATATGGTTACTGAGAGCAGAGGGACAAGGAGAGTTAGTGCGCGGGAAGGGGAAAGAGAGATGTCAAGTTATTGCAGAGAATGAGCGGGAAAGACAGAGTTAGGGGTTAAGAGTGTACCTCACGGTGGTGGCGAAGAAGCCCTCGCGGTGGTTGCGGTGGAGATGAGCTCGCGATTAGGGCAGAGTGAAAGTTAGAGTGAGAGTGAGGGTTGAGAGTGGGGTTGAGCGTGATGAAAAGAGAAAAGAGACGTACAGAGCGAAGTGTAGAAGTCGCGCGGGTGTAAACGTTATAATCAAAATAAAACAACATTTTACGTCAGTTGTTTGTAAAAACTGACGTTAAAGGACATTTAATTAACGTCCGTTGTATTAAGAAACTGACGTTAAAAACAAAAAAAAAACTTTTAACGTCCGCTGTTGAAGACAACTGACGTTAAAAGTGTTCTGCAAAAACATTAATTCCTTTGACTACTGTGCTACCTACCCCTGAGCATTCAGTTTATTTATAGATCAGTTTTCAAGAAAATCAGTATCTCTTCTCTACATAAAGTACCATTCTTCTGTATCAGTCTCTCTTCACAACAATATGTTTACTAATTCAAGCTAATTAATGAAGATTAAACATAAACTTGTTTAAAAAAAAGTTTAGAAATAAACTGCACTATATATATGGATCGAGTGACCTGCGTTAAGGGTGACAATAGGGCATTTCAGATAGGAATATAGGATTATTTACGTCAGCTAGTTATTTAACTGAAAATCACACTTTTAACGTCAGTTGTTTAAAAAACTGACGTTAAAAATAAATATTTTTTAAAAAAACACTTTTAACGTCAGTTTTATTAAACAACTGACGTTAAAAGTTTATTAGTTTCTGCAAAAACATTCATTCCTTTGACTACTATGCTACTTTCCCATTCACCTTGTAACCTAATCCTCTTATTGAGCATTAAGTTTTTAGATCAGTTTTCAAGAAATTCAGGTAGTCTCTCTTCTCTATATAAATAACCATATTCTTCTATATCAGTCGATCTGTATTACACCCCCCTCTTTTCCTCTATATTTCGTGCTTTTTCCTTCACAATATGCCTCTATCATATTTGAGGTGTTGTTATTTCTTCCTATTCCTAGACTTAAATGTCTCTATCTTAATGGTAAAAAAACTTGAGGTTGAGTAAATCACATAACATAGATGGTAAGGTTGGGTGAATCACGTAATGTGATTCCCTCACTTTATTTCATCCTCGTCATCCCTTTCACTTTGCTTTGGAAGCAAGTGACTGTGGATTCAAGACGATGCATCAAGGAATTCCAGTGAAGGAGAAGATGCAAAGATCCATTTCAATGTGGATTCACTTTTACATCATGGAATTCAAGTGAGGGAGGAGATGCATCCATTGGAGTTTCTGAGGACATGAATGAGAAGAAAATGATGTTGAAGCAAAACTTTTTTATATTTTAGGGCTATGTTGCAGAATTTTTTTATCTTTTAATCATTTAATTGTAACTTATGAATCGCTTCAATGATATACGATTTGATTATACATATAACTTGTTTTATGTTAAGTGTTTATTTATTTTAATTTGCACAAGAATTTGTTTACTAATTCAAGCTAATTAATGAAGATTAAAAATAAACTTGTTTAAAAAAAAGTTTAGAAATAAACTGCACTATATATATGGAGTGACCTGTGTTAAGAGTGACAACAGGGCATTTCAGATAGGGATATATGATTATTTACGTCAGCTATTTATTTAACTGAAGTAAAAATCACACTTTTAACGTCAGTTGTATAAAAAAATGACGTTAAAAATAAATATTTTTTATTTTAAAAACACTTTTAACGTCGGTTGTTTTAAACAACTGACGTTAAAGGTATATAAGTTTCTGCAAAAACATTCATTCCTTTGACTACTGTGCTACTTACCCATTCACCTTGGAACCTAATCCTCTTAATGACCAACTTAATTTTTTAGCAACTTACCACGTCTAGTAACTTCATCCTCTGCTCCAATAAATAGCTTTCTTCCTTCCTTCCTTTTATTTTTCTGCTTCACAATATGGCTCTGCCATGGAGATTAACTTCATCACTCTTTCTTCATATTCCCAGACTCAAAGATCTTTGTCTTAATGGTCAAACAACTTCTGAGGTTGTGTAAATCACATAACATGGGTGATAAGGTTTTGTAAATCACATAATGTGAGTTGCTCACCTTATTATCCTTCCGGAGAATCGGCTGCTACAGTTCCAAAACCTCAGCTTATGAATGACCACATTATCAGCATGTACCTCGATTCCAACATGAGTAACACCATCACTGCTAGACATGGTCACATTCGGAGTATATATAGTTTTCCCTTTGGCATATTTCATAAAACTCTCTGATGGGATGTATCTTTAATGTTTCGGGTGTGATAAGGGGTTCCAAAAGTGGCCTTATGCTTTGCCACACAACCTCCTCATTGAATTCTGGAAAACTCAGTCGCTCGACTCTCCTCTCTTGCTCACCCGTGAAGGGAACGAAGCCTCAACAAATGTTTAGGATTTTAAACCCTTTCAATGTAACTTTTTATAGGATTTTAAAATTTTGAATGTATCTTGTAATTGTATTATTGATACACTTCATGAATGAGATCCGATTTGGGTAATTGATTTAACTTATACTTCGTATATATATTTTAGTTTTCAAAACAGAAACACAAAACATAAAAGCAAGTGAAACTGAAACTTTGAGGAATGCAATGCGGAAAGATACGTTTACTAGCTAAAAAAAATTATTAAAATAACCTTTAACGTCTGTTGATGTAAGGACTGACGTTAAAAGTGAAGTGACTCACTTTTAACGTCAGTTCAATAAAGAACTGACGTTAAAAGGTTCACTGTTAACGTCAGTTGTTTATTGAACTGACGTTAAAAGTGAGTCACTTAACTTTTAACGTCAGTCCTTACAACAACTGACGTTAAAATTGAATTAATGAAGTCTGATATTTACAAAACTGCCACCGCCTCCTTTTTAACGTCTAGCTTTTGGTTAACTGACTTAAACCTTTCCCGTCTAATGTATATTTTCCACTAGTGTCACATAAGACCTTATCGCATGAGACCTTAATGTCATAAGTGCTAAAAGAAAGAAAAAGAAAGAAAGGGGCATGAGAGGATTCGAATAGTGAAAAACACGGAGATGGTGTTTAGTGCATAAGCTCTTATGATAATTCCATAAACTTCTCCCAGTGACTTATGAAAATAAGTCAAAAACTCCTTATGGGATGTCATAAGTTATTTTTATAAACTCTGTCAAACACACTGTATAAAAGCTTATGTCATCAGATAAGTCAAAAGGAGGAGCTTAAATAAGCTCTTCCAATCGTCACCTATATGTTCTACCCCCTTGTTGCAAGTAAAGTCGCTTATATCACATGGTAATGTGGTGGGTTTTTTTTTATATAGGCTAATATTAGTATATTAGTTGTTATGTTAGTTCTATCCTCCTGGACCATCAACTCATTATACTTTACCTTCAAATCAGTTGAACTATCTCACCCTCTAGAGTGATGCAGGTGCTAGTGCAGGTGCAGTTGGCTAGTGCGTACGTACTCCATACTCATAGCTTATATCACATGGGAAGAACCAAGTGCTCCAAAACACAAGGGGCTTAGTATTGTTTTTTAGTTAGTAATAGTATGTGTGTTGTTTTAGGACAACGTCCTCTTTGAAAAGTTCCAAGTAAGGTGGCAGTCAAAATGTACTGCGACACTTGTTGATAGGCTTTAATAGAAAGAAACACATCTAATCGTTTTAATTTTTTACCAAGTGATAAATGCTTGATCTAATGTGTGGTATCAGAATTAAGGTCATAAGTTCGATTTTTGAAAACTGACCATCATTCTCTAAAATGAACTTAAATGTAAAATAAGAAAATAATGATATATTTACATTAAATTAATTAAAGTCGATTAAGATTTAATATACTCAACTAATTCTTATTTGTTCACTTTATATTTAAACTTTTATAATTTAGAGGAATCTATTCCTTTAAAAAGGCAATGTGCTCGGAAGTTGGCATTCGTCGTAGGCTAACATTTTGCCTTGATAAGACCAGATAGGTTTGAGTGTCGAGTTTCAGGAGCACGAGTGTTGATTGTGACTTACATCATGCCTTAACATGACCTTGGTAATTAAGGTTGGGGCCAAATTGAGGCTTTTATCAAATTGGGTTTCTTTTAGAAATTATTTATCAGTTCAGGGTTATTCTGAAACTATTTATCAATGGGGGGTCGTTTTGGACACGTGGCATATTTTACTTTTTTTCAATCTGACAGATCAAATGCGTCACTGCAGATGGTGCCTTTGAAGGCACCACTGCAGATGGCGCCATCCATTTTTTTTTTTTTAAAGGCAAAAGGGGAGGCGTCATTGCAAATGACGCCTTCCCCTGTAGTGGCACCTCCCCTGCAGTGTACCACGTGGCACTGCAGGCTGGGCCCCCAACCAAAAATTGGATGCCTGCAATTTTAAAAGAACAATACTACAATTTTAAAGGAATAACACTACAAAAAAAAATTATACTATAAGTATAGAGAGTAAATTGCTAGTCTGGTCAATCAAAATCTTCAGCCTGTGTCTATCCACATGCTGCCGAACCTACGTCCACAATATCATCTTTCAATTTATTCTGTTCAGTTGAGATCATTGTGATTATTGATTAGTAAGTGAAGTTTGATATAAGCTAATAAACTAAATTTATTTTGGTTTTAATTATAAATAATATATTATTTATAAATTATTAAAATAATATGTACTGTAATAATTTATTTTTATATAGATCTGTGTTATAAGTATTAAGTAATTTAAATAATAATTTAATATTATAAATTTTAATATAATAAATTATTAAAATAGATTATAAAAAAGTAAATTATTGGTATCATAGTTTTTTCATTGAAATAAAAATTATTAAAATACTAATCAATATATGAATTATAAAATTAAAATCGTTACTTTATTATTTAAAATTTAATAAACTAAAAAATTGATATTTTATATCGTGATGTCAAATGGGTTTACTATTTATGTGATTTATATAAATAGTAAAGTCATGGTTACGGATACACTTTCCCACTAGGTGTAAGGAATGATTAGATATTGTGATAAACCCAACACGACATATGGCCCAGGGAAAATAAATAATATTTGGCAATATGAAAGTTAATGTGACAAAGAAAACGTAAATAATATTATTAACATAAAATCAGTGGATTTGTCACATCAGTCACACATATTGCCACAACATCTAATCATAAGTCTATTTTGTTGTTTTAAATAGATATTTTATCATTAATGTCATCGTTACTCCCTATATTTATAGTATTTTTTTTGTCGCGTTGTTCCTTTAAAATTGCAGATGACTTTCTTTTAATTCTTATAAGGTAATTTTTTTTACTACTGTAATAATTGATGAATATTTATTGGTGTAAATTGTTATTGCTATTATTTTTTTATGCCTCCTGTGATATTATTTGCTACTCATAAAAAAATAATAGCAATAACAATTTACACCAATAAATATTCATCAATTATTACAGTAGTAAAAAAAATTTTACCTTATAAGAATTAAAAGAAAGTCACCTGCAATTTTAAAGGAACAACACGACAAAAAAAATTATACTATAAATATAGGGAGTAACGATGACATTAATGATAAAATATCTATTTAAAACAACAAAATAGACTTATGATTAGATATTGTGGCAATATGTGTCACTGATGTGACAAATCCACTAATTTTATGTTAATAATATTATTTACGTTTCCTTTGCCACATTAACTTTCATATTGCCAAATATTATTTATTTTCCCTGGGCCATGTGTCGTGTTGGGTTTACCACAATATCTAATCATTCCTTACACCTAGCGGAAAGCGTGTCAGAAGTAGACTGACTTTACTATTTATATGAATCACATAAATAGTAAATCCATTTGACATCACGATATAAAATATCAGTTTTTTAGTTTATTAAATTTTAAATAATAAAGTAACGATTTTAATTTTATAATTCATATATTGATTAGTATTTTAATAATTTTAATTTCAATGAAAAAACTATGATACCAATAATTTATTTTTTATAATCTATTTTAATAATTTATTATATTAAAATTTATAATATTAAATTATTATTTAAATTACTTAATACTTATAACACAGACCTATATAAAAATAAATTATTACTGTACATATTATTTTAATAATTTATAAATAATATATTATTTATAATTAAATCCAAAATAAATTTAGTTTATTAGCTTATATCAAACTTCACTTACTAATCAATAATCACAATGATCTCAACTGAACAGAATAAATTGAAAGATGATATTGTGGACGTAGGTCCGGCAGCGTGTGGATAGACATAGGGTGAAGATTTTGGTTGACCAGACTAGCAATTTACTCCCTATACTTATAGTATAATTTTTTTTGTAACGTTGTTCCTTTAAAATTATAGCGTCGTTTCTTTAAAATTACAGGCGTCCAATTTTTGGTTGGGGCCCCCTGCAGTGCCACGTGGTACACTGCAGGGGGAGGTGCCACTGCAGGGGAAGGCGCCATTTATAGTGGCGCCTCCCCTTTTGCCTTTTTTTTTATTAAAAAAAATGGATGGCGCCATCTGCAGTGGCGCCTTTGACCTGTCAGATTGAAAAAAATAAAATATGTCACGTGTCCAAAACGATCCTCCATTGATAAATAGTTTCAGAATAATCCTAAACTGATAAATAATTTCTAAAAAGAACCCAATTTGATCAAAAAGCCCCAAATTGAACTGTGATTTTTACCAAATAAAAAAACTTCGAATTGAACAGTTTATTCTAAATGACTCACTTACTAGTTACATTAGCCCCAATAACTTGTTTATATGCTATACTTACTCACACGTCCGGTCCAAGAGCCAAACAATTAAAACTCTTGTTTTAAGCTTAATTTTTTTTTACACTACAATAAAATATTTAGCATCGGTATGGCGTCGGTTTGACCGATGCCAAGTAACAACTAGTTAGATTCAGCTAGTTAACGTCGGCCTGACCTACACTATATTTTTTTTAAAAAATAAATAAATCATTTCAAAAGATATTATCTCAAAATTCATTTTAGGGCCCAAAGAGACATTGTGCCGACGCTGCTTACTCACTAGCTAATATTATTATAGTTATCTTAACTAACTCCATTTTGTATCATGTCCGCATTTCCCATCACAGACGAGTCTATATTATACATCACTAGTTTGGTTTACATTTTTCCTTGAGTCTGTTCCTGTCAAAGATATATCAATATTGCATTATAATTGCAGTAACTATTTTTTGATATGATAATTGTTACACCTATTAAAAAGTACATGAAAAATAAGACAATCATGACAGATCAGGAAGTAAAATGTGGTTGCAATAACTGTCACCATAGCATAATATTGTGACCACACATATTATTTTGCTGTCTATTTAGTTATTGGTCGAGTTGCATGTCATGGGATGGAGGACCTAAATATGTACAGTCAATTGGTTACATGTAGGGTTGTATCTGTGGCTAAAATCAACAAAAATGTAATTTGCACGTCGAGACATATGACAACTTATACTAACAAAAAAATATTATTTAGCGATCGAAAATAGTGACCGAATTTATTGGTTGTTGTAATTGCGACCGATTATAAGATCTAAATCAAATACTGATTAGAGTTGATACGGCGACCGAAATAGCGACCGAAATAGAGTGTAACAGAGTTATTGGTCTCTATTTCGGTCGCAAAATAAAGATAAGTAAAAGTAAAAAATTTATGACTTTTTAGCGACAGAAATGACGACCGAGTTCAATGCAACGGTTAAATTTTATCTATCTTTACGACCGATATTAAATCGGTCGCTAAATTTATGAATTCAAATTTCAAATTAACCCATTTAGCGACCGATTTAGCGACCGAATAATTCGGTCGCTAAAAATAAAATCCCTAAATCGCGATTTCCTTCCTCTCTTCCCCCATTTCTCTCTTTTCTTCTCTCCTCTCTCACACGCAGGCGGCGCAACAACTCCTCTCCGGCCACCACCTCCTCCACACGGTAAGCATACATCTCTCTCTCCCTCTCCTTCTCTCCTTCTCTCTCTCACTCGCGCCTCTATCTCTCCCTCTCCTTCTCTCTCTCACTCGCGTCTCTCTCTCCCTCTGTCTCTCTCTCTTTGCAGGTTTTGCGCGGTTTGCAGGCTCTGTTTGCAGGTTTTGCGCGGCTGAGAGAGCACCCTCACTACTAGAAAACTTGAATTTTCGGACGGAATTTTCGGACGGAAATGTTTCCGTCTGAAATTTTCCGAAAATTTCGGACGGATTTCAGACGGATTGTGTTATTTTTTATATTTTCCTTGATCCGTCCGAAATCCTTCCGAAATTTCGGACGGATTTCAGACGGATTGTGTTATTTTTTATATTTTCCTTGATCCGTCTGAAATCCGTCCGAAAATTTAGTTTGAGTAATTAAATTACTCTCTTCAAATTATTTTATTGGGTGCAAACCTTTGACTTATTTCGAGTGAATGCACGCTTACTAGACAATAAGTTACATTATTGTCACTATTATTACCGATGACTAGAAAAATATTTTAAATAATAAGATTAAGAGAAAAACATTTTCATATTTTCATTCTATTTAATTTTAGAGTTGAAAATAAACTGGCTTGACATTTATCGGAGATTAAATTTTGGACCGAGTATTTTTGTAGTTGATCAGTTCAACTATTAATCTTTACTCTAATTTGCATTTCGAAATCATATATTTATCAATCTTTATTTTTAGATTCCAAAAAAAGTAAAAACATGATTATTTTAGGCTTAATATTTATCACTCATTTTGTACCTATTACTAAATAATTAACTTAAAAACCTAACTTTCTCATTTTTCTCTCTCTCTCTCGACGCCTCTCCCTTACTTTCTCTTTTCTTTCTTTGCTTCTCCTTCTTCCTCCCTTCTTCTTCTTCCCCACTTCTTCTCCCCCAAACTCATCTCCTCCCTCTTCCTTCCTGTCTGGTTCGTGCCGCCACTAGGGAGGCCAACGTCCGGCCACCGCTCAGAGCAAGGGGTAGGCTGCGTGCTTCTGTTCTCCTCCTACGCGTTCTGTTCAAGCGCTCCTCAGTTCGCTGCTGTCACTGCCACGATGAGCTCTTCTGGTCGCCGTTTATGGTGTTTCCACCATAGTTTGGGTTGTTGATCCTTCTTTTCTCTTCCTTTGAAGCTTAACTCTTGTTTCTTTTAGATTTTGGTGACTGTACAGAAAACATGTTGCCGTTCTCCGCCCCTACTACCGCGCCGTCCACCGTCATTACCACCTTGGGCCGTCGTCGCAGTGCCTTTTCCTTCATCTTGGGTAAGTGTTTACCCCTAATCTCTTCTAGATTCAAAACCCCCAAATTGATTTTGAAACCCTAACCCAAATTTACTTTAATTTCAATTGTTAAACATGAAATTAATTATGTTTTAATCAATTGAATTGTTGAATTAGTGATTTCTTGAACGAATTTCATGATTATTTAGTTAAAATGAGTTTTCCCCAAATTGTATTTAGGAGCCCTAAACCCCAATTTGATTTTATTTGAATTTGATTCTGTTTTTGTGAAATTAATTATGATTTAGTTCAATTAGGACTTTTAATTGATGATTCGTAAGTTCATTTTCATGATCCTTTAATCAAAACAAAGTTTCCTCAAAGGGTATTGTGAAGCGTAAGCTCCAAACATGATTTTCTTTGAAAATAATCTTGTTTGGTAATAAGATAAAGTGTTTAGATCAAATTAGAATGTGTATTTGATCATGTGTAATTGATTTCTTGATTTCTGGTTGTTGCGCGTTGTGGGACTCCCTCTCCGAGACGTTTGACACGGCTATGCTTGCTTGATGGAGTAGATAGTTACACTCTTGGAGCTAACGTGAGCATTAAGACGGGGATCCTTTACTTGTCTTCAAAGGTAAGGGGAGACTGCCTGAGGGATTTTCGGTAACTGCATGCTATTTGTGCGTTGTATTTGAGTTTATCTGTTGTGATGTGTGGTGTTAAATTAAGTTGTTATATGACTATTATGTGGTTTTTAATGTTTTCTGTGAAAGCATGATTATACTATGATGTATGGAGTCGTGCCAAATTTTTATACCCAATTTCAGACGTTTATGTATTTATATAAATTATTTTCCGAAAGCAACCAGCAAACTATCCTTTTAATTTTATTTCCGCACGTGGTTACAAAGTAATGCCCAAGGGGGATGTTACACTAATGTTGTACATGTAGCAGTTTTTGGCTAGTTGCAACCTCCTTATTTTTAGGCTTTGCTGTTTCACTTTATTTTGCTTTTAGTTTTTGGCATCTAGCTTTTAGTTCTTTATTTTGCTTTTAGCTTTTAGTTCTTGATATCTGATTTCTGTTGAATGTTCATTTGCGCAGATTGAAAAGCCCTTGCAAAGACATGGAGGCAGGCTTAAGCACAATGAGAATTATTGTGGTTCCTGTTTGCACCTGAAAAGTTAAAGGACCATATAGATGTTTAAATACAGTTTTTGAGATTTCATCATTCTTTGATCAATTGTGTTTCTAAACCCCAATTTTTGACTTCCATTAAGTGTTTAAATACAGTTTTTGAGATGTTGTTCCTGATCCTCTTTTATATATAGGTCCGCATTGGGCAATACTTAAATGGGATTTATATACTATTGTTTGTACTTGTTAGCCGTCCATTGTCTATAGCTTGTTCTAAGGCTAAGTTGATGTTTGATGCTAAAGCATAATAGTAGTATGTTTTTCAAAAATGTTTGATGTTTGATGATTCTTATCCCCTTTGGACATAGGGCTTTTCAAAAATCATCCATAGAATGCGCGTCACGGCCGTGATAGGCATCACGGCCTGGCCGTGACAGCTTCTGCCTTGAACGTTGCTTCACTAAATGGTCTGTCACGGTCGTGATGGGTATCACGGCTTGGTCGTGACAGATTCTGCCTAGAAGGGGTCTGGCTCAGTTGACATGTCACGGCCGTGATGGGCATCACGGCCTGGCCGTGACAGATTCTAACTTTTCATTCTTCCGTGGGAAATCCGTCCCAAATCCGTTGGAAAACAAAAATAAATCCGTCCGAACAATAACCCAAATCCGGATTTCTACGTTGTCCATATTCCATCCGCAATCCGTCTGTAAATATTTTCGGACAGAATTTGGGACGAATTTTATAATTTCCCACGAGACTTTTTCAGACGGGTGCCATTCCGTCCGAAATGAATTATCCGTCCGAAATTTGTCCAATTTTCGTCCGAAATCCGTCTAAAATTATGTCCGAAAAAGATGGATTTCTAGTAGTGCCTCTTGGGCCGCCACATCGCCGTCTCTGCAACTGTGAAGGTAGGTTATTCAAGTGCCTCCCTTTCTTCTTTCAATCCAAGATCGTGATTGCACTCATCATTCATTAGGTGGAGTAGCAAGTTGTATTTTGTTTAATCTTCATGTTATTATACTATTTGATTGGTTGAACCTTTGATCTATGTGATGTTGCCTGTTGATGATTGAAGCTGTTAAGCATTGAAAATTAGATTTTCTGTTCTCTGTTACTTGCTAAATTGTTTGGTATTGATCAAATGGGTAAAGTTTCTGGGGATTATTGTCTTGTTTAAACAGTATGATAGGTGTTGAGGGTAATGATAGCAGGGTGTTTGATGAAAAGCCTGAATTACCATGATTTGTAAAGTATATATTTTTGCTATGTGGTGCAAGTGCTGATTGGTTTTTAATTGTACTTTAAAATTGCTTGCTTTATGACTACTTGAGTTCTGGTATTTTAGTGTTTATAGGATCATTATACTTTTGCCACCTTTTCGCATATATCCAATTGGTTCTAATCTGGTTTTATTTCGACTTTTTAAATCCCTCTTTTGATGTAGCTAAAGGTAAATAATATTTTTGTGATGTTAAAAATGAAAATAACTTAACTAAATGGTCATTGTTTTAATTTGATTGACCTTTTATGATATTTATACTATGGTTATTGCCTAAGAGGATTTTTGATTTCGCAAGTCATCTTGGTGAACATGCTATGCTGGTTTGTCTCATGTGCATTGCTCCATTTTACCACTTTTCTTTTTATTACTTTTTTAGTTTACCTCTCTGTTTAGGGTTCCTGCATTATCAGTTCCCCACACTCTCTTCCTTTCCATTCATGCCACCTGCACACAGCACACTTTGGGCACACTTATATAAGTTGTTGAAGTACATAACATACATTTTTTTTTTATTGCTTTGCCACTAAAACAATGCCCGGCTTAAACAAGCTATGGTACTGATATGTAATGAAAATGTTTTGTTTATACTTTCATGAGTGGCAAGTGTGCAAGTAGGTTAATGATTTCCAAGTTTATACTTTTATCACCAGAGCCTTTGTTGATGTTATTATTTTTTCTTACAGTTTTCTTTGTCTATTGACAACCGCTCTAGTCGTCACTCGTTTTCACTATTTGCTTGGAGTTGAGGTAGGTCAAATACTCTATCTTTTTCTTTGTTGCTAGTGGTTCTTGAAGACTTTGAATTGATTTGTTGATTGTTAGTGAAGAGCTGAGCTCAATAGGATTCTGGTTGTGTCTTTGGTAGATTAGAAATGATGCATGTGGTTGCAATTGAATATGTTGTTTGTTAGTGGAGAGCTGAGCTCAATAGGATGCTGGTTGTGTGCTGGTAGATTAAAATTGATGCATGTGGTTGTAAACTTTATATATTGTTTGTTAGTGGAGAGCATAACTCAATAGGATGGATGTGTCAATTCTATGCCTTGATTGCCATTTTTATGTCCTTATTAACGTTTTTGTCGCTAAAATTGTGCTCTGTATATAGAGTTAAATTTGTATCTTCTGTTATGGTTAATGAGTTAGAATAGCCTTAGTGGAGAGCAGAGCTCAATAGGATGTGATCCTGTCAAAAAGGCGGGATGCTTGTTGTGTGTTGCTAATTTAGAAGTTATGCATGTGATTGACAATTATGTATTACTTGTTAGTGGAGAGCGGAGCTCAATAGGATGTTTGCTACTATATTTTATCTAAGTTTGTATTGAAATATGCTTCAATATATATTTGTTGAAGTATGCTGCAATCCTTATAATTCAATGGTTTTATTTTCTGATAGAGTTAATTATTAAGTTACGAAAGCCTTAGTTTCCTATTTGAGATTCATTAATGAGCATGTGTCCCTTCTCAGGGCACACATGCTCATTGTATTGAATCTTGAATTGTCCAAGTGGGACAGTTTGGGAAAAAACCTTTTTCACACTCGTACAATAGTCATTTCAATGTTCAAATGCCTTATATACTTATTGAAATCTCGGTCTGATGCATTTCCTTTTGTTCTCCTGGTGCATACTTGATCGCGGTGATTCTCACCGTGCTCGAGTTGTGTACTTGGAGACCGATGGGAAATGCTGCCAAAATTTTGTCAAGTATAAGGTATTTGAATATGGGAATAACTATTATTAGCCGAGTGTGGTAAAGGTTTCTTCTCGAATGGGATAGGTTCATACCTTGTCATAAGAACGAGATTGATGGAGTTATTGGAATGCATCGTAATATATAAGTATTATTGTAGGATTGGTCAGGCTATTTAATTGCCAGCAATGGATATTCCGGAGAATCGAAAATGGATGTATCGTAGGTTGGATCGGAATAAACGTCTTAGGGAAGAGTATAGAGTTGGAGTGGGTGAGTTTATAGAGTTTGTTGTTAGATAGGAGAGATTTATACGGCTGGGCGGTGATCATTTGAGGTGTCCTTGCAAAAGATGCAAGTGTCGATCTTTCAAAAGCGTGGATGGAGTTGTAGCCGATCTTTATGAGAAGGGCTTTATACCTGATTACTATTGGTGGAGTAACCATGGTGAGACGTTGCCTGATTTAAACCCGATCGTGTTTGAAGGTTCGTACTATGGAAGTGGTGACCGGAGGGAAGAATTGAATCCATACGAGCAGATGATAATGGATCATGCTGGACCATCGGTTGGTATTGTACTAGAAGAAGATAGGGGAGAAGATGGCGGAATGGGTTCCCAATATATAGAGGAGAATCCGAATCTCAAAGCTCAAAGATTCTATGATATGCTGAGTGCTGCACGATCTCCATTGTGGGAAGGATGTAGGGAGTACACGGAGTTGTCAATGTGCGTGAAATGGTTGAGTATCAAATCTGACTACAATATGCAAGAAGGCTGTTTTAATCGCCTCACCAGGTCAGTGTCCAAGGCATTGCCAGAAGACAATCGGATGCCTACTAGTTTTTATCATGCTAAGAAGTCTGTGAAAAATTTGGGTCTGGGGTGTTTGAAAATCGATTGTTGCCCGAATGAATGTATGTTGTACTATAAGGATGATTCAGCGGAAAGCATAACATGTTGTCGATTTTGTGGTGCGGATCGGTATAAGACAACCACTAGGATGGGCATTGAGAAGAAGAGGTCGCTAAAAAAGATGTGGTACTTTCCGCTCGTGCCAAGACTTACAAATATGGTGTTTGTGTGCGAGCCACTGATGGCAATGTAGAGGATGATTTATATGGGGTTCTAACTGACATCCTTGAACTCGATTATACCGGTTTCCCCGTGATGAAGTTAGTTATCTTCAAGTGTGATTGGTTTGATCCTACTCTTGACGTAGGGATAAAAATCGATAAAAAATATTGTATTGTTCAACTTAGGCTGTCTCAAAGGTATAATAAGGTGTACGACCCATTCATTTTTTCACAACAGGCAGATCAGGTTTATTACTCGCCATATCTCGAAGGACATCAAGGCTGGTTGGGTGTTATTAAGATAAAGGCTCGCTGTATAATTACTGATAATGTAATCAACCAGCCTAAAAATAATGCTCCGTACCAAGATGATGAGTTTTCAAGACCCCACGTACCGTTGCACATTACGCCGGACATTATTGTTAATTCTCTGGCGGACATTTCCGGAAATGGGGAAGAAGTTGAAAGAGAGTTAATGGATCAATCCGAGTTGGACGCATCTAGCGAAGGCACATTTCGATCAAGTGAGACTGATGAGAGTGAGGGTGAATTTAGTGACGGAGAATCTACTTAGGTAATTTATTTATGTCATAATTCATTGTGTAAATGTCATTCTACTTAGGTAATTGATTTTTGTATTATTTACACTGTTGTGTAATCATCTTTTCATTTTTTACATGTAATGTCCTAAAAATTTTATTATAATTAAGTTAAAAAAAATAAAATAAAATATTGGATATTAAAATGTATAGTACAAATAAAATATAATTAAGGGGTTTAGTATAAAAAAAATTAATATTATAAGGATTTATTAAAATTACTTAATTATTTTAAAAGAATGTAATATATATATATATATATATATATTAAAAAAAAAGTGAACGGCGTGCAGGGCAAGTAGCCCTTGGTTCACTTTTGGACTTTTGCCAAAAAGGTAATCCATAAAGGTTATATATATATATATATATATATATATATATATATAGTGAAAAGAAAAAAAAAGGGGGCAAAACACGTCAGGGAATCTGATAACGTGAACAAGGCTACGCCGCACAGTGTAGCATTTCAAGCGTTCTTTCCTTCCTTGCCAGTACAACCGTAACAACACAGATCCAAGAACGCCACCAAACGGGGGAGGAATTTTTAAGGAAGCGCAAATCCTTATCATACGTAATTCTTAGAGCACATTGGAGGTCTGCAAAAGGTGAGTAAAAATAACTTTTCTCACACTTTCATGGTACAGATAATTTGATGCTTCTACATGTAACTTTGTCTTTTGGAAATAGTAAAATATTTTAGGGTTCTTGGTTCTTGATTTGAGACTCTTAAAATATCTCCCCCTTTAATGATTGATTATTTATAAAAGAATATTTTCAGATTAAGGCGATGTTATACGTGTATCATGTACTGAATAAGGCGATGTTATAAAAGAATAAAGACTGCTATTTGTGATCCCCTGTACCGAATTTTTTCCATTGTTCATGTCAGAGTTTTATTTCCTATGTGGAGATTGAATAATCACGCTACAGTGGCGTAACATGGGTCTCTCGGATTTTTTTTTTGTGTTACTCATGTACTTATATTCCAAATCCTTCTATCTATATGAATATATAAATATATACTTGAAAAACGTTGCCTATACGTAAGGATATTAACTTATAACAAGCATATATTAATTAAATAGTATTGTGTTATGGTATTTGTATTTTGAAATCTGATATGGTGATTGATGCATGGGGTTTGAGAAAATATTTGGTAGTCATCTGGAATGACATATTGTATGGTACATATGAGTTGGTCATCACCTTCCGGGAAGGGGTGACGGTTGTACGTTCTATTCCGGGAATAGGATGAGAGATATTACCATCTGGGATGGGATATCAATTTATTAAAATATTCACATCTGGGATGGAATATTAGATACCTCCATCTGGGATGGAGAAGGCAGTGGGACGCCATTACATGGATATGAGCTCATAGACCTTAGTGGATCTGGGATTCACACCGGTTCTGGGAACTAAAGAGTCAAGTTAAGTGATTCTGGGAATCACCGAGTTATGTTCGTGGAGTTGCATTGTGTAGAGTTTGCATGGTGAATGTGATTAAATGCAATGAGATGTGACCGTTGCTGAGCTTATGAGTTTGTACTTTAAATGCTTGACATTAAATTTATTTATATATATTTATTATTTTGGAGGTTTATTATATTCGATATTTTAAAAATTAGCGGGTACCATGAATGTTTTTCCGGTTACCGCGCCGGCTGAAAACAACACTATTTGCGAACCTTTTCACCAAACGATTATTTTTATTCACTAGGATTATATCTCATTAAAAGTGTTGTTTTCAGAGCACGAGGACGACATCACTGAGACTGGAGAGGATTGAAGACCTAGCCAATTTTCTTAGTTATTATTCCTAGCTTGGCAAGTATTTTCTTAAATAAGGAGCCGTATGTGGCTAGACGTTTTTATTTATTTATCGTTGGGTTTATTAGTAGACGCCCGGTTTTTTAGGCTTGGGGTTTTTATTTGGAGGTATAGATTTATTATTATATTATCGCTTGGATACTTTATATCTATTTAAATTAATATGAGGTATTTTCAGACCCGATTAAGTCGCGTATTTTTTATGACATGTTTGTTTAATTTAAAACTATTTAAAGGATTTTTCATTGATTTTGTTTTGGGTTACTAATGTAACGAAGGGCGTTACATTACACAGATGACAGATTCCTCTAGAGGTAGGGGTCGTCGTGGAGTTCGTGGCAGAGGTCGTGCTGTGAGAGTCCCTTCATCGATCGACCCACTGCCTTCAGATCGAGACCACCCTACCAGCACCTCTGTGGACGGGACACCTCAGGGTGATGGAGTTGCGCCCCCTACCCAGCCTCATGTGGTCGGGACACAGGCTGCACCCTCATCATCCACACATATAACAGGACCATCATCATCATCGGGATAGGAGAGTCGTGGTCCATGCGACAGGAGGATTCTTCTTATCCCTAGGGGGATAACGTGTAAGCTAATTTAATTTTTTAATATATATAAAGTATCATTAATTTCTATTTACTTGTTTTTTTATTTATAACATTTATTAATGCTCTAATTTTGCTGCAGCTTTCTGCCTGCGAAGGGCCCTTCTGATTCGATATCTAAGATCCTACGACGCAAGTTTGATGGTCCATGGCCTACATGGAAAGCCATCCCAAGGGGCCATAGGGATCGGTTGTTTCAAGAGTTTAAGGTAACAATTTATTAAGTTATTTAAATTAAATTTACATTATATTTATATATATACTCACACGAATTTCCTAACAACTGTAAGTTGCAGAAAGAGTATAGGTGGGACGTAGCTTTAGAGGGTCTCGTCAGGGACATATTTGAGCATAAAGGCTCACTGGTCATGAAGAATCTGACGAACAAGCTGAGGAAGGGTAAGAATAAGGGGAAGTGGGTGGATCCTGAGATCAGGAGGCAGCTGGACCAATCTTGGGGCTCGAGAAGTTCCAGGAGATCCAGGCCACAGCCCGGCGTAATCGAGCTTTCGATGGTGGCACATGTGCTTGGACCGGCGGGTCTAAATCAGTCGCCGCCCACTACGACGAGCTGATAATACATTAAACTTTTGACTTATTATACTATTTAATTAGTTTTCATTTTTAATTATTCTTATGAATTTAAGATTATATTTTTCTGTGCAGAAAGCACAGAAACAGCGGGGGCCCACTGCCATGGAGTTGGTGGAGAGGATGAAGAAGTTGAAGTCGGGGACATGGGTCGACGACAAGGCCCGTAACTATGCTGTAAGCAAAAAAACAATTTAGTGTTTACTTGTAATTTATTATAAATGATTTGTTAATATTGATTATAATTTTAACCAAATCTCCTCAACTATACTTTGTAGGTGGGCTTCAACGAGAAGAAGGAAGATGCCATATCACGTGCCTCACAGTCACAAGATGAGGCGTTGATTGGTGATGGGCCCAGCTCTCCTATCTCCGTCGACGATAATGCCATTTATTTGGAGGTCGTCTAGGGCAGGAACAAGAAGGGGCACATGTATGGCCTCGGACACCTGGGAGGCGAGTTTATCGCTTCATCATCCGGCACGCCTGCTCCTTCCTACCCCAATACCGTCCCTCAGGAGCAGTTCAACCAAATGCAGGATACCATCACGCAGCTGAATGCGGAGCTTCGGGAGAAGAGCGAGAGAGAGCAGCAGATGGCGAACCAGATTGCACAGTTGACTCAGGCACACCAGCAACTGATGCAGACGAGCATCGAGCAGGGCCAGACATCGCGGCTGGTGTTGGAGCAAATGAGGATCCAGACTCCAGTTGCTCAGGGTGATGCTCGACGGCGGTTGTGCCGCCGCTTTGTTGCTCCTCCTCGGTTCCGCCGCCGCCCTCGATGTCTGCATCGCAGAGGACGATCAGATAGCAGACGTCGGTGTTACGGACGCTGAGGATGATTGGATTCCTCCACCTCCCCCTCATCATGACTGATTTTTTTTTCTTCATATTTTTGACTTTAAACGATTCTTGTACGACACTTTGGATTATTTTTTTTTCATATATATTCATTATTTCTTATGACTGTATATTTCATTAGTAATTTGGTGTGTTTTATTAGTATTTTTGCTAAACTTTAAAGAAAAACAGACAAAATTTATTATTTTAAAAATTAAATTTTAAATTTTTTTTAATAAAAACAGTTTAGCGACCGAATTAGAAACCAATAATTCGGTCGCTAAACTTTAGTTAACATTAACAAGTTGTGGTCTAGCGACCGAAAATCCGTCGCTAATATAGGTTAACAGTAACCAACATTGGCGACCGAACTAGCAACCGATTATCGAATGCTAAAAATGGTTACCCAAACAATGCGACCAACCGTGTAGCGACCGTTTTTTATTATTTAGCGACCGAATTTACGATCGCCATTTAGCGACCGAATTATTATTTCGGTCTCTAAAAGCTTAGCGACCAGGTTATCAGCCACCACCATTAATCGGTCGCTAAATTAAATAGCGACCGAATTAGAAAGTTTAGCGACCGAATATACCGGTCGCTAAACAGTTGTTTTTTTGTAGTGTTAGTTAATGAGTATATAAATGTTAATTAATGGTATTCAAGTAAATAATTAACAAGTTGGTTTATGCTATCAGATTTATTAATAATGATATATAGAGTTTGATTAATATTATCAAAATTTAAAGTACAAATAACATTCATGAAAATTAATGTTGGTATGATGGTCCAGACCATGCATAAATTGTACTGTTATAGCCTACTGCTAAGTAGGCACTATGTTCGGTGGTTGGAAGCAATACCCCCACTTTTCTTGACACCCCATGGTGGCTTCTACCGTGGACCACTTTGATAGGTGGTACCACGGTGCATAACTAGTTTTAACCATTGAATTTTTGTTGACCATAATAATATTGTGCACCTTTCCACACCTTTTCATTGCTTCTCTACTACCTCCCTTTATACCCTAGCACCACCGCCCTTCTCCCGTCATTCCGAGCACCGTCGCGTCGAGCTCCGACTGTCCTCTCCGGTCAACACCTCCTCCTCCTCCAACGTTGGCTCCCAGTCTCGTGTGACTCGCTATCTCCGGCTCCCTTCTACTCCCGCCGCCCCTGTCCCTCCTCTCTTAATCGTGAGCTCCGCCGCCATGCCAGACCAAACAATCACCCCGTTCTAGACCAGACACCGTCGCATAGCTCCACCTTCTTCTCCGGTCAGCATCGTCCAACCACAAGCCGCCTACGCTGTTGCAGAACCGCTCTGTCCAGTCGTTTTTGTCAGGTGTTTGCGCTAGAACACAAAGCTCTCATCTTCTCCGTCGTCGCGCATCTGCACTTTCACCACTTGCTTCCCACGAACCCATCAGAAACAAGAACCTCGGCTGCATGTCCATTCAAAGTCAACCGGTTAAAATCCAAGATGGGTTGCAAAGAATAAATCGAGCGTCGGGAGATGGTTTGAGAGGAGGGAAAAGGAAAAGAGACAATGTGCACGGAGGATCATTAATACGGTGACTGACCGGTGTCCGTCCGGTGGAGGTTCGTTCGGACGGCGACGGCGGAGGAGACAGATCAGGCCGAGGGAGGGAATAATGAGGAAGGAGAAAAAAGATTCAGTGTGGGAGGGTGCACCATAGATTGAAACAATCTCGACCGTCAGTTACTTTTGTATTTGATCCAACGGTTTCTAGAAGCTTGTGCATGGTGGTACTACCTATGTTACTTGCCCACCGTAGAACTTGCCGAGACCCCATATATAAAGTTTGTTTGTCCTCTTGCAATTGGTTTGTTTCCTTTCAACCAATTTTTTTTTTTTTGCAACTGGGCAATTCTGAAATGTGGAGTGCAACATAGGACGAAGCAAATACGCCCAATATATCTTGATCTCACTACAAGAAAAATTGAAATTAGCGACGGCCTTAAATACGTCGCAAAACACGTGTTTCTGACGGATTTGCGACGGCCACAAATCTGTCGCATATAGGGTTGTCGCAAACCATTTTTTACGATTTTTTTAAATGGTCGTCGCAAGCCGTCATAAATCATCAGACATTAGCGACGGCATGGCCGTCGCAAATCACCATAAAGTAGCGACGGCTTGGCCGTCGCAAATAACCAAAAGGTAAGTCGTTGCAAATTGCAATACATTTTTTAAATATAATAATTTAATTAATTATTTTTCATTAATTATTTATTTCAAATATGAATTTTTTGGTGATATCCGGGAAATAGCCACTGATCTCAAAGTCCCGCCCTTTTTTACTAATGGTCCTTGGGTGAGTGGACATTCTAATTGCATTGTTCTTAACCACACAAGAATTATTGGATTCTTTCAAGCTGAAAACCAGGTTCTGTGAATGTGATCCTTCGTATTCTAAACCATACCCTTTCCACTTCCTGATCGTAAAAAAAATGAGCAAGAGAGAGAGAGAGCGTGAGGGAGAATGGACTATCGTGAGATCAAGAAGATGGAAAGCTAGTGGATCGAGGTTGAATAGAACTGATTCTTATCAACAGAATGGGTATGTTTCAAGATCAAGGTTCCACCAAACCGATGTGCTAAGAAGAAAAAAATAGGGTTTTGTGGTGGATGCAGGGTTTCAAAATGCGGTCCGCAACCGCTAATGCGGCCGCAATATTACGGTTGCGGGACTCACCGCAACGGCATCGGACCGCAATTGCGGTGTGATTCAAAATCACCCGTTACGGCTGCAACGTAACGGCGTAACGGCCGCAACGTAATGCCGTAAGATCTTCATCTTCCTTTCCTCCTTTGCTCTGGTGCTTTGCTCTGCTCTACTCACTGCTGTGCCGCCGTCCTCCGGGTGTGGGGTTGAGTCCCCATGGGTGAGGGCTTGAGGCCGTGACTGAGGAGGGCCGTGAGGTGGAGGCCGTGGGTCGTGAGGCGGAGGGCCGAAGGCCATGGGTCGTGACTCACTGACTTGTGAGGCGTTGAAGAGAAGAGAGACTGAGCCTGAGAGAGAGGGGAGGGGGCCGCGATCTGGGTTTTGGGGCGAAGTGGCGAACCGTGAGGGGTCGTCTGGTGGGTCCGTGGGTGGCCTACTCGTCGGACGAGTGACAGAGGAGGAGGGTTACCGGTTGAGACTTGAGTGAGTGTGGATGTGGAGAAAAATGAAGAAAAAAAAGAAACAGAGGAGGGGAAGAAGAAGCTTGTAGCAGAGGAGAGGAGGGAGGTGGGGGACGAGAGACTTGAGTGAGTGTGTGCTACTGTGCCCCTCGTGTATGTGTCAGTGTGTGTGTAGGTGGGTGGAATTTTTTAGAGGGAAACCGAATTGGGAGGGGGGAATTTTTTAGGGGGATTTTTTTTTCAATCAAAAATTTTAGGTGGGAAATTAATTGAGATTTGGGAATAATATAAGAAAATTTTGAGAGGGAAATAAAATATATATTGATATATTAATCTAATTACTAGTTTAGTATATGTTTAGCTAGTATTTATTGTTCAAATTTTATGTTAATAATTGATTTGTTGTATTAAATAATTTATTGTGATTCATATATATATTTATGCACTTTTAAGTTTCTGACCTTCTTACTTCTTTGTAATTTTATACTTATATGTGCTTAAAAGTTTTATTTATAATTTATTTTCACTAAATTAAGTTTAAATTATTCATAAACATAATACAATGTCTTAAAAATGAATAGAAATTTATACAACATCATTAGTAAAATATATATAAAGAATTATAAAAAAAAAGTTGATTTTTTTTTCATTTTGTGAACTTTTCACATTCCACGCTGCAGCGGCCGTATTATGTATCACAGTGGTCGTAATGACCGCAACTGCGATCGCAACAGTGACCACAACCGCAATTTAAAACGCTGGGCGGATGCAAGAACTGTTTCCTACTATTTTACAAACTTTCCAGGAGTGATAGGCAGGGAAGATTTGTGGAAAGCTTTTGCCAAATGGGGAAAAGTTGTGGATGTTTTTATCTCCAAGAAACTGAATAAAGCGCAAAAACCTTTTGGTTTTGTTCATTTTTTGGAGGTGGTGGACAAAAAGGCGTTTGGAGGAACGGTTAGATCAGATTTGGTTTGGAACGTACAAATTGAGAGTTAACCTAGCGAGGTTCGAGAGAACAAGTCATGTTTCATCCAGTAAACCACAGGTAGCGAAGGAGAAAGGGTGGGAGACAAAATTCAGAACCAAAGGTGTTAGGTATGCTGATGCAGTAAAAGGGGAAGCGAAAAAAGAATGGAGACCAATTGGTATAAAAAATATCAGTGTGGATGCTAAAGATAATTGGAAGGGTAGTATTGACTTTGTTGTTGGTGAAGAGGATATGAAGTGGCTAGAGAGGTGTTATGTAGGATACGTTCATCATCCAGAAAGTATGCATATGCTGCAAAGTTGTTTATGTGACGAAGGCCATGATGTCCTTGACAGTAACACCAATGAGTGGAGACAAAGTTCTGATTCAAGTAGCAGATGATGAAGATTTTGATGAATTAGTTAAAGATGCAGATGGGATGTTACAGTGGTGGTTTAAAGATTTTGTTAAATGGTCGCCCCAGGAGGTAGCTAAAGAAAGATACGTGTGGATTCGGGTTCTTGGTGTTCCACTGCATGCTTGGAGCGGAACGTTCTTTGAGTTAATTGCATCTAGTTTGGGTCATTATGTAACAATGGATTCAGCAACTGCAGGGAAGAAAAAATTGGATTTAGCCAGAGTCTTGATTCATTCATCATCATGGGAGATGATTAATAAGTTGGTGCAAGTTCGTATTAATGGGTGCATTTTTTACGATTAAATTGGTGGAAGAACCGGTTCCTGAACATGTTCTTAGTATGAATACCCAGTATAGGCAAGGTGATGGTTCCGGTTCTGATTCTCAGTCAGGTTCAAGTTCTCTGATGTGCAGGGATCGGAGGTTTCTTGGCCGGTGGATGCCGATTTTGGATTTCAAAATCTTCTGGAATGGAATGGGGAAGTTAATTCACATGTTAGTTTCTTGGATTTCAACGGATGATATTAATGTTAAATTTTAATATGTATAACAGTGGATTAGCATTAATTATTTATTAAATTATAATTAAATTATAATATATCAGTTATAATATTAATTCCTAATTACGTAACCAATTGATAAAATAGTTGTTGGGTATTTACTAAAGAATGACCCTATGATGGGATGGGTCATATCTAATATTAACCCATTGAGAGGTCCCTACTCTCTGTTGGTAGGTTATAAGAATAGCCTCCCCATTAGGCATTCTCACAGTCAGTAACACAGAACCAAAACTTACCAGAAAGAGAGGAGTAACCCTCTCATCTTCTCCAATATTGTGAAACGGTTCATCTTCTCACCCTTTGATCTGCTGGGATGGATTCTGCAAATCTCCAAGGTATGGAATCCTCCTCTTTACTTTGATTAACATGAGAATGACATGCTATGATTTGTATCTGTATGGTATTTAGATTGTATGTTTTCCTTCAATTGGTATCAAAGCCTTGGATAGATACATGTTATAGCATTACGAAAATTGTTAGGAATTTTCATATCATGTTATATCAATATGAAAATTGTAAGTTTTCCTTCAACAACTTTCGTTTTTCATACTTGTTCTTCAAAATTCGAAACTATGATTCTGGCCAATGATTTCGAAAATTGTTTAAGGGCTTTTCTTCTCACATGTTATTCGAGTAACGTACTCGAAAATCGTTGGATTTCATTAAATAAAACGTGAGAAATCGTTGTTTTTCGTTTCCCTTTTGCGTGAAACTGGTTCAATCGCCCATGAGTTTTGCTCGCCTCGCGATTCTGGGGTTGGAATTCCAGATTCGCCTCGCGAGATTATTCTCGCCTCGCGAACCTCGAAAGCCGGAAGAACAGTGAAATTGTCATCCTCTGCGGGTCGCCCCGGACATTCGTTTCTCGCCTCGCGACCCCGAAGGCCGATTGTTCTCGGAAAATGAAAGGTCTCCGGGTCGCCCCGCTGACATCGTTTCTCGCCTCGCGACCCAGAAGGCTGACTGTTCTAGGAAAATGAAAGGTTTCGTGGTCGCCTCGCGAACACTTTGCTCGCCTCGCGAGTACCCGCGAGAAGACCAAACGTTGCCGACTTTTCACAAGTTTCGCCTCGCGAGATACCTCTCGCCTCGAGAATATTTTATGTGAATTAAGTTGTGTGTTCTATGCTGCATTTGTTATTCAAATTAATTATTCTAATGTATAATTGTAGAATGACTGTTAATATTTTGTATAGTTATGAACTCACCTATCGTGGGCATAATTATACAAAATTTGTGTTGTTAAAAAATTAATTATTCTAATGTATAATTGTAGCATGATTGTTGATATTTTGTATAGTTATGAACTCACCTATCGTGGGTATAATTATACAAAATTTGTGTTGTTAAACAATTAATTATTCTAATGTGTATGGTATTATATTAATAATAATTATACCCTATCGGTGTATTATTATTAATGTAATTCGTTATTATACATTGTACTATTGTCTTAAGCTTATGTCAATTATGGTTTCAAGTACCCTATCGGTATTAGAAATTTTGGTGATATAAGTTCAAGACATTGTATTATTCTTCTTATTATATTTCTTATTTATTATGATTCGGGACCCTTAGGCGGAATTATAATGAATAAGAAATTTCCATTATGGGCAAGATTGGTGAACATATATATATATATATATATATATATATATATATATATATATATATATATATATATATATATATATATATATATATGGAATCATATTGCCATCAACTCTTAATGATTCCTATTCTCTGTTTTATATCGACCCTCCTTCCCAAATTCTGTCAAAACTCGAATGGGACAAACTATGAGGACTGGAAAGAGTCTCTAGATCTCTACTTAACTATTGCTGACTTGGATCTAGCCTTAAGGGAAGACAAGCCAGCAGCTCTCACCGATGAATCTACTGCAGCACGAAGATTGCCTATGAGAAATGGGAACACTCTAATAGAGTGTGCCCTGAAAGTGATGAAGTACACTATGGAGAAATCCATCAAGTGAGTATCACAGAGACCAATAATGCTAAAGAATATCGTAAAGTCTGTTGGGAGAAATTTATGACTTTTGAGAAGGCTCGAGAAAAGTCAATATCTTTCCTTGTTTGACAAGACCAAATATGATGGGGTCAGTGGTGTGCGTGAGCATATCATGAAGGCGATGCACTATTACAACAAACTGAGATCTCTTAAAGTGGAAATTGGTGAAAGCACTTTAATCTACCGGGTTCTTGAATCTCTTCCTTCACAATTCGATGTAATGAAGACCTCTTACAATACTCAGAAGGCTGAATGGACAGTGGATGAGATGATTGCCATTGTTACACAAGAAGAAGATTCCATTAGAAAGGGTAAATCTCACAGTGCTCATTTTGCTGCATCTGATCCAAATCAAACTTCTAAGTCAGGCTCAAGGTTTGTGAAGAAAGATCAAAAGGGAAAGAAGAAAAATGCAAAACAGCATCTGCAGGCTAAGAAATGTTTCTTCAAGGGTAACTGCAAATATTGTAAAAAGTATGGCCACAAGGTAGAGGATTGCTATTTCTTGAAAAAGAAACAAGAGAAGCAAGGTATATTCCTGGCTTTAACATGCTTTGAATCCAATGTCATTGATGTTCCTCCAAATACTTGGTGGTTAGATTCAGGTGCAACCATTCATGTTGTGAATTCCTTGCAGGGGTTCACAAGCTTCGAGGAAACCAAGTGATGCTTGAGTCCAAGATTATAATGGGAGATGGAGCTGGAGTTTCTGTTATTGACATTGGGATTGTTTCTTTACTTTTGCCTTCCGGACATAATTTGCTTTTAAGAGATCTTTGTGTATGCACCTTCTATGAGAAGGAACTTGATTTTGTTTTGCTTTGGATAAATGTGGTTACACTTTTAAGTTTGGTAATGGGAAATTGCTTGTTTATTCGATTCTGTTTCCGTTGGTTCGTGAATTTTACGTGATGGCCTTTATATGTTAGATCCGCATGACATGTCATTAGTCACGCTGTTGGAAACAAACGCGAGTAGGATTAATGAACAATCATCTATGTTATGGCATCGACGTTTGGGGCATATTTCTAGGCCCCGTATTGAGAGAGGCTAGTCAAGGAAGGTATTCTCCATGATCTAGACTTCTCCGATTTTGATACATGTGTTGATTGCATCAAGGGCAAATTTCTTGCCAAGGTTAGGAATAAAGCTGCAAATAGGTGTGACGATGTGTTACAGTTGATTCACACCGCACTGTGTGGACCTATTACACCCACTTGCCATGGGTGGATATGGGTATTTTATTACCTTTATAGATGATTTCTCGAGATATGGATGGATAGATCTTCCGCAAGAAAAGTCTAGTTCTCTAGATGCTTTCAAATCCTTTAAGGCACTGTTGAGTTGAAAACTGGTAGGAAAATAAAATGTGTAAGATCCGACAGAGGTGGAGAATTCTATGGTAGATATAATGAGACGGGTAGAAACCCAGGACCTTTTGCCGATTTCTTGAGGAATGCGGTATTGAAGCTCAATACACTATGCCTGGTACTCCCGAGCAAAATGGAGTTGCAGAGAGGCGCAACCGCACACTTATGGAGATGGTAAGATGTATGTTGAGCCATTCATCATTGCGGACTTTCTTTGGGGAGATGCCTTAAAAACTGCTGTCTACATTCTAAATCAAGTACCCAGAAGAAGTCTGTACCAAAAACTCCATATGAGCTCATGAGTGGAAAGAAGTCGAGTTTGAAACATTTTCATGTATGGGGTTGTAAGGCAGAAGTTAGACCTTATAATCCTCAGTCTAAGAAGCTTGATCTTAAGACTGTTAGTGGCTTCTTTATTGGCTATTGTGTGGGTTCCAGAGGTAGCAGATTCTATTGTCCATCTCATTCTATGCGAGTCGTCGAATCTGATCGAGCGGTTTTCTTTGAGGATGACTTGGATAGTGGGAGTGATATACCACGACCAGTTACTCTTAAAGAAGATCGCACCATTGTTCCTATACCAGTTGTTCCTTTTCCGACGAAGTTTTGATTCCAGCTGATGATGTTGATCAGAATCTTCAACATGAAGATGGTGTGGCAGCACCGCTTGTAGATGAACAAGATCATGATCTTATTGTTGATGAAATTCCACTGAGACGATCTCAAAGAGTGCGCAGACCTTCCATACCAGATGATTATGTTGTATATCTTCAGGAACATGAGTTTGACCTCAATGATGATGATGATCCTATTACCTTTGAGGAGGCAATTTCTAACTCTCATGCTTCTGATTGGCTGAATGCTATGCATGATGAGTTATCTTCTATGTCTCATAATGGTGTTTGGAGTCTGGAGGAATTGCCCAATAGGTTGTAAACCTGTTGGATGCAAATGGGTTTTCAAAACCAAACGTACTCCAGATGGTAAAGTTGAAAGGTACAAAGCCAGATTAGTAGCTAAAGGCTATAACCAAAGAGAAGGCATTGACTATAAGGAGACCTTCTCACCAGTCTCTACGAAAGATTCATTTCGAGTTGTTATGGCTTTGGTAGCTCATTTTGATCTAGAACTTCACCAGATGGATGTGAAGACGGCATTTCTGAATGGAGACCTTACTGAAGATGTTTACATGGTTCAGCCTGAAGGTTTTACTGAAACAGGCAAAGAGCACTTGGTTTGCAAGCTGAATAAGTCTATTTATGGACTGAAACAGGCCTCCAGACAATGGTATTTGAAGTTTGATCAGGTTGTCACTTCTCTTGGCTTCAAAGAAAATGCCTCAGATCAGTGTGTTTACTTGAAGACTTGTGAGGGTGGATTCATCATTCTCGTTCTATATGTTGATGATATACTTCTTGCTAGCAGTTGTATTAAAATCCTGACCGAGACAAAACTCATGTTGAGCAGCCACTTTGATATGAAAGACCTTGGTGATGCTTCTGTTGTTTTAGGCATCCAGATTTATCGTGATAGGTCACGTGGTGTTCTTGGATTGTCTCAAAGAGGATATATTGAAAAGGTCCTCAAAAGGTTTAACATGCATTCTTGCTCCCCATGTGCTGCACCTGTTCAAAAGGGTGAAGAAAAATTCTCTAAATCTCAATGTCCTCAAAATGATGTAGAAATAAATGAAATGAAAAAGGTCCCATATGCTTCCGCTGTTGGCAGTTTAATGTATGCTCAAGTCTGTACTCGTCCCGACATTGCTTTTTCTTTGTAAATGCTTTAGGGAGATACTTGAGCAACCCAGGTTTGGGTCATTGGAAAGCCGTAAAAAAGGTCATGAGATATTTGCAGGGAACCAAAGATTATATGTTGACCTATAAGAAGTCCGATCAACTTCGTGTCACTTGGTTATTCTCGATTCGATTTCGCAGTTGCCCTGACGACCGAAAATCTCTACGGCTTTATCTTTATGATGGCGGGAGGAGCTATTTCTTGAAAAGCGTCAAACAGACGCTAACAGCTACTTCTACCATGGAAGCAGAGTATGTTGCTTGCTATGAGGCTACTTGTCAAGCCATGTGGCTGAAAAATTTGATTTCGGCTTTCATATTGTTGAAAGCATATCTAGGCCACTTGTGATATATTGTGACAATACTGCTTTGTGAACTTCTCTCATAACAATAGAAGCTCTTCTCGCACTAAGCATTTTGATGTGAAATATTTGTTCGTTAGAGAGAAGATTCAGGAGTTTCGGACTCGTATTGAGCATATTGATACAGAAACATGCTTCACGATCCACTAACCAAAGGCTTAATCTGTTGGAATATTCCGGAATCATGTAATTCATATGGGCTTAGTTAAGTCTTTTGATGTATTGGATTAGTGGGAGTCTCGAAACCATTATTTGCCCATTATCGTTTTTTTATGAGATATGTAAATTGACGTCATTCTTGGGTTCATATCTCTTATAGCATTTTAAGATGCTTGGACCATTTTTTGAATTGCATATTTCTCTTTATTAATTATATGCAATTTTATATTCATCAATCTTTATGTGAAATATGAGTCTTTAGCATGTATGATTTACTTCCCTATCGGATACTATTTCTCGCATTGTTAAAGCTTGTATTTCTTATCTCTTGGTTAACGTGTGTTTAGATCGTGAATCGGTATTTCTCTTTAATAATTGATTAATGCTATCCAAGTGGGAGAATGTTAAATTTTAATATGTATAACAGTGGATTAGCATTAATTATTTATTAAATTATAATTAAATTATAATATATCAGTTATAATATTAATTCCTAATTACGTAACCAATTGATAAAATAGTTGTTGGGTATTTACTAAAGAATGACCCTATGATGGGATGGGTCATATCTAATATTAACCCATTGAGAGGTCCCTACTCTCTGCTGGTAGGTTATAAGAATAGCCTCCCCATTAGGCATTCTCACAGTCAGTAACACAGAACCAAAACTTACCAGAAAGAGAGGAGTAACCCTCTCATCTTCTCCAATATTGTGAAACGGTTCATCTTCTCACCCTTTGATCTGCTGGGATGGATTCTGCAAATCTCCAAGGTATGGAATCCTCCTCTTTACTTTGATTAACATGAGAATGACATGCTATGATTTGTATCTGTATGGTATTTAGATTGTATGTTTTCCTTCAATTAATTCTGTTTTAAAGGGAGAAGATAGGAGTGTGGCACATAATCAGGGACTTTCTGTTTTAAAGGGAGAAGATAGGAGTGTGGCACATAATCAGGGACTTCCTGTTTTGAAGGTTACGTCATTTTTGCATGGCATACCAAACAACGATCATCATTTTGATGTTGGTGTAGCATACCAAACAGCAGATCAAGTGGAATCTGAGGGGTCCAGAAATGTCGAAGATTAAGTAGACTGTCTCCCTAACCTTGCAACGCAGAAGGGGAAGGGTTCCTCTTATCCAGGTAACAAGAAGGATGGTCCTTGTCAGTGCAGCATAAGAAAGAAACAGAAGAAGGTGCGGCTGACATCAGTTTTGAACAGAGAAGCAAATGCTACTGGAGGCAAAGTAAGTTCAATTTCTAGTGACTCAATCTTTGATAGTAACATTCAATGGAGGAATTGGTTGATAGCTAATAAAGAATCCATCGAATCTGCTAAGGGGGTCTGGGAATTTGGAAAATTGTTGGGGATGGTTAGCAAAGGAAATGAGGATGAAATTATCTCTAAGTTAGAGGAGATGGAAGTCAGGGACAGGTTGGCAACAGGAAGGGAAGGACAAGATGTGGTCAGGGTCTAATTTTCTTTTTGGTGTCTTTGTGTGTGGGGGCACTACAACAGATTAGACTTTAGATAGCGTTTCCGTATGCCTTTTAATAGCGTTTGTAACCGCTATCTATTCTACCGCTATTAAAACTCGTTAGCAAAGATAGCATTTAGGAACTGCTATTAATAGGTGACTTTAGATAGCGTTTGTACACGGAAACGCTTATCTAAAAGTCGACTTTAGATAGCGTTTGTACACGGAAACGCTATCTAAAGCCCCCTTTTTTTTTTTTTAATTTTATTTCTTAACTTTTACATCCATTATTCCTGCATATTTACACAAAAAAAACCACAATTGTTGCAGTCAACACAATTGTTCAAAATGTGTTCAAAATATAAGTGTTCAATGCAGCACTGCATGTGTTTGGCAAAGAAACCAAGAACTATACAATCAAAGTGCAACACTCTATACAGCAACTATATATATATAACCAGATATAAGTACACTACTCTGTTTCTAAAGTATTCAAATTCACACGAGTAAGACAAAATCAAAGTGCAGCAACTATACCAGATCTCAATCCTTAAGAAACCAAAATCAGAAAACCAACATACATCTACAATTAATCTACATTTACAGCTTCTGTTTGTTTTTCATGAGACCAAGACAACACCAAAGTAATGTGTCGAAATGTGATCCAAAGACTCTGTAGCATACATACTGCATTTCCACCACAAAGACTAACCTGTTACATTGGGATACAGCAGACTAATTAGGTAAATACTACTGTAGCAAGAAACAGAATTCAAATCAAGCATTAACAAAGTGTAACAAAAATAATAAGTTTGAACTTATTTTCTCCTAGCAATGCACATCAACTCGAAGGCATGTACCAAGGAAAAACAAATACATAGATAGTTTGGGGTTGATAAATATAAAGCATTATTCACATACCAATGAGTATTGCTGCAACTCATCGTGATCAATTTGACATAATCAAACTAACTTTTCAATAATATAGCGACACCACTCTTCCTTTACTTAAGTTAGTTGAGCAGTGGAGTATGTGGAGCATTTTAAGTCGGGAAGATCTTGCGACATAAAAATTAAATAAATGAAGTTACAATTGCTAAAACATTTGAACAATCACGAGTTAAAAGCTAAGTAAACAACATACCGCCATTGGTATTTTAACTTGGTTACGCAAGATAGTCTCCTTCATGAAACGCATGACATAGTACCCACAATCTGTCTTGTTGGGTTGTCTTGGGCACTATAAAAAATAAAATAGTAAATCAATATAGTTTTTTTTATCTAATTGCGCATTAAGTTTTTGCAAATATACCTGTATCTGAATCCATTTAATGTTGGTTGCCTTTAAACGCGGCACCTTAGCTCCGATATTTGCGCGATAAACTTGCAAACCACTAATCACAAAATCAAACAGACTTCATTAAGAAACATATTTTCAATTATCACAAACACACGCATGCTCACGTATCGAACAGAATCATAGAAAATCAGAAATATAAAAACATGCTTACGTATCGAACAGATTCTTTAATTCTGGGCGATCCCTAGGATCAACATACAAGGGATCCAGATAGTAAATAATCTCTTCAACAATATTTATCGCAAGACAAGCACCCAATGATTCCTACAAAAATGTTGAGATAACAAATCCTAAGCACCTCAACTTTTATGTAATTCATTATTGTGAATTAAGTCCTAAAGGATAAGCGACTCACCCAACATTGCACGACGCTAAAAACAAGGGCTGATATTCTCTTTCTTTAGTTGCAAACCGGTCAGCTAGATACGTTGTCATGATGAGTAGGTGTTCCAAATGCACCAAGATAGAATTGCAACAATAATTCATAAAGGTTTCTAGAATATCATTGGTACTTAATTAGTGTGGTCGACATTAATATTATAAAAACTATATCTATATATAACAGACTCTAGAAGATCATTGGTACTTGATAAACCAATTCAACAATCACGGTTGTGAAATATGAAAAAAGTAAAATAAAATAGAACAAAATAACCACTAAACACTAACCAGCAACTCGAGAAATATCGAAAATATGGGGTCCCTTTTCATACATCCTTCAATTGATTTTCATTTTCGGGGACTATGCACAGAGATAATCAAATTATGAAGGCATGCTAAAATAAAATTGGAAAATTGAAGACTTTGACATATATTTTTTTATTGTTAAAAAAAATTAGAAAATTAAGTTCATCTCATCAAATAGACTTAAATATATTTGCCAAAGAAGAGGACCAACGTATCCCTCACATAGAAATCTCACTTCAATACTTCAAAGAGAGAGATAATGCACTCGTTGATCAACAATTAGGGTTGTATGTCAATTTATCTGTCATCATTGTGAGACATGCATGTTCCATAATACCATTGAGTGAGTCCTCATCCAATTTCATGACATTTTCAATGAAATGTACAATGATGTGCAGTTAGTGGCATCTAAGCTTCTAATAGATGGTTGAATAAGTTTCAATTCGATGCTTGGCGAGTTCAATCACTCGTTTGCATCCAGAAATCCATAGAGGAGGAAAAAAAGGATGAAAACAAATATATGCAAATAGAATACTTACAGCAAGAGGGACATACTCCATCATGTACCACCTATACTTGTCTGCTATTTGTTCTACATTTGACTTGCCATCTCCACATATGGAAAAATAAAGAATATATCAAGCCTCATATGGAAGAACATATAGTAAGTTCCAAAAATGGGAATAACAATTCTTAACCGCAAAACAAAGGTAGTCACATTATTAACTACAATCTACTGCAAATTGCCACATCAATTGATCAAGAAAGGCTTCACTACGCCACAATCTTTCTAACATTCCCTATACTATTCCCCTGTCAGGGGCATATAGAACTAAAATGGATCGACTAATTCTTGGCACATGCAGACCCTATATGATTAAAGCTAACTTCATCCCATTTTTAGTACACTACACTATGATTCTGTTATGTAATATATTGATATCACTAAGAGGTGCCATAGTGTGAGTGTTAGAATATCTATAAAACTGTTCAACCCTTTGTCACTTTCTCGGGTATTTTGATTGAGACTATGATGCTTATTGAATCATTCATGACAACTTAACATTAAAACATAAAGCTAGTTCATGGGTACTCTTCACATTAACATATGCACACTTCTCTTTGTCAAGAAAACTTTTAATTAATTTGACTTCACACCCAAGAGCATTCCATCATATAGCTATAGAATGACAACAAACTGTAACACAACTTATTCATAATTCAGTAAAGAGAAGGTTAATTTAGGAAAAAATAAATAAAGAAAGAGATAGAGAAAGCAATAATATTTCAGTAAGGTTTAGTAATGCCAATGGTTTAGTAATGCCCCAAATTTATGGCTGACTGGTGTGCTCCTTTTACAGAAAACAATCATATTTCAGCAATCAAAATGGCAAAATAATGTCAGGATGAGCAATATGGTTGAGCAAGGTTTAGTAATGCCAATGGTTTAGTAATGCCACTGGTGTTCATCTTTGAGTATTTCCAACCACAACTTAAGGAAAGAATGGATACAAATGAGAAGTCAAATTTGTAACTAGAAAAAAAAAAGGGTGAGAGATACAGAAGCTGGTCACCCATGTCAATCAAAAAATGTGTGTATCTTTGAATAGAAAGACCATGGTCAGAATGTAGCCATAAGGACAAACCCCACTCTCACAAAATTGACTTGCTATCAAATGAGTAGCAAGGAAACAACCATATGTAGGAGCAAGGAAACTCACCTATGAAGAAGCAGGGGGAGAAGAGAGGCACAAGGTAGTGTGTTATGGAGAGCTTCCAAATAACAAAAATCACAATCTTTAAAGTCAACAACCTGCAAAACTAGCAAAACAATCCCGCGATGGCAACGACAGTAGGGTTGGGAAGAAAGGTCCCGCGATGGCAACGACAGTAGTGGTTGAAAAGGGTTTCAGTGGAGAAGGGAATGAAGCTGAGCAAGAAAAAAGAGGAGGGAAGAAAGGTCCCGCGTTTAATTCCTTAGGTGTTCACCTAAGATAGCGTTTCCGTGTGGAACCGCTATCTTTTCCTAAGTGGCACTTTTAATAGCGGTTCCACACGGAAACGCTATCTTAGGTGATACCTAAGATAGCGTTTCCTAAAGGAAACGCTATTAAAAGTCCCCCCATCACTTTTAATAGCATTTCCACACGGAAATGCTATTAAAGGTGCGTTATTAAAAGTCTAATATGTTGTAGTGGGGTTTATCCAGTTTTCATATGAAGTTAATTACTTACAATATTAGAGGCTTAGGTTGGAGGTTAAAGAATAGGGATATCAAGTAAATGGTGATGACACATAAACCTGATTTAGTGTGTTTACAAGAGACCAAAATAGCATCGGTGGATAGAAGTTTGTGTTCTTCATTGTGGGATGGTGATGATTTTGATTGGGTGGCTAAAGCAGCTGAAGGCAGAGCCGGTGGTGTGATTATTATATGGAACAATGTAAGTTTTCTTTTGTCTGACGGTTTTGAAGGTGATCATTTTTTGGGGGTGGAGGATTTGTGGGGGCCAGAAAAGCTTAAGGCGTCCATCCTCAATGTGCACACACCTTATGATGGTAGGGGTAAGAAGGAGTTGTGGAGAGAGTTGGTCAACCAAAGAGTTTGCAGAGGTGGGGAACGCTGGTGTGTGACGGGCGATTTTAATGCTGTCAAGTCCGGTAGCGAAAGGAAAGGGGCTGCCAGTTTGTTTAGACAAGATGAGATGCAGTGTTTCTCCGATTTCATGACCGAGGCAGATCTGGTTGATTTACCTCTTGTGGGCAGAAAGTTCACCTGGTACCGGGCAAATGGTTCTGCGATGAGTAGATTGGACAGGTTCTTGGTTTCTGAAGAATGGCTAAGTTCGTGGAGTAATTTATCTCAGTGGGGGTTACGGAGGAGCGTGTCTGATCATTGCACAGTGATTCTAAAGGAAATGGAGCTTAATTGGGGTCCAAAACCTTTTCGGATACTGAGTTGTTGGAAAGAGGTTGAAGGGTATCATTCTTTTGTCAAAGAGCAGTGGGAAATGTTCAAGGTGGATGGTTGGGGTGCTTTTACTCTAAAGGAGAAGTTGAAGAATATTAAGAACAAACTAAAGATGTGAAATCTACAGCATTTTGGGAATTTAGATGCAAGGATTAATGAGGCAAAGAATGAGTTACAACAATGGGGTATTAAAGGTGAAGATGGTGTGCTTAATGAGGATGAGGTAAATAAGAAAAGAGAGTGTGTTGCTATTATTCACCAATTGGCCTCTAGAAAGTGCAGTATGTTGTGGCAGAAGTTGCGGGTGAGGTGGCTAAAGGAGGACGATTCTAATTCCAAATTTTTTCACGCTTGCATTCATAAAAGAAGAAGACGAAATGAGATCCATTGCCTTGATTTTAATGGGATTCATGTGGAAGGAGTGGCACCCTTAAAAGCAGAAATAAAATCGCACTTTGAGGGTCTTTTTAGCCGTCAGAAATGGGACATACCAGTGTTAAATACAGTATATGTGCCAAATAGATGATGCTGAAAAGGAGTTTTTAGTCAAAAAATTTACAGAAGAGGAGATTAGAGAAGCAGTGTGGGGATTGAAAGCTCAAAGTGTCCTGGACCAGACAGAGTTATCTTTTCCTTCTTTAAAGATTTTGGGAAATCCTCAAAGCTGATTTTGTTAAGTTCATTGAAGAGTTTCATGATAATGGTAAGCTTGTTAGAGGTTCAAACAGTTCGTTCATTGTGTTAATTCCTAAGCAGGACAACCCACAAAAGATTGGAGATTTTAGGCCTATTTCTCTTATAGGATGTATGTATAAGATCCTATCGAAGATCCTAGCAAATAGACTAAGGAAGGTCATCCACTCCGTGATATCGGAATCTCAATCAACTTTTATAAAAGGGAGACAAATTTTGGATGGGGTACTTGTTGCTAATGAGTTGGTGGAAGAGGCCAGATTGAGGAAAAAATCAGTTGTGCTTTTCAAGGCAGACTTTGAGAATGCTTTTGACTCTGTAAGTTGGGATTTTTTGGATTTTATGATGCTTAATATGGGTTTTGATGAAAAGTGATAGAGATGGGTGATGGAATGTGTATCGTCTACTAGAATCTCAGTTCTAGTAAACGGAAGCCCAACTGAGGAGTTTGGTGTTGGGCGTGGCCTTCGTCAAGGGGATCCTTTATCGCCTTTCCTTTTTCTTATAGTGGTAGAATGACTTAACGTGCTTTTTAAAGAGGCGGTGACTGCTAGTCTTTTTGACAGCTATAAGGTGGGTGATGGTGGATTACAAATATCTCACCTACAGTTCGCGGATGGCACCTTGATTGTGGGAGAAAAATCAGTTCATAATGTGTGGGCGATCAAATGCATTCTTCAATTGTTTGAGATTGTGTCGGGCCTAAAGGTGAATTTCCATAAAAGCCAATTGATGGGGGTGAATGTGGAGGATTCATGGTTAAATGAGGCAGCCCTATTGTTAAATTGTAAGGTCGGCTCAATTCCTTTTATGTATCTTGGTCTTCCAATTGGTGCAAATCCAAGGAAGAAGGCAACTTTGCAGCCGGTGATAGATAAAGTGAAGAAGAGATTGAATTCATGGAATAGTAAGCACATCTCCTTGGGTGGTCGTGTAATCTTGATAAAATCAGTTCTTTATTCCCTACCGATCTACTATCTTTCTTTCTTCAAGTCTCCGAAAGGTATCATTTCTACCCCTGAATCTCTTTTTAAATGTTTCTTATTAGGGGGGGGGGGGTGACGAAAAAAGAAAGATTTCTTGGGTGGCTTGGCAAAACGTGTGTAGAGAGAAGGAGGCTAGGTTTAAAAGATTTGAGGTTGTTCAATCTAGCTTTGTTTGGGAAATGGTTGTGGAGAGTGAGAGTGGAACCTAACTCTCTATGGGTCAAGGTGCTACGTAGTAAATATGGTGAGGTTGAGGGAGTAGTGAGTCAGTGTAGGAGGATAGGTTCTAGGTGGTGGTTAGACATTTTGTCTGTGGAGGGTTGTGCCTTGGGGTCCCGTCCTTCTTGGTTTTAAGATTCATGCAATAATGAGGTGGGTGATGGGAAGTCTACTCTTTTTTGGCATGACGAGTGGTTAGTTGGTGGGAAACTTAGTTCCAGGTTCAACCGTTTGTTTTCACTAGCTATTAATAAGCAGGCTTCAGCGGCGGATTTGGGGGTGTGGGAGGAGGGTCGTTGGAAATGGGTCTGGGAGTGGAGGAGAGGCTTCTTTCAATGGGAGAGGGGGCTGTTCGCTGAATTGAAAACAGCGTTGAGCAGTTTTGTTCCATCCACTAATGCACAGGATAAATGGATTTGGAATCATGATTCCTCTAGGATTTATACTGTCAGTTCTACGTTTAGAATTTTGCAGGAATCAAATGATAGGAATGAAGACCAATTTCTGTGTAATCTTTGGCATACAGGTGCTCCTTTGAAGGTGAAAACATTTGTTTGGCAAGCAAGTCAAAATAGGATCCCATCATTGCAGAATCTCGCATTCAGGAACGTTATTCCGTGGTCTAACAGCTCATGTAAAGGCTGCAATATTGGTTTGGAGTCAGAATCCCATCTATTATTTGAGTGTGAGCTCTTCTCAGCTTTGTGGTCGGATTGTCTAAGGTGGTGGGGGGTGAGTTCTGCTATGCAAAACAACTACAGGGCTCGTTTTCTTCAATTTTTTGGTCTGTTTGCTGGCCAATCAACAGCCGTAAGAATGTGGCAAACCGTCTGGTGTGCAGTTATTTGGATCATTTGGACAAGTCGAAACAGGTTGAATTTTAAAGGAATAAAGCCTGAGTTGGAAGAACTAATGGAGCTTGTTAAGATCAAATCTTGGCATTGGATATCTGCATCAAACAAGAGCTTTAAGTACCCCGTGTCTTGTTGGGCAACAAATTCAGGAGGGTGCTTGGGTTTAATGGGTGCTATGTAGTTCAATTTTGCCTTGCTGCTTGCACTTGCTGCTACGTTATTATCTGCTTTTTGTTTTGCTATAGCAACTGTTTTGGTTGTGTTTGTCAATTGTATTTCTGTTTTGCGCTTTTGGCTGTCAGGGTGTGTATTTTTGTTGTGTTAAGGAGCTGTCAGGGTGTGTATGGGGTCTTTTAGCTCTACTTTTCTGCTTTGTTACTGTTTGTTTTTGCAGTTGTTCTGTTTTTGCTATTGTAATTCTGTTGTTTCTTTGGTCTGCTTGCTTTGTACACCCTATACTTGCTTGCAGTGTCTTTCTTTTAATAAATATTTTTGCTTATAAAAAAAAATATAAAAATCATCACTCAAATAGAATCTCATGTATACAATAAGTCCAAATTAAGCTGCAAAATTTTCGCACATATGTCTAATAATTATATTATATCTACCTTTTGATGCAGGAGAAGCAAAGCATCTCCATCACCCTGTCGTAGAATCTCCTCTAAATGATTCTGCAACATAAAAAAATTTATAAAAATAAAAAATTATTAAAAAACAGAAATCAAATATGGAGGGGGAAAATGGGAAATGGAAAGAAGAGAAAAGGGGAGGAGGAAAGAGGAGGAATGTGGAGGAGTTGGACTCACCAAGGCACACGGTGGCTGGTGGGACGGTGGTGGCAAAAGGAGGCGACGGGATGGGAAGAGGGAAGGAGAAGGAGAAGAGGAAATGGGGCGGTCAGATGGGAAGAGGGAATGAGTAGAAGGGAGGGAAGAGGATGATTGGTCGGCGGACAGACGGCTGGCGACGATGCGACGGCAGTGGCGTGAGGGTACGGAATGCTGAGTGGCGTGAGGGATTTGGAAGAGCAGAGGATGGCTACAGGTTGAAGAAGGGAGAAGTGGGGCGGATTGGGGTTTTATTAGATGCATAGCGAAGGCCCAAGCCGTCGCAAAACTAAATACCTTTTAACGACGGCAAGGCCGTCGCAAACGTGATCCATTATTGACGGCCTGTGGCTGTCGCAAAATGTAAGGTACATTAGCGACGACTTAGTCGTCGTAAACTTGAATTTTTTTCCACCAAAACTCGTGCCAAAATTTCACGGAAATGCGATCAATAAAAGCGATGACATAGGCCGTCGCAAATCTTGAAAATTCAACCGTTTTTGTTAGCGATGGCAAAGGCCGTCGCAAATGACAAATTTAGTGACGGCATAGAGGCCGTCGTAAATAATCCGTCGCAAATCGTCATTATTCTTGTAGTGTCTAGCAGACTAGCACGTACTTTAAGTTGACCATGTATAGTTACTTGGGTCGTTAAAGCATCTCCAATAGCAAAATTTTAAGGAACTCATTTTTAGTTTTTAAGTAGGTCCATGAAAGTTTATTACACTCACTCAATTTTCACTTCAATAAGAATTTCTAATACTAACTTCCTTAACTTTTCTTAATATGTAACATTTCATGTTCTCTCTCCCTCTTTTACACTATCAAAACATTATTTAAATGCTATGAAACTCTCTTTTAAGGTTCCCTGGATAAGAAACTCATTTTAATAAAATTTAAGGAACCCAAAATCACATGTGCCTTTTTGTAACAATATTTCATTCTTATTGAACCCTTAAGGAATTCCCACTAAAATTAGTCCAAAAAAAAAACAAACATCAAACACGACTCAACTCTCAATGCATAATCATAACCGCACAAGGGTTCAATTTAAGGGCTGTGATGGGTGTAGCAGTTAATCTTGAGCCAATGGGGGTAATTTTTTTTTTTATGAGTGAAGGTATTATTAAACATGGTACAAAGGATACTCAAACCCCATCAACAAGATCAAAATTGTAGGGACAATGCCCACATAAACAAGCAACAACATTCCCACCAACCAGTCAAACAGCCACACAAGTGTTTTTTTTAATATATTTTGATAAGCAAAAAATATAATGAATTGAGTCTTAGGGGTACTCAAACCCATATACAGAAAAGATGAAATGTACAAAGGAGAAACAAGCTAATTGTTCAACCAAGAGCAACAAATTACAACAAGGTTGAAAATCTAACTTGACCCCACAACACCCAAAAAATAAAATTGATACTACTTCTAAACACGTGAGCTTGCTGAAATCCAAAAACCAAGAGAACCATCCAAATAGCATTGAGTTGTCATCATCCAACCTTTTGAAATTCCTGCCAAAAACCAGCTTAGGTATAAGCCACAAACAACCAGTGAAATGAGAGAGTAAACTCCAAACCAGTTGATGAAAAGGAGAGAGATTGAGTGGTTAAAAAGAGATGGTGAACTACCACCAAAGGTCAGAACTTTATCCAAACGAAAAAACAGAAGTGTTTGAGCCTTGAGAGATGAGAACCATGACCATATAGAACTGTATAAGACAAACACAAACACCATAAGACTGTTATACCACCATAACCATATCAACAACTATGAAGGATTGAATGGTACTTGTGTAAAAGAAAAAACTATGAAGCTTTGACATTTTAAGAACCTACAAATACATTTCATTGTTTAATATTATTAGATTTGGTTCATTTAAAGTGATAAACTCTCTAAAGTGAGAAACTAAGGATATATCCACCTTTAATTTAATAAATGTATAGAGTTCTTAACATACTAATAATGATCTAAAGGAACACCCTTAATTTCTCATTTTAAAGACCTTTTCACTTTATAGGAGCCAAATTCACAATTATTATACCTGATATTGCTAATACCTATTAGTTTGTACGAACCTAGAACTTTCGAGGTCGCAATTGGTCTTCTTGTTTGCATTGAGAATGAAGTTGAGTCTGGCTTCCTCTTAGAATGGTGGTGGTGTAACTTTTTAAAAGGCACTCTGATCGGACTCCCTATTCATTAGATAGAGAAGATCGCCAAGATTTCGTGATCCGTTGCTGAACTTATTCCAATTCAATATGTCCAAGTTAGTCGATCGCATACTCATGTATGAGTATTAAGAGGAAGATGATCATACATGATGGTCGTGTTCGAAATATATAGCGTGAGGGCGACGATTATCATATGTAGTGTTTGATACGAGACATGTTTTAATATTTTTAGAAAAGTAAGGTGAGAAAAAAAGTTTATCATGTTTGATATATGAGGATAAAAAATCATTGTCGGGCCTAAAAGATGTTTGAGAATAAAATTTGTGAATAAAAGTTGAAAATTTCATTCTAGGTGTGAGAATGAGAAAGAAATATTCTGAGATTGAGAATCCGTGAAATGTAGTTTACATGGAAACAAAAATATTCATGAACTAAATTAGAGGGTATGATCAAGCTTATCATGGATTAAAGGAATGTATTAACCTTAATTTATGTGATCAAGGGAAATTTTATTCATATTTATGGAAATTTATGTGTGAATATAAATTAAATGAAACCACTTTTGATGTTTGATTTCGATGTTTGGTCATATTGGAAAAGAGCTGCATTTTCATACACTATCTTCTTCGGGTATATCCTTGTTTGCCATTTTTGGGTCCTTCCATTGGTGGGTTGGTTTCAATATATTTTTATTTGGATTTGGATGTCTTTTCCTTTGAGCAGGCTATCAAGGTGGCTCGAGTGAGCATATTAGTGATGAACAACTGTAAGACGTTAGAGAAAAAAAAATTCTGAGCTATTATAGCATGTAAGTTCCCAGAAAGGAATTTTATTCTATTTCAACAAAGAAATGCTTTTTTTTTTATTTATAAGAATTTGCTTGTCGGCGCCCAACTTCTTGGAAGTTCGGATGAAAAAATATAATTAAAAAAAAATAAACATTGTAAATTATAAAATGTTGTAGCACTTAGGCTTTGGATATCATGCCCTTTTATAACCTTCTAAGTTCTAACGTTTATTAAGATTTTTGCTGCATGCATGAACAACTAAAGACAGAGCAGAAACAGAGGTTTTGAGAAAATAGATAGGAAATTGAGACAAAAAGGGGTTTGAAGTCATATATGTGCTAGAAAAATAAATCCATTTGATTCCAAATATAGAATGCACGATTTCATAAGTGACAAATAAGATTTTCATGAAAAGGATGTTAAGGAGAAAGTCATGACCCATTTTTTCATCACAAATGAAAGAGCTTATTTCACTTCAGGGTTAACATGTTAGTTTCAGTGATTGATCTATCCATCATGATATCCATTAACGAAACTTGCCTGTGAATGTAGTAATAGTGATTTACATTAACACAACAAAATTGATCATTTTAGTTTGGCGCTCTAACTAAACTTTAATACTAATTAAATTAATGTTGGTGATCCGTAAGTACCCCTGTAAGTATTATTTGAGCCGTGAGGTCTGTCTTGACTCCGGTGAACTCCCGAGACCCAATTCACCTAAACTTTTGAACACAATTAAAATAATTTAATGTGGGTTTTATTTTTATAAATATCATATAATTATGTATGTCCATAAATCTAACAATATATACACCTGATCAAGGGTCTCGTTCTTGATTTCCTCCAGGGTTCTTGTTGAGGTGCATCTCATATATTGACACGGGACAAAATCATGCATAGCAGCTTGCCATTACAAATGTTAATGGCTGGTGGTTCAGTGGGACATTTCTGGTTTTATAGGTTTTTGTTTTTAGTTCTTGTGTTGGTTCATTTTGGTTTCTAGTTCACGGGGTGTGGGACCTGGAAGGATTCGTCGGTGTAAAGTCAATGCTCTTAGTAAAATTATAGCATTATTTCATTTACACTATCTAGCTCTCTTCTTGTCTCATCTTTATAAATGGTAAGAATATACCTTGTACTCTCTATTAATAAAAAAAAAATTACAAATGTTAATGGGGTGACTACTGATATGATTATTATGAGGACTGGATCGGAGCAGTAAAGTACACACCATGATTTGAAGCCTAATCATATGATTTGATTGTGGAAGAAAATGGACATGAGCAGTTGTAGTTGGCGTAATAGTGGCTCCTTTGGATGCATGTATATGATATTAAAATCAAAACTCAGAGTGATGATGAAAAAGTTTCTTGCGAAGAGAGAGCGAGATAGGGGGTGATAGTTGTGCTACTGCTAACTATACACAGATTCTCAAAACGTCTCATCAAACATAATAGACTAATTCTCTTGATTAAAAGTCGTACAAAATTGCCACCACTTTCCCCACACAGCTGAGTAAAAGGATAGAAAAAATTATGAAGGCTAGGAAAACGTTTCGTAACCTCTCGTCAAAAATAATACTCTCTCCGAAATTTTATAAAAAAATAATAATATTTAATATAAATATTCCAAAAATAAAAAAAACTAATCAATTAAATTAATTATCCATTTATTTTTTTCAAGACATGAGACAATTAAATGATTGTTAAATAATAATAACTTATTTTTTTATATAAATCAAGAGAATTAAATTAAATTAACTAATTTTCTTAATAAATATAAAATTAATTATTTTTGTTTATAATTGAATTCGGAGACAGTATTATAAGGTTTTAAATTACGATTATAATAGTGATTATGTTACATATATGATAATTTGTGACATTAATTACAACTGGGAACTTCAATGCGTCATTTTAGCAACAGGATATATGATTCTTTGAGCGTCATCTTCGAACGTGTTCATATGACTTACACTTGGATCCAAACAATCTGCACAAACGAAAAGCCTATAACTATAAGTTTATTATATATTCTCTCCTATCCACGGATAAGAAATAAAATTCTAAAACACATAGATCAAGAAAATATATTAAAATTAGTTAATTGTAATAAATATTCATATAAATTTTCAAAAACACCCGTTCTAATTTTAATTAATATTTCGATGACCTATAATTAATGACAGTAATTAATAAGGATAATATTGAAAATTTTCATTTAATGTGTATGAAAATTGATAAATATTTCTTATATTTTGGACAAAAAAAATAGACTCATTTATTTCTTATATTGTGGACCGGAGGGAATACTATAAAAGGAGAATGCTAACAAGTGCCCCTTTAAAGCATTGTTTAAGGAATCAATAATGGAAATTTTGTATGAAAAATTGTGTATTTAGTATATCAAAAAGTATTAAACTTAATTTTCCAATGCAAATTTTCATTCTATGTATATTCCTTAACCAATGTCCTAAGGATACTAGTTAACAATTCCTATAAAACTTATAGGCTTCCTCGTTTTCCTAATTAATAATCAGTGTCCTTTATCATTCCGACATACTTTATATTAGTAGTTCCTTTAATTGCATCTCACAGTCCCATCATAATCACTTTTTAGAAGTTTAAATTATCCTTAAAATTTAAAAAACCGTCCTAATTAAACATCTCAAGCATTTCTTTGGCTCTTAATTCTATTCCTAATAAACCTGTCTAGTTAGAGCATTCATACTTCCTAGTTGTCAGTTGTGACCTCAGAAGATGATGAAAAGTGAGCCTGATTCCCATTAAAAGTGGTTTCTCATCAACCACGAGAAAATGCATCCATATATACCATGTGGCCTGTGAGAGTGTGAGGTGGATTCATTTTGACATTGAGTATTGGAGTAAGTGGACCAGGATGTTCTCAACCATGCACTCTGATCTGATCTCTTCTATTGAAGATCACAAGAATTTCTTGAATACTTGTTTCCATCATTCCATTGTCATTTAGTCACTAATGGATCGATACATAGTATTTGCTGCAATATTTGTTTCATGATGTTTAATTATGGAGAATAATATACTGTCGCAGTGAACTGACTATAAAACTGAAATTTAAATGACAATTAGTTGCAAAACCAAACATAATTTCTTTAAAATATATTAATCATTAAGAGTTCTCTGTGACTATAGAAAGATTGAGATTTCTTATAGTGTGCATTTAGGGTCACTTCAGTATGAAATAGCTAGGGTCACGTCCATATTGGAGCACTTAGACTGTGCCTTACACTCCATGGCAGGAAAGGAATTCCAGTGAGCGATAGGTAGAGTTACCCTTCTCAACTCTACATACGTAAGGTATCAAGACACATTGGTTGGTACTATCCTGAGCGACTAAAAATGTATATATTCATCGTTAATTTGATGATTTGGTACGTGCGTAATAATCTCAACACATTAAACAATTTAGAAACAAATATACCGTTACTTATTTAGAGTATCTCCAATGGTATAATCCATTGAAATTGCTTAACTCATCTTTTTTAGGATTCTACTATATGTTACTTCACAACTTTTTACTTTATACTACTTTAAACAACTTTATACTCATACAATTCTTAAAAGTTTACCATTTATCTCACAAGTTATTCACATCTTTATCTATATTTTATTTTCAATTTAAAATATTAACTATATATTTTCATTTGAATATTCGTCTAACACTTATTTTTTCTTCCTCACTTCCGTGGATGAGTTTTATATAAAAACCATTTGCTTCTAGCTATAAGCAATTATTTTTATATATAACATCTGTTCCCGCCAAGATTGAGCAAGGCCCAACTTGTTTGTAGTCCAACAATGTCCATGACAAACACCTCGAGTCAATGAACATGAACATCAACTCGAGGACCGACCTCTATTGGCCGAGTACTTAGTACATAGCTCTTGGATATTTAAACCGAGATCAAATGACCGTAAGAACCAAGCTCTTCTAACTAAATACTACAAACCAAGTTATTTGTTCGGTCATCAAATGTCTTAAGGAAATAAGCCTACGACCAAGGACACAACACGGAACTCAGCATATCTCAAACAAGGACCGAAGACTCAAATGTTATCCTCAACCTCACTAGAAGGTAAATAAGGGTAGAAACAACACAGAACTCGACACTCCCCTGATGCACACGTGAAGGAATCTGAGAGCCACATATAGACAAAGAACACATGCGGCAGCTAGCGACGTACCTGAATCTGTACATGCACGACTGTGATTCTCGCTTCTGTAAGCGCACGACCGCGATCTTTGCTAACGGTATTGAGACTAGCGGGTGACATACACCTTCATGGAGGCTATATATAATCACCATGGAGAAAGGCTTTTGATCATACACTTGTATTTACTCATACACTAGAAGCTAGGGTTTTTACATTGTATCCTATTTCGGTTCTGACATCACAACATCCATGTCAGCTTGCTCTAATGATAATTCACTACAAAAAAAAGATCAAATAGCGATCGAACATAGTGACCGAATTTTTCAGTTGAAAATGGCGACCGATTTTGCGACGGAATTTAGCATCTTTTAGATAGTATGTAATAATGTATCCAGTGACTGAATTAGCGACCGAAATTATAGGTAGCAACCATATCGGTCGCTATTTCGGTCACTAAAGTATTGATTTTAGAAGTCAAACTTTGTTGACTATATAGTGACCGATCCTGCTATCGATATTATCCCAATGGTCATAATGTAATATTTTTTGCGACCGATATTGGTTCGGTTGCTAACGCGTGCATGAAATAATAAAATTGGGAGCTTTTAGCGACTGAATCCTATTCGGTCGCTAAATTAATTTTTGAAAATTCCAAATGCAACCAACAATGACCGATTTTGGGGACCGAAGAATTCGGTCGCAAATAGGAAAATCCCTAAATCAGCTAACTTTCCCCTCTTTCTTCCTCACATACGCATTTCTCTTCCTCTCACTCCCTAAAACCACCATTTCCTCCCCTCTACGGCCACCATAGTTCCTCCCTTCTACGGCCACCATTCGCACCGCCACCACCACCACTGCAAGCCCCTCCTTTTGTCGTCCCTTTTACGGCCCCCTCCCTCCCTCCTTGTCTCCCTCTCTCTGTTGTCCCTCCCTCACCACAACCACCCTTTTACGGCCACCGTTCTCGGCTTCGCCACCACCACTGTAAGACCAAGGTATGCTTCCATCCCTTTCTCTCGATTCGTCTCTGTCTCCCTCTTTCACTTATATTTTTTTTCTTCATTCCACATTCCAGGGTTGTTTGGTTATAGCTCCACCACCGAACCGCTGTCGTCGCCGCCGCCACCACCATCAGGCATCAGGGTACACCCCTTCTCCTTACTTGTCTGTTTAGTGCTTTCATCTTTCACTCTATTTGTTTTATTAGGCACACTTTCAATTAGAAGAAATTACCAAACCTTACATAACATATAACTAGCAATAGCATGCCACTTGTTTCACTATTTAGGTACATATCTGTTAGAGGGGACACTGAAATTGCAAGTGCTTGGGTGGGGGGTATTTAGATGGTTTAACAAGCTTCCAAGAGAAATTGATATAATGTAAGAGAAGAATAGAGTCCAAAAGTCAAAGTCTTTCTGCTGCTAGTCAATAGGAGAAAATTAATTCTTTACATGGCTATCTATCTCATCTAACACCTCTATCTTCCATGAATTTCATTTCAACTAGTCTTCAATGTCATTTTCAAACTCAAATGGTTTATCAAGTAATTCAAGTTGGTGTTACATTACGAAGAAGGAGAAAGAACCAAATAAGATAAATTTGCTTTGGAGAATGAAATTGTTGTTTGGTTCCAATTGATTTTTCTCATAATGAGGAATTAGGATGTCTCCACTTTATAAATATCACTTCGTTTCGGTTTCTCAACTTATGCAACTTCTATTTGTGGCTGGAGATGGGAAAGGGTATCAAGGAGAATGTCCACATTCATTTTATTGTGGATATCGTGGTAATATTAGCTTCCCTTTCACTAAAACAGGACACCTACATTGTGGCTTATTGACCATACAAAATTGTGATGATCATTTAGCCAAGCATAAAGAGATCCAACTAGAAAATAATGGGAAATGGTTTGAAGTCTTATAAGTTTCTCGGTTTCCACATGTTCCTATGTGTCCTTACTACCCACGTTGTAGTTTGTTGTGATTTATTTGCAGCTAGTTAAATGATTAGTGCTTTGAAAAATTAATCTTGTGCTTGCTGTTGGAATGTTGAACTGTTGGTGGGAAACAATTTTATTCAATATATATTTACCATAAACTTGTGAATTGAAATTAATCATATATTTTTGAACAGGCTGTTGAATTTAATCACTTGCAGCACTCCTTGATCTTTGTCACTATTTCCATTCTTTGTTGGGAGCTGAGGTAAGTTAACTACATCTTTATTATGCCTTGATTTGTGTGGTATCTGTAATGTGTAATGTCAAGTTATGTCATCTGTTAGTCGAGAGCAGAGCTCGATAAGATTTGTGTGCTGATAATTTATCATTTATGCATGTGTTTGCCATTATGTGTTGTTTGTTAGTGGAGAGCGGAGCTCAATAGGATGTGATCTTGTCCAAAAGGCAGGATGCTGGTTGTGTGCTGATAATTTGGAAGTTATGCCTGTGTTTGGAATTATGTGTTACTTGAATTGATTTGTTGATGGTTAGTGAAGAGAAAAGCTCAATAGGATTCTGGTTTTGTGCTGGTAGATTAGAAATGATGCATGTGGTTGCAATTGAATATGTTGTTTGTTAGTGGAGAGCTAAGCTCAATAGGATGCTGGTTGTGTGCTGGTAGATTAAAATTGATGCATGTGGTTGTAAACTTTATATGTTGTTTGTTAGTGGAGAGCAGGGCTCAATAGGATGGATGTGTCAATTCTATGACTTGATTGCCATTTTTATGTCCTTATTAACGTTTTTGTCGCTAAAATTGTGCTCTGTATATAGAATTAAATTTGTATCTTCTGTTATGGTTAATGAGTTAGAATAGCCTTAGTGGAGAGCAGAGCTCAATAGGATGTGATCCTGTCAAAAAGGTGGGATGCTTGTTGTGTGTTGCTAATTTAGAAGTTATGCATGTGTTTGACAATTATGTGTTACTTGTTAGTGGAGAGCTGAGCTCAATAGGATGTTTGCTACTATATTTTATCTAAGTTTGTATTGAAATATGCTTCAATATATATTTGTTGAAGTATGTTGCAATCCTTATAAGTCAATGGTTTTATTTTTTGCTATAGTTAATTATTAAGTTACGAAAGCCTTAGTTTCCTATTTGAGATTCAATATTAATGAGCATGCATACCTTCTCAGGGCACGCATGCTCATTGTATTGAATCTTGAATTGTCCAAGTGGGACAGTTTGGGAAAAAACCTTTTTCACACTCGTACAATAGTCATTTCAATGTTCAAATGCCTTATATACTTGTTGAAATCTCGGTCTGATGCATTTCCTTTTGTTCTCCTGGTGCATACTTGATCGCGGTGATTCTCACCGTGCTCGAGTCGTGTACTTGGAGACCGATGGGAAATGCTGCCAAAATTTTGTCAAGTATAAGGTATTTGAATATGGGAATAACTATTATTAGCCGAGTGTGGTAAAAGTTTCTTCTTGAATGGGATAGGTTCATACCTTGTCATAAGAACGAGATTATTGGAATGCACCGTAATATATAAGTGTTATTATAGGATTGGTCAGGCTATTTAATTGCCAGCAATGGATATTCCGAAGAATCGGAAATGGATGTATCGTAGGTTGGATCAGAATAAACGTCTTAGGGAAGAGTATAGAGTTGGAGTGGGTGAGTTTATAGAGTTTGTTGTTAGCCAGGAGAGATTTATACGGCTGGGCGGTGATCATTTGAGGTGTCCTTGCAAAAGATGCAAGTGTCAATCTTTCAAAATCGTGGATGGAGTTGTAGCCGATCTTTATGAGAAGGGCTTCATGCCTGATTACTATTGGTGGAGTAACCATGGTGAGACGTTTCCTGATTTAAACCCGATTGTGGTTGAAGGTTCGTACTATGGAAGTGGTGACCAGGAGGGAAGAATAGAATCCATACGAGCAGATGATAATGGATCAAGCTGGACCATCGGGTGTGTAGTACTCGAAGAAGATGGGGGAGAAGATGGTGGAATGGGTTCCCAATACATAGAGGAGAATCTGAATCTCGAAGCTCAAAGATTCTATGATATGCTGAGTGCTGCACGATCTCCATTGTGGGAAGGATGTCGGTAGTACACGGAGTTGTCGATGTGCATGGAATGGTTGAGTATCAAATCTGACTACAATATACAAGAAGGCTGTTTTAATCGCCTCACCAGGTCAGTGTCCAAGACGTTGCCAGAAGACAATCGGATGCCTACTAGTTTTTATCATGCTAAGAAGTCTGGGGTGTTTGAAAATTGATTGTTGCCCGAATGGATGTATGTTGTACTATAAGGATGATTCAGCGGAAAGCATAACATGTTGTCGATTTTGTGGTGCGGATCGGTATAAGACAACCACTAGGATGGGCATTGAGAAGAAGAGGTCGCTAAAAAAAATGTGGTACTTTCCGCTCGTGCCAAGACTTACAAGATTGTACTCTTCGATGGCCACTACAACTCACACGAGGTGGCATAGTGAGCATGAGAGGAAGCAAGATGTCTTGTGTCATCCATCTGATGGAGAAGCTTGGAAGCATTTTGATAGGGTTCATATGGCATTTTCACAGGAACCTCGGAACATCCGATTGAGGTTATCTACTGATGGATTTAATCCTTTTGGGCAGTCTGGAAAAGCATACTATTGTTGGCCGGTTATCCTGAGTCCGTACAATCTTCCCCCGGGGATGTGCATGAAGCGGGAGTTTATGTTCCTAGTCATAATTCCGGGTCCGTCTAATCCAAAAGGTAAGATTGATGTGTACTTACAGCCACTGATAGATGAGTTGACGATGCTGTGGAATGATGGTGTGTTGACATATGACGTATCTTTGAGGCAGAATTTCATGATGAAAGCAGCTTTGATGTGGACGATCAACGACTTTCCCACCTATGGGATGATGTCCAATATGTATGGAGCGATCGAAGGCATTCATGCTTAAAAACAGTCGAAAGATCTCATATTTTGATTGTCAACGTCAATTCCTTCCAGAAGATCACCCTTATAGGCGGAACAAGAATGCATTCAAGAAGCGTTGTGAGGAGACAACACCGCCTCTACCACGTTTGACTGGTCCTAATGTATGGCGGAGAGTACAGTACTTACCGGTCGTCCATGAATCCCAAGGAGAACATATTCCAGATTATGGCGTCAACCATCATTGGACAAAACAAAGTATATTTTGGAGGTTACCGTATTGGAGGATGCAGCTACTCCGTCACAACATTGATGTCATGCATACTGAGAGGAATGTGTTTTTGAATGTGTTTGACACTGTGATGGACATCAAGTGGAGGACAAAGGATACAAATAAAGCTCGATTGGGTCTGGATGAAATTTGTAATCGGAAGGAGCTTGAGTTGCAGGACGGTGGTCGTGGCGAGACTTATCAAACCGAAGGCAAGTTATACACTAAGCAAAACACAGAAAGTGACCGTCTGTAAGTGGGTTAAAGAACTAAAGTTACCAGATGGGTATGCTTCCAATTTGGGTAGATGTGTTGACATTAAGTAAGCAAAGTTACATGGAATGAAGAGTCTTGATTTCCATGTGTTCATGCAACGGTTGCTTCCAATTGCGTTCGACGCATTACCGAAGCAAATTTGGAACCTACTTGTTGAGCTTAGCCACTTTTTCAGGGAGCTTACATCGACAACACTAAATGTGAATCAATTAAAGGATATGGAAGTCAAGATACCGTTTTGTTATGTAAACTGGAGCAAATCTTCCCGCCGAGTTTCTTTGATTCCATGGAACACCTGCCAGTTCATCTACCTTACGAAGCAAGAGTTGGTGGCCCAGTCCAATACCGCTGGATGTATCCATTTGAGAGGTAAACAACATCAACTATTTTACTTAATACATATGAAATTCACGAACATGAAATCGTAGTTTAGCTTTCCCTAAAACTAGTAATTATTTGTATGTATCCTTCTTTAATAGGTTCCTGCACTCCCTTAAACACAAAGTCAAGAACAAGGCACGAGTGGAGGGTTCCATTTGTGAAGCATACTTAGTAAAGGAGACTTCCACTTTTGCCTCTTATTACTATCCGGACGAAGTTAACACGAGAAGGACAAGGATGCCTAGAAACGTTGATTCGGGCGAAGGAAGTTCAACTAGTCCTCCTATATCAATATTCAACTATCCAGACAGATCTAGTGGCAAATCAAAATGATATTTCTTGGAGCAGCGTGACATTAATGCTGCTCATCTGTATATCCTTCAAAATTGTGAAGAGGTGGCGCCATATTTAGAGTAAGTTTCTACAATGTCTTTTATAAGTTCAATTGACATTTATGATTATTAATCGTCCTGCTGTTAATCTCCCATATGTAGGATGTACGACAATTTTCTAAGGGATCTCCAACCTGACATTTCAAACGATCAGGTTGATCGAGAAATTACTTCTCACTTTGCTACGCGGTTCAGTAAATATGTAGGTTAAGCATCTTCATTTGTTGCAATACATTTTATCTCCTTAAATATATAGCATGTATATGAATAATATAATATTTGATTTTTTAGGTACTAGATCCAGAAAACAATGTTCAAAATCCATTGTTGACAAATTTGGCATGGGGGCCTAACAGATGGGTTACATCATGAAATACTTATATTGTAAATGGATATAAATTTAACACAAAAACATGGAATGAAGGAATTCAGTCGTGTAACTATGGTGTTTGTGTGCGAGCCACTGATGGCAATGTAGAGGATGATTTCTATGGGGTTCTAACTGACATCCTTGAACTCGATTATACCGGTTTCCCCGTGATGAAGTTAGTTATCTTCAAGTGTGATTGGTTTGATCCTACTCTTGACGTAGGGACAAAAATCGATAAAAATATGGTATTGTTCAAGTTAGGCTGTCTCGTAGGTATAATAAGGCGTACGACCCATTCATTTTTTCACAGCAAGCAGATCAGGTTTATTACTTGCAATATCTCGAAGGACATCAAGGCTGGTTGGGTGTTATTAAGATAAAGGCTCGCAGTATAATTACGATAATGTAATCAACCAGCCTTAAAAAGATGCTCCGTACCAAGATGATGAGTTTTCAAGACCCCACGCATCGTTGCAAATTACGCCGGACATTATTGTTAATTCTCTGGCGGACATTTCAGGAAATGGGGAAGAAGTTGAAAGAGAGTTGATGGATCAATCCGAGTTGGACGCATCTAGCGAAGGCACATTCCGATCAAGTGAGACTGATGAGAGTGAGGGTGAATTTAGTGACGGAGATTCTACTTAGGTAATTTATTTATGTCATAATTCATTGTGTAAATGTCATTCTACTTAGGTAATTTATTTTTGTATCATTTACACTGTTGTGTAATCATCTTTTCATTTTTTACACAGATGGCGATTCCTCTAGAGGTAGGGGTGGTCCGTGGTGGTCGTGGCAGAGGTCATGCTGCGAGAGTCCCTTCGCCGGCCGACCCACAGCCTTTAGATCGAGACCACCCTACCAGCACCTCTATGGACGGGACACCTCAGGGTGATGGAGTTGCACCCCCTACCCAGCCTCATGTGGTCGGGATACAGGCTGCACCCTCATCATCCACACCTATGACAGGACCATCATCATCATCAGGACAGGAAAGTCGTGGTCCATCCGACAGGAGGATTCTTCTTATCCCCAGGGGGGATAACGAGTAAGCTAATTTAATTTTTTAATATCTATAAAGTATCGTTAATTTCTATTTACTTGTTTTTTTCATTTATTTATAAAATTTATTAATGCTCTAATTTTGCTGCATCTTTACGCATGCGAAGGGCCCTTCTGATTCGATATCGAAGATGCTGCGACGCAAGTTTGATGGTCCATGGCCTACATGGAAGGCCATCCCAGGGGGCCATAGGGATCAGTTGTTTCAAGAGTTTAAGGTAACAATTTATTAAGTTATTTAAATTAAAATTACATTATATATATATATACACACACGAATTTTCTAACAACTGTAAGTTGCAGAAAGAGTATAGGTGGGACGTAGCTTTAGAGGGTCTCGTCAGGGACATATTTGAGCATAAAGGCTCACTAGTCATGGAGAATCTGACGAACAAGTCGAGGAAGGGTAAGAATAAGGGGAAGTGGGTGGATCCTGAGATCAGGAGGCAGCTGGACCCGATCTTGGGCTCCGAGAAGTTCCAGGAGATCCAGGCCACAGCTCGGCGTAATCGATCTTCTGATGGTGGCGCATGTGCTTGGACCGGGGGGCCTAAATCAGCCGCCGCCCACTACGACGAGCTAGTAATACATTAAACTTTTGACTTATTATATTATTTAATTAGTTTTTATTTTTAATTATTCTTATGAATTTAAGATTATATTTTTCTGTGCAGAAAGCACAGAAACAGCGGGTCCCCACTGCTATGGAGTTGGTGGAGAGGACGAAGATGTTGAAGTTGGGGACATGGGTCAACGACAAGGCCCGTAACTATGCTGTAAGCAAAAAAACAATTTAGTGTTTACTTGTAATTTATTATAAATGATTTGTTAATGTTGATTATAATTTTAACTAAATCTCTTCAACTATACTTTGTAAGTGGGCTTCAACGAGAAGAAGGACGATGCCATATCACGTGCCTCACAGTCACAAGATGAGGCCTTGACTGGTGATGGGCCCAGCTCTCCTATCTCCGTCGACGATAATGCCATTTATTTGGAGGTCGTCGGGGGCAGAAACAAGAAGGGGCACGTGTATGGCCTCGGACACCTGGGAGGCGAGTTTATCGCTTCATCATCCGGCACGCCTGCTCCTTCCTACGCCGATACCGTCCCTCAGGAGCAGTTCAACCAAATGCAGGACCCTATCACGCAGCTGAATGCGGAGCTTCGGGAGAAGAGCGGGAGAGAGTAGCAGATGGCGAACCAGATTGCACAGCTGACTCAGGCACACCAGTAGCTGATTCATACGAGCATCGAGCAGGGCCAGACACTGCGGCTGGTGTTGGAGCAGATGAGGATCCAGACTCCAATTGCTCAGGGTGATGCTCTGACGGTTGTGCCGCCTGCTGCCTCTCCTCCAGTTCTGCCGCCAGCTACTGATGCTGCTACTGCAGAGGACGATCAGATAGCAGACGTCGGTGGTACGGACGCTGTGGATGATTGGATTCCTCCACCTCCCCCTCATCATGATTGATATTTTTTCTTCATATTTTTGACTTTAAACGATTCTTGTACGACACTTTGGATTATTTTTTATATATATATTCATTATTTCTTATGATTGTATATTTCATTAGTAGTGTGTTTTATTAGTAATTTTGCTAAACTTTAAAAAAAAATAGAAAAAAATTATTATTTTAAAAATTAAATTTTAAAAAAAATTAATAAAACTAGTTTAGCGACCGAATTAGAAACCAATAATTCGGTCACTAAATTTTAGCTAACATTAACAGATTGTGGTCTAGCGACCGAAAATCCGTCGCTAATATAGGTTAACAGTAACCAACATTGGCGACCGAACTACCAACCGATTACCAACCGATTATCGATCGCTAAAAATGGTTACCCAAACAATGCGACCAACCGTGTAGCGACCGTTTTTTATTATTTAGCGACCGAAATTACGGTCGCCATTTAGAGACCGAAATTACGGTCGCCATTTAGCGACCGAATTATTATTTTGGTCTCTAAAAGCTTAGCGACCAGGTTATCAACCACCACCATTAATCGGTCTCTAATTTGGTCGCTACATTAAATAGCGACCGAATTAGAAAGTTTAGCGACTGAATATGCCGGTCGCTAAACAGTTTTTTTTTTGTAGTGATTAGAGTTTAATTTATATGCACCGACTCACATCCAATAATATCTTAATAAATCGGCATTATTGTTATTTCTCTTTCTTAGTTATTATAATAAAAGTATTGTCAAAATGTTAGCGAATGTCAGTGTAAATTTTTTTACATCGACAATATATACTACCTTAAACCAATGTTATTAAAACCGAACCGGTGATCGACTCAGTCAAGGCACTAGGTTAATGGGTCACTGGTTCAACCGGGGGTCACTGGTTGACTAGGTTTGAACCGGTATACATTAAATATTATTATTTTTACTAAAACTATATATATATATATATATATATATATATATATAATGTTTCAATTATATCTCAGCGAATTATGTTGGTACAGCAGCTCGAGTGCTTGATGTCTCTGCCCCCACCCGTGTTCGAGTCCTAGCATTTACATTTTGGAGGATTTTATAACCGTGAAACTCATTTCTGCACGGTGACATCAGCAGGGAGCGAGTATGACGTCAGCATCCGGTCCGATGTTTCGAGTCGAGTCTCCGGTTCATACCGGTTCACCCCGGTTCTTAACCGAGTTAATGATGTCAACACCGGTTTGCACTACTATCCGGTCTGACATGATAACCGGATTGACCATGGTTTCGGTTTCCGGTCCCACCTGTCGGACCGGCCCGCCCGATCCGGTTTTGATAACACTGCCTTAAACCTAATAATATTTAACCCAATAATAATCACCTTTTATCGAAGTTGATCTTAAAATTCATCCTCTCCTGTTGCATAGGGGTGGCCATGAGTCTGGGTAGACCCACGAACCCGACCCAACGCAACCCTTGTTTTGTTTATAGGTTGGTTCGGGCGATTGAGTCGGGTTAGGTAAAAACACATAAAACATGTAGAGTATGGGTTGGGTAACCCAACCCATCCCATAGACCTAGTTTTGTGTTACGTTGATGATTGTTGAATATTGATGACTTTCACTCTTTCATTGTAATAATTTAGACTTTTAGTTGATATTATTGTGGATGATTTCAGTGTAATATTTTAGTCGATGGTCGTAGAAGGTACTCCCTCAGGTCCTTATTATAAGCAAAAATGGCTCAAAGTTTTTGGTTCAATATATAAGCAAATTTTGTTTTCCAACAACCCATTTAATGACATTATTCCCAAAATACCCTTCATTTAATGTGGGTGTATTTAATGTGGGATGTATTTTAATGATGATGATCGAAGTCTTAGACGTGTGTTCAATTTAATTTTTGTTTATAATAGAGACCAGAGGGAGTAGTTTGGTAAACTTTGATGACTTCGGTGTAATGTTTTAACTTGGTTTCTATTGGAGAATATGTTTATTTTTGATTTTTTGTTATTTTCACATTTTTTTTGCCCTAACAGACCGATGACCCGACCTAACCCAGCCCAAAGGTGAAATCCATGCGTGTTCATGCAATACCCGGCTACCCAACCCAACCTATAAGTGGTCGGATTGGGTTGATTCGGGTTTCATAATTTTTTTTGACAAAGACCCAACCCAACCCAACCCACTAATTGTTGACTGGATTGGATGCAAAAACTCACTGAACCCAACCCAACCCAACCCGACCCACGCCTACCCCTACTGTTGCTTATGGAATGGAGCCTTTCGTGTGAAAAGTCATCGTATCTCTCTCAACTCATTCTATTTTGTCTCTTATTTAGTTAGAGGAAGCTACAATCAATTTCAACCTCCAGAAAAAGCCCGTTTCTACCCGAGAAAGTTTTTACTCTCATACCCTCTTTATCCAAACCTATAACCTACTTACAGAAACAACAAAAATCCTATATCTGCACCTCTTTTATTACGTCTATTAAAATCTGCAAACTAGTGGTTCTAACTTCTAAGCAATCTATGTTCCAAAATATGACACTGCCTTCCTCCTCTTACTTTAACCGTATTCTTGACTAAAGAAAATTAAGTGCAGCATCTTTGGCCTAATCATGGACAACTTTCTAGGTGATTTAACTGACATAATTCGTGCAAGTGGTGCATCATATGGCAGCAGCACAGGCACTTCATCATCTGAAGCTGCTCCCTTCTCTCATGATGATTATCACTGGCAGTACTTCTCTCCTGATCATCATCCCATGAATTTCTCTTCTGTTTTGGAAGACCCTATAGGCAACTTTGGTGATCCATTCTCAAACACGAGAGACCCCTTTCTGCATGAGCTTGGTACGCTTGGTTCTACTTGCTTTAACAACACTAGTTCTGCTGAAATTAGCAGTTTTAAGGGATTGGAAAAAGCAGCTGGTTGTTTTGGCGTTGATGGTTGTCACTCCTCTGTTTTGGCACCAGAGATTCTTGAAGATGATGATATGAGAAAGCCTTGTAACAGCATATTGTTAAACATGACTCAGATCTCTGCCAATGCTAAGTTAGCTATGTCGCCAAGGGTAGCTAAGCCTTCTGCTTCGGCTTCATCAGGCAACTTGATCAATGCAAACACTTCTAAAGATCATTGCTTGATGGACAACACAGGAGTGCAGATCTCATTTCCAAGGAATTATCCCGGTCTTAAGCGAAGGTGAGAGATATTATTAATTAATTAGTTCATTAACTAAGGTGCTAATAAATAATTAAGGAGAAAGCTAACAAGTATCTTTAGGGTATTGTACAAGAAACCAAAAAAGAAAAATTTGTGTGATCAGATATGGTGCACTTAATTTTCCAAGACAAAATTTTCTTTTATGAATTCTTTAATAGACACTCGTCAACCAGACCCTCGATATAATAATTTTTTACAAAGATATTGTTTTTATTCTTTAAAATGCATTAATTAGCATTTGTCTTGAACAATTGCCAAATTCACACATGTTACGTGTCATGCTGGTATAATAAATTTTGAAAAGGGAATTAATCACAACCCTTTTTTGGTAATTTGATTTTTCATGAAATCATGATGGTAAGGTGGTGGGGATAAAGTAGGGGGTACTAGGGTTTGGCATGAGTTAGGCATAATTCTTTTCATCTGCTTTTCCAAATATATTTGTTTGGCTGCCATCTAGACTTCTAAGCATATGGTGCGGAATATATATGCTTTTCCAAATAATCAGTAGTTTCAGGTGGGAAACAGTTCATTGTGATCAAGACTAAACATATGGTGCGGATATAGGCTTTTTATAGGTTTTGACCCACCTGAAAAGTAGACCTAGATGGATGTCACAATAACAGTCACAGGCTGAGCTTTCAACATGTTTATCTTAAACTAGTTTTCTTCCAAACCCACCTGAAAAGTCCTCTTCCTGCATGTGATCATCAGATAAAAACCAAATTCCTTTTGTTAGCCACAAAAATGTCCACTATATCACCAAATCAAGAAGTTATTATTATCTCTGTAACTATCATTATTTCTTATTTCTTACTTCTTACACACACACACATATTATGGGTATTATTTTTTATACAAGACTAAGGTTTTAATTCAGATATTTTGCTTTATTTAATTGAGAATTAAGTAAAGTAATTGGTATACAATTGTGTAATTGCAGGAAGAACCAGGCAAAGAAGTCGATTTGCATTCCAGCACCAACAGCTCCAAACAGTAGACAAAGTGGAGAGGTTGTTCCTTCTGATCTGTGGGCCTGGAGAAAATACGGTCAGAAACCCATTAAAGGTTCTCCATATCCAAGGTAAATTGGTATGATCTTTCACGGCAAGATAATGTAATTTAGAAATAAAAACTATGGCCAACACCGCCAAATAATGTAAACTTTTGTCCCGTGTTTTTTCATTTTTAATTTCTTGACCTATGCATAACTATGTGTATGTGGTATTTCTATCAGTTTATATATGTTGTGTTTAAAAAAAAGTGGTTATTTCTTTATAAATAATTAAGCTTTCCACACATAATTAGTTTTCTTTGAGAGAAAAAAGATTTATTCTGTATCAATATCTGTCACTTTATTAATTATGGTATTAGAAGTACATAGCACCCGAATTTCTCCAACTAATAATAGGCAAAAAGTTAGCCCTTTCAAAAAGCTTTCTTTAGCCAAATTTTATATTGGAAGAAATTCACTGTATAAACAAAACTTATTTTGGTACGTAACATTATGTTATTTTAGGTTATGGATTTGTTCTTTCTCATTATTATTTGGGTTTAGTAATTTCTTATCCATCTCTTTATGTTACAACATCTAGGAGTTATTATAGATGCAGCAGCTCAAAGGGTTGCCCTGCAAGGAAACAAGTTGAGAGGAGCAGGACAGACCCAAACATGTTGGTCATTACTTACACTTCAGAGCACAACCATGCATGGCCAACTCAAAGAAATGCTCTTGCTGGTTCAACCCGATCCCAGCTACAATCCAAGAAAACCAATGCTAATTCAAAGAATTCAGAAGCCACTCAGCCCCAAAAGGGCACAACCAAAAAGCAAGAAGAAGAGCAGCAGGAGTTCAGCAACAGTGACAGCAATGTGTCCCCAGAAGTTGTTGCTGGGAACTCATCATCAATGGCATAGAGAAGCATCAGCTTGAGAATGAGATGGATGCTGGAGAATTCAGTAATATAATGGAATCCCTTACAAGGAATCTAAGATCATGAAGTGCAATCAACTTGAGGATTTCTTTGCAGAACTGGGAGAGGTCAAAGCTGATTATTCACTAAACCTATTGTATCCTAAATGTTTTAATGCAGTTGATGATAGGGAATCCAAGGCTGTAGATTCATTCCATCCCTCACATGCACCTTATGTGGCGATTTACGTGACACCTTTTGATTCATGAAATATTTTATTTTCAATTAAATTATAATTTCAATTTCAGGAATAGTTTTTTTTTATCATTACACATGAAAATAAAATTTTCAGCTTTTATTATTTCCAGATGCCTTTTATGTTTCGAAATAATTTTTATCTTTTATATTAACCATAAGAAAATTTCATCTCGTGTTACTTTTTTCGAAAATGTTAAAATATGGTTGACTTGATATATTTCAAGGGCTAAGATGCACCACCCATATTTTGCACTACCCACTACACCATCCATATGTGGCAAATTTTGGACCAATCAAATTGCCACATGGGTTTGGTCAAAATTTCAAACGTTCTAGTTGTATTTCTACTATAGTCAAATATATGAATGCAATATATTATAGTATAGTATATGTACTCTTTGTATTCGCAAATTTAACCCATATTAAAATAATGTTTTTTGATTAAAAAAACTGATTATATTAAAAAATAATATTTTAATATGAATTCAAATAATGTTCGTTGTCAATAATATTTTGCAATATAATCAGTTTTTTTAATAAAAAACATTATTTTAATATGAGTTAAATTTGCGAATACAAAGAGTACATATAATATACTACAATATACTGTATTCATATAGTTTGACTACAGTATAATACAACTAGAAAGTTTGAAATTTCGACCAACCTATGTGGTAATTTGATTGACCCAAAATTTGTCACATGGATGGTGTAGTGGGTGGTGCATCATAGCCACACCCTATATTCAAACACCACAAATTAATCTTGCTCTAAAATTCTATTGTTATTGTAGAAAGCCATGGCCATGGCAGTCTTGAGAAAACTGAGAACAGAAAACGTGTTAATCAAGAAAGAGAGAATGAGTTGAAGAAGAAGAGGTGTATGCGAGAAAATTAGTTTCTCTTTTCTCATTGATTATTTACATCTGTGCTGGAAAGATCAATATATACAAAACTGCATAGACCAACTAACTAACAGAAAAAACAGAAAAAGTTAACTGACTAACTAACTTATTCTATAATGATTAACTAATCTGTTAAATAACAAAATGAGCATAGCTATCTGTGAGTTCCCTTTCCATTTTGTATCATTAACACCCCCTCGCAAGCTGGAATGTATATGTTGATCATTCCTAGCTTGGAATGTAGCTGTTGGAAAGGCCCTCGAGCCAAGGGCTTGGTCAAGATGTCTGCTATTTGAGAATGAGTAGATATAGGGAGCAAATGCAGCACTCCACTTTGAACTTTGTCCCTTACTAGGTGGCAATCTATCTCTATGTGTTTCGTTCTTTCATGAAACACTGGGTTTGCTGCGATGTGGAGTGCAGATCTGTTGTCACAATAGATGATGGCTGGACTGGTTTGTGAGATGCCAAAATCTTGCAACAAATTTATGAGCCATTGAGCTTCACATGATGCTTGGGCTAAGGCTCGATATTCTGCTTCGGAGGATGACCTCGATACAGTGCATTGCTTCTTGCTCTTCCATGAGACAAGAGAGGTTCCCATGAAGAAACAAAAACCAGAGACAGACCTGCGTGTGTCTGGACAGCTCCCCCAATCCGAGTCACTAAAACCTTTGAGTTGCAGATCAGAGTCTGCTGGAAAGAAAAGGCCCTGTCCCGGAGACCCTTTTATGTACTTGATCACTCTAAGAGCAGCCTGATGGTGTGTGTCTGTTGGAGCCTCCAAGAACTGGCTGAGATTGCTTACTGCGAAAGAAATGTCAGGTCTTGTATGAGTTAAGTACAGGAGCCTGCCAATGAGTCTCCTATAAGGAGTTGGATCTGTGAGAGGTTTACCAGAGTTTTTATGCAACTTTGCCTTGCTGTCCATAGGTGTGGAAGATGGTTTTGCTCCCAACATCCCAGTGTCTTGCAACAAGTCCAAAGCATACTTTCTTTGGCACAAATTGATGCCCTTCTTGGATCTTGCTATCTCCAATCCCAAGAAATATTTTAGTGGCCCAAGATCTTTGATGCTAAATCTAGCATCTAGCAAATTGCTTTATCTTGTTGATCTCTGTGATGTCGGTGCAGTCGGAACCAAGTCGTCTACATATACCAATATGGCTGTGAACTGATGTTGATAAGACTTTGTGAATAAGGAGTAATCTGATCTTGACTGCTGGTAGCCCGAAGCTAGTAGGACCTCAGTGAGTTCAGCATTCCACTGTCGACTAGCTTGCTTAAGACCATATAAAGACTTTTGCAACTTGCAGACAAAGTCATGACTTGGTGTGTGCAGCCCTGGTGGAGGTTTCATATAGACCTCCTCATGTAGGTCTCCATGTAAGAATGCAGTGTTAACAACCAACTTATGCATATGCCAATTGTGTGCTGCAGCCAAACTCATCAGAACCCGTATGGTAGTCATTTTAGCCACTGGACTAAATGTTTCTAAGTAATCTATCCCCTCAGTCTGGCTGTATCCCTTTGCTACAAGCCTTGCCTTGTGTCTTTCTATTGATCCATCAGCTTTATGTTTCACCTTGAACACCCATTTGAACCCAATCGTGTGTTTCCCTTCGGGAAGGGGAGTGAGGACCCAGGTCTGATTCTTTTCTAGTGCCAACAGTTCATCATTGATGGCCTTTTGCCAACATTCATGGATCACAGCCTCTGCATATGTGTTAGGTTCTATGGCAGTGGTTATGGCTAAGGCAGTGTGTTTGTGAGATTGTGATAGCTTATGGTATGAAAGATAGTTCGAGATAGGATATCTAACCTTTGATTCTGATTGTACAGCTGTGGAATTGGCCAATGCACAATGATACTCCTGCAAATATGTTGGCATCCTTCTGGTTCTGCTTGACTGTCTTATGGGAACAAGGTTTGGTGCTGACACAGGATTTGTAATGGGATTGTCAAGGCTGTCTTGTACCTGTTGTGCTGGCTCAAAGTTCTGTGAATCATTTTGAATGACAGGGACAATACTATCAGGAACAATACTAGGTGTTGGTGCTGCAGAAGTAGTAATTGGAGTTATATTTGGATAATTTTGTGGGGGATCAAATAGAGTAGTATTTTGGTACAATGGAAAAACAGGATCAGTGGATGCAGTGTCCACATTCAAGTTTGCATATGGGAATATATTTTCATGAAAAATCACATTCCTTGAGATAAAAGTTTCTCTATTTTTAAGATCAAAGAGTACATACCCTTTTGTCCCAGTTTTGAAGCCTAAAAATATGCACTTTCGAGCTCTAGGGTCTAACTTCTTTCTCTGTGACACCAGTGTGCTTGCATAACATAGGCAACCGAAGATCCTTAGATCATCAACATCAGGAAGTTGATTATGAAGTTTGAAATAGGGAGAATGATTTTTAATGGATGATGATGGTTGTCTATTTATCAAAAACACTGCATGTGTCACTGCAAAGTTCCAGAAACATTTAGGCAAAGAAGCTTCAAACATGAGAGCTCTAGCAATAACTAAAATATGTTGGTGTTTCCTCTTCACAACCCCATTCTGTTGTGGAGTCTCTACACAAGTTGTTTGATGCAAAATGCCTTTGGATTTGTAAAAATCATGGAGAAGGAATTCCTTTCCATTGTCAGACCTGATGCATTTGAGCTTAGAATCAAACTGAGTTTCAATCATAGAGTTGAAAGATTGAATGAGAGAAGAAGTTTCAGATTTTGTTTTCATTAGAAATAACCAAGTGTGTCTACTAAAGTCATCTACAATGGTTAAGAAATATCTGTGTCCAAGCATGGATGGAACAGATATTGGACCCCAAATATCTACACGTATTATTTCAAAAGGTATGGAAGATTGACTGTTGCTATTACAAAATGGCAAAATTTTCTTTTTTGCATAATGACAAACTTCACAGTGTCTGTCTGTGTTTACAGTATCTATGAAGGAATGTGATTTCTTCATGATGATCAGTTTCTCTTGAGAAGGGTGTCCAAGTCGTTTGTGCCAAAGATTGGTTGTGGATAGGTTGATACTATGAACAACTTCAGTAGCAGTAGAAGGATGCAACAACATATTTGAAGGAGATGGCATTGCATAGAGTCCATGCTTGAGTTTAGCTGCACCAATCATCCTCAAAGTATTGATGTCCCTTATCTGACAAGTGTCATGAGAAAAGGTAAGTGTGCAGGGTAAAGAAGTTGTCAATTTTGAAACAGAAACAAGGTTGAAACTAAATTTTGGAATGTACAACACATCAGAAATGTACAAGTCATTAGAAAACATGACAGTTCCTGATATACTGGCCACAATTCTGCTTCCATCAGGTAAGCTGACTGGAATTGGTCTTATTCTTTTAAAGGTTTGGAATTCAGATAAACAGTAGCATACATGATCTGTTGCTCCTGTATCCAAGATCCAACATTTTGGTTTTGAAAAATTTGATAAGGCACGGATTTTACCTGAAGGTTTGTGAATGGAAGTATGGTTAAGATGAGAGGTTATCTGATTGGTAGCATGAAGTTGTGATCCAGAATTTTGAAGCAATATTGTCATCAATGCTTTATGTTGGTCAGGAGTCAAGGTCAGACTTGAGCCATCATTCTTTTCCCTATGAGAAGAATGAGAAGCCATGCTTCTACCATCATCATCATCGAAGCTATGTCTTCTTGACAAGTATAGTTATTAACAACTGCAAAGACCATTGTTCTTGAAATAGTTAGGTGGATAGCCATGCTTTTTGTAGCATGTATCCACTTTGTGTGTCCCGGACTTGTGACATGAGTAGGTGCATATTTTGGTGTTCTTTCCTCCATTTCCTCTTCCATTAGAGTACAATTTACCTCCTCTTCTCCCTCTGCCTCTTCCCATTCGACCATGATCAGGGAAGTTAGTGATGGCAAGAACCTTAACCTCATCATGATTGCTGCCATTCATCTGTCTTTCTTGTTGAATCAACATGGAAAATACCTCATCAGCATCAGGAAGTGGCTTCATGAGCATTATCTGTGATCTTATTGCAGCATATTGCTCATTGAGTCCTTTTAGGAATCTAATGACATGATCTGTGTCCCTATATGACTGAAGTGTAGGGATAAGGGTGCAAGTGCATTTCACTACACAGAGGCATGATGGAATGGGTCTATAATTGTGTAATTCTTGCCATAGACCTTTCAGATTGGTAAAGTAAGAAGTGATGGACCTATCTCCTTGTCTACACATGAAAATTTCTTCTTGCAAATCAGAAATGCGAAATATATCACCTTGACAGTACCTTTTCTTGAGAGTGTTCCAGACCTCAAGGCCTGTGTCCATCCACAGAATGGTGTCCAAGATCGAATCATCAATCGAGCTATGCAACCAAGAAAGGACCATAGTGTTGCATCTGTCCCAGGGTTTGAACATCAAACTATCTGCATCTGGTTTCACTATTGATCCATCAACAAAAACCAATTTGTTCTTTGATTTGAGTGCAATGGTCATAGATCGAGACCATGTGGAATAGTTGCTTCCATTTTCATGAAGCTTTGTAGAAACAAGAGAAACGCCCGTGTTCTCATTCTGATGTAAAAAATAGGGGTTTGAAGGATCCATGATTGTGTTTGCCATTGCAAGAAATCACCAAATCGAGGAATCTTCAAAGAGATCAAGATTAAAGAACTGATCAATCAGTCAGAGATTTCGAACCGTGATTGAGATCAAAGAATCTTGCTCAAAAACAGTGAGCACAAAAGAGGGATGAAGAAACCAATGAAAGAAAAAATATGCTCAGCACTTTGTGAGCTGAGAATGATCAGGGCGCAGCAGAGCTCCTCCTAGAGGAGCTCTGATACCATGTAGAAAGCCATGGCCATGGCAGTCTTGAGAAAACTGAGAACAGAAAACGTGTTAATCAAGAAAGAGAGAATGAGTTGAAGAAGAAGAGGTGTATGCGAGAAAATTAGTTTCTCTTTTCTCATTGATTATTTACAACTGTGCTGGAAAGATCAATATATACAAAACTGCATAGATCAACTAACTAACAGAAAAAACAGAAAAAGTTAACTGACTAACTAACTTATTCTATAATGATTAACTAATCTGTTAAATAACAAAATGAGCATAGCTATCTTTGAGTTCCCTTTCCATTTTGTATCATTAATAGTTATGGAGCCGTGTAGGGGAGATTTAAGATAATGCCACTTTTCTTGTTTGTACCCTTTTTTCTTGTCGTTTACCGGAGCAGTCAGGGAGAAATACATTAGTGAAGTGAACAATATCGGGAGTATGGGAGTGCTGCTTGATTGGAAGCAAACCCAACGAGTCCCACGTATTCCATTAAGTTTGAACATTCAATTTTAGATACAGTATGTAACACCATATGTAATATAATATGTGTTTATCTTTATCTCTTATTTACTTTTTTTATTCTTTTAACATATACACATCCTAAAAATAAAAACTAAAAGAATACCGTATGGTATCTATGTTCAAATATAATTTCTCTGTTCTTTTGGAATATTGGCCGGAGGAACAGAATATTTCAACAGTGTTAAAACAATTCACCAGAGACATAAGATTCGAAAGCTCAGTGTGTGTTGATTTTGATGGCAAAAGGATATAGGGGACTAGCCCCTTCATCTTTTCATTTTCAAGTTGGAAAATTTATTATTTAAGCCTCCACCTTGGTCATGAGGGATTATTATAAAAGTGAAGAAAGAATAATGGGTTCGGAGAATTGAGATTTTCCACACGAAGATGAAATTGATGAAAGATGACAAAGAATAAATAGGGTGAAAAAACTACATTGTAATACAGTATAATAAACTCCTAGGGGTGTTTGACATGAGGGGAAATGCATGGTTTGGTAGTTTGGTTCCTCGGCTTTCTGTTTCTCTTAGTATCCACCTGCTTGTATATATTTACTTATTTCTTGAATGATTACTTGATATATATGTTTCTTGTACTAGCAGTTACTAGTTTTAAAGTTTAATGCTATTGTTTATCAGCAAGATAAATGGTTTATTATATGTTACCTTGGGTATAGTTTTATGGAGAATGCTAACAAGTGTTCTTGGGGAATTTTTTTAAGAATCAAAAAAGAAAAATTTGTATGAGAAATATGTATTTAATATTTAAAGAGTTAGTAAAAAAAAATCGAAATTTTCCTGTTAAGAATTCCTTGATCAATGTCCACGATCGTTAGCAAGACGTTAGTTTTATTAAGATAACAAAGTCCAGTAGTAAAACGAGGTTGGCATTTAATCATTCTGCACGTGCATGCTCCCAAACTTGTGGATGTAGCTTTAGAATTATATTTGATGCCCATGAGATGGCATTTCGCAACTAAAAAAAAATAAAAATAGAAGAATAATATGAGGATTAATAATTTGATGGGTCTAATTGTTATGTATTATCAGTGTAAAATTTTTTACATCACCAACCAATCAGAATTTATGATATAAATGACTTTTAAGGTATTTAGGATGAGAGTCAAAGATTTGTAATAATTTATCAAATTCTTATTGGTTGACGGTATAAAAAATCTTTACACTGTCAGTACATACCAATTAAATCATAATTTAATTATATTATATTCAGTTTCTTTAATATATTTTTTTCTAAAACCCCAAAATGTCTAGACATGTCCTGAATGTTAGGAATAGTGGTTGGAGGGAGGGGGAGGATGGGTTAAGTTAGGGGTGTAATCGGGTCGGTTCGGATCAGGTTTGAGGGGTTTCATCACCCGAATCGATCAAGTTTGATTGGTTCGGGTTTGTCTAATTTTCAAATACGGATCCGAATGAACCGAGCACAATCGGATCGGTTCGGTTCAGACCATCGGATTACCTATTTATTTTTTATTTACACTTAAAAGATTAATAAAAAAATAGAAAAATAAAATATACATATTTAATTATTAATTATATTAAATATCTGTATAATAATATATTAACATCATATATATATATATATATATATATATGTATATAAAATAATTTAAAAAATAAATTTTTATAGGGCTCGGGTCGGTTCGGATCGGATTAGATTTGTCGGACCCGAGATCCGAACCAACCTTGTCCGGGTTGATGTTTTCGAATCCGATTCGATGATCCGAACCAATCCACCAAAAACGGTTCGGATCGGTTCAGATCCACCGGGTTCGCAGGTCGGATCAGATCCGCTTACACCCTTAGGTTAAGTGGTGGTGTGGCAGGGGATAGATAAAGGTGAAAATAAAATTTAATAAAACCTGTTTAATAGGTTAAAGGTAATTAATTTTGACCGTTCATTTTTCTGGTTCTTCAATGGCCAAGATACGAGGAGTATCAATGCACCACGGTGCATATTTCATGGCCGCTACGAATAATTACTTCTTTTATTTTTTCTTTGTCAACTAAATAGTTTTTTTTTTTTTTTTTTAATTGTTATAGGAACACATGATTTGTGAGGACCTTATTGTCGAATTACCTGGAACCCCACAACGTGTGATAACCAATTTTGAAACCCAGCCCATCATTTAGCTGCTGATCCAAAAGGCCCAACTAACAATTAGACTGTGGTGCCCGTAATGGGTAACTTTGAAGCTCAGCCCACCATTTGGGCCTTGACGTAGGAAGGACCGGCGCAACCCATGACATATGAATTTGTGATGACTGTACTGTTTACTGAACACTTCAATCACATGAAGCTACCACGTGTGATGAGTGAAGATAATATGTAAATATTTGTTATATTCTTATTGGTCAATATCATAGTCGCATCACCATCCTCTCATCTTCTTGGACAGAAGATAATTCATCTGGAGTTTAATTCCGTTAAGAATTTCTATGATAGATAAATATTCTCTGGTATAAAAAAAACAAAGATTATCTATTGTTCTGATACGATGATTGGGGTTGCCTTGATGCAGTGGTGGCAAATGGGCCTTTGGATCCAAATAAGCCCAATTCAGAAGCCTCTAAAATTGGATGGAAGACTACAAGTGACGTTACAATCCTGCCAGCTTGACATCTTAGGATCCTTTGCATTCCAATTTCATTATGCTTCTGTTTTACATATTTCCTTTCACTTACAAAACTCTCATTCGGTTAGGCATGTAGGGATCCTGAGCCACTTGGCCATTGATCCGCAGTAATAGGAATTTAGGAATCACTATAAATATCAACATGATGGAATGTAAGAGGTAGAACAAATTAATCCAAAGTTTCTTTATTTTTATCCTTTCCCTTCTAAACTTCTGGAGCTCTACTCCTTGCTCGAAAAGGAGTGTGTCACGTTCCTTCCAGGAAATTAAACTCTGCTGATATTGACATCAAGTTACCCAAAAGCGAGTTTTATAATTAAAGTTTTGAAGTACAAACGAAAGCAAGAGAAATGACAATTATCTCATGAAACAAACGGTACCAAGAAATTTCTCAATTCTCAAAATACTAACAATCACAGAGCATCTTGAGCAGGAACTGCTTTTCATATGTTGGTGTCGTGCAGGAAGAGCGAAGCAATGTGGCGCAGTGCTGGGCTGTGGGACAAAATAGAGGCAAAGGTCCTACATGTAGAAAGCTGTAAGTTGCTATTTTTTGACCTCTTGAGCTCGTTGCAAACTCAAGAAAGAAAGGCTTGTGCTATGACTTTGTGGAGTCTGTGGAGAAGTAGGAACTTGAGGGTTTAGGAGAACTGGATGAAAGACCTGCAGCTATTGTGTGGAGAGGCAATGCTTTGTTGGAGGAATGGGAGAAAGCTAGGGGAGTGGAGGGGAATGGGAGCGGCCATGCAGCGCAAGAATCAACTTGCAGGTGGGTAAAACCTCCCCTGGGCTATGCTAAATGTAACATAGATGCCTCTTTTTCTCAACAACGAAACTCTCTGGGTTTTGGAATTTGTATCAGAGACCAGACTGGAGCCTTCATTGCTGCTAAAACTAGATGCCAGAGTTTGGTTCTATTATTCTTGATTGTAAGGTCTCTCTCTTCTTACTTAATGTCAAAACTCTCGAGTTTGTTAGGATTGTTAGAACGAATGCTAATATGGTTGCTCATTCTCTAATTAAGGTGGTCATATGTCATGTCAGTCCTCAGGTTTATTTTGACATTCCAGCATGTATTGAACCTTTGATTTTGAATAAAATGAATTAGTTTGTTTCCATCACAAAAAAAAAAAACACTCAGGGAGCATCTAGCTAGTCACACTACGCACTTCTGGACATATATCCCGATATTATATTCTTTTTTTTTATAAGCCAAAACGTATATTGATACGAGGTACTCGAGAACCATGTATAAAGAGTCATCAAAGAAGATTACAAATATTTATCACCCACAATTAAAAAGGGGAAACAAACCCACAAACAGTAAAAAAAAACAACAAAAAACAACCAACCACATATCAGTTAAGAACCAGACTTTTGCAAGGATATGATTTCAACAAAAAGTAGAAGCTACATATCCGCCCGCTGTAGCAAAACTAAGGTCCCCTGCCACTGAACAAATACCACCAACCTAAATAACAAGTGTAGACTGAAGACAAAAGTAGGGATTAATGCACCAATCAACGAATGAAAAACACCTTTTCTTTACATAGCTATCACACCAAGTCCAAACACTTACTTTAATTGAATCTATGACCTTTTCAAAATCCAAATTCCCATTGTTGAAGATCACCTCATTTTGGTGTAGCCACAATGACCAAACCGTATCAAACCAAAGCATCCTCCAACATTTCTTTGATATCCTACCCCATCTTAACCCCGAATGTTGCAAGAGAAGTGACTCTAAATTCCCTGCCAGAGCTGTATCCAAACCTAACCAATTATTTACATGCACCCATACAAAATAAGAAAAAGGGCAAGTCAAGAAAAGGTGTGTGGTTGTCTCGATTTTCTGTTTGCAAAAACAGTAAAGGGTGGAACTTGGAGTCATCTGGATGCCTCTCATTTGGAGGTTCAAAGCAGTAGGAATCCTGTCCAAAGCAGCCAAAAAAAAAAAAAAAAACTGTCAACTAAAGTGGTTTTGTAATTTGATGAGTTTATATAGCCATACCACATAATATACACACACCAATCTAGGAGTAGAGCCATTTTATTTATAGTTTTATACCTTGCATTTATCAATATTTTTCTCAAATGGATTGCTCGGATTTGGATTGTATAAGAACATTGTTAGCTGCGAAATTGGTGAACTCAGTAGCTCCTTGCACAAAATATGCGTATTTTATTTTACTTATAATTAACATTTTTACACTTATTCACCAGCAAAATGTGGAAAAAAAAGAGAGCAATTCTATGGTGCCTAGCTAAATTTAACTGGTTTGATGCGGTTGTCTTATAACCAATAGCAAAATAGTATTACATTTAATAAGGTCAAGGCAATAAATGTGATATTTGACCTCCAAGTATGTTATTTTACATATCTATACCTGATAACAAAAAATTGTTTTACCTTCAAAATTAAAAAATTAATTCAATTATCTATCTGTTTTCATTAATTAAATTTTTTAAGTACATGATCTTTTTTTAAAGTTCTTTATTTTCAGCTTGGCCAAATCGTGAACCCTTCTTCTGGTCCCTCTGCCACTCGACACCGCCGCCGTTCACCAATCCACCGTCCGTAAGGGTGAGCCCTTAAATGCAATTCAATAACAAGTAATAGACAAATAAGAAGATGAATAACTATGTGTATTGACTTTCCAATGAAACAATACAAGTGATTTGGTTTCAAGTGCTAAAGTAAGTGACAGAAGGGAATTATGGGTTTTGTTCCATTTTAGGGAAAACTGTAAGTAGTGCAGAAAAGTGATAGAAGAAGGAAGAGCCGCATAAGAGGAGGGATAGAATGCAGAGAGAGGAAATCAGAATGTCATTAATCGACCACCTATTACATCACAGTCATTCCTTTTTATAACACATTTTCTTCATACTTTCTGTTATGTTTTCTCTCTCTCTTTCCCCTTATCACTTCCTAATTATTTGGATCAATAGCCATCTGTCCCATTCCACTAACTAATTCTGATGTCACCATATTTTTGCCTTGGCTGCCACCTGTGCTCATAACATTACTCCCCCCATTGAAAACAACCTTGTTCTCAAGGTTGTGCAAGTTCTTCCATTCCTTCCCATTATTATACGATGTGTCATCAGTAGTTAATCTATGCCATTGAACTGAGGTAAAGTAATAACTCTACAAGCCCACTGCAAGATAAATCATTGGTATGGAGACAGACCAGACTTGCCAAGTAACTACTGCTAGAATTGTTAGTCTAGCATAACAATTTGTACTAACTCCCACAATAAAATGAAGACTAAATGGAACATCAAAATCAAGCATGTGGAGATCAGAGGACACCCTGCTAAGTATAAGTCCCAAAGGTTTGGAATCATAAAATGACATAAAAAAGGGGTTCAGTAGCTGTAAGAATAAAAACTTTAAAAATTGAAGGCCCCAAGCAAATATAAAAAGACTTCTCATCAAATAGAATATTGTTGAAGCAACTCCAATCAACAAGTAAACTAGAATCAATCTCAAAGTGCTGACTTGAGGATTGGCAACATTAGCAGCCATCCATGAGTTTTGCAATATCTTACCAATCAACATAATGGGATTAGCCCACTCAACAATGTCAAGAGCAATTTCCATGTCCATTCTTTGAGTAGTCCCATATAAGCCTTCCTCCTCCTCCTTAGCATCACTATTATCAAGCAGTGCCCTCTCCAAAGCCTTCAGTCTCAATAAACTGTCATCTTCAATTGAATCCATGCTTCCAATTTCCCACAGATCTGATCCAAAGCTGGACTGATAAGTATTATGATGTCTTATAGAGATGAATGCTTGATCTATATTTTTTTCTTTGCCTATGACATCTTTCCAAGGAATCATGGCAATAAAATGGGGTATAACATAGTAGTGAAATCATGCTTAAATGATATACCATCCACTGTGTAGCTACTTAATTGAAAGAAGACTACTAAAACAACCAATGAAACATCAAAGGCAGTAAAGAATCCAAAAGTGAAAACTGGGTTGCTGGAAAGCAAGAAGTACCCAGTGATGTCATTCCAATTCAACCGAGATGCACTGAAGCGGAAATATATCTAGTGAATGTATTGATCCTTGGTTTGGCCGGTGTATCCAATAAACCACTTCACAGCTTGACCATTTCCAGGGACATTGAATCCACATGTGTGGTACCTTATATCTTTTGGGCACAAATAGGGCCCAATACTAACATTCATATGAAGAGGGTGCAGACAATAACAATGTAAATCACCATCACATATTTGGAAAATCATGAACTTACTTAGGTCAAGAGTCCTTTTGCAAACCTCACAATTTCGCCACGCATGATAGGTCCATGAGCTCCAATGAGATAGATCTCTACACGATAGCCTCTTCTTCGCTTTCTTACTTCCATCGTTCTCGACACGATTGTACATTCGAAAAAATTCAGTGACGTTGGATTGACCATGTTCTTCACCATTAAAATTTCCCCATGTATGTGCTTCATCAACGGACTCAAACCAGCGGCCATACTTCGCGGCTGCGATCACGGCGGCGGAAGCCTGCTGCTGGAGGGCCACGCGCAAGGTCTTCATGGCTACGGTCTCATCAAACACATTGACGGTGACAGGGACAGCTTTGGGATGCGTCGGTACGACCTTCGGAACGACAAGTTGGACAGTGGCGTCATCCCTGCGATTGTCGGTGAGGAAATTATGAAGCACTGTTGTTGGTGTAAGCCCTAGAGACCAGTGTATTTCTTAGACTTACATTTGTATCTTGCTATTATATATATATGATATGAGGCATTCCAGTTTATTGTGTTACTTGTTTAAACATAATAAAGTCCTTAGAATAGAAATTTCAGTTTAATAGAATATCAAGTATATGACTTGATCGTGAGACACTATTGAAAAATGAAATCCTATTCTTAAATATCCATAGTCAAGTATTTTATTAATAAGGACAATAATAATACAATTGAGACTATTATGTGTGCAGACTGATGACCATATCTCACGGGTCATGGATATGAGATATCGAGTTGCCACATAGGTACACATTAGAGTAATGATGTACTGGATTGACCCACCATGAGAACACTACATGGAGTGTTATGTGAGTGTCATAAGTAGTTCTCATAGTGACAATGGTGTATGCAATCCTTCGACCTGAAATCGCTACGATCCCTACATGAGGAGTCGTGTGCTTTAATATCGTCAAACGTCATCTGTAATAGGATGATTATAAAGACGGTCATTGGGCATACCATGAGCCATGCAGAGGGATGTTAGTGACCTAGATGGAATTTGTCCCTCCTACATAACAGGAGTAATATCTGTGGGCCCCCTGATAGAGTGAGACTGTAAAATGCATGGCCGTGCTGAAATGAGTCAATATGAGATATTTACCTCATTTGTTGTTAAGTCTACTCGGGTATCAAGGAACATGATATTGAACCATACAAGGGTGACACATTCTATGTCTTGTGTTCAATATAGATATATGGACAAAGGGATAATAATGCACATGAATATTTGTCACAGAAAGGTTTCGTCAAATCACTGACATTCTCACTACTTAGGTAGCAGTGATGTATTGCTAGATACCGCTCACAGTTTGTAATATTAAATGGGATTTAATATTACTACTAACGTTTTGGGAACCTATAGGGTCACACACATAAGAGCGGATTAAAAGAAGCATTAAAAGGAGAGTTTGACTTTTCTATTGGGCCTAGCGCATAGTACATGGGGTTTAGGTCAAACGCTGCTCACTAACTCACTTAAGGAGGTGCTACTATAAGTAGACCACTTAAGCTATTGTGCCTACACGATTTTGTTTTACCCTAGCCACATATAGAGAGTGAGAGTGAGCAGTAGGTCTCGGTTTTCGAAGCTAGCACTGTGAGACAGAGACGCTTCGGGTTCGTGACGTTGGACGTTCACGGAATCAGCTCGTGTGGATACCTTAGAGACATCATTCGTGCGGTGTTCGTGATAGACGATTTCAATCAATTGTCATCGCTTCAAGAGGTAAATCTTCTAACCATGAATCATGACCATTCGCAAGGATCCTTCGATGGGAATTTTTTTCCGCTGCGTTATTTTGTTTTATACACAAATTCCCAACAGTGGTATCAGAGCCGCTTGCGAAACCATGATTATGTTACGTGGTTTACCTGTTATGTATGATAACATGTTAATAATGTGAATCATTTTTCTGAAAATTGTTTTCTAAAAATCGTTTGCATCTGTTTTTGCGAAACCTTGTTTCTGTAATTTTCATATGTATATGATATATGCGTCTATAGCATGTTTATGTATATATGCGATATGTACATTGGTTCTGGAATCCTTATTATGTTCTGCGATGGCGTCAAGTGTTGATGTTAAACATGATCGGTTTCAGTTCTCTCAAGCGGCGTTAAGGGGTTTCAGACATGAAGAGTTCATGTTCTTGCGGCTGAGGTTCCAAGGGTTGAAACCCTAGCCGCCGTTCCTTGCAGCGTGAAGTGTTCACGGGCCTTGCGGTTTTAGGGTTGAGAGGTTGAAGCCCTAGCCGCCAAGGAAGCGGGACCCCGTGCTACCTCTGCGTAGTGTGTTATTTCGAAATTCAATTTTTTTTTGAAATCTTTTATGTCACCATTTAATAACGACATCAATTATAATAAATGAGATTTATTATATATATGATATGGTTTCAAAATTTAGATTTTGAAATACTTAACTAATAGTAACATCAATTACAATAAATGTGATTTATAGTAACATCAATTACAATAAATGTGATTTATAGTAACATCAATTACAATAAATGTGATTTATAGTAACATCAATTATAATAAATGTGATTTATTATATATATGTTATGTTTTCAAAATTCAGATTTTGAAATCTCTAATTAATAAAAATAATAATAATAATAATAATAATAATTGTGTATTATTATTGGTTGTTACTATTTATTTGGTGATGTATGGTGAATGGTTATGGCCTTAGTGCTTTAATCTTTTGGTTTATATTTTGAAATACGGCCTGCGTTTTGTGCCTTTCTCTTATATTCCATATGTATATTCTTTTCTCATCTCACTCCCCTCATATGTAAAATGAGGTTTCTGTTTATGTAATGTAATGATGGAGACAAGAAGACGTTATCCTGTGGGAGATCATGCTTGGAGAAGCATGGACGCTCCTAGGTTTCAGTTTAGATTCTCTCATTGGCTTGGGAGAATCAATGTGTTAGGGGCCATAACCATATCACATTTATTTGCCTTATATATGTATGAGATGCATGTACGTATATAGTATGTTAAAAGGGGTTTAACTAATATATGTATGAGATGCATGTATGTAAATAGTAAGTTAAAGAGTTTAACAAATGATGAGATCAAATTTTAATCAAATCCCTCAAAAGGAAATATTAAGTCACATTTAAAGGCCTTCCAATGCATGGCACTCGTCAAGACTATGATCGATTAAGTGTGGGTCCGCCAAAGCGGGGTACCTTTATCTATACTAGTAAGACGCGATGGGACAAATGTAATGTTCAACTGCTATCCATTGGGTCTGACTTAACTAAGCTAACTTCAATAGGATTGAAAGGCTTAGAGGCTTATAAGTTGGGCTATGGTCCATGTGATGGATTAGAATAAGAGTTATTCACCCAACTGTCCAAGAGTTGCATGAGATGCAATCGGAAAGTGTTTCCTACCTATATAACCGAATTTTGAGTGATCAGCCAAAGCTGACTTAAAGCTAGGTGAAACATGGATCTTGGCCCACTAGAAGATCTTCCAACAGGATTTTCCGAATCAATGATGAGGGTCATTGTTTTGAGTAAAATAGTGGGAGGCGTATTTAATTAAAGACCTTATTAAATAACTTCATGGCATGATACTTATATTTTGCATATTTATCTCTGTAGATTACCATGGCATCAAACACATCAAGTAACCTGTCATTGCGATCCGTCCTTGAGAAGGACAAACTATCCGGAACAAATTTTCTGGACTGGTACAGAAACTTGAGGATTGTCCTCAAACATGAGAAAAAGCTGTATGTTCTTGAGGAGCCTATTCCTGAGGAGCCACCGGCTTCAAGTGCTCCTAGGGCTGACAGGGATACTTATAAGAAGCATCAGGATGACGCCTTAGACGTCGGCTGTCTTATGCTTGCTACCATGACCTCTGAGCTGCAAAAACAACATGAGACCATGGAGGTGTACGATATGATCGTGCACCTCAAGCTGCTCTACCAAGAGCAAGCAAGGCATGAGCGGTTCGAAGTTTCCAGAGCCCTTTTCCAGTGTAAATTGGCAGAAGGAAGCCCTGTGAGTCCTCATGTACTCCAGATGATCGGGTACATTGAGAATCTCGAGAGACTGGGATTTCCTTTAGGCCAAGAGTTGGCCACCGACTTAGTTTTGCAATCGTTGCCTGAGAGCTATAGTCAGTTTGTCATGAACTATAATATGAATGATCTTGACAAACCTTTGCCAGAATTGTTGAGCATGTTGAGAACTGTTGAACAAAATATTAACAAAGGAAAGGGGAAGGCCATGTTGATGGTCTAGGATGGAAATAGCAAGAAGCAGCCCAAGAAGCCCACGCACAAACAAAAGGGCAAGGGCAAGGCCATCAACAAGATCAAGCTCAGTGCTTCTGGCTTGAAGCCTGTGGGTGGTGTGGCTAAGGAAGGCAATTGCTTCCACTGTGGTCGGACCGAACATTGGAAGAGAAATTGCCCAAAATACCTGGAAGAAATCAAGAAGAAGAAGGGAAGCGAGACTTCCACTTCAGGTGTGTTTGTTATAGAAGTCAATTTATCTACTTCTACATCATGGGTATTAGATACTGGATGTGGTTCTCACATTTGTACAAATGTGCAAGATCTAAACAGGAGTAGACCATTGGCAAAGGGCGAAGTCGACCTACGAGTTGGAAATGGAGCAAAGGTTGCTGCCTTAGCGGTAGGGACTTATGTATTGACTTTGCCCACTGGGCTTACTATTCAGTTAGAGAACTGCTATTTTGTGCCTGCAATTAGCAGGAATATCATTTCCGTTTCTTGTTTGGACAAGATTGGCTTTTCTTTTATAATAAAGAACAAAAGTTGTTCTATTTATTTGGATGATATTTTCTATGCTAGTGCACACATGAGTAATGGGCTTTATGTCCTTGACCTCGAAATGCCCATCTATAACATAAATACTAAGAGGTTCAAATCAAATGAGTTGAACCCGTCTTATCTTTGGCACTGTCGTTTAGGCCATATAAATGAGAAGTTCATTTCGAAGCTCCACAAAGATGGATTCTTGGACTCATTTGATTATGAATCATATGAGATATGTGAGTCTTGTTTATTGGGAAAATTGACTAAAGCTCCATTCACCGGAAAAGGTGAAAGAGCTAACGATCTTTTGGGTCTTATACCTAGCGATGTATGCAGACCCCTAAACACATTAGCTAGAGGTGGTTTTCAGTACTTCATCACATTTACTGATGATTTCAGTAGATATGGATTTGTGTATCTTATGAAACATAAATCGGAATCCTTTGAAAAGTTCAAGGAATTCAAAAATGAGGTACAAAACCAACTTGGTAAAAATATTAAAACTCTTCGATCAGATCGAGGTGGTGAATATTTGAGCCTAGAGTTTGATGATCATCTAAGAGAGTGTGGAATTTTATCTCAACTCACTCCACCTGGAACACCACAATGGAATGGTGTTTCTGAGAGGAGAAATCGAACCTCGTTGGACATGGTTCGGTCTATGATGAGTCATGCAAACCTTCCAAACTCTTTCTGGGGACATGCTATATTAACAGCAGCTTTTACACTTAACCGTGTTCCATCCAAAGCGGTAGAAAAGACACCATATGAGATATGGACTGGTAGACGACCCAGCATATCTTTTATGAAAATTTGGGGTTATGAAGCATATGTAAAACGTCAAGTTTCTAATAAGCTTGATCCCAAATCTGATAAATGCTTCTTTGTGGGGTATCCCAAAGATACCAAGGGGTACTATTTATATAATCCTTCCGAAGGCAAAGTGTTTGTCGCACGGACTAGTGTATTCCTAGAAAAGGAGTTTATCTCCATTGGAACCAGTGGGAGGAAGATAGAACTTGAAGAAATTCAAGAATCACAGAGTATTGACCTACCATTGGTGGAACAGGAGCAACCTTCACAAAATGTTGTGGAAGAACAACCTGCTCCAGTAGCACAAGACCAGCGTAGGTCTAACAGGATACGTCACCATCCTGAGAGATATGGATTTCTCATGACTCTACAAGGTGATGTATTGCTCATGGATCAAGATGAGCCTGTGACTTACCAGGAGGCCATCACTGGCCCAGAATCTGAGAAGTGGCTTGAGGCCATGAAATCTGAGATGGATTCCATGTACACCAACCAGGTATGGACCTTGGTAGAGCCACCTGAAGGGGTAAAACCCATAGGGTGCAAGTGGGTTTTCAAAAAGAAAACTGACATGGATGGTAAGGTACACACCTTTAAGGCGCGATTGGTCGCTAAGGGTTTCAAGCAAATTCATGGTGTCGACTATGATGGGACCTTTTCGCCTGTTGCGATGCTTAAATCCGTCCGGATCTTACTTGCTATCGCTGCATACCATGATTATGAGATATGGCAGATGGATGTCAAAACTGCTTTCCTTAATGGAAAGCTTCTTGAGGATGTGTACATGACACAACCTGAAGGCTTTGACATTTCAGAGGATGCCGGAAAGGTATACAAATTGCAGCGATCAATCTATGGATTGAAGCAAGCTTCCAGAAGTTGGAACCTTCGTTTTGATGATGCTGTAAGACAGTACGGATTCATAAAAAATGCAGATGAACCTTGTGTCTACAAGAAGGTTAGTGGGAGCATTGTTGTTTTTCTGGTGTTATATGTAGATGACATATTACTCATTGGAAGTGACATCCCTACACTACAAAATGTAAAGACATGGTTAGGGAATTGCTTCTCTATGAAAGATTTGGGTGAAGCTACCTATGTATTGGGAATCAGGATCTATAGGGATAGATCGCTGAAATTGCTTGGCCTAAGTCAGAGTACATACATAGACAAAGTGTTGAGACGCTTTAACATGCATGAATCCAAGAAAGGACTCTTGCCTATGTCACATGGTATATTCCTATCAAAGGCACAATCCCCTTCCACTCAAGAAGAAAGGGATCGCATGAATAAGATTCCATATGCATCCGCAATTGGATCTATCATGTATGCCATGTTATGTACTCGACCAGATGTATTGTATGCTTTAAGCATAACGAGCGGTGTACCGATCGATCCCGGTGAAAGTCACTGGTCTGCTGTCAAGAACATCCTTAAGTACTTGAGAAGAACTAAGGATTCGTTCTTGGTATATGGAGGCGAGGAAGAGCTTGTTGTAATAGGTTACACCGATGCTAGCTTCCAAACCGATAAGGATGATTCCAGATCGCAATCTGGTTATGTGTTCTGCCTGAATGGCGGGGCGGTGAGCTGGAAGAGCTCAAAGCAGGAGACAGTCGCCGATTCTACTACAGAGGCTGAGTATATTGCCGCCTCCAATGCAGCAAAGGAGGCTGTTTGGATCAGGAAGTTCATTGCTGAGCTTGGTACAGTTCCTAGTATTGTGGACCCCATTGATCTCTATTGTGATAACAATGGGGCCATTGCACAAGCTAAGGAACCTAGATCTCATCAACGATGCAAACATATACTTAGACGCTTCCATCTCATTCGAGAGATTATCGATAGAGGAGATGTGAAAATATGCAAAGTACCAACACTTGATAACATTGCTGACCCACTTACGAAACCTCTTGCTCAACAGAAGCATGAAGGTCACACTAGGTCGATGGGCATTAGATTTATGCCTGATTGGCTCTAGTGCTAGTGGGAGATTGTTGGTGTAAGCCCTAGAGACCAGTGTATTTCTTAGACTTACATGTGTATCTTGCTATTATATATATATATGATATGAGGCATTCCAGTTTATTGTGTTACTTGTTTAAACATAATAAAGTCCTTAGAATAGAAATTTTAGTTTAATAGAATATCAAGTATATGACTTGATCGTGAGACACTATTGAACAATGAAATCTTATTCTTAAATATCCGTAGTCAAGTATTTTATTAATAAGGACAATAATAATACAATTGAGACTATTATGTGTGCAGACTGATGACCATATCTCACGGGTCATGGATATGAGATATCGAGTCGCCACATAGGTACACATTAGAGTAATGATGTACTGGATTGACCCACCATGAGAACACTACATGGAGCGTTATGTGAGTGTCATAAGTATTTCTCATAGTGACAATGGTGTATGCAATCCTTCGACCTGAAATCGCTATGATCCCTACATGAGGAGTCGTGTGCTTTAATATCGTCAGACGTCATCTGTAATAGGATGATTATAAAGACGGTCATTGGGCATACCACGAGCCATGCAGAGGGATGTGAGTGACCTAGATGGAATTTGTCCCTCCTACACAACAGGAGTAATATCTGTGGGCCCCCTGATAGAGTGAGACTGTAAAATGCATGGTCGTGCTGAAATGAGTCAATATGAGATATTGACCTCATTTGTTGTTAAGTCTACTCGGGTATCAGGGAACATGATATTGAACCATACAAGGGTGACACATTCTATGTCTTGTGTTCAATATAGATATATGGACAAAGGGATAATAATGCACATGAATATTTGTCACAGAAAGGTTTCGTCAAATCATCGACTTTCTCACTACTTATGTAAGCAGTTGATGTATTGCTAGATACCACATTGTTTGTAATATTAAATGGGATTTAATATTACTACTAACGTTTTGGGAACCTATAGGGTCACACACATAAGAGCGGATTAAAAGAAGCATTAAAAGGAGAGTTGGACTTTTCTATTGGGCCTAGTGCATAGTACATGGGGCTTAGGTCAAACGCTGCTCACTAACTCATTTAAGGAGGTGCTACTATAAGTAGACCACTTAAGCTATTGTGCCTACACGGTTTTGTTTTACCCTAGCCGCACATAGAGAGTGAGAGTGAGCAGCAGGTCTCGGTTTTCGAAGCTAGCACTGTGAGACAGAGACGCTTCAAGTTCGTGACGTTGGACGTTCACGGAATCAGCTCGTGTGGATACCTTAGAGACATCGTTCGTGCGGTGTTCGTGATAGACGATTTCAATCAATTGTCATCGCTTCAAGAGGTAAATCTTCTAACCATGAATCATGACCATTCGCAAGGATCCTTCGATGGGAATTTTTTTCCATTGCGTTATTTTGTTTTATACGCAAATTCCTAACAAAGTTGGTGAGGAACGACAAGTTGGACAGTGGCGTCATCCCTGCGATTGTCGGTGAGGAAATTATGAAGCACTGTAACGTCGAGGAAGAAGCTATTGGTAGGTTTCTGGCCATAGGGAAAAGTCAGAAACCCTAACGCACATGAACAACCTGGACTCATGTGGCATTTATTAGAGACCCAACACTTGTCTCTATTGGGTTGGGTTTGGCCCATTAATTTTGTACGGGGTTTCCGCTGGCACCCAGCCCATTCAATCCCAGTATCTCTTTGTCATGCGTCTTTGGTTATAGCCATGACAGATAGCATAGCCCGAACTGCTACTTTGTCCTGTGGCTCTGGTGACGGCGGCGGTTTGTCCCAGCTACCAGAACCCACCCATCTCGTGCTGGTGCACTGTTGTTGCTGGAGAAAGGTAAATTCTCTTCGAGAAGAAGTTTGATTGCGGTGTATTGTCAGACATGGTTGATTCAGAGGGTTCTGTAATAGAGAGTTTAAATCACCATGTCCACTATCCAAGCGCAATGCAACTTTCATGGACAAAGATTCCAGACTATGTTCAAATCCCTGATTAACCATGATGTTGCGACTACCGAACGACTCTGTGGTGGCAATAATTGTGTTCTTTGTTGCTGCTGGCAGATGCGTCATTTCTCCATTGAAATCACTCTTCTTATTCACCCCTTCCACCACGAAATTTGTCTTACAGACTGAGGACACCTCAATCGGTTCCATAAGAGATGAAAATTCGGTCGATGCCGGGATAGCTTCCTTCGAAGATTCTGAAGCGTTAATCTCCTCTTGCAACAAGTCGATCATTCTTGTTAGTGACTGTTTGATTTCTCGAGACAATTCTGTCATGGGTGATATGGGATTCGACTGAATTGGTTGATGTCGAGTCTCTATAAATGAGTTCGCGGCACCATGGAAAGAGCTTCGAGCTGCGTTGTATTTCTAAAGTACCGCTTCCCAATCAGTGTGCTAAGCCATGGTGACAATGAAAGCACCAATGTAAGGGCTCTCCCTTAAATGCAATTCAATAAATAAGAAGATGAATAACTCTCTGTATTGACTTTCCAATGAAACAATACAAGATATTTGGTTTCAAGTGCTAAAGTAAATGACAGAAAGGAATTATGGATTCTATTCCATTTTAGGAAAAACTGTAAGTACTGCAGAAAAGTGATAGAAGAAGGAAGAGCCACATAGGAGGAGGGACAAAATGCAGAGAGAGGAAATCAGAATCTCATCATAATCCACCACCTATTACATCACAGCCATTCCCTTTTATAGCACATTTTCTTCATACTTTATGTTATTCTTTCTCTCTCTCTTTACTCTTTTCACTTCCTGATTATTTGGATCAATAGTCATCTGTCCAATTCCACTAACTAATTCTGATGTCACCATATTTTTGCCTTGGCTGCCACCTGTGCTCATAACACCGTCTCCACCGACGTCCACCACCTGCCAATCCATCTCCCTGGGCGGCGGCGCACGACGGTTGTTTCGATCTAGAGCAGTTCTGACGCGGTTGGGTAGCTGCTCACAATTGTCGATGATGCGAACAGGGAGGACGCGACTAGACATGGGATGATGGGCGTCGACGGAATGATGGCATGACGACGGAGAAGGACGACGGTGGTGTACGAGTCTCAGCTGCGTTACCGGGAGCGTCGTGGGCGGATCTGGGGCTGAGGTAGGACGAGCACAGGTGCGCGGCGGAGCTCGCGGCAGCTGGGGTTTCGCGGCTGAACACTGTGCGTTAGGACTTTCAAATAAATGTGTCATAAATGGATATTAAGGAGGTGTTTTCTTCTTCTTAAATCTGAAGACCAGCAACCCAACTTGAAGTGTGAGGACTTTCAAATAAAAATTGAAAACGGTAGAAGACCAAAACAGAGGAGGGAAAAACTTATATAAAAAAAAAAACCAAAATAGTGGGAAAAGAAACAAAAAAACTTAGAAGACAAACCTTCAACAATATGCAGTAGCAGATTTGGGATGCACAAAATCAGATCTGAACATTCAAGTTTGGGTTTCAATAGAAATTGGAAAGAACCAACTTTGTGCGTCATAAAAACGGATCACGATAGTTATGATATGGTTGAACTGTGATATGAAAATATTTGGCCATATTCATCTCTCCCAATTTAATTACAATATGAAGGTTGGAGAAGCATTAATTTGGCCAGTAAAAAAAAGAAAAAAGAAACATTAATTTGGTTTTTTTTTCATTAAAAAAGTGTATTTCAAATTACTGTTGTTAATAAAACTGGGTTTTTAATTAAATACAACAATTCGGTACAGTTTTATTAAAATATTATATATTATATTTTTTTAATTTAATTTCTGATATTTTTTATATTTTAATTTACCGTGATAACAAAATAATTACTGAAAGACATAAAGGTAAAACATGAAAATTGATAAGCTGGATAATAAATGGCTCTAAATGACATCATTAAATGATAGCCTGTCATCCATTGGTCCATTTGAAAACTGCCTCAATGCAGTTGAATTAGGCTAGACATCATAGCAAGACCAAAAAAAAAAAACATGCTAATTCTAGTAAGTGGGAATGGAAATATAAATAACAATCAAACGAAAAGGAAAAGGATAATACAAATAGGTCATAGATCAATTATTGCCAATAAAACAACGTAATACATTTTTTTTAGAAAAAACACACGTAAGAGACATGCAAGATAAACAAGCACATTATTCTTATCCGTGACCTTTTCTCCAAAGTGCAGGTTAACTATTGATTAAGCCTCGTTTGGCTTCTAGAACCTCTTGCAGTGTGGAAGGGGAGACAAACACAAGCACTTATTATGAACATACGAAGACGCGTCGAATCTCTGCAAGTTACCACCCTTTGGAATCTCACCACACAAACTATTATAGCTCACATTCAACTTATGCAGAAACCTCAGCTTATTCAGTCCCTCAGGGAGCTTCCCATAGATGAGATTTTTCCTCAAATCCAACCCTTCCAAGTTCTTCGACAACCCCACCACTTTCCCAAGATCAAACTCCAACCTAATCCTCGAAAGGTTTATCTTCTGGGTCTGTTTCTTCGACTCAAAAAGCATATAAGTGTTATCACCAAAAAAATAATTAAAGCTGATAGCCGATTACGGTAATTAGCCGAGTTGTTTATTTAGCTGAGAAGAGCGGCTGAACCAAGGTCGATCGAATCAGGATAAGCTGAATACGACTGCAGAACTGAGATAAGTAGCCGATGACCAGTAGCTGCGTTAGGTTTATCAGAGGAAATTCAGTCATTTCAGAATCAGTCGTTTCAGAATCAGTCGTTGCAGAATCGGCTAAACGTAAATGGGCTTGGAGACTATTATTGGGTCTTAATGGGCTCGTGTAGATGTTGATTAAATGAGTCCAAGGCTTTAATAATTTTCAAAAAGGAAGAAATAAAAATAACCACTTTCCTAGATTTTTGGGATGAAGTTAGGGGTGGTTTTGGGGAGAGAAAATAGAGATAAAAGGTTGATCAGCTGCAATCAAGGGCAGTTTATGAGTTGACCAAGTCAAAAACGTGCACGAACACCCACTCCCTTAAAAATAGGGATATGGAGAACTTGGTAAGCTGATGGACAGTTAGTCGTTTGGCCCATAACTTAGTCGTTTGAGCAGATATGCGAATTATGTTAGCCGGGCAAGGCAAGAACGTGATGGAGGACTTATTCCCTTAAAAATAGTGGTTTTAAGGGACATTATGCTTAGTCGTTTTTGTTAGCCATGATGTGTATTGTTGCTAGAAAATAGGAGTTAGTGGCTAATATGAGTGGCTTTAGCATAGCTTATGCCTATAAATAAAAGTTGTACATGACAGTTTTACACACATTCAATCAAATACACAACTTATATTTACTTTACTTTCCTTTATTGCTTTCTTTTGTCGCTTTTTCTTGCTTTCATGCAACTCTAGATAGCTTCCTATTTCATCTTCTACACTAGACACTTTCTTTAGTAGTCTAGGAACCCATAGTTGAGAAACATAGTCCCTTTCTCAGCGTAATCGTCTGAACACAAAATGGGAATCATTGTCAAATGTGTGAATTAGTCGTTCAAACTACTGAGCACCAAAAATTCTCGCACGAAGACAACAATTGGCACGCCTGGTGGGACCTAGCTAGAAGGTGAACTCATTGGGAAGTTTACCTCTTCGAGTCACAGTTACATTAATGTAGCCTGGAACCGTCTCAAGCAACTTATAAGAAGATTGGCAGTCGTATAGCAGTTGAACCTTCAACTTTAATTGCCTTAGGCATGCCATCTTCTCAACCATCATCAACAACTTTGTCTACTCAACTAGAGCAAGCATCAATGTCTATTGCATCGGTATCGACTGCCGGTGGACATTCAACAATAGCAGCTTATACGGCTGATCAAAATCAACCGCTAGTGATGACCGCTTCGTTTATCCTCCAGCAAATAGATATGGGAGTACATGACATCATGTACCATGTTTCTAACCAACTGACGGACATTGTTAAACTAATGGTGCATAACGAAGTGCTTCGGGTGAGGGAGCAAGAACAACAAGAATTGAACTTTGGAGAAAATTTGGTGACTTCTATTTTTGGGCAATCAAAACGGATGAATCCTACACAACATATATCAGCTGGTAATGCACAAAAAATACAGTCAATATGTTCAGGCAGGACCATTTCAGTTGGGCCAGCCGAGCATGATTCAACAGACCCCTCAACCGAGTCCTATCACACAAGCACTTACTAGTCTTAATATTGCTAACCTTGGGGGCAAGTGGTTGCGAATGATGTTGTATCTCAACCATTATTACAGTACGGGCAGGTCCACTCGGCTAAAATGCCATCAAATACGTTAGGCCAGCTTGGTATGCTGTGTTTTGTATCAAATGCTACGGCTATTGGTGCAAACTCACAGGTGACTATGCTTGGGGTTATGACGTATCCTACCACGGGCTATGGGGAAATTCAAACAAAGTTTCCTGGAGATTATGCTGGGGAGCAGCCATGGAACACTTTCCCACCTACGTCGGCCAATACACCAGACTATCATCTAGCCCTGGAACAGTCGCCTTATGTTTAGATGGGTTCAATTCCTCCTCGAGGAATTTTGTATAGGGTGCCTTATGATTATGTTGGGGAGCAGCAATGGAGTCTAATTCAACCTACCTCGTCTAATCAATCAGTTGTCAGCAGGGCTCAATATATGAATCTTGGTGATTGTGCAACAAAGTAGTCATGGATATCAGTTCCACCTATTGTGGCAAATCAAACAGTGATTCCAAACATGCCAAAGTCAATGTACCAAATGCCAGTCAGACAATTGGGTCTTGCTCTAACTCCAGTGCTAAACTGTGCCTAGCCGATAACGGCTGAGAGTAGACCGAATGTCTCTAGGCTAATTGATTCCAACATGGTAGCTGAGGTTATGCAATGGCACTTCGGCATGCAATTAAGGCCATTAAATATGCTTGAATATTGAAAGCCATATCCTGAATGGGTGGACAGAATGATACCATTTCCAGAAGGGTTTAAGACCCCAAAATTCTCAACTTTCTCGGGAGAAGATGACAAGTCTACCATTGAGCATATTGGCAGATTTACTGCTCGGTGTGGAGAGACAAACCAGAATGAGTACTATAAGCTTCAGATATTCCCTTTGTCATTGACAGGTATAGCATTCACGTGGTATTTGTCTCTACCTTCTAATTCTGTGCAAAATTGGGCAGACATGGAAATGTGCTTCCATGATAAGTTCCATAGACCCCAGCCCGAAGTTACAGCAGCTAACTTGATGGATTTGAAACAACAAGAGGATGAGACGGCTGCTGACTTCATAGAAAGATTCAGAAAGTTGAGTGGAAGATGTACAAGACAGCTTCCAGAAGCAGAATATGCTGCAATAGCTGTAGGTAACATGCACTCTAAGTTAAGAGAAAAGTTGTTAGTCCAAGAATTGTCAAACTTGAGTCAACTGGCAACCACAGCTTCTGCGGTTGAACGATTCATTCTAGATATGCAACACTTGACATCGGTTGAAGATTATAATGAGTATGAAGAAGCATTCAATTATTATAGTGATTAGGCAGCTAATGTCATGGCAACCGATATCCCGAGGGAATGTTGTCCCTAAAAGACTTTGAAGGGTGAAAAGTCCAAATTAGCTGAGAAGAATGTAGCTAAGATGACAACCGATAAAGGCTCATTCTCAGATGCATTCACTAACATGGTTTCAGTGTACTGCTTACCATTTCCTATATCAATGGGTAAGTGGAAATAGTTGGCACACAATGTACGACTCACCATTTCCTACATTAAAAGGTGAATGGAAATAGTCGAGGCACAAGCAAGCAGTGGAAATAGAAAGGGATACCAACTGAATGAGACAAAGTGAAAGGATATTTAGCTATGTGTCGAATCGGCAACATAAGTCTACTAACTACCAACATAATGTCTTTAAGAGGATGGAGTTCCCAAGATCAACTGAATAATATAGAATGGGGGGACACTTAGCCGTGTCAACAAGACAAGATGAGGCTACTATAAGTAAACCCAGTCTCTTTAGAAGGTTGGAGTTTCTTGGATTAGCTAAATCAGTTAAAATTGGGGGGGCATTTAGACATCATGTCTACTATCTGCAAACCTAGTAACTCCAGGAGATTCAAGTTTCTACATGCAGCTGAGTCATATTAGTCGAGAGCAAGGGTAGCAGAAAGAAGATCCTACAAGTAGATGAATCACGTCAACTGATAACTAGCGTCGTCGATAGGTAGAGTATCAAAATCGACAAGTTGATTCGACTGATATGATGCATCTTTCACCTTTATGTTATCATTGTCAGCTAAAAGATGCAGGGGGTATATGTTATCACCAAAAAAATAATTTAGCTGATAGCCGTTTACGGTAATTAGCCGAGTTGTTTATTTAGCTGAGAAGAACGACTGAACCAAGGTCGATTGAATCAGGATAAGATGAATGTGACCGCGGAGCTGAGATAAGTAGCCGATGACCAGTAGCTGCGTTAGGTTTAGCAGAGGAAATTTAGCCGGTGCAAAATCAGTCGTTTCAGAATTAGTCATTGCAGAATCAGCGGAACGTAAATGGGCTTGGAGACTATTATTGGGTCTTAATGGGCTCGTGTAGATGTTGATTAAATGAGTCCAAGACTTTAATAATATTCAAAAGGGGAAGAAATAAAAAATAACCACTTTCCTAGATTTTTGGGATGAAGTTAGGGGTGGTTTTGGAGAGAGAAAATGAAGATAAAAGGTTGATCAGCTGCAATCAGGGGCAGTTTATGAGTTGACCAAGTCAAAAACATGCATGAATACCCACTCCCTTAAAAATAGGGATATAGATAACTTGGTTAGTTGATGGACAGTTAGTCGTTTGGCTCATAACTTAGTCGTTTGAGCAGATATGCGAATTATATTAGTCGGGCAAGTCAAGAACGTGATGAAGGACCTATTCCCTTTAAATAGTGGTTTTAAGGGACATTATGCTTAGTCGTTTTTGTCAGTCATGATGTGTATTGTTGCTAGAAAATAGGAGTTAGTGGCTAATAGGAGTGGCTTTAGCATAGCTTACAATTTTGCCTGTAAATACAAGTTGTGCATGACAGTTTTACACACATCCAATCAAATACACAACTTATATTTACTTTACTTTCCTTTATTGCTTTCTTTTATCACTTTTTCTTGCTTTCATGCAACTCTAGATAGCTTCCTATTTCATCTTCTACACTAGACACTTTCTTTAGTAGTCTAGGAACCCATAGTTGAGAAACACTACAAGAAATTCGGCGATTAGCTAAGACAAATTTTGTAGTTGATTGGTAGCTAATTTCTAGCAAATAAATTAAGCTAAAAATTAGCTACAAAATTGCTGCAAAATTGGTGGTAGCATAATTTGAGTGGCAAATCAGCTAGGAAATGTTTTCTATCTAATTCATAGCTAATCTTAAATAAGTGCTAGTTGTTTTGTAGTTAATCCCCAGTAATATGCTATTCAAAATTGTTTTTAATAGCTAAATAGCTACCATATTGTCGAAGCAATTTTATAGCCAATCTATGGCTAGATTTTCTTAGCGATTCTATAGTTATTCCCTAGCTAATTCAAAAAAAATTAAAAAAAAAATTAACTCGCTAAATCGGTTTTAAACACCTGTCCTATGGACCAATTTAGCAACCGATATATTTTAACTTTATTATCTGGTTGTAGCCGTAAAACAACATACCAAAACCAAAGAAACAAAACTTATAACACCATTGCAGTTTAGACATTTTACATCGGTCAAAAAAGGTTTTTTACATCGGTTATATTCGCCTTATAGAATCAAGTGATATTGAATGTGAGAACTCTTTAAATCGGATACTCACTGGTGTAAAAAGTCACATCTTGAATAGGCACAAACAATCTCAAACATAACAAAATATCTCAAATATCCAAAGTATTGACAAACATGAAATAAGAAGTATCCATAATGTCACAAATTACAAATCTCAGCATTAAATATGAGAAGAGCATTCTGAAACTTTTATAGTTAAAAAATAATAATTGGAAATTGTATCATGACCTTAGAGCATTATATACCTGATTTGTATTTAAGCTTCCAAAATGAACTAAAGCATCCAAAGACAATTCACTCTTAGCTTAATAGGATAAAATTATTTAAAATTCCTGTAGTGGATACAGCAACATAATAGGGTAAATGGTGAAACTTTAAATGGACATTCACCATATCCTCGGGCTCTTTTTCTTCAGTTTCATTAGCAGGACTCTCCATGTTTCCATCTGCTACATCTTCCTCAATTGCAGGCTTCTCATCACCCGAATTCTTTTTCAATTTCATTCACAACTTCAGTAGTCACCCTATGGTAAACATTAAATCAGAAATCAGAAAGAAACAAAATATAAGCATTACATAACAAAGAATTTCCTACAGAAACCATCTAACTTTCACTATTAAAATTATAGAAGTATCGGGAAGTAAGAAGAGTGCTTGAATTCATTTCTGCAAATAAAATAATAAACATTAGTACAACCAAAAGGTCACAGAAAAATATAGAAATAAGTTAACAACCAAAAGGCAATGAAGCTCTTATACCAAAGCACATTTTATTTAGTGTAACAATTTGAAACTCACACACATTTTCACTACAATGTTCAGTGAAAATTAGTCTTTAGTAAAAAAATTGTAGCAACACTACAATGCGAACCAATATAAGAAAACAACAACATTATTTTTACACCGGATCACATTTAGCTTACCCCATATATCTATCACTAAAGAAATTTATAATGAGTTTCAAGTAAGCAAATTTATTCCAATGCTAAAAGAGGGAGGAGAGAACCATTAAATTTGTAGTGAGATGATAAAAGGTTTTTATAAGCATTATTTGGTTTGTCTTCTTAGATGTAAATAGCATGTTTAAAGGAATCTCAAACAGTCAACAATGGTGAACTTACTAAAATGAAAGTTTCAGGATTTTTGAAAACAATTTATTAGTCCCAACTGTTTTTTCTTCTTCTAAAATGCCTTATCTGAAAGCACCTTGCTTTTAAGGTGTTTCTGCTCTCCGTTGGTAGCCCTTCAAAAGTGCACATTTGATTAGGATATGTTAGTTACATGTCCTTCAATATCAAGTCATTCTAATCTAATAGAAGCCACAAGCAACATGGAACCCAGAATTAGAAGCTGTATTAATCTTAAGAATTAGAAAATAAAAGAGAATTGTTCTTACATCTTCGCAATTTTCTTCTTTTGCTCTTCTGAGGGAGGTGGTGGGACATAAGATGCTGCATCAATGATTTCCTGTTTTTTCCAATAAAATAAACATAAAAGTACCATCTAAGTAAAAGTCGTTTTTTCAGGGACAAGAAGATGTGAATAAGCCAAAGTCTTTGTTATTGAAAATGGGCAAAAATATTAGATAACTGAAGTGTAGCATTCAAAAAACACATCATCAGTTTATTCCATAAAAGTTCACTTATCACCACAAGATGCTAATGAATATGAACTGCGAGCAAAGCAATATAACACACAACCCTGTCAAACATTTAGTATGATAAACTAAGAGACAGGGAACACCTGAATCAAGTTCTTCAAAACCAATCCAAATGTTCTCAGGCTTGACCACCTAAATACTACCTTGCATTGCAAACCTGTTGAAGGAATCTCTCCTCTGCTCAAGTCTTCCGGTATCTAAATTTGAAATGTCAAAATAAAGTTGTTTAATAGAGAAACACGAAATGAAGTCACATTAAAAGCATTATCTTATATTTTAATGGTGCAACCATTAACCTCAATCTAATAGACTATACTAGAGCTGACAAATGAGTAAACCATACACAAAGTTTATTTAAGAGCATGTGAAAATGTAAAATTGTGTACCATGCTAAACTTCAAGGTTAAAGTATTACTAAATAAATAATCTCTACTCTCACCTAATAATAATAATTGCAAAATGAATAAATTCAAAATTCAGTTCTACTTGTTTACATTAGTCATAATCTTTTGTCTCTACAAAAACTAAACCCAAAAATAGAACTTATCCGCAAGTTGTTCCAATAATTTTTCAAAGTACAACAATTATGAGATAAGGGGCATCAGAACAGTAAAGCACTGTGTGAGATTAAGCTATAGTTTGTGCTACTTGATTGCAGATTCCATTGTATAGATATTATGAAATCAGGTAACATGCACAGTCCTCCATAGAGGTCCTCCACAAACTATTATTTAAAGCAATATTGTGTACCACTTTGGAAAACTTTGGGAAGCTTTAGTCCATATCAAAATATGGTGACTTCTATTATTTCTTCCTCTAATGAGAACATCAAAAACTAAGTACGTGCTCCAGGAAGGAAACAAACTACTACTCATTTAGAGTCTTCCCTTGTACAATATTTGGATGGCATTATGCATCTGAACCAAGTAGCAAATTAGGGAAAATTATGAACAAAAATACTTTATTTAATGAGTCTACTATGTACCACTTTATAAAGGTTATGCATGTAATTTGTGTTAGACATTCAATGACTTCAGGAGTAATTTCCATCATCCAGAGACTAATATATATATAACCAATACTAATTTGCTCATTTCTCTTCTAGTTAATGATAAAAATTCAAAACAACCATTATATATAGGTTGAACCTGCAGCAAAAGCCTAGTACAGTTTTCAAATCGAGGACCATTCAAGGAATGTGCTATGACTAGAACCAAATTTGAACTTGAATAAAGAACCAGAATAACAAAGCACCTGCAAGTTTTCTTACGTCGCCAAATGCTTCTTGAAGTGCTTAACTTCTGAGAAGAAAGAAGTTTCTAAAAGAATTGTAATGCAACAAATTAGAAAAAAATAATTGTGAAACAAAAATGGATCCAAAGAAAATATACCAAAGAGATGGATCTCAATCCATTGATGATAACCAATCATTCTTCATCTAAAAGAGATCCTGGAATCACTCGATTGATTGAACAAACTGCAATTTATAGAATAAAAAATGATAATCACATTTAGGGGTGTAATCGGATCGGTTTGGTTCGGATTTGAGGGAAAACAGTGTCCGAACCAATCAAAATTGTTCGGTTCGGTTCGGTTCGGTTTCTGGCATTTTCTGTTAGCAGACCCGAACCAATCCGAACCGATCATGTTCGGATCGGATCGGATCGTCGGGTTCCCGCCTTTTTAAAAAAAAAAAACCTGTTTTCTCCTATTATTCCTGTTTCACCTATTTCGATTTCCATTTCTCCTGAATGCAAATTACATATCCCACATCAAATCTAGTTTACTCCCCAAAAATCAACACAACATCTAACATAAAAAAATCCACAACACCATATGATTCCAGAATGATAGAATTCCAAAACAAAAATCAACACAGCACCATATGATTCCAGGATTGTAGAACTGTGGCTAAGCACCATATGCTGTTATAGTTGTGGCATTACATTGCACAAATAGTCCAAACATAAAAGCAGGGAAATGCAATACTAAAATCAAAGTGTCCAAGGTATGTCAGAGACCAAAACACCTGCCTATAATCTTAATTATATAGAGGAAAAAAACCAAAAACTCGAACTTTTAAAAGCATAGACCCTAAGTAGCATAACCAATTCGAATTGCTTTGACCAAGAAAAACTCCACCTTTCACTGCACAACCTCTCCGGGAGCCATCAACTTAAATACACGAAAACAACATAGCACGGCCAAGTCAATCACACTAAGAAAATCAATCACATTTTTACAGAAAATACAAAAAAATGTTCTTATGTCCATTATCTACATATAACTAATCTTAGTTTTCAGGCCCCAAACACCCTATGACAACCCAGAAAGCATTGCCAACCTTCTTGGCACTGAAGCAACTACCATAGCCTCAATCAACAAGAAGATTACTTCAAATAAAACCATCATAGTTCCTGTCTCTTGCTCTTGTTTCGGAAACATCTATCAAGATAACACCTGTTTACACTCGCAAGGAAGAACGATACCTACTTTGAGTTGGTAAACACAACTTACCAAGGCCTCACCACATGCCAAGCATTGATGGGTCAGAATTACTATGCATCCGTTAACATTACAATTGGTGCAGACCTCACAGTTCAAAGTGATATGTGCTTGTCCTACCTCAAACCAAACTGCAAGAGGAGTCACTTCCTTTGGTATACTTGGTGAACTATGGTGACACGGTTAGGTCCATTGGAGAGGCTTATGGTGTTGATGAACAAAGTATGCTAGAGGCTAATGGGTAGGTCAAAACACAAAGTGAAAACAGAAAGCGTGAGCCTTGACTCCTTGACGCCTATATTAGTTCCTTTAAGTGGCAAGAGTTGCAAAGAGAACCCAGATAGTTTCTATTGTACTGTCCCAAGGGAGTGGCTGCGAGATGGATTCTCCTGTGATGAATCGGATGGTCAAAAAATGATCTTATGTCCATTATCTACATATAACTAATCTTATAAATTTAATGTTCAAAACAAGTTAACATCCTAGTAATAAAAAAATAATCAAGGATGGCAAGACAAGTGTCAGAATCTCAGGGATTCTCCGAATCCTCAGCACCGAGATGCATTAAGGACACCAATATCTCTACAATACTCAAAGAACAATGAGAGTTCATCCCCTTGAGTTGTTGCTTTCTGCAGAACCTTGAGTCCAATACCAGCTTCAACTTTTCCACCAATATCATATATCCTCAACAACACCTTTGCAATCTGCTTGCAAAACTTGCTATACACATCAAAAACATCAACTATAACACAATCCATGGCTTCAAGAATAAGACCAACATTCATGTTCATATTCCTTGGCTTGATCTGCATAAGCATGTGAATCATAGCCTGAAGCTTTTGCAACTTCTCAAGCTCTTCCATCAATGTTTCTTCAACCTCAACATCCTTATTATTCTTCTGCTTGTTCTTGTTGTTCATCTTTTTAGCCTCAGAGGAAACAAAAAGCTGACCTATGATCCAAATATGCAAAATATCCTCTCACAAAAGCATTGAAACCCCATGCTTTTGCAGGGTTCATGTGGCCATCAGTGAAGTTTGAAAGATCAAACGGCAACCTTCCCATAATGGGGACAAGAAACATAAAGGCTTTGTTTGTTGTTTGATACAGCACTAAATACATGTTTATAATGAATGAAGTGTAAAACAACATAATAATAAGTTACCTTAATCCAAGGCCATAAACTGACTACTAGTGTTCCCAATATCCTGATGCAATACATTTATCTCTGGAAGCTCTAATAATATAATAATACAAAAAATATATTAGAAAGTCTGAAAGATATCAAATTCAATGATAAAATAATTAATAAACTTTTTACCTGAATCATCTTCAGCCATATGACTTTGTAGATTATCAAATTTTTCAGCTTTACTCCTCAACCAATTTTGAGTACAAATCAAAGCCTCTACTGTGGAGGGATGCAATGAACTACGGTATGGGTCAAGAACACGACCCCCGGAACTAAATGCGGACTCAGATGACACAGTAGACACCGGGATAGCTAATATGTCCCTAGCCATTCGAGAAAGAACATGATACTTCACCGTCTTACCTCTCCACCATTTGAGAATATCAAAATCATCACAATAGTCTTCCACATCATCTTCAATATATCTTTCCAACTCATTTCTCTTCAGCTCACCTTGCTTCCTCCTTACCTTTCGTATGAACGCACCTTTACATGATATTTCATTCTCGTCGTTTTGACCACCTTGTGCTTGAAGAGTACTATTCGAGGGTTGGGCATTAGAATCACAAGTATCATTGGGAATAGGATACCAAACAACATACTGAGAAAATATTTTTTTATAAGATCTTTCAATTTTTTTAATACTTCCGTCACAATAGCCATATCCGAACTGAATACCTGATCCAAACAACACTCAAAATACTCCAATTTATATCTAGGGTCAAGGAAAATAGCCACCAACAATAGATAATTCAAATGCTCAATGTCCCAATATTTGTCAAATTTTATTTTCATATTTGATGACATCCTATACAGCACCTCATCATCACTTTGCATCCACTTATTCAATGTAGCTTGGATTTCACACCACTTATCAAAGAAGCCATTAGAAGTGACATGCAATGATGCAGAAAAAGTAAGGGTAGCATCATAGAAAATCTTTAAAAATTTAGTGAAAACACGAGCACGATTCCAATCATCAATAAGAGGAGCACCCCCTTCACTATCAACAAATGCTACATAAGAGTGGTCATCAAATTGTAAGCGAACAAATGCCTTTTCATACTTTTCAGCTATGTCCAACATCAAATAAGTGGAATTCCACCTAGTTGGAACATCAAGCACAAGAATTTGACCCATGGTTATGTTTGCCTCATCGACACACCTCTTAAACGAGGACAATCTTTGTGGAGATGACCTCACATACTTGCAAGAAGCCCTTATCTTTGAAATAGAACTATCTAGTTCCTTCAACCCATCACTTACAATTAAGTTCAAGATGTGAGCACTACATCTCATATGCAAATACTCCCCTTTCAATATGGTAGTACCTTTCCAATCATCCATGCCTTTGACATGGCTGTGGTGTTAGCACTAGCATTATCTACGGTTACAGTGCAAATCTTGGTAATACCCCAATCTTTTATGCATTTCTCTAAAGCTTTTCCTATGGTTTCCCCCCTATGGTCTGCAATCAAACCAAAACTCACTATCTTCTTTTGCAATTCCCACCCCTCATCAATAAAATGGGCAGTCACACACATATAATTCATGTTTTGAATGGAAGTCCAAGTATCGGTTGTAAGGGAAACCATTTGGTAGTTTTGTTCCAAGAAAGATTTCAAAAGCACTTTCTCACCCATAAAGAGTTGCATGCAATCCTTTGCCATGGTCACACGACTAGGGATTTTAAATTGAGGTTGAGCCACACTCATGAAAGCTCTAAACCCAGGGTTATCGACAAACTTAAAAGGGAGCTCATCCATTATTAGCAACTTAGCCAAAGCCTCTCTGCATTCATCTTGCTTAAACTCAACAAGCCTCATAGATACAATGTTATCATTCTCACTTTGTTTTCCTACGGCAATCGTTTTTTGCTTCTTATCGGTGTTACTTGGGTTTTTAGTACACTTATTCATATGTTTGTTGAGGTTGGAAGTCCCATGATTACTACTATTGCAAGCATAATGTTTGCCACAATAGATACAGATAGCCTTATCACCCTCTCTCTTAAAATGATTCCAAGCCATAGATGGAGGTCTACTGGGTTTTTGTTTGACACGTACCTCTGGTGCAGATTGACCTTCAATCTGAGGTATCTCACCGACAACGAAAGTTGTTTCTGTTGGAGGAGTAGGTGCACTAGAAATTTGAGTCCCAGATGTATCTTGATTCTCAGTCATTTTGCACCAAACCTAAGGAATTAAGGAATGCACACAGGTAGCATAGATCAAAAAGAAAGAATCAATGATTCAAATAACAACAAAATAAAAAATCCCAAAATCAAAAATTTAAAAACCCTAAAATCAGAAATCCCTAAATGCACAAATTGGGTACCAATCTCAGAGGATGTCGCAGACTCGCGGTGATGGAGTGTGGTGGAGAGGTGGAGGCCGGAGGAGATGTCCGGGACGCGAGCCGGTGATGGAGCAACAAGCCGAAGAGGTGGAGAAGTATCGCAGATTCGCGATGATAGAGCGAGGTGAAGAGTTGCATGCAATGTCGCGGACTCGCGGTGATGGAGTGGTGGAGGCCGGAGGGAGGTGCACGGTGCGGTGATGGAGCTACCGAGAGAGGTGAAGAGGTTGAGGTGATGGAGCGAGCGAGAGCGTCCGAGCGAGTCAGTGAGGTGAAGAAGTCGCGGTGATGTAGCGAGGTGAAGAGGTGGAGAGATGTCGCGGTGCTGGTCGCGGTGGCGAGCAGTGCTGGAAGCCGGAAGGGACGCCGTCGCCGCCGCTGACTCGAGTTGAAGATTGAAGTAGGGTTGAAGACGAGGAGTGCGAGATGGAGAGATCTCAGATGAGTCAGATCTGTGTCTGTGTCTGCCTAATATATTAATATTGTAAATAATTAAAAAAAATTAGGGGTTCGATTCGGTTCGGTTCTAGCGGGTTCAATTTTCCTGGAACCGAGAACCGAACCGAACCAAGGTCGGGTCCAATGATTTTGACCCGACCCGAACCAATGACCCGAACCGACCCACAAAATGGATTGGTTTGGTTCGGATCGTCCGGGTTCGCGGGTCGGATTAAATCCACTTACACTCACATTTTGTTTTATATGAATGGAAAATCGATTAGAGCGAAACTCTTGACATAGACGAACTTAAATCTAACTTTAATCAAACAATAGATAGGCAATCAATCAAGCATTAATACATTCTCAGATTGATGAACTCAAAATTTCGAATCCAATAGTGAACGTAGCTTAGATTGAGACGATTGATTACCTTTGGAATCAGAGTTGAAGAAACATAGAGCTCAATTGCATGGAGAGCCAATTTCATGAAGAAACATAGAGCTTGATTCAGCACTGAACATAGAGAGGGTTGAGAATGGAGAAGAAGAAACAAATGTTGCTAAATCCTGCATATGTAGTAGTGAGGAAAATGGGAACGAACCGTAAAGGTCTCTCACATGGCGACAAGGCGATTAATCGAAGCTGTGTTAGGTGTGGATCTGAAGCAACTAAGAGCTGCCGGGGGGGTGGGGGTGGGGGTGGAAGAAGAAACTCAAACAAGAAAGTGAGAATGAAGAGACGGGGTGAAGCAACAACATCTACTAATTTTATTAGTAGGTAAAATTAGTAGTAAAATTAAAAAATTCTTGTAGTGAAACAGAGTCCCTTTCGCAGTGTAATTGTCTGAACACAAAATAGGAATCATTGTCAAACGTGTGAATTAGTCGTTCAAACAACTGAGCACCAAAAATTCTCACGCGAAGACAACAATAAGCATCACCTGTAAGCCTGTTAAGAGACAAGTCCACAAAGCAAGGTTATTCAACCTTGCCAATGATGCAGGTATGTCCCTCGAGAGCTGGTTTTTCGAGAGCGTGAGCGAGGTGAAATGGTTCGAGAAGAAACCGAAAGTGTCAGGGATCGAACCGCTGAGCCAGTTACCATCCAAACTTATTCCTTCTAGGTTGTGTAACTTTGAGAGAGAAGGTGGGATTCCACCGCAGAGGTTGTTGTAAGAGAGGTCTAAAGTGACGAGGTTTTTGAGCTGAGACAAGAATTCAGGTATGGTACCAGATAACAAGGTGTTTCTGATGGTTAGGTAATGGAGTTTTTTGTGGTTTGTGAGGGTTGTTGGGATTGGACTTGTGAGGTTTGGGATGTTGGTTATGTAGAGGGAGTTTAGGAAAGTGAGGTTACCAATGGAGGAAGGCATTTCAAGAGGGTGTGGCTGAAGGTTAAGGTTTGAGAGTGTGAGGTAGTTGACACGGTTGAATTGGGCACTATCACACATGACACCTTTCCATGACTTTGTTTTTTCACAGCAATCAGTGTTTGTGTTCCATGAGGCTAATCCAGTTGGGTTGCCAAGGTCTTTCTTGATTTGGAGGAGTGCTTTCTTGTCTTGTGGGTTGCATTTTTTTTTTAGAATGCCGTGGTGGAGAGACATATGATTAGGAATAGGAGGAAGCTTGAGTCGAACATTAACGTTGTTGCCATATTGATGAGTGAAATGAATTTGATTTTTGGGGTGTGAAGAAAGGAAGGGAAAGTGGTTGTTTATATATATAGGTGATATTAGTAGATAAGAGTGCATGGGATATCTTAGACCATTGGAGAAAACTATTGCATGCATGTTCCTGTGATGAATATTGGTATAATACCATGTCTTTTGATTGAAAACGGCTAGTGAATGTTTTAAAAATCGGATCGGAGATCGAACCGGTAAGACCTCCGGATTATGGTTCAACCGTTGGTTGAACCAGATGACTAATAAATAAATAAATAATGTAATATATATATATATATTATATAGTTATTAATTAATATGTAATTCTCAATTGTTCCCAATAATTAATTAAATATATGCAGTTCCCGATATTTCATGTAGTTTTCAATATTCAATTCCTAGTATAAATAAATAAATTTAGTAATTCCCGATACATTAACTCTTCATCTACTGATCCAATATTTTCTTTTCCCTCATGCACACTCAATATAGCACCAAATAAAGTAACACCCTAAATAATTTGACTTTTCACTTTCTCTCACCTCTTCTCACTCTCTCCAATAGTTTCTTTATTTTTTTCTCCCTCCCATTGAACAAACCCAATCTAATAACCATCACTCACCACATGTGAAGTTTATAAGACACTCACTCGCACTAGTGCAAAATATACATTTAACATCAGCTTTTTAACATCGGTTTTAATAAAACCGATGTGAAATAGGAGGCGGTGGCATTTTTGAAATTAAACTGAAATATTTTAACATCGGTTTTAGAAAAATCGATGTGTTAAAAATATTTAACATCGGTTTTAAATAAAATCGATGTGGAAAAGTGAAACAAAAAAAAATTTAGACATAAGATTCCACATCGGTTTTGAATAACCGATGTGGAAAATGGAAATAAATTATAATTTTTTTTAATGAACCGCAAGATCACACATTGGTTTTCAAATAACCGATGTAGTAAATTAAAAAAAAAGATTTTAAAATAAATTGTAAGTTTCTACATCGGTTATAAGGAAACCGATGTGAAATATCCTAACCACATCGATTTTTAAAAACCGATGTGTAATAACCTAATTTTCTATTTTCATTCCCTCCTACACTTCGCGTCGTCTTCCATTCCATTTGTTTTTCATTCCTTTGTCACTGCTTCTCCATCTCTCTCACTGCACTCACATCCGCGAGCTACCCTAGTTTGAAGAGCGCCATTTTTGCTCGTCCCTCCTCCTCCCTCAGGTATGTCTCTCTCTCTCTCTCTCTCTCTCTCTCTCTCTCTCTCTCTCTCTTTCTCTTTCTCTCCCTCGCTCCCTTCTTCACGTCGTCGCTTCTTCCGGTAACTCCCAGGTCCTTTTTCCTTTTTCAATCGTAGACAAAGAAGACCACTGCGAGCCTTCATTTTCTGCTTCGGAAGAGAACCACTGAGAACGGCCATCCGCGAGCTACCCTCGTTTGCGTGAAGAGCGCCATTTTTGCTCATCCCTCCTCCTCCCTCGGGTATATATTCGTTTCTTGTTTAGAAAAGTTATGAACTTTGACTCCAAATGGTTGGATAATATACTTGCATGTGTTGTTCTGTTGCTCCAAGACTGGATTTTTCCAGTGGTGGTATCACCCGTCACGGTCGTCCCTTCACGGCTAGGCCGTGACGGATTCTCGCCTGGAGGTTGCTTCACTTGGTTGTTCCGTCACGGCCGTGACCACCATCACGGCTGGCCGTGATCGGTTCGCACTGTGAGGAGTGGTTCGATTTGCATGTCACGGCCGTGATGGACATCACGGCCAGGTCGTGACAGGTTCTGCTTTGGAGGTTGCTTTACTGGTTGGTCTATCACGGCCGTGACCACCATCACGGCTAGGCCGTGATCAGTTCTGCCTGTGAGGGTATGGTTCAGTTGGAATGTCACGGCCGTGATGGCCATCACGGCCAGGCCGTGACAGGTTCTGCCTTGGAGGTTGCTTCACTGGTTGGTCTGTCACGGCCGTGACCACCATCACGGCTAGGTCGTGATCAGTTCTGCCTGTGAGGGTCTGGTACAGCTGACATGTCACGGACGTGATGGGCATCACGGTCTGGCCGTGACCAGTTCTGACTTTTCCATTCTTTCTTTTAAGCTCTACTCGATCACGACCGTGATGGATTTCAAGGCTAGGCCGTGATGGGCTCTGTTTGGCTAATTTTCTTCACTTTTCAAGCCTCATCTTCATGCAAGCTACATAATTAGTGAAGCCTTAGTTTCCCGTTTGAGATGCAATACTAATGAGCACACGTGTATGTGCTTAATGTACAGCTCATTGTGTTGGATCTTGAATTGTCCAAAGTTGGACAGTTTGGGAAAAAACTTTTTCTTAATTCAGTTAAAATAGTTATTCATTGATTCTAATGTTATATACTTGATGAAAGTTCGGATTAATACATTTCCTTTCGTTCTCCGAGTGCATACTTTATCGTGGTGGATGTCATCGCATTCAAGTAGTGTACGTCAGAGACCGAAGGGAAATGCTGCCGAAATTTTGTCGAGTATGAGCATGAGAGTTAAGGACTAACTGTTAACCGAATGTTGAAAAAGTTTCTTCTCGAATGGGATAGGGCCATACCCTGTCATAAGAAGTGGTTGATGAATATGTTGGACTAAGTACGAAGTTATTGGTTTAGTCATGGATCGCGGTTGGATGAATGCTAGACGGACAAGTGATGAGTATGAGAATGGAGTGGAAGATTTTCTACAGTTTGCAAAAACAAATGCTCCTGATAGTGGTAACTGAAGGTTTTATTGTCCTTGTGTTAACTGTTTGAATGAGAGACGACTAGAAGCTGAGGAGATACGTGATCATCTTATTTGTGAGGGGATTTGCAAGAGTTATACAACATGGATATGTCATGGTGAATCGTTAGACAGGCCGAGGGTGTCAGATAGAGAGGAAGTTGATGACGTGGAAATGGACGATGGACTAGAGGACATGATCCGTGATGTTGGGCAAGAGTCTTTTCGGCGCGCACATGTGTATGATACTTTGTGCAGTGATGCGAAAGTGGCTTTGTATCCGGGGTGCACTAATTTCACACGGTTGTCAGCGGTGTTAAGATTGTTCAATGTGAAGGCGAGAAATGGGTGGAGCGATAAAAGCTTTACCGAATTGCTTGAGTTGTTGAAAGACATGCTTCCAGAAGGCAACACATTGCCATCTCGAAACTATGAGGCGAAGAAGATATTGTGTCCGATGGGTATGGAGTATAAGAAAATACATGCTTGCCCCAATGATTGCATATTGTATAGGAAAGAGTTTGAAGAGATGCACGAGTGCCCCAGGTGTGGGGTATCACGCTACAAAGTGAAGGATGGTGATTCTAGTTGTGATGTGGTCACCAAAGGTCCTCCTGCGAAGGTGTTATGGTATCTTCCCGTGATTCTGCGGTTCAAGCGATTGTTTGCTAATGTAAATGACGCAAAGAGCATTAGATGGCATGCAGATGAGAGGAAGTGTGATGGACAGCTTCGGCATCCGGTCGATTCTTTGCAATGGAAGAGATTTGATAGTTTGTTTCCGGATTTCGGCAATGAGCCCAGAAACCTCAGGCTTGGACTTGCTACCGATGGAATGAATCCATATGGAAACTTAAGTAGTATTCATAGTTCATGGCATGTTCTCCTGGTAATTTACAACCCGTCTCCTTGGTTGTGCATGAAGCACAAATACATTATGCTAAGTATGATGATTCCGGGTCCTAAACAGCCAGGAAATGATATTGATGTTTATCTGAGCCCCTTGATTGAAGACTTGAGAATGTTGTGGGATGAAGGCGTTGATGTGATCGACGGGTATTGCCGTGAGACATTCAGACTGCGTGCCATGTTATTTTGCACCATCAATGACTTTCCAGCATACGGGAACCTGTGTGGGTATAGTGTTAAGGGGCATAAAGCATGTCCAATATGTGAAGAAGGCACATGTTACCATCAACTGCAACATGGAAGGAAGACGGTTTACCTTGGGCATCGGAGATTTCTCCGACGTAATCATCCTTATCGTAGATTGAGAAAAGCTTTCAATGGACTTCCGGAGAATGAAATTGCTCCGGTGGCCTTGACTAGAGAGAAAGTTTATGAAAAGGTGAACAACACTAATGTTATCTATGGGAACACCCAGAAGAAGGATACCGAGAAGAAAATATGGAAGAAGAGGTCAATCTTCTTTGATCTTCCATACTGGTGCAAGCTTGATGTAAGACATTGTATTAATGTGATGCATGTGGAGAAAAATGTGTGTGACAGTTTAATCGGAACGCTTCTCAACATTCAAGGCAAGACAAAGGATGGTGTGAATGCTCGTCTGGATCTAGTTGCGATGGGTATACGAGAGCAGTTAGCTCCACTTAAAGTGGGGGATAAGAAGACTTATTTGCCCCCAGCATGTCATACTTTATCAAAAAAAGAGAAAAGAAGTTTCTATGAATGTCTACGGGGAGTCAAAGTGCCACAGGGTTACTCTTCAAATATCAAAAGACTTGTCTCAATGAAAGATCTCAAATTAGTTGGCTTAAAGTCTCATGATTGTCATGTCTTGATACAACAACTACTACCGGTGGCCATTCGTGACATATTGCCTAAAAAAGTTAGACATGCCATTACTAGGTTATGCTTATTCTTCAATGCTATATGTAGAAAGGTCGTTGACACTAAAAAGTTGGATGACTTGGAAAATGTGGCAGCCATTATATTGTGCCAATTGGAGATGTATTTTCCACCTTCATTTTTTGACATCATGGTTCATTTGATTGTTCATCCAGTGAGGGAGATTAGATTGTGCGGCCCCGTTTATTTAAGGTGGATGTACCCGGTTGAGCGATACATGAAGATCTTGAAAGGATATATGAAAAATCCACACCGTCCCGAAGCATCTATTGTTGAAAGGTATGTTGCAAAAGAAGCTATTGAGTTTTGTACAGACTACATGTCAGAAGCGGAACCTGTAGGGCTTCCGAAGTCTCGTCACGAAGGAAGATATGATGGTAAGGGTACACGAGGTATCACTGTTAAGAGCATGGATCGGGAGGAAGTGCTTCAAGCACATTTGTATATATTGAATAACACTGATGAGGTTGAACCATACTTATGTGAGCATAAAAGCATCATCAATGAAACTTACCCTAGAATGAATGAAAAATGGTGTTTGAACAAGCATAACAAGACTTTCTTGAACTGGTTTAAAGAAAAAATTGCAAAGGATGGTATTGCTTCTGATACATTAAAATGGCTAGCACAAGGGCCTAACTTTGATGTCATATGCTGGAGTGGGTACGATATCAATAAGTTTTCCTTCTATACAAAGTCCCAGGATGACAAAAGTACAATGCAAAACAGTGGGGTTATGGTCGTCGCTGAGTCCATGCATTTCTCTAGTTCGAAAGATAAAAACCCTGTTATGGCATCCGTTTCATACTTTGGAATCATTGAAGAGATATGGGAGGTTGATTACACGAAGTTTAGAGTACCTGTTTTTAAATGTCAGTGGGTCGACAGTAACAATGGTGTGCAAACCGATGAGTTAGGATTCAAATTGGTGGACCTTAATAAGGTAGGTAATAAAGAGGAGCCTTTCATCATGGCATCCCAAGAAAAACAAGTGTTTTATATCCGTGATCCTTCTAACAAAAGGTGGTCAGTGGTTCTCCAGGGAAAAAACATGTATAATGGTAGTGAGGGAAATCATGATTCAACTCTTGATATTTCTGATACTCCTTCTTTCTCAACACGAGTGCCTAATTTCAATGAGGAAAATGAAGTGGATGATGTACATGCTACTCGTAATGATCACCAAGAAGGGTTATGGGAGAACTTTACTAATTGACCACAAAGTAAGTTTAGTTTGAGTTATGTTTAAAGGCATATTATATGTTTACGTTGATATTTATAAGTTATGTTTACGTACGTTGATCGATATTTATAAGTTATGTTTGATATTTATCCTGACATACTAACAAGTTTTTTTTTTTTGTTTAAACATGTATACATGGCTGATCGTGAGGATATCCCTTCTTCATGCAGCGGGTTGGAGACCCCGTCTACTGGTAGAAAGGGTAGACGTGACACACGAATGAGGAATTTGACAGCCAACCGTGGTTCAAATCAAAGGATAAGAATAGACTTTGATAATAACCGCAATCCTATTGGGCCAATGGCAGAGCAGTTTAACAGTTTTGTGGCGAGTCTTGCTAGGAGCAGGCCTAGTATACTCATTGATATTTGGAAAGATGTACCGACGGACGTGAAGGATCAGATATGGGAGAGTATTTTGGTATCTATACTTTTACGTCCTGTGTTTGTCTGTATCTACTTTATTTTTATCTTAATAATATCATACAGTAATTCGTTGATTCTTTTGGTCTTAATGTAGCTGACCTTTGACATACCGGATACGTACGTTATGAAGAAGCGTTTGCTAAAGTATGCTGGTGAGTGTTGGAGGGGTTTTAAGGCCGACCTGGGCAGATACTATGTATTCAATCCAAAATGTAAAAAAAACCCACTTGAGGTGTACCCGTTTCTTGACCAGGTGACGTGGGATCGCTTTGTTCAGAGTCGACATGATCTCAGCTTTCAGGTTAACTTATTTTATTTGTCTCTAAATTTATGTAATTTCATTAATTTTATTTACTTATGTAATTTAATTGTCTTCTATTTATAACAGGAGAAGAGGAAAAAGGGGCAGAAAAACCAATGCAAGAATGTCTACCCCCATGTCATGTCTCGTGGGGGATATAAAAAGCTTATTCAGAAAATGGTTGAAGAGGAAAAGAAAGCACGTCAGGAAGCAGCATCTCAGGCGGATCCTAATGCTGAAAATCGTCCAGAGGTTGTTGATCCACCTCCACCCCCACGCCATCTTAAATGGAAGAGGGCCCGACAAAGAAAAACGGGACAATATACATCTGAGGAGGCCCGCCAAGTAGCTGAGAAGATTGTAAGTATAGTTTGAATTGTAATTGTCATTTTAAGATTGTTACCGAATTGTAATGTGACCTAATATTTTATGTGATAGGATGCCTTGGACGAGCAGGTAACCCAAGGAACCTTTGTTCCTAGAGGACGCGAGGATATCTTAGCTGCTGCCATCGGTAAACCAGACCACCCGGGCCGTGTCATTGGTGTTGGATGGGGCGTCGACATTCGCCAATACCATGGTTCATCTTCACACCAATGCCACAGGGATTTTGATGCAGATAGAGCACGGCTAAAACAGGAGATTGTAGCTGAGCTTCGACAGGAGATGGCCGAGCAGTTTGCCCAACAGATGACAATATTGACTTCTATGTCCCAGCAGATGACAGCCGGTGTCCAACCCTCTGTCCATGTGAGCACTAAGGGATCATGTGATCCTCCTCATCAGCCTGAAAATGATGATGATGGTGATGATGATGATGATGATGATGATGATGATGATGATGATGACGACCCTGATAGGTGTGAGCTGTATGTTGATGATCATCATCGCCGCTTAGTGGCATTGGGGAGGGCACATAATAACTTAGGTAATACCATACACCATCGTTTATTACCGGATGATCAGCTGAGGGTCGTTGTTGAGATTATTCGAGATGCTAATGCTCGAATCCCTGTGCCCACTGAGGAGGTTCAAACAGTGGGTCAAGCCCCCGGTAACTTCATCCTTTGGCCAAGAAGACTGGTCAGCTTTCTTGTTGCATCTGAGGTATTCAGTTAGTTGTGTTTTTCTATATTCATAGTTGAAATAATTTATTATTGTTTAAAGATAATGCTTTATTTTTATTCGTTGTAGGATGTTGGAAATGATATTGTGCCTAAAAGGTCGGATCCTGGAAGACCAGAGATGTCTGCTCCTGCCAAGGTATTCACTTGACCATTTAGTTAATTACGAATTAAATAACTTAATTATCCGTGATTACTAATATATATCTATGTTGTTTAGGGGATCGACAAAGGGGCACCTGGCCATGGTGATGTTTTTAAAGTTCTGGCTATACAGGTTGTCACCATGGAGAATGACGCAGCCTTGGTAAGGTTGGAACATGATGCTAGTCCAAGTGATGAACTGTATATCCCAAAGAAGTAACTTATGGAGATGGCACTCAATAAAGAAATGGCTAGTTCTGCACACATATCGTTATGGTGCACGTAAGTACATTTTATTCATAAGTTAAGTAATTAAATTTTACATACTATGATAATTAACATGTTTTTCCAATATATTAGGTATCTGCATAGTATGTTGGTTGATCAGGGTAACCTCGCCCTTTAAGGGTTCATTGACCCCATGTTCATTCAGGGTGATGTTCTCCTAGCATCAGAAGACCCGGTCACCACCATACGTGATATACTTGCCCGAGACGATCATCAAATCTACCTTGCGCCTTATCTCAATAAGTAAGTACCGGTTATTTAAGTATAACTATATATGACTTAGTCACTAACTGTTCCGCAAATACAGCCAGCATTGGCAACTGTTGATCTTGTACCCTAGGATGAACGTCGTGGTCTTCTTCTGCTCATTGGGAAATAAGCCGGCGAATGCACTGAAGACGATCATCGAAACGTAAGCATTAAAATACTTTATAATCAGTAATGCAGTTGTTTTAATTATCTGAAATCTATTAGATATACTTTAATTAATGTTTTTGTCATGATAGGTCTATTACTGCAAACCACATGTTGCGTGGTGAAAGGCGTACTCGGGCTATCAGATGGATTATTCCTAGCGTAAGATATTTATTAGTTCAAATGCATCAAATGCAGTGGGTATAATTATTGATTTCTATTTAATTGCTCATATTCTAATTGGGTTTCATTTGTACGTAGTCACGTATACAACGTGGATCATGGGAATGTGGCTACTATGTGATGCAGTGGATGTTGGAAATTATCTCCTCCAGGATCACTGAAAGATGGCACGAGGTAAATGTTAATTGACACAATTAGAAGTAATAGTTATAGATTCGTTATATGTTTTATGTTAGTTTATTACTTAAAAGATATAATCTTTTGTCCAATTAAACTTTGCAGATATTCAACAATCCAACTCCATTATCCCGATTTCGACATCATCAACATAAAGAGGCGTTGGGCAACTTTCTTTCTTGAAGTGTACCAACCATAGTTTGTATATATGTAGTTAGTTTAAAAACTTATCATGTACTAGCTATAGTGTACTTTTGTTGATCATATGTATTTTGATATGAAATCTATAATATATCATGTAGCTTTTTGGTTTCTAATTATCTTTGTTGTCTGAATGTAATTGATCGTACATATGTATTGTTCTTAATAAATTCAGTATATATTATTTGTGTTTTTGTCGTACAAAAGTGATTGTGTTTAGAATATTTACGTATGTTATTCTGGTATTGATTTGCATCTTGAAAACAGGGAAAGGAATGACGAAATGTAAATAATGAGAATAAAAAAAAGAGACTTTACACATCGGTTTTTCCAAAATCGATGTGCAAATATCACTTTCCACATCGGTTTTTGTAAAAACCGATGTGGAAATTTCACTTTCCACATCGGTTTTCATAAAAACCAATGTGTAAAGTGAAATTTTCACATCGGTTTTAGGAAAACCGATGTGGAAAGTGATATTTCCAATAGGTTACCAATTGACAAATTTCACTTTCCACATCGGTTTGTTTAAAAGCCGTTGTTAAAAATGTACTTTACACATCGGTTTCAAAACCGATGTATAAAATGGCAATAAACCACATCGGTCTTTTCAACATCAGTTTGAAAACCGATGTGAAAAGTCGAAAATAACCGATGTGGAATCCATTTTCTGCACCAGTGTGATCCCACGGGGCTTTTGCAATTGCTAGTTTGCGTGAATGGTATTCCACTATTCCTCGTCCACTACTTTTCCACACCTTGTTGATTGTGTTTAATCTCCAAAATTGATTCCCAATCAAAGCCCTCTATATTCCCTACCCAGTACCCACTATCACTGTAGCAGCGATGTACAAGCAGCACAGTGCTTCACCATCACCTTTCTGCTTCAAAGGGTTAGGAATACTGGAAAAACCCTGACAAGACGGTGTTTAAGAACAGGACCCGATTTACCGGTTCAATCTGGTTTTTACGATTTTTTATCGATTCATTGAGACTAATGGTTCTTGGAGATAAACCGAACCACGGACACAATTGGTTTCCGATTGAACCGGCCGGTCCGATTCTTAAAACATTGGTTGGTATATATGTAACCATGGTCTGGCTACTACTGGCTTGTCCTAATCGTCAAACTGTGGTGTGGCATAAAAAAGCCAGAAAAAAACCTGCGGTGTCGATGGTCAATATCAGTTTATCCTTCTAACCTAGAATCTAGAAAGTATTAAGGCTTAAAATGAATCTTGGGGTTGTGTCTTTGCATATATCCTGGATGGAACTCTTGTATTTAAATCTGGGATCAGTATCTAGGGTCTCATTTTGATGTATCATACTATGTCTCAACCAATAATATCTTGTTATGTATTCTATTTTTGTAATTTAAATAAAATTTTAACTTATATGACAAGATATGATTGGTTGGGACATGATATGACACACCAAAATATGACAGGAGATCATCATCCTTAAAACTGATGTTGTAAAACCGATGTGTATTTTATTTTAGTCTAGCTTGCTAGCAAATGATGGAGTATTGTCTTTGCCACCCTTCCTAGGAAGTGGGTATAGTTTTTCACTGTGATGCTCTAATTAGACTGTTAATGAAATTTTAATTATAAAATAAAAAATAAAATAAAAAACTCACCGGAAACGGGGTCGTTTTAGTTTTCGATCATGAGAAAGTTTATTAGACAATTTTCATCATTATAAAGTAAAAAAAATTGGCCAACATCCCTACAGTCAATCAACCAATGTTAAATGGTTACCTGGCAAATAGTGTGTCACATTATCAACGACGTGACATTACTTAAAAGAGTAATGATAGGTAAACATCCAAATGAGACATCCATTTGAGACACCTGATTAATCATGTATAAATATTTGGTCAATTCAATTTATTATATGGTTAATTACCTGTAAATATTTGATTAATTTATGATGACCCATTAATCATATAAAGAACTGAATTAATCAGATATTTGTATGTCTCATTAAGCATATAATGAACTGAATTAACCAAATATTTATACATGATTAACCAGGTGTCCCATTTGGGTGTTCACCTATCATTACTCTTACTTAAATGTTTTGAATAACAACAATGTTTTTTGAACACAAAATGGGGTGTCCCCTTTCATTTTTTATGTATTTTGGAAATGCGTGTATATAAAGATGATAAAAAGTAAGAAAATAAATAAATAAATAAATAAATAAATATATACGATGTCACATACGGTATCTATACTTGTGTATTCAAATATCACAACTCTTTGAATAAGTTTTAATTTCAAGCACATGCAAATAATTAAGGATAATTTTAGCTTTCATCATTACAAAAAAAAAATTGACACTTTTCTTCTATATAAAAAAAAAAGGGTAAAAAACCGTTTTGGTCCCTGACAAAAAGTGCGAAGGTCATTTTAGTTCCTGATAAAAAAAAACCCTCATTTGTTAGTCCCTACCAATTACTAACGTGGGACACGTTAGTCCATGCATTGACTCTCGTTAGCCATCGTCCGTTAGTTGGGTGACGTGGTCATTAAATCATCATAGGTGGCCCGTTATCTCTATCTAGTTGGGTTCTCATATATTTTTCAATTTTTATCCTTTCAAAGACCCAAACGACGTCGTTTTTGTCCATTAACTTAAACCCAAATCCACCCCCGTAAAAAAATATTGAAACAACCTTTGACGGTGTGTCCATAATTGGCAATAGATTTTCTCGAATTTTCTTACCCACTGTTTGGCTCATGGGAAAACCAAACCATCTACAACACCCATAAATTTCACCAACTTTTTTTTTCAGTTTTCAGTTCACATTGAATTGAAAGTTTCATTTTCTTCCATTTTCAAAGACGAAGACCTTAGACTACTAGAAAGGAAGAAAAAACACAAACTAAAACCCTCACAAACTCCCTCGTCAGTTTCAAAACGCGCTCACGTTACTGGGATCCATAAAAAACTTCACTTTCTGCAAAAAAGAACGAGCGATTATTAAAATAATGTAGTATAGAGCGACAACTCGGATATCGTCTCTCAAGGACTCTTTAGTTGTTGTTATTATTAACAGAAAATCAAAAGTTAGTTTTGGGGTTTTGGATTGAGATAAAATAAAGAAAACAAAATAAAAACAGAGTAAGAAAACTAAGCAGTTAAAATATTATCAAATAAACTACAGAATGACTAACCTACTGTTCTTGGTTTCCCACTATCATTGGTTCATATAAATCCAAGCCCTAAGCAGATTCTAATCCCCTTTCAGTTGTAGCAGCAATTAACAAACGAAATCGCTACTACGGATACATGTTCCTATTCCCGAATTAAACAAACGGGGTTAAGCCCTCACGAACTAAACGAACATGAATGAACACACGCGAATTAAACAAACGCGATTAAGTATAGGAACATAGCATCACTGAAATGAATCAACACTACACTACACACTCCTGAATTAAACAAACAGAAATGCATAATATAGTATTGAAAAGAGAAAAGCATATAAAAATAGGAAATACATAACCTCAAATGTAAATGGAAACCAATCCTAGTAGATTAATCTAGGAGACTAGTTCTCCATTACAAACATAAGCAGAAAAGGAAAGAAAACAAACTACAACTACTGACTAGCTAAGACTAGCCAAAACTGACTAGCCTCCCCCACCCAGCCTAACTATGACTAACTATTTATATAAATTCTCTCAAGATATCCTCTCCATATCTGAATAATCCTTCAATTCACTTAAACCTATGCCTCTTAGCTTTCCAAAGCCACTTAATTTGCTTAATTATGAGTTAAGATGAGGGAGTTATGTCCACATTCAACTCATAGGGCAGCTGAAACGCCTCTGACTTCACATGGATTAAAGCCCTTCAAAACGGCTCTGTTTGGAATAATGGTCTTCATGAGAGTTAAAGCTCTTTGTTTGATCTTTCATTTGCCACCGGTTTCAGTTCCAACCGACATCTACAGCCCAAGTTATGACCCAATCTTCATGACCCGTTCAGGTTCCAGTGACAGCAATTATGTTCTGACTTCCAGACTCGCGAGGCGAATGGATGCTCGCGAGGCGAACGCTTCAACTTCAAAACTGCCACGGCCGTGATCTTCAACACGGGCAAGCCGTGATCGTCTCTGACTTTTCAGGCTTGCGTGACTCGCGGGCGAGAGATCCTTCGCGGGCGAGTGGCTCCGATTTATTTTATTTTATTTACCGAAAACAGAAAATAGAATAAGTGTTTTATTTAATTCTAAAACAACTAAATTAACATCAAAACACTTTACAGACTCAAAATAATACTTAAGGACAATCAAGTCTAATTTGGGTAAAAATGATATAAAATTAGCACAAAGCCCAGGTCTTTACTAGTTATAAAACCAGTCAAACAGAGGCTCATCAAAATACCCCAAACTTAAACTTTGCTTGTCCCCAAGCAAACTAAAACTTAAAAACTCAAACAGACTCAAGACCTGGCAAAACATGGCAAGCTTAAGGACTCAATCAACCTTGCACAAATTTCAAGCAATATTTCAAAAGAACTTTTCTTCCAATGTTCCCCCCTTTCAAGCAAAGTAATCCCCACATTCATTTATTCTAAATAGTTGAGAATTTCATCATTCAAACAATCATCAATCTAAGCAGGAGATCTAAGTTACATACAAAAGGGAGATCACCAAATCCAAACAACTGCCTTCCTCACAAGGGAAATTTGTGTTCACTCAATCGCTCAGTTTTTGTCAGGTTATCAACAATTCACTCAATTTCACTTTTCAGAAGCACTTCCCATAAATTTGATTTTCATCTCCTAATGACTCCCACAGAAAACATGCAAGCAACATCAGAAGGTCTTTTATGGGTTGTAATGGGGCCTGGCTAAGGGTAGGATGTACAAAGGAACTAGGCTGAAGACCCTAGGATCTAAGAGAGCATGAACATTATTTACACTTTGAATTTAAATCAAGTTCCTTTTTCATTTTTCATTTTGCTTTGGGTGACTACAACCTTTTTATTTCTTTTTGGCATTTTTTTTCACTTTTATTTTTTTCTGTTTTTTTTATTTTTCTATTTTTTCTTTTCTTTTCACAAATTTTTTTTTTCTCACAATTTTTTTTTTTTACATAAATTTTTTCTCAATCCCAAACAACATGTTACACCTTGCAGCCACCCCAAACTTAGTTTCTTGCACCCATTCTAAGATTCCATGCTCTCCTAATCCTAAGATCGGGTTAACATGGTTTTCCAGATTTTTTGGGCTTATAACATTAGGTTATCAAGAATTAACAGGCTAATAGGCTCAATGGGGCTAACGAGGGAACATGCATTAGGAATTGGTTATTTTTAGGCCAAGTAGCTATTTACAAAGAAAATGCCTAAATCATCTGAAGCAAACATATAATCATGCAAACCAAAAAGAGATTCAAGCAAATTCAGGAAAGTGCAACTTGAAAAGTGATTTTCACACAATTTAAAACATGTTGGAGGCTCAAAACCTCACCTGGACATTTATGCAATTTGTTTGACAGAGATTCTATCCCTAGTGTGTGCTTCCTATCACCCCAAACTTATCATAAATCATGCCATCATAATAAAATCTCAAAGTTCAGTTTTCAATCTCATGGGGATCATTTTTCAAAAAAATTTCAAATCCTAGGGGGGAAACAGTCAACACTATCATGCAATCCATCTATGCAAATTCAACCAAATCCATCAAACTTGCCAATAAAAGACTCAACACACAAATACTCCTGAGCTTCTCAAATTATTCAGGAGCTTTATTGGAAACAAAACAGAAATAAAGCAAAGAAAAAAAAAGAAAATCAAAAGAGCAAGGTAAAGAAAAACTCATTAAGGGCGGTTCCACCAGGATCCCATTGCTTGTAGCATAAGGCCCACGTGGTAGCCAAAGGGTTGAAATTCATTCCAAGCCTCCCTAACTTGCAGCCTTTATGTGGGAGTGAGCACTTGATAACTATGATAACTCCACCCAGTGCGGCGGACTTCTCACTCCCCTTCGGGTCACATCTGACCTCTTTATCTACAAAGTCTCCCCAATAGAAGTGGGTTTCAACCTCTTGGACTGGCCATGGTGCAAAATCCAAGGGTTTAAACTCCATCACTGGTTCCTCAGGGGAAAGTGGCAAACAGTTAGAAATGGTTATCGGTGCTGCTTCAACTTCTGCAAGGTCTTCATCCACTGCACTATCAAATTTTTCACCTGCTATACATGTAGAAATTTCAGCACACACCAAACAAAGGTTAGAGTTAGTACATATATTACAAGAAAATGAATCAGAAAAATCTACAATGTCTGGAAATTCTGCAATTAGTTCATCATCCACCCCTCTACTCTCAACACGTGCATCTAAGACCAAAGAGTCTTCTTTATCCTCAAGCACGGTGGAGCAAATGTTCTCCTGATCCATATGGATGCTTTGCTTAACATACCTTTCAAAATAGCAATCTACACACAAAGCATTGCCATCACAATAACAATCATCAGGGGATTCAACACACAATTCAGTAACAGAAGTATCAGTATCAGACTCATCCTCAGAGGTATTTTCAAGAATAAATTGTGCCTCTGTAGGTTCTTCAATGGGCTGTGGAGCTAGCATTGCAGCTGAGTTGGCGGTAACTTGATCAATTAGAGCCCACAACTTTTGAGATTCAGCTTGGTCCCTCTGTTGGGCTTCAAGATTACTTGCCTCCATTGCCTCCATCCTCTGTTGAAATTCAAGATTGTATGCTTCTGTTTGTGCAGCCATTTGTTGTAGCATTTCTTCCAAACTGAGTTGGGCTAGTGTAGGGTCAGGCTGGTATTGCTGGCTTACTGCCATCCGTTGATTGTTCTCGGCCATTTGTTGTATCATAGAAGCAATCTCATCCAAGGTGCTCTGTGAAGGTTCGGAAGGTGCAGAGGTGGTCACTTGGCTAGGATAGTATGGTGGTGGCTCACTAAAATTAGGATAATACATGCATGGTTGCTCATAATAAACATTAGGCACATAATTTCGCATATAAATATCCATGGGGGGTGCTAAAATTCACAACCAGACAATGCAGACAAAACTAATTTAGCAAAGAGATTTTTTTTTTTAATAAATATTGTCTGCTAATAACAACAAACAAGAGTCCCCGGCAACGGCGCCAATTTTTGACCGCGCTGTCGCCACGCGCCAAAAAGAACGAGCGATTATTAAAATAATGTAGTATAGAGCGACAACTCGGATATCGTCTCTCAAGGACTCTTTAGTTGTTGTTATTATTAACAGAAAATCAAAAGTTAGTTTTGGGGTTTTGGATTGAGATAAAATAAAGAAAACAAAATAAAAACAGAGTAAGAAAACTAAGCAGTTAAAATATTATCAAATAAACTACAGAATGACTAACCTACTGTTCTTGGTTTCCCACTATCATTGGTTCATATAAATCCAAGCCCTAAGCAGATTCTAATCCCCTTTCAGTTGTAGCAGCAATTAACAAACGAAATCGCTACTACGGATACATGTTCCTATTCCCGAATTAAACAAACGGGGTTAAGCCCTCACGAACTAAACGAACATGAATGAACACACGCGAATTAAACAAACGCGATTAAGTATAGGAACATAGCATCACTGAAATGAATCAACACTACACTACACACTCCTGAATTAAACAAACAGAAATGCATAATATAGTATTGAAAAGAGAAAAGCATATAAAAATAGGAAATACATAACCTCAAATGTAAATGGAAACCAATCCTAGTAGATTAATCTAGGAGACTAGTTCTCCATTACAAACATAAGCAGAAAAGGAAAGAAAACAAACTACAACTACTGACTAGCTAAGACTAGCCAAAACTGACTAGCCTCCCCCACCCAGCCTAACTATGACTAACTATTTATATAAATTCTCTCAAGATATCCTCTCCATATCTGAATAATCCTTCAATTCACTTAAACCTATGCCTCTTAGCTTTCCAAAGCCACTTAATTTGCTTAATTATGAGTTAAGATGAGGGAGTTATGTCCACATTCAACTCATAGGGCAGCTGAAACGCCTCTGACTTCACATGGATTAAAGCCCTTCAAAACGGCTCTGTTTGGAATAATGGTCTTCATGAGAGTTAAAGCTCTTTGTTTGATCTTTCATTTGCCACCGGTTTCAGTTCCAACCGACATCTACAGCCCAAGTTATGACCCAATCTTCATGACCCGTTCAGGTTCCAGTGACAGCAATTATGTTCTGACTTCCAGACTCGCGAGGCGAATGGATGCTCGCGAGGCGAACGCTTCAACTTCAAAACTGCCACGGCCGTGATCTTCAACACGGGCAAGCCGTGATCGTCTCTGACTTTTCAGGCTTGCGTGACTCGCGGGGCGAGAGATCCTTCGCGGGGCGAGTGGCTCCAGATTTATTTTATTTTATTTACCTGAAAACAGAAAATAGAATAAGTGTTTTATTTAATTCTAAAACAACTAAATTAACATCAAAACACTTTACAGACTCAAAATACTACTTAAGGACAATCAAGTCTAATTTGGGTAAAAATGATATAAAATTAGCACAAAGCCCAGGTCTTTACTAGTTATAAAACCAGTCAAACAGAGGCTCAACACACAAACATTGGTGGTTTTGCTTGAGAAGGGTAATGGTGAAGAAGGAGGTTAAGAAGATGGGTCATGGAACGAGATGGGTTTGGGTGGTGGTTGCTCTCGTCGTTGTCTTTGTTGCTAAGGCCATGTCTTCCAAGACTTCTACCAAAATAGCTTTCTTTGGAGCCATTGATAGAGCTTGTCAGTGTGCAAGGGTAATTTCAGTTTCCAAATCTATACTAAATCTCCCATGCAGGGACGAGGTCCTTAGGGATGATTTGGTTTTCGTTATTGTTTCTGGGAGAGGGATGAATTTGGGTTCAAGTTAATGGACCAAAACGACGTTGTTTTGGGCCTTTGAAATGATAAAAAATTGAAAAACAAATTAAAATCCAACCATGCAAAGATAACGGGTCAACTAGGATGATTTAATGGCCACGTCACCCAACTAACGGACGCTGGCTAACCGAAGTCAACGCAGGGATTAATGTGTCCCACGTTAGTAATTGTCAAGGACTGGCGAAGGAGTTTTTTTGTCAGGGACTAAAGTGGCCTCCACACTTTTTGTCAGGGACCAAAATGGGTCTTTACTCTAAAAAAGAAAAGGACAACGTTCCTACCACCAATCTCGAACATTTTTATTTCTTCTTCAACACCCTCCTTCACTAAGACATAGAGCTGGGTATACGTACCAGTCCGATCCGTTTAAGTCCAGTCCGCAATGGTCCACACTTAAGCAGCCCTGATCGGACTGGTCCGCGAAAAAAATGACCTGAAATCATACAGTCCACATCCAGTTCGCAAAGTCCGCAGGCTAAACGGGCCGGTCCGCGGACTTAATAAACAAACACATATAAGTAACAACACACCCACATCATTAATAACAAACCACATTTTTTATCAATTAAAAAATCAAACAATTAAAAAAAACAAAATACAATCGAAATATGCCAGACAGGTACATAAACAGAACAAAAAAAATAAGGGGAAGGCTCTGCCTTTTGTCTTCAAACTCTATCTCTGACTTCTCTGTAGACCTCATATCCCCCCCTTATTGATGCGTCGCTGTCGACAACCACGAGACTCGGTTGTCTGCCGCCGTGCAAAGCTCCTCTCTGCCACATCACGGATATGTCTTCATGCTACAAACTGCCACCATCGCTGCCCTTCCTTCTTCCTTCCACTGTGATGCGCACGGCTTCCCCGGCTTTGTCAGCCGCCATGTGCAACCCTTCTGGTTTCCTCCTCATCGCTGCCATGCACGACTTCTCCATCCTCTCCACCGTCAGACCTGAGGTCTCCTTCCTCACCGATCTAGGGTCGCCGCCATGTGTGACCTCTTTGCTTCGCAACGCCTAGTGATGTGACTCCAGCAAATGTACCAGATTGAAGCAAGTAATAAAAGACAATAAGTAGTTACCAAGATCGAACACAGAGATTGGGCGACCAATTATAACAAATTTATAGGAAAACACAATAGTTTGACCAAGTCAACTATCAAGGTTGTTGGGATAAAAAATCTTTATCGAAGCAATTATCAAATATCAAGTAATTAGACGGGAATAAACAAACGAGTTTCAATTAAGGTTGAGATCTAAGGTCTCGAATCCACCTACCCTTGGTTCCCTATAACGATTGCACCAATCTCCTACTCTATCTCTAGCAATGCTCAATTGGTGTTCCTAACCCAAGTCCAAAAGGGAGAATATCCTCTCGGACTCATCGCGATTGACTAGTTAAACACGGTCCCTTGTGATTAACTCAATAAAATCAGAATTAGGAAACAAGAAATTAAGAGAAGGGAATAAGAAATCTCCACTTGAATTAATACGCCATCATGAGCGGCTTCATCGTTTTCTCAGAAAAGAGGATTAGTTCCTCATAGCAATCAAAACCAAATCAAAAGAGAAGAAGAAATTCACTACAAATGAAAGAAACCTAATAAAACTAGGGGAGATGCAGCTCCAAGTGAAACAAGAAAATAGGTCAAAATTTGGATCTTTCTAATCTGCTCAAACAAGCTATTTATAATTTTCTGAATCCGCGCCCGCTCTCAGGGTGAACAGGTGCTCGCGAGGCGAGAGCTGTCTCGCGGGGCGAGACAAAGAAGTTGTAGAATCCCTGATGTCTGGCTCGCGAGGTGAGGCTGAAGAGTTAATTTTTCCTGCTCAGTCTGCATCTCTAACTCGCGAGGCGAGCGGTGTCTCACGGGGCGAGACCTCATTTTTGCCTTTAACCTTGTTTTCTTCAAGTTTTCTTGTTTCTTCGAGCTTCACTTTTAACCTGAAACATGAAAGTAGCATTTTAATGCTTTATTGACTCAAAAATTAACCAAAATATCCAAAACAAACTATCTAAGAGACTCAAAACGTTGCTTAGGGACAAAAGAAGTCAAATTTGGGTAATTAGCAAGGTTAAATCGCTCAAATGGTCTAACCTTAGCCTTTCTACCTGTAAAACTATATAAGCTAGAGGCTTATCACCTAGCCGCTGGTAGCCTCCGATCACCTTCCTCCCATTTCTCTCACCCCTTTCCTTATTATGTAGGTGTGACTGCTAGCTGATAGTTTAGGTTGAAAGGAATTAGGTTTATGTTGAGAGGAATTAGGAATGATTTACTGGGTCAGGGGAAGTGGGTTACGAGAATTTGGCCGCCAATCAAATTTTTTTTTACTTTCTACACTTGGTCTGCGGACCGATCCGCGAATTCGCAGACCAAGCCCGTCTGATCCGCGGTTTAAACGGATCGGACTAAAAAGACCCGCGTTCAAATGGACTTATATTTTACCTGGTCCAAGCCCGCATGGACCGTGGGTTAAACGGACTGTCTGCGGGCCCAAGTCCATATACCCAGCTCTACTATGACATAAGAGTTACACACATTATATCCATGACAACCTTGGGATTTGTTACGGCATGGCCCAAGTTAGACCTCGGCTCGTAGCCGTTAGACTCCGACTATTGAAATTTGTAACCGACTTTAGACTTTACTATCCTCCTCAAATTACGTCCATAATCATTCATAATGGCTCACTAATGCCATATATCGGCCACCATCGCTCTATGTATATATCAAGAATAGCATTTAAGTACAAACATCTCTTAGTGACACTCATAATAATGAGTACCAATTGGCTTGGACATCGGAGGTCTCTTCTTCGTCATGGAGTCATCGGTCGTTCTCAACTCGACCGCCAACTTTCGAAGCCCATGTCAGAACAGGATCCATGCACCTCACTGTCATCATCCTCTACATTCGAAGAAAAAGGAGGGATGAAGCGTTAGGCCGTCTCCACCCAGCTTCACGTGGGGCAAATAGGGGAAAATTTTGGGAAAAGAAATTCCTTCACCTTTCAATTTGGGTAAGTCCAAAATCGTTTTCCAAACGTTCTTCTTGCTTTTGAATGTCATCAGTTTCAATTTATTTGCACACCCACAAACATAGTCTGAGTGATTTGGAAAAAAATCATACAAAACCCAAATGACCCGTATTTGGAGGGATTTGAAAATTAAATACTCTGTTGATTTAAATGTTATGAAAAATAAATATTTTACCTTCCATGATTTTCAACTTCTTGAGTAATATTTATTATTTTAACTAACTAAAATATTAAATTTAATGAGAATATTAAATGTTATTTGAAATATATAGGAAAAGTAATATATACTGCTAGTGTAATATATAGGAAAATTACACTGACGTTCATTAATATTTTGACAAGTGTGCTTGTATTTAAATAATTAAGATATAAATAACAGTAATGCTAATTTGTTAGAATATTATTGTATATCAGTGTAAAATCCTTTATATTGACTTGTGCATAGAAATTAAACTCATATATACATACATACATACATACATACATATATATATATATATATATATATATTATATTCCCATTTTAAAAATATTATTAAGGTAAAAAAGTTTATTTTTATTTAATATTTATTTTTTCAATTAACTCAAGGTTTTACATCATCTCTACTAGGAATTGCTTAAGAGATAAGAAATGGTTCTTACATGGGAGCATCGTTAGAGCATTAGTGGCATGACATCCATGCGTAAGCATTGCTGTTTATAATTCATACAAAAATTACACTAACTTTTTAAAGTTGTATCATTGGAATAAATAATCGATTAAAGTAATGTAAAGTAAAAAAAATTAATGGTAATTTGACATGGTTGAGCCCATAATAAGAAGTCAAATAAGTCCAATAATTTGCCTTACGATGATATCATTTTTCATCAATAATGATAATTTTTAAACCACTAAATCATCTTTATATCAATGATAAGAGATGAATATAAGATTTAAATCTTTAATTACTCGCACAGTATTTTGATCCCTCATCATTTGTAATAAAGTTATTTTAATTTTACATATAATATATAATAATATCAACTCACTTAAATATATATAACGTTGAATGTTCCGCAGAAAGTCAAGTGTGTAGGGTAAAAAGAATATTTAACACCATATATGAAATTATGAAGTAGTATTAATTCGATTCTTTAAATTATCGAAATTCTAAATTAGTTCTTGAAGTTGTAAAATGGTAATCAACTTTAGTCTCTCTGTTGAAAATCGTATGGATTAAGTTGATCTTAAATTATGAGTGTCGGGGACTTAACTGATATTAAGTGAGTAAAATGAGGGATCAAATTGATAATAACTTAACATTCAAGAACGCTTTTAGAATTTCAATAATTTTAAAAACTAGATTGACAGTACACAATTTCAAGGACTAAATATGATGTTTACTTGTAATCAGAAATGGTTTTTTTCCCTATAATATGCCTTTGAGTATTAGTTTATGAATAAAAAAGAGTTTAATTGATATGTATTGTTAGTACAAAGTTTTTTTTTTGACAAAAGAAAAGTTAAACAATTTCATTAATAATGGAGAACGCAATACATTCCATAACATTATTACGAATCTGGAGAATATTAATATATATAGCCACCCCTAATAAAGAGTGAACAACTACATGGACTTTCCTCCTATCAAACTCTACTAAAGAGTTGTTAACATAAGATGATAAAAGACTTCTACAATTTGAAATAAGCCCTATAATTATGATAGGGAATTGGCTAGTGATAGAGTATGGGATGAAATGATAGGGAATGGACTAGTGATAGAGTATGGACAAGAAAATGTTTACCAAGAGGCCCATAGTTGTCATAGTTTATTAGTTTGTCATTTTATTATTCAGTTTGTTTCCATATTTTATGGGTAGCCAATCATTAGAACTTTATATGCCTTTATATAATTGAATGATTAACGAAAGAAAACAAACAAAAAAAATTAAATAAAATCTCTGTCTCTCTCTCATTTTGGAGGAAGTTATTCTTATCCTCCCTAACAAAAGAAACGTATCCCCGTCTATACCCTCTCAATTGGTGCTTTTTCATCTCCAACAACTCAAAACTTCCATCACCGAATACAAAGTTTCCTGGGACCGATACAACGAATCCTTCTTGGAGCTCATTCAAATTTTGTAAGTTGAAATCTACACCCTTCGAACCGTCACAGTACAGGAAACCCAACCCCAACAGCACCCAACCACAACTCCACGCCACCCATCTCCACCCATATCTCCCTTAACCACACCCACTCTGCCTAACCTCCCATCTCCAACTAAACCCAAAATACATTTCAGAAACCTACCCCTCCTACATACATCCAGGCAACACTTTCTTGTTACCTCCGAAGATGAAGACGTTCTCCTTATCCGTGACGAGGTTCAGATCAATTAGGCAATCGGGTGCGTGACCGAGAATGGGGTTTCCAAACTCCTTGTCGCGCTACCACCACCGGCGGTTCCTCCTCCGGAGCCTCCGGACAGACTTATCATACTGCCATATGATAGAGCTTCCGTTCCGCCGCCACTAGAGCCACCGGACTCAGACCCACATGCGGCGGCCTGTAACCCACCATCAACCACACTGCCATGGTGGAACCGGGCCACAAGACGGCAGCTCGCAACAAACACAAATCGCGACCACTGCAGCAAGACTCTTCACGGCAAAAGCTCTTGGGTCGAACTGTCTCCTCGACGATCGCCTCTTCTGCTTCGATCCTGGCAGACCTCCACCAGATGCAGACCCATCCGCAATGCTCCGCCTTCATCCAGATCGGAAATTTCCTTCAAGTCATCGTGTTTCAGGTTCGGCTCCATCTTCTCCGTTCCACCTTCCCGATTTGATGGTGAAATCTGTTATGGCGGCGTTGACGCTCCTGCCAACCAAGTCGCCGGAACCTCAAGACCAATGGCACCTGTCGCATTCGAGATGCTGGGTGGCTGGCCCTGAGTACTACCTTGTTGTGACACTGCAACCATGGGAGGTAGGAGTGGCTGACTGGCTGCTGATATCAGAAACGTAAAGGAGGAACATTTTAGAAAAAGGGCAGAAGTGGTATTACAGAAAATAGGTCAATTTTGTTACCAAATGGGCCAAGCCCAAATTTCTCCGGATGTATTTGGGTAAACAACTTAATTAAGAGTTTATCACATAAGATCTTATCGTATGAGAGCTTATTTCATAAGCACTTAAAGAAAGAAAGGGGCATTTGAGGATTCGAATAGTGAAAAACACGAAGATGATGTTTAGTGTATAAACTCTTATAATAATTCCATAAGCTTCTCCCAGTGACTTATGAAAATAAGTCAAAAACTCCTTACGGGATGACATAAGTTATTTTTACAAGCTCTGTCAAACACGCTGCATAAGAGCTTATGTCATCAGATAAGTCAAAAGGAGTTTAAATAAGTTCTTCCAAACGCCACCTAATTCTGATTATAATAAAGAGGGACCTATGTCACACTTGCAAACCCATGGTGGGCCTATGATAAGATCATAATATGTAACACCTCAAGATTCACCCTTATATTTACGTGTTAGTTCTGGTGTATATATGTTTGATATTTATATATATGTGTATATATTATTGCATATGATAATATGTATATTGATATATGATTATTTGCATTAATATGAGATCGTGTCTCTTAATATTTGATTTTATATGTTAATATATGATATGCGATTTTATTAATAATAAGCGATTAAGAATGATATGATAAGATATCTTGTGATTTAGTATTTAAATAGTGATAGTGTTGTTCTTATATTTTAGCCCATCAACCAATCAGATTTGAGTCCTTATCAATATAGGATCATCCACTTTTTGTTTATATCTTAAGACCTTATCATAATCTCGTAAGGATCCTTTCTAGGAATAACTAACAAATTTGTCGCTAAACTTTCATCGAACTTTTGACCATCATAGAGTCCGATTTAGGATTCGATCATCAGACATTAATTTGTATAAATTTCTCAGAGCTTAACAACGGCACTGAGAATGCCTCAATCGGAAACTTGTACCTCAAGTTATGGTCAAAATACCGAACTATATACAGTTTAGGCTGAAATAGGAACCCGTTATGACCCAAACTCATATATATACCATTAGACTCGACCTAATCCTAGTTTACACGACCCCGACACTCAGAAAAATGTCTCCCTCCTTCCTCTTTGAATCCTTATGGTTTTTCTCCCTAAAACTCTCTCTAGGGAACCCGTTCTTGCATCGTTCTTCACTGCTTCTTGATAGGAGAACACCGCTACGAATATGGGTTCGTTGTGCTGACTTTAGAAAAGGTAAAATTCGTGCACCTTGTCCCTTGTGTTCTTTCTTTCAAGTTCTCGATCTCTTCCTTTTGATTTCTTGATCTTAGAGTTGAACCAAAGTGTCTCTTTGGCGTCCTTAAGGTAAGCGCTAGTGAGACGGGACCCTAGTGGATCTTCTTTCTTCTTTTAAAACGTGAACCTTGTACCAGATATGGGAGAAGAATAGTGTATACACTAGGCTAGGGAGTAGCGTAAGATGAGGGGTTCCCATACCCCCGTTTATTGTCGTTATAATGTATCGATTCCATGATCTGCCTGGTTGTATGACTGAATTGTTTATATGTTTGATTGGATTAATTGGTATGCCTATTTGTTATAATTGTTGAGTTGTTCATGATGTCGTATGCCTATTGAATTGTCTTATGCCATGAGTTTTGATTGAATTGGTATGAATACCCATGATTATGAGTGTTGTTGTTATGACATGGATTATGTTGATCACACCGACTGGATATGTTGTTGATGATGATGTTACCATTATATTGAATATGTTAATAAGAATCTAATCGACTTAATTAGGACTCTTAGTTAACATATGAATTAAGGGATTAATTCCCCAAGCTTCATAAGACATGAACTGTGTTAGTGAGGGGTGAAGTTTCATGCCGAATGTTTTACTTAAGACCTTAAGATCTGATTTGAGAGAATTAGGGAGCCTAAACTCCAAGAACACGTTAAATTCTGCTCGGAACAGTATGACCCTGCCCAGGAGCACGACCGTGCTGAACAGGGGGCACGACTGTGCTCCCAGTTAAATTCTGGAAGGCAGGACAGTGAGCACGACCGTGCTCCCAGTTAAATTCTGGAAGGCAGGACTGTGAGCACGACCGTGCTCCACTTAAGTGGTAGCACAACCGTGCTGGGGGTTTAGTATGCTCGTACTTCCCCCTACTGGTCAGAACTTAAGATTGATGAAATAAATGGGTGTTTACCCCAATTATCCCCAGATGATGTAATAATACACTAATCAAATGATAACAAGTTAGATGACTTAATTAAATATTAATTAAGATAACGAAGACTGATAAGCTGTTTAAGCCGGTGCCCGATGGGTTACCGCACGTTGTCACACTTTGGTGCTTTTTGACCAAAGTACTCTCGATGCTTTTTGGTCGAGATGTTGTTATGTTGGACCTTGGTGATTTTTGGTCAAGGGGGTCTTGACCCCGCAGTTTGGGTCTAAGGTGTTAATGTTGATGTTGGTGATAAGTCTTGGGTGCTTTTAGGTCCAAGCAAAGGAGGTGGTTGCCTTGTGTGTTGTTGTGCCATTTGCATAGAGCATTGGAGTTGATGTTGAGGGGGATGTTCAACATAGGGGAGGTCGTCCTAGTTATGATGATCTGGCTCAAGTCTCGGGTGGTTCACCCATGGTTTGGTGAACCGTGCGCCCCCGAGGTGGCGTATCCAGTTATGATATGTCGGCTATCCAAGGGGTTCCTCCGTGGTTTGGGGAACTGCCGGTGTTGGTGCTTTTTGGCCAATACGGATATGTAACTCTGAAGTTGACTTCCTGAGTTAGTTGGATCCACATGCATTGATGGAGTAGTGGAGTAGGGTTGCATTGTACTGCATAGCATATGTTGGATGGTTAACATGTTATTATGGTATTATATGATGATGTATAAATATTGTATGTTGTTATATTGCTATGCCATGCTATGATGTATGTTCATCTTATTCCCTATTCCCATATCGTTGTGTTTACATGATTTCTTACTCCCTGTTTTCCTGTTTCTGTTGTTGCATGTATTTCCTTATGCAGAGGACGGTGAGCAGCCAACAGAGGAGTGACTCTGATGAGCCGAGACTCTAGTTAGAATGTTGAGTTATAGTTGTTAGTTGTTTAGTTTGTTTCCGTGATGTATCCGGATTTTGGTTATATCAGCTCTATATGTGACATCGGGGTTGGGTTTTTCTTTATATGTCTTGTCTATGTTTTACTGTTTTAAAACTATGTTATTTCTACGTTGTTTTTGTTGAGATGTGAAACCTTTTTATCCAAGTTTTTATTTTTTCCAAATAAATGCATGTTTTATAATTACCACTTTTAAGCAAATGTTTTATATTAACACGCGGGGTAGAAGGGTGTCACATTTAGTGGTATCAGAGTAGTTCGGCCCTATCCGGACGTGGTATGAGTCTGTTGTGTGACTCTTGTTTGAATTGTCTATATTTATATAAACATGTTGTTTTGGCTTTAACGACTCAAGAGGGGATGGGGGTGTGAATTGAGTTTTCAAATATTACTTTCCTCTTAAAACTTTTTCACAAAAGCTTTATAAATCAAATTTGTAGATTAGTGTTCTCAGGATCTTTTTTATAAAATCGATGAAGGGTTTTTACAAAATCTTGAATAGAAGGTGATGAGGATAAGAAAGATTAATAACGAATAGGTTCAGGTTCAATAACTCGGTAATAACAAAATACAGTTTATACAGATCAAGAACAGAAATTATATTTGAACTTTAAACACCAAAATCGCAGGTTCTTGATCATAAACAGAAAGTAAGGAGTTTGAGTTTAGAGATACTACAAAACCAGATTTATCTTGGTTCAGTCACCTCCACTGTGACCTACATCCAGTCCCCACTCCACCTGTGGGATTTCACACACTAACACACAAGCTTTGCCAGGTAGCTTGAAAAACCTTCACACCACAGAGCACTCCTTCACCTCGAGATACCACACTCTTGTGAAGAACCTCAATGTTCAACCTTAGGGATACCTCACCCTAATCACTCAGAGAGACTCACTCTCTCTTTACAATGAAAAGTAAAACAAAAGTTGATTCCTAACTCTCAATAGTCAGATAAACAAATTGAAGCACTTTGAGTATTGAAACACTCTTTTCACAATAAGCTCAAGAAAGATGATGAATGACTTTACAATTGATTTCTTAAATTGATTTCGCAAAACTGTGATATGTTATGATATTCGTATATGTTGTTAAAGTGTTCCATTGATCCCTCTTTATATAGAAAACAAGTTATACTCGTTGGGATCAATCAAAACAGATTTGGATCTGATTTAACAGAATCTGTTTTCTTGATTCTGGTTCTTGAAATACGATTCTGATACTTCTTGTTGAATTCGCGTCCATAAAATAACGAGTCCATTTGGAAAAATAGCCGCATCCATTTTGAAAAATAGCCGCATCCATTTGCCACGTCAGCAGATGGGAGTACTTACACAAAGTATTTGGACGTGATCCAACTAGTAGACTCACTTTAGTAGACGTGAGCTTCTGTCACTTTAGTAGACGAGAGCTTCTGTCACTTTAGTAGACGCCAGCTTTTACTACTTTCTTGGACGCCAGCTTTTACCACTTTCTTGGACGTCAGCTTTTACCAGTGTTGGACGAGCGCTTATATTATTCCAGTGTTGGACGGACGCTTATATTATTCCAGTGTTGGACGAGCGCTTCTGAAATCTTATTTCCAAAAATCATTTTCATTAACGAAAACTTATTCCTTTTAATGCAGGTTATGAAAATTGATTTTCTTCATGCATCTTTTTTAATTGAGCTATTTGTGAATAAGAGATTTCATCTCTTACAAATCATCTAAGACTTAACACTAATTTCTTCGTTTAAGCTCTTGTCTTGATGATTCCTTGTTCTTCGTCCTTGCTCTTTGATTCCTCCAAGTTCTTCCTTGAATATTCTCCTTTGATTGCTCACTGAACTTGTTGAATATTACTTGATACCTATCTTTACAACTTGACACTAAAACACTTGCATACACATTAAGTTGTATTTGTCATATATCAAAATCTCTAAGTCATTTAGTCTAACAAAACAATGTTACGTGGTACTAAGTACCTATAGATTTGCTTTGGCTTGACTTACTGCATTTGGCGGTTTGTCTTGAACGATCCAAGGAGCCTTCGGGTGCTTCTTGTGTTTAGGAAGGTTGTTCTATTATCTCTTGATAATATGAATTCTGCAGCTGATCTTGTGCGCTTACTTTTTTTTCAAAACCGCTCTATGTTATTCTTTGAATGAACGGGTTATTTTCCAACCATGTTCCCTTAGATTGCTTCGATAGAACCATAGTTTTTGGAACTCTAACGAAGTTTAAGAATCCGACCTTTCTCTCTGCCAACCAAGTGAAATATTCGATGGAAAACGAAGCCCAAGTGTTCATGATGTTGTCTTCCATGGAAGTTGAGAGCCTTCCTGATGTCGGAAGTGTTCCTATTATGCGGGAGTTTCCTGAAGTGCTCTCGGGGGACGTTTACGAACTACCCCCAGAAAGGGATATGGAGTTCACCATAAATTTAGTACCTGGTACCGGGCCTATTTCCACAGCGCCCTATAGAATATCTCCTCTAGAGCTAGCTAAGTTGAAGGAAGAGTTGGAAGACCTTATAAAGATATATCAGAGCAGTCAGAGTGGAAGTATCAGAGCAAAAAAATATTAACGGAGCATTGATTTACTCCCCATTAATCATGTAAGCTTATTAGCTCCCCCTCAACATATGCATGTATAATTCGTTTTCTCTATATCATACTTTTAGCTCATGTATAATTTGTTATTATCCCCTTTCTCTATATCATACTTTTTCTCCCCCTTTTGGCATCATGAAAAAGGTAAAGAAAAGAAACATTCAAAGCGATAGAGAAGGTGAGCATTTAATCATTCAAACATAGCATATAGAATTGTTCATGATAGAGGGATAGGTGCAGGGGCAAATCAAAAAGATGCGTCCAACTATTTTCCTCCCCTTTTAGATTTTTCTTCTGTTTCTTTAGAGATTAGATATATGATTGATCAATTATGCCCAATTCTCTTATAATGAAAAAGAAGCTTTCCTAGTTCAAGGTCTTGGTAAAAATATCAGCAAGTTGTTTAGTTGTATCAACATATTCAATCTCAATTTCTCTACTTTGTATATGATCTCTAATGAAATGATGTCTGATTTCTATGTGTTTAGTTCTAGAGTGCATTATGGGATTCTTAGTTAGGTTAATTGCACTCGTATTGTCACATCTAATAGGAACTTGGTTTAGTTGCACACCATAATCAACTAATTGTTGTTTCATCCATAAAACTTGTGCACAACAGTTACCAGCTGCTACATATTCAGCCTCTGCAGTGGATAAAGCCACACTATATTGTTTCTTACTGAACCATGATACTAATGAGTTTCCTAGTAAATGGCAAGTTCCACTAGTACTCTTTCTATCTAGTTTACAACCAGCAAAATCAGAATCTGAGTAGCTAATTAAAGTACATGTAGCTCCCTTGGGATACCATAATCCCATGTCTTTTGTTCCTAAGAGATACTTAATTATCCTTTTAACTGCTATTAAGTATGATTCTTTTGGATTTGCTTGATACCTAGCACACATGATAACATGAGGTACCTAGCACTAAACATGATATCTGGCCTACTAGCAGTAAGATAAAGTAGTGAGCCTATCATACCTCTGAATTTAGAAACATCAACAGGTTTACCTTGCTCATCCTTATCCAGATAACATGAGGTACTCATTGGAGTAGCCATCTCCTTAGCATTTTCCATGTCAAACTTCTTGATCAACTCATTGCAGTACTTGGTTTGGCTAACAAAGATTCCATTTTCAGTTTGCTTTATTTGCAGTCCAAGGAAAAAGTTCAGCTCACCCATCATTGACATTTCAAACTCACTCTGCATAAGACTTGCAAACTCATTGCACAACTGCTCATTAGTAGCACCAAAAATTATATCATCCACATATATTTGTACAAGTAAAGTGTTGCGTGCATTTTTCTTAGTGAACAAAGTTGTATCAACTTTACCTCTTTTAAATCCTTTTTCAATGAGAAAATTACTCAACCTTTCATACTAAGCTCTAGGAGCTTGCTTTATGTCATATAGTGCTTTAGACAGTTTATAAACATGGTTAGGCAATTCATTATTCTCAAAACCAGGTGGTTGACCAACATACCCTTCCTCTTGTATAAATCCATTTAAGAAAGCACTCTTAACATCCATTTGATACAATATAAATCCCATTATACAAGCATAAACAAGTAGCATTCTTATAGCTTCTAATCTTGCTACTGGTGCATATGTTTCATCATAATCTATGCCTTCTTCTTGGTTATACCCTTTGGCTACCAATCTAGCCTTGTTTCTTACAATTATACCATTTTCATCTAGTTTATTCCTAAAAAACCATTTTGTACCTATTACTTGACAGTTCTTGGGTTTAGGCACTAGTTTCCAAACTTGGTTTCTTTCAAACTGGTTTAACTCATCTTGCATAGCCATCATCCAATATTCATCAATTATAGCATCATCTATGTTCTTAGGTTCTACTTGAGACACAAATGCCATATGATTACAAGCATTTCTAAGATATTGTCTAGTAGTTACCCGCTTTGTAATTTCACCAATGATGTTATCAATTGGATGATTTCTGACAGTCCTCAATTCCTTTGGTAGGTCAGGTTGTTGTTCCGTTTGCTCCTGCTGCAGCAATTCATTCTTTAAGCTTTCATCGTCCTATTTCTCTTCTAGGAGAGTTTTCTCAATTGAATCTGCAAAATCATCAATAACAGAATCATTTCCCAACCTTTTGGGGTTAGACTCATCAAATGTCACATGTACAGATTCCTCGATAGTTTGTGTTCTCTTATTATATATTCTAAATGTTTTACTAGATAGGGAGTAACCTAGGAAAATTCCTTCATCAGCCTTTGCATCAAATTTTTCAAGATTATTCTTTCCATTGTTAAGAACAAAGCATTTGCAACAAAAAACATGTAAATGTGCTATATTTGGTTTTCTTCCTTTGTAAAGCACATAAGGGGTTTTCTTTAAGATTGGTCTTATCAAGACTCTATTTAGTACATAGCCGGCTGTATTGACAGCATCTGCCCAAAAATGTTTTGGCAAGCTAGAGTCGTTCAACATAGTTCTTGCTATATCCTCTAATGATCTATTCTTTATTTCCACTACATTTTGTTGTGGAGTTCTTGGAGCAAAAAAATTATGTTGAATGCCATGCTCATCACAAAAGTTTTCAAACACTTCATTTTGAAATTCTCCCCCATGATCACTTCTTATAGAAACAATTTTTACGTCCTTTTCATTTTGCACAATTTTTGTCATCTTCTTAAATGCAACAAATGAATCACTCTTATGAGTAGAAAATATGTCCATGTATATCTAGAATAATCATCTACTATTACCAATGCATACGAATTACCACCAATGCTTTTGGTTCTAGATGAACCAAATAAATCCATGTGTAAAAGTTGCAAGGGTCTAGTTGTTGAAACAATGGTTTTTGGTTTAAAAGAGACCTTAACTTGCTTTCCTTTTTGACATGCATCACATAGTCCATTTTTCACAAATTTTAGTGTAGGCAAGCCAACTACAAGATCTTTACGAATCACTTTATTCAAGTGGTTCATGTGAATGTGTGCAATTCTTCTATGCCAAAGCCAATTCTCTTCTTCTTTTGAAATAAGACAGCATGCAGTATTTGAAGAGATATTATCTAAATCAAGCATATAGATGCTATATGTCCTATGTCCAATTAATTTCAAATTTTCATCATGCTGATTTTCTATTAAGCAACTATTGGAATTGAATTTTACCTTGAAGCCTTTGTCACATAGTTGACTGATACTTAACAGGTTGTGTTTCAGTCCCTCAACATATAGTACATCCTCAATGATTGTTGTTGAGTCACTTCCAATGTTGCCAATGTCAAGTATTCTTCCTTTATTATTGTCTCCATAGGTAACACTACCACTCGACTTAGGGGGTAAAGCAAATGAACTTGGTTTTGTCTCCAGTCATGTGTTTGGAACAGCCACTGTCAAGATACCATTTCACATTCTTGGCTTTCCAACACACCTACAAAACAGAATCATGTTTTTTCTTTAGATACCCAAATCTGTTTGGGTCCTTTTGAGTTAGTTGCAGCAATAGTTCCTTTAGGAACCCATATATACTTAGACTCATTATAAGCAGATTTTCTGTGATGACATGTAGAAGCTGTGTGACCTTTTCTATCACAGAAATAACATTTAACAAATTGTGTGTTTGAAGTCATAGGTGCAGAAAAAAATTTCTTGAAAGATTTCTCATGTATCTTAGGTTTATAGCCTATTCCAGCCTTATCATAAACACATTTTTGCTGTCCTAACAATGCATTCAAATTATCTATACTATTTGTGAATCTTGTTAGGTCATTTTTCAGTTTTTCAACCTCTTTAGTCAATGTATAGCTAGATGCATTCAAGATTTCTTTATCACTAGTAATTCTGGATAGATCACCATTCAAATGATTTATATGTTTCTCCAATTTATGACATTTATCACATATAGGTGCATCTAAGACAATAGCTAGTTTTTCTTTTAGAGCACAATTTTCTGCTTTTAATTGATCTATCTCTTTGTTTAAAACAGAAGTTTTCTTCTCTAAGCATGTGATGGTTTTCTTAGACTTAGTTAGCAATCTAGCAAGTCTAATGGATTCTTTATAAAGTTCTTCAAAAGCATTTTGCAATTCATCATAAGAAGGTTGATAATCATAACTTACTTCACTTTCTAAATCACTGCCATTGCTGGCCATCAAGCACAAGTTTGCCTCCTTAGATTCAGATTCTCCAGTGGAATCTACATCTTTATCATCCCAAGCAATGTAGGCCTTTCTTGGCTTTCTCCACTTCTTGTCCTTTGAGTCAAACATTTCTGTTTTGTCTTTCTTTTGCAGTTTTGGACAGTCAAGCTTCATGTGGCCAATCTTTCCACATTCGTAGCATGTGATGTTGTTGGAAGAGTTGTCACCTTTGCTGAAGTTTCTTTTTGGAAAAGTGGATGGCTTTCCTTTGAAGTTACTTTTCTTCTTTAGGAAGTTCTTGAATTTTCTAATTAGCAACCCTATCTCTTCTTCAGATTCTCCCTGTTGTGATGAATCATCATCATCACTGTCTTCTGCTTCTCTGACTTGTGATTTCAAAGACAATCCCTTCTTTCTTTTATCAGTTTCTTCACTCTCATTTAGTTTGTTCAACTCCAATTCATGTTCTTGCAATTTTCCAAACAGTGTGGCAATGGCCATTGATGAGAGATCTCTGGATTCTGAGATTGCAGTGACTTTAGGTTGCCATTCCCTGCTCAAGCATCTCATTACTTTGTTAATTTGATCCTCATTGGAGATTGCTTTTCCAAGACCAGCCAATTGATTTAAGACGTGTGTGAATCGCTTTTGCATTCCAGTCATAGATTCTCCTCGATTCATTCTGAACAGCTCATACTCATGTGTGAGGGTGTTCATTCTTGTTCTTTTGACATATGAGGTTCCTTCATGTGTTACTAGCAATGTATCCCACATCTCCTTTGCTGATTTGCAATTTGAAACCCTGAAAAAATCATCACGGCTTAAAGCATATGTTATAATATTCTTAGCACGTGCATTATATTGAACTCTTTTCTTATCATCCTCATTCCATTCAGTTTTAGGCTTATTTCTTGGAGCACCATTAGCATCTACAGTAGAGACGACAAATGGTCCATTTTCTACTGCATCCCATATGTCAACACCTGCTGCCTCGAGAAAGATTGCCATTATTTCCTTCCAATAGATATACTCAGATTAATTGAAGGCAGACGAGCGGGCAAGGGAAGCCCCTTCATTCAGACATTCATTGGAAGCCATACTCTTATAGCTGTTAAGCCAAACTTCAGAGTTTAGCTCTGATGCCAATTGTTGTTTTGGCTTCAACGACTCAAGAAGGAGAGGGGGGGGGGGGGTGAATTGAGTTTTCAAAGATTATTTCCCTCTTAAAACTTTTTCACAAAAGCTTTATAAATCAGAGTTGCGGATTAGTGTTCTCAGGATCTTTTTATAAAATCGATGAAGGGTTCTTACAAAATCTTGAATAGAAGGTGATGAGGATAAGAAAGATTAATAACGATTAGGTTCAGGTTCAATAACTCAGTAATAACAAAATACAGTTTATGCAGATTCAGAACAGAAATTATATTTGAACTTTAAACATCAAAATCGCAGGTTCTTGATCATAAACAGAAAGTAAGGAGTTTGAGTTTAGAGATACTACACAACCAGATTTATCCTGGTTCAGTCACCTCCACTGTGACCTGCGTCCAGTCCCCACTCCACCTGTGGGATTTCACACACTAACACACAAGCTTTGCCAGGTAGCTTGAAAAACCTTCACACCACAGAGCACTCCATCACCTCGAGATACCACACTCTTGTGAAGAACCTCAATGTTCAACCTTAGGGATACCTCACCCTCTAATCACTCAGAGAGACTCCCTCTCTCTTTACAATTGAAAAGTAAAACAAAAGTTGATTCCTAACTTTCAATAGTCAGATAAACAAATTGAAACACTTTGAGTATTGAAACACTCTTTTCACAATAAGCTCAAGGAAGATGATGAATGACTTTCACAATTGATTTCTTAAATTGATTTCGTAAAACTGTGATATGTTATGATATTCGTATATGTTGTTAAAGTGTTCCTTTGATCCCTCTTTATATAGAAAACAAGTTATCCTCGTTGAGATCAATCAAAAACAGATTTGGATATGATTTAACAGAATCTGTTTTCTTGATTCTGGTTCTTGAAATAAGATTCTGATACTTCTTGTTGAATTCGCGTCCATAAAATAACGAGTCCATTTGGTAAAATAGCCGCGTCTATTTTGAAAAATAGTCGCGTCCATTTGCCACGTCAGCTGACGGGAGTACTAACACAAAGTAATTGGACGTGCTCCAACTAGTAGACGAGTGCTTGTATTACTTTAGTAGACGAGCGCTTGTATCACTTTAGTGGACGAGCACTTCTGTCACTTTAGTAGACGTGAGCTTCCGTCACTTTAGTAGACGAGAGCTTCTGTCACTTTAGTAGACGCCAGCTTTTACTACTTTCTTGGATGCCAGCTTTTACCACTTTCTTGGACGCCAGCTTTTACCAGTGTTGGAAGAGCGCTTATATTATTCCAGTGTTGGATGGGCGCTTATATTATTCCAGTGTTGGACGAGCGCTTCTGAAATCTTATTTCCAAAAATCATTTTCATTAACGAAAACTTATTCCTTTTAATGCAGGTTATGAAAATTGATTTTCTTCATGCATCTTTCTTAATTGAGCTATTTGTGAATAAGAGATTTCATCTCTTACAAATCATCTAAGACTTAACACTAATTTCTTCGTTTAAGCTCTTGTCTTGATGATTCTTTGATCTTCATCCTTGATCTTTGATTCCTCCAAGTTATTCCTTGAATATTCTCCTTTGATTGCTCACTGAACTTGTTGAATATTGCTTGATACATGTCTTTACAATTTGACACTAAAACACTTGCATACACATTAAGTTGTATTTGTCATATATCAAGATCTCTAAGTCATTTAGTCTCACAAAACAATGTTACGTGGTACTAAGTACCTATAGATTTGCTTTGGCTTGACTTACTATATTTGGCGGTTTGTCTTGAATGATCCAAGGAGCCTTCAGGTGCTTCTTGTGTTTAGGAAGGTTGTTCTGTTATCTCTTGATAATATAAACTCTGCAGCTGATCTTGTGCGCTTACTTTTTTTTAAAACCGGTCGATGTTATTCTTTGAATGAACTGGTTATTTTCCAACCATGTTCCCTTAGATTTCTTTGATAGAACCATAATTTTTGGAACTCTAACGAAGTTTAAGAATCCGACCTTTCTCTCCGCCAACCAAGTGAAAGCTTCGATGAAAAACGAAGCCCAAGTGTTCATGATGTTGTCTTCCCTGGAAGTTGAGAGCCCTCCTGATGTCGGAAGTGTTCCTGTTGTGCGGGAGTTTCTTGAAGTGCTCCCGGGGGACGTTTACGAACTACCCCCAGAAAGGGATGTGGAGTTCACCATATATTTAGTACCTGGTACCGGGCCTATTTCCATAGCGCCCTATAGAATGTCTCCTCTAGAGCTAGCTAAGTTGAAGGAAGAGTTGGAAGACCTTATGAATAATCAGTTCGTTAGGCCTAGTGTGTCTCCATGGGGAGCACTTGTGTTGTTGGTGAAGAAAAAGGATGGTAGTATGAGGTTGTGCATCGACTATCGATAGCTCAACAAGGTGACCATAAAGAATCGGTATCCCCTCCCTAGGATTGATTATCTCATGGACCAGTTGATAGGCGCTTGCGTCTTTTCTTAGATAGACTTGAGGTCAGGGTACCATTAGATTCGGGTTAAGTCTCAAGACATCCCGAAGACAGCGTTTAGGACACGTTATGGTCATTATGAGTACTTGGTTATGCCTTTTGGTGTGACCAATGCCCCTGCTGTATTCATGGATTACATGAACAAGACCTTTCACCCTTAGTTGGATAAATTTGTGGTGGTCTTTATAGATGACATCTTAGTGTGCTCCAAGATCAAGGAAGAACATGACGAGCACTTGAGGGTTGTCTTACAGACCCTTAAGGAGAAGCAGTTGTATGCCAAGATGTCTAAGTGCGAGTTTTGGTCAGAAGAGGTTAGTTTCTTAGGTCACGTAATCTCAAAAGGTGGGATAATCGTCGATCCGGCTAAGGTTGAGACGATGCTCCAATGGGAAGCGCCAAAGTCAATGACCGAGATTAGGAGTTTCTTGGGTTTATCAGGGTACTATAGGCGGTTCATAGGAGGTTTCTCTAAGTTAGCCTTACCCTTAACCCGTCTCACTAAGAAGGGACAGCTGTTTGTGTGGAACTCTAAGTGTGAAGAAAGTTTCCAAACCCTTAAGAATAGGTTGACATCAGCACCAGTTTTAGTGTTGCCCAATCCTAGTAAACCTTTCGTAGTATATTGCGATGCTTCCAAGCAAGGTTTAGGTGGGGTGTTGATGCAAGATGGTAAGGTAGTGGCTTATGCTTCTAGGTAATTGAAAACCCATGAGAGGAACTACCCTACCCATGATCTAGAGTTAGGAGCTATGGTGTTTGCCTTCAAGATTTGGAGGTATTACTTGTATGGAGCAAAGTTTGAGGTCTTTCGTGATCATAAGAGTCCGAGGTATCTCTTTGATCAAAAGGAGTTGAATATGAGGCAACGTAGATGGATGGAATTTTTAAAGGATTATGAGATTGATATAACCTACCACCCAGGAAAGGCCAATGTAGTGGTTGATGCCTTAAGTAGAAAAACCTTGTACATCTCCGCTTTGATGGTCAGGGAGATGGATCTAATTGAGGAGTTTAGAGACATGAGTTTAGCTTGGGAAGTTACCCCTAAAAGCATTAGACTTGGAACCTTGAAGGTTACCAACAATTTGATGGATCAGGTTAGAGAGGGTCAGAAGTTAGACTGCTATCTTTTAGATCAGCGTGGGTTGCTTGCACGGGGGAGAAACCTTAGTTTTAAGGAATGAAGCGATGGAGTCTTGAGGTTCAAAGATAGAGTCTGTATACCAGACATCCCAGAGCTTAGAAAGTTCATCCTTGAAGAAGGACATAGGAGTGGACTGAGTGTGCACCTAGGTGCCACTAAGATGTATCAAGACTTAAAGTGCATGTTTTGGTGGCCTAGGATGAAGAAATATGTGGCTGGGTTTGTGTATGCTTGTTTAGTGTGTCAAAAGGCTAAGATGGAACACTAGAAGCCATCAGGAAAGTTACAACCGTTAAGTATCCCAGAATGGAAGTGGGACAATATTTCCAGGGATTTTGTGTCTGGACTCCCTAGGACTCCAGCTGGTTTTGAGGCTATATCGGTTGTCGTGGATAGACTGACTAAGTCCACCCATTTCATCCCGATGAACATGGAATAATCTTTGTAAAAGTTGGCTAAGCTGTACATCAGGGAGATAGTTAGGCTACATGGTGTACCTTCTAACATAGTTTCAGATAGAGACCCGAGGTTTATCTCTAGGTTTTGGAATAGTTTGCAAGAGGCTTTAGGAACCAAGCTTAGGCTAAGTTCAGCTTATCACCCTCAGACTGATGGTCAGTCTGAGAGAACCATCCAGTCCTTAGAGGACTTGTTGAGAGCTTGTGTGCTAGAACAATCTAGTAGTTGGGAGGAGATGTAGGACACCCTTGTGTTGGAGTGAACCTAGTGATAGTATGGTGATAGGGCCGGAGATAGTCCAGGAAACAACAGAAAGGATCGGGATGGTTCAGGAAAAGATGAGAGTGGCATAGAGTAGGCAAAAGAGCTACCATGACAAAAGTAGGAAGGCACTCGAATTCCAGGAAGGTGATCATGTGTCCTTGAGAGTTACTCCAATGACTGCGGTTGGTAGAGGGATGAAAGCAAGCAAGCCATCTATTATCAGGAGATCCGAGTTTTTCCTACCTTGGTGAACAAGTGCAAAATCTTCGAGGATGCTTACGAGGTCAGGATCGCAAGCCGAAAAAGTTCAGAGATCCAGAGCAGTTAGGACGAAGATCAGAAGAACGAGGTGAGACAATGTCATCGGCATAGACTTCAAGCAGAATGGCAATGAATCATAGTTCTCAGCAGGTAAGCCCAAGGATTGAGATTCTCCTAAACATATAATATTTGGAAAACGTGGAGAAGGTCCCTATACCCATCGATGCAAGGAGCCGAACATAATCTGTTTCAAGTGTGGCAAATATGGTCACCTCAGTAGGAACTGTAAAGGAGAAAAGTCAGAACCACGGAGTGCTAGCAGGAATCAGAGTGCGCAGCAGAAGCGTAGTGGAGCTGGAGCCTCCAAGTCCATGGACTCAACCCAACGTATGAGCCTAATTGATGAAAGTTTAACCAGTTAAGGTGATAGAAATTTCGAGGACGAAATTTTTATAAGGGGGGTGGAATTGTAACACCTCAAGATTCACCCTTATGTTTATATGTGTTAGTTCTGGTATATATATGTTTGATATTTATATATATGTGTATATATTATTGCATATGATAATATGTATATTAATATATGATTATTTGCATTAATATGAGATTGTGTCTCTTAATGTTTGATTTTATATGTTAATATATGATATAGGATTTTATTATTAATAATAAGCGATTAAGAATGATATGATAAGATATCGTGTGATTTAGTATTTAAATAGAGATAGTGTTATTCTTAGATTTTAACCCCTCAACCAATCATATTTGAGTCCTTATCAATATAGGATCATCCTCTTTTTGTTTATATCTTAAGACCTTATCATAATCTCCTAAGGATCCTTTCTAGGAATAAGTAACAAATCTGTCGCTAAACTTCCATCGAACTTTTGACCATCATAGAGTCCGATTTAGGATTCAATCATTAGACATTAATTTGTATATATTTCTCTGATATTTCTAACGACACCAAGAACACCTCAATCAGAAACTTGTAGCTCAAGTCATGATCAAAATACCGAACTATATACAATTTGGGCTGAAATAGGAACCCGTTATAACCCAAACTCATATATATACCATTAGACTCGACCTAAACCTAGTTTACACGACCCCAACACTCGTAAAAATGCCTCCCTCCTTCCGCTTTGAATCTTATGATTTTTCTCCCTAAAACTCTCTCTAGGGAACCCGTTCTTGCACCGTTCTTCACTGCTTCTTGATAGGAGAACATCGCTACGAATAGGGGTTCGTTGTGCTTGCTGTTTGGGACTTTATAAAAGGTAAAATTCGTGCACCTTGTCCCTTGTGTTCTTTCTTTCAAGTTCTTGATCTCTTTATTTTGATTTATTGATCTTAGAGTTGAACCGAAGTGTCTCTTTAACGTCCTTAAGGTCGTAGACAAGCGCTAGTGAGGCGGGACCCTAGTGGATCTTCTTTCTTCTTTTGAAATGCGAACCTCATACCAGTTATGGGAGAAGAATAATGTATACACTAGGCTAGGGAGTAGCATAAGATGAGGGGTTCCCATAGCCCCGTTTATTGTCGTTATAATGTATTGATGCCATGATCTGCCTCGTTGTATGACTGAATTATTTATATGTTTAATTGGATTAATTGGTATGTCTATTTGTTATAATTGTTGAGTTGTTCATGATGCGTATGCCTATTGAATTGTCTTATGCCATGAGTTTTGGTTGAATTGGTATGAATACCCATGATTATGAATGTTGTTGTTATGACATGGATTATGTTGATCACATTGACTCTATATGTTGTTGATGATGATATTACCGATATGTTGAATATGTTAATAAGAATCTAATTGACTTAATTAGGACTCTTAGTTAACATAGGAATTAAGGGATTAATTCCCCAAGCTTCATAAGACATGAACTGTGTTAGTGAGGGGTGAAGTTTCATGTCGAATGTTTTAGTTAAGACCCTAGGATCTGATTTGAGAGAATTAGGGAGCCTAACTCCAAGAACACGTTAAATTCTGCCCAGAACAGTTTGACCCTGCCCTAGAGCACGGTCGTGCTGAATAGGGGGACACAATCGTGCTCCCAGTTAAATTCTGGAAGGCAGGTTGCGTATTGAGCACGACCGTGCAGGACAATGAGCATGATCGTGCTCCACTTAAGTGGCAGCACGACCGTGCTGGGGGTTTAGTATGCCCGTGCTTCCCCCTACTGGTCAGAACTTAAGATTAATGAATTAAAGGGGTGTTTACCCCAATTATCTCCAGATGATGTAATAATACATTAATCAAATGATAACAAATTAGATAACTTAATTAAATATTAATTAAGATAAACTGATAAGCTAGTTAAGCCGATACCCGATGAGTTACCGCATGTTGTCACGCTTTGGTGCTTTTTGGTCAAGGGGGACCTGGACCCCACGATTTGGGTCTAAGGTGTTAATGTTGATGTTGGTGATAAGTCTTGGGTGCTTTTAGGCCCAAGCAAAGGAGGTGGTTGCCTTGTGTGATGTTGTACCATTTGCATAGAACATTGGAGTTGATGTTGAGGGGGATGTTCTACATAGGGGAGGTCGTCCGAGTTATGATGATCTGGACCAAGTCTCGGGTGGTTCACCCATGGTTTGGTGAACCGTGCGCCCCCGAGGTAGCGTATCCAGTTATGATACGTCGGCTATCCAAGGGGTTCCTCCATGGTTTGAGGAACTGCCGGTATTGGTGCTTTTTGGCCAATACGGATATGTAACTCCGAAGTTGACTTCCTGAGTTAGTTGGATCCACATGCATTGATGGAGTAGTGGAGTAGGGTTGCATTGTACTGCGTAGCATATGTTGGATGATTAACATGTTGTTATGGTATTATATGATGATGTATAAATATTTTATATTGTTATATTGCTATGCCATGCTATGATGTATGTTCATCTTATTCCCTATTCCCACGCCGTTGTGTTTACATGATTTCTTACTCCCTATTTTCCTGTTTCTATTGTTGCATGTATTTCCTTATGCAGAGGACGGTGAGCAGCCAGCGGAGGAGTGACTCTGAGGAACCGCGACTCTAGTTAGAATGCTGAGTTATAGTTGTTAGTTTTGTTAGTTGTTTAGTTTGTTTTCGTGATGTATCCGGATTTTGGTCATACTAGCTCTGTATGTAACATCGGGGTTGGGTTTTTCTTTATCTGTCTTGTTTATGTTTTACTGTTTTAAAACTATGTTATTTCTGCGTTGTTTTTGTTGAGATGTGAAACCTTTTTATTCAAGTTTTTATTTTTTTCAAATAAATGCATGTTTTATAATTACATCTTTTAAGTAAATATTTTATATTAACATGCAGGGTAGAAGAGTGTCACAGAATACATAGCCCAAGTTACCGAGGAAGGGGTATATGACAAAACATGGGCAAACAAGGGAAACACATTTGGAGCAAAAATACAATGTTCCTGCTGGAGTTCACTAATTGACCGAATGGGCCAGGCCCATGTCATTGCTGGGTGTGCAACCCATAATGGGTTATTTCTTATAATTTTTTTCAATATTGGGTCACAATTATTAATTCTTCCACAACCCAAACAGCAACATATGTTCAGTTTTTCAATGAGCAGTGGCAAATGGCACCAATGTGATCCCGATGGACAATTGGAAATGCTTTCAGCGGCTAGGTCGTCCCAGTTCAAGCAGTGGGACCCATGAAAATTTGTTTTAGGGTCAATTTTTTACAACCTTGAGGAGGACAGGGTTGGTCTTGATGGGGTATGGAATGATAAGGAATGGGCTAGTGATAGAGTATGGGATGGAATGATAGGGAATGTGCTAGTGATAGAGTATATGGGCTGGAATGATAGGAAAATGATTACCAAGAGGCCCATTTCATAGTTGTCATAGTTTATTAGTTTGTCATTTTGTTATTGGGTTTGTTTCCTTATTTTATGGGTAGTCATTGGAACTTTGTATGCCTTTATATAGTTGAATGATTAATGAAAGAATGCAAGCAGAAATTGAATCAAAAACTCTTCACTCTCTCTAATTTCTAAGGAGGTTATCCTTGTCCTCCATAACAAGGAACCCTATCCCCATCCATACCGCATCAAATTAGCTTGGTCCTCTTTAAGGAGATCTAGGACTTCCTCTTTTTGCATCTGGATTCTGAGAGAGTAACTATAAAATTTAGTTTTGAAGAAATATCCTCCCTCATCATGTAAATTGTGATAGAATTCGATGCTTCGAGCTACCTGCAAGAAAGGCTCAATGCACTGCCAATTGTCTTTGACTTTATTTGCATAAACTAAAAAACCAAAATTAAAACGAGAAAACGCGTCGGACCAATAACACTAAACGAGATATTTGTGGATAGAAACTGCACTCAAGTTACCCATGTCTCGGCAGTTCCAACTAAGGATACTTATGACTTCTGGCAGGCTTGGGAACTAGAACATGCCAATACAAAATGGAGAGAAATGGAGAGAAACAATTCCTTCATCTTCTTCATCCAGCAACGATAGACTCTCACAAATGGAGAGAAAAGCATATCTCTCTCAAACGGAGAGAAAAACATAATACTGCTGAAAAGCATAGCTCTCACAAAAGGAGAGAAAAACATAGCTCGCGTTGAATGTAACGCCCCGATTATTCTATTTTTCTATAACAATAAATACATGTTTATATGTGTTTATTTTTGTTAAAATCCAGAAAGTGATTTTAGCTAAACGAAAATCATTGTCTTGCTCTACCTCACCGTATAAAGTCACGGTTAAATTTTCGGATGAAAATTCAGACGAAAGCCGATCTGCGTTTTCACTGGCAGTAAAAGTTTACTGAGTAGAAAACCTAATTTTGACCCATGAACAAAATGATTCGTGTTTTTGTATTGTTTCCAATGATCTTGGTCATTTTTGAAAATTTATGTTCGAAAATAAAATAAAATATTTTATTCAGGTGAAATCGTTGAAAACTACGATCGGAAACCTTAACCGGGTACACAACGAAGCAGGATGAGGAGCTGAGATGACCAATGTGACATGTTGGAAAATGAGTGACATGTTGATGTGAGTCAAATGTCACATCCTAAAGAAACCATCATTACACCTTTTTGAATATATCATATTATAAGCAAAAAATATCACTTTTCCTCACTTTTTCCAACCAAACACCTCCCTAACCAAAACTTACTCTCCAAGCTCACTCACTGCCACTTCTTCACGCTAGTCACTCTCTCTCCCTCTATTTAAACACTTATTTTCTTTCATTTTCAACTTTACTTCACTTAAGCATACTTTCTTCACTTCAAGCTCCATAGTTCTACTTCTTCAAGTGTTCATCTTCATCATTTTCTTCAAGTTTCAAGGGTAATTATCTATGCTCTTACTCATCTAAATATTCTTTTCATTCATTTTGAGAGTTATGCCATATTCACTCATTTTTTGATTCTTAGATCTAGAAACGTCAAAAATCTCTAGAAATTAGTAGAAAAATCCATTTGAGTTGAAACCAATTTCTATGGACTCACAATGATCTCTATATTGTTTATCTAAGAGCTTGCATCAAACAAAAATTTCCTTCCCTATTTTCCTAGCAAGTCCGAATCTATGTGTTTGTGGAGCAAGGAAGTTTTGTTTCAACTTTTGTTAAATGATCATTGATTTAAGCTCTTCAATACCTTTTGTTGTCAAATCTAAAAGCTTGAGAAGTTTGAAAATCTCTAGCCTATTTTTATGTGTCTTGGCGAAACCCTAAGCTTGTGGCTTAGAGGATATTTTATTCAATCTTTGTTAAATGATCATTGATGATGAATCTTTAATACTTAAGGATCATTAATCCACGAGTTAGTGAAAGTTTGATATCTCAACCCCTATTTTGTCATCATTGCCGAATCTATGCCTATGGGAGATTAGATGTTTTTGGTTGTTTTTAACTTGTGTTATGTGTTGGAATCTTTAGACTTTTGTCGCGAAGCAAGTCAAGGAAGATCGTAACACTCAATAAAGAACGAAAGACCTTGTTTGATTTGGAATCAGGTAAGGGGAGCTTACCCGAGGGATTTTTTCCGATAGCTATATGCTATTATTTGTGGTCTGTTAAGTTGTTTTAAATTTTATTGTGATTTCATGAGTTTATCTGATGTGGTTAAAATTGTATGTTTTACATATCCGAGCTTGATGATTTATTTGTAGAAATGTGTTATAACTTGGAGATATGACATGAACTGTATTATCTGAAATGATGTTGATGTGAAAATTATACTGTTGCTGATTGTTGTCTGAGAAACCTGACATTCGTCAGTGCTCAATCAATTGTTGAGATAAAAGCCTTAAAAAGTCTTACGAGGAATTTTGACAATAATATTATTTAGTTGATGATTTCTTTTGATAAAAGAGAAAGTAATGGATAATTACAAGGATGAAATCGTAAAAAGATTTCAGTTCGTTATCTTTTTCAAAATGTAGATGAAAAATTATTTTAAGAAATTTATGTGTCAATTTCTTTTGATGAAAGAAGAAGAATAAGAATGGAATTGAGAAAGAAACACATTTTAGTATGTATCATTTTCAATAATGAAGTAGAAAATTATTTTAAGAACTAAGCGTTGAAATATTTTTAAGTTAGAAGGAAAAACATTTAACTTATAAGTTTCTTTTCATATAAACGGAAACTATTTCGAAAGGTGTTTATAAAATAGGATTCATGAGAAAAAATGATTTAAAAATATTTTCGGGTTAGCAATGATTTTAGAAAAAAAAAGGATTTTTACAAAGTTAGGATGTTGTTTCGAAAAAGTGAAGAATTTCAAAAGAAGGTGGGTTTAAGGAAAAAGTGGATTTATCTATAACTTAGTGTTTCTAACTGAATTTCAATGAAAAGGATTTCTGGAAAAATTTACTTTTGAAAATATTACAGCAAACTTGGATAAGTTGCTGAAGTTTCATTTTTTATTTGTGTTTCACTGAGCGAAAAAGAATAAATACGTTGGAAAGTGAATCTAGTATACGAGACGTCGGAATACTAGTGTTCTATAATTTACACGTAGATATTTGATCCATGTCACGTTGTTGTGGACTGTGTGTCCTATTTACGTTGTTGTGGACTGTGTGTCCTAATTACGTTGTTGTAGACTGTGTGTCCTAACTACGATGTTGTGGGCTGTGTGTCCTAATCACGTTGTGATAAACGTTATTAAAGGTGAATGTTGTTTTCTATGACCACAAGCCCAAACTGGTGCATCGGTTTAGGGGTGTTGTGATTGAGCACTCGGACTTCATGTCCCGTGTTGATGTTGAAGAATTTTAAAGTTAAAGATTTTATGAATAGTCGTTAGCCTTTGAGCTTCGACAAGGAAAAAATGTACACACAGATCAACCTTGAGAATAAAATGATTTTTACATGCATTTGTTTGACAGACGTGCCATGTTACCAGTGAGAAATCATTGAGTCATGTGTTGGCCAATGAATTTTGGGGATATAAGCCCATGAACTATGAAAACCATTAGTTGTTGTGTGATCTGCCAATGCGTGGGCAGAAATTTCCAGTTTATCATAATGACATTTGAGATGTCATAACTTGTGCGCAATAACCATTGGCTGCTGAGTGATCTACCAATGAGTTACAAAGGTGTTGGGCATTGGATTCTTTTTGTTGACAATGACCTATGTAAAAAGCTTGATCAGCTTGAACGAAAAATGAAGTTGATATTTCTTGAAATTAAGTTAGAGCCTGAATATTGAAGTGTCATGCATTTGTTTTAAAATGACGATGACTGTTCGGGTATGAAACCCATTGATATAATACTTTTTTACTTATGAGAATTTTATGATATATGACTTTATATGTCTATATGATGTTTTGTGTGTCATACAAGTGGTTATCGTGTTTAAATCCATATATTGGTATCTCACCCTTACAAATATATCAAGTTTCTTCTGGTTTTGCTATTGTACCTTGGTACTGTACAGAGGAGTTTTCCTAAGTCACTCAAAGACTTAGATCTAGATGTTTGAAGAAGCTTCTGATCGTGAGATGACCACGGGGGTCTTTCCAATAAATGTCTTGTAGAGCGACCAGCTTAGGAGTCTTGGTTGGGTTGTATATTTAAAAAGGACAGTAAATGTGGTGTTATACATTAGTCTTTGGTTTAATTTTCTCTTTTTGAAAATCGAAACTTTTTTAGAGAAGTGGTATGTCGTGGCGACTTTGTTATGAATGTGATTTTACTGTTTAGATGTATGTATCTTGGTTTTTCAGAGTTATCCGCAGACGAAAATTTTTATACCCAAGTTTTCTGACTTAAAAGAAAACAACTTTCCGAAAACAACCAGCGAATTACTTTTTAATTTTTTCCGCATGTGTTTATAATGTAATGCCCAAAGGGTGTTATATTGAACGTGCTCTTGACGTAACAAAACTCAAACTAGCCATGCCTCACACTAATAGTAGATAAAAACTATTTATTAGTGTAAAGTTTTTTATATTATTAATTAATCAGAAATTATGATATAATTAACTTTTAAAGTAGTTAATATAAGAATCAAATACTTTTAAATATGCTTGAATTTTCGATTGATTGATTATGCAAAATTTATTCAATAATAAAAAATTAGAAAGTATGTTGAAAGATGTATGATAAATAGAATATTGTTTTTTTTTTAACTGAATAAAGAGAATATTGTTAGCATTGTTTTTATTTTTTTTTCATAAATATTTTTTTCAACTCTTAAAAATTGAGAAACCGTTGAACAAGAAAACCACGATTCGAGGACCCAAATTCCATGTAACAGTCTCATAAATCGGCTGCAGGAATAAATGTCAAAAGGAACAGCTGGGCCGCACTCATAAATCGTTGACCGTACCACACTGTGAGTCGATGAATGATAAACTCCGGTAACAAACTTTGTAGAGGAGTGGTGTTATTTGGACGAGAAATGATTTTTTAACGTTAAAATGAGAAATTATATGAAGTCTCTTTGAATGTTTTTTAAATGTTTTTGAGAAGCATATATAAAAAAAATAAAAAAATAAGTGAGAGATAAAAATAAATATATATAATATTTTTTATAGTGTCCAAATATTATATTCAAATAATATAGTTCTATTTGGACAACCAAATTACACTAGTGCAGAAAAGGGATTTTACATCGGAGTTTACACATCGGTTTTTAAGAAACCGATGTGTAAAACGAGGCGGTGGCATTTTTGAAATTAAAACCAAATTATTACACATCGGTTTATAAATAACCGATGTATAAAAGTACAAAGAAAAAAAAAAGAAAAAAAAATCTTACTTTTACACATCGGTTTCTATATAACCGATGTAGAAAAGTATAAAGAAAAAAAAAAGAAAAAAAAATCTTACTTTTACACATCAGTTTCTATATAACCGATGTAGAAAGAAAAAAAAGAAAATAAAATCTTACTTTTACACATCGGTTCCTTATAACCGATGTAGAAAATTATAAAAAAAGAAAAAGAAAATAAATATTACTTTTACACATCGGTTTTAAGTAACCGATGTATAAAATTTAAAAGAAAAAAATCAGAATTTAAAAGTTTAATGTTTACTGGTCGCGCTGTCGCGCACGCGCCAAAAATGATGAGCGGGTTTAAAACTGTAGTCTAGTGCGACAACTCGGATGTCGTCTCTCAAGGACTCTGAGAATATTACCTTTCACAAAAATCAGTTTTGGGGGGAGGGGGGGTTTGGATTGGAGTGCAAATAAGAAACAAACAAAACAGAGCAATTAAAAACAGGGCAGTTGAAGAGAGATTATCAAATATCAAACAACGATTAATCTACTGTCAAGAATTTCCAACTATCCTTGGTTAATGTAATCCCAAGCCCTAAGCAGATTCTTATCCCCTCCCGGTTGTAGTAGCAATTTACAAGCGAAACTACTACCACAGATACATGTTCCTATTCCCGAATTAAGCAAACGGGATTAAGCCCTTCGTGAACTAAGCGAACACGAAATGTACACACGCAAATTAAGCAGATGCGATTAATTATAGGAACATGATATCACCAGAAATAAATCAATACAATACAATATACTCCTGAATTAAGCAAACAGAATTACAAGGTATGGTATTGAAGAGGGAAAAGCAATTAAAATAGGGATTTACATAACCTCAAGTATATAGGATCCTCAAACAGTAGACTAATCCTAGGACTTAGTGCTCCATGGCAACAACGAAATCGCAGAGAAAAATGTATATCAGAAAGTTGGAGTAGCAAAAGTTTTTACAAAATGTTCAAAACAGCCTTTTATACATAATCAGAATTCAGATGGCTCGCGAGGCGAGCACACATTCGCGAGGCGAATTTCATGAACAGTCAGCAACCTTTGGCATTCTCGCGAGGCGAAGTGCTTGCTCGCGAGGCGAGGATATGAAGAGTTTCTCCTTACGCCCGTTATGGCCATCAGGGCCTACCCTTGATGCTCTCTGACTTCCAGATTCGCGAGGCGAAGGGATGCTCGCGAGGCGAGACTCTTCAGCTTCAAAACTGCCACGGCCATGACCTTCAACACGGGCAAGCCGTGATCGTCTCTGACTTTTTCAGGTTTGCAAGACTCGCGGGGCGAGACCTTCTTCGCGAGGCGAACCAGAGACTTAGCAATTTCTTGGAACAGTCGGGCTCGGGGTCGCGTGGCGGCGTGTCCTTTCAAGGGGCGAGACCTCTGTTCTTTATTTTCTCAGCTTCTACTTAACCTGAAAGTAAGGAATTAACCATAAGTATATTATTTTGACTCAAAACTAGCTAAATTAACTTAAAACTATTCTAGAGACTCAAAACCTTGCTTGAGGACAATCTAATCTAATTTGGGTTAAAATACGATATAATTTGCACAAAACCCTGGTCATACTAGCTATAAAACTAGATGAGCCAGAGGCTTATCAAAATACCCCAAACTTAAACTTTGCTTGTCCCCAAGCAAACTAAGACTCAAAAAAAAATCAAAAAGACTCAAGACCTGGCAAGCTCAAAAGATTCAATCAACATTGCACACATTCAAGCAATACATCAAAAACAGTTTTTTTTTCTTCATTGTTTCCCCCTTTTCAAACAGAGCAAACCCCACATTCATTTATTCTAAACATTTGAGAGTTTCATCATGAAAACAATTAGAAATCTAAGCAGGGGATCTAAGTCACACACAAGAGGGAGATCACCAAATCCAAACAACTGCCTTCCTCACAAGGGCATTATTTGTTCACTCAGTCACTCAGTTTATGTCAGGCTAACAACTTGCACTCAGTTTCACTTTTCAAGTACACTTCCCAAAAATTTGCTTTTCATCTCAAAATGGCTCCCACAGAAAACATGTAAGCAACATCAGAAGGTCTTTTATGGGTTGTAATGGGGCCTGGATAAGGGTAGGATATACAAAGGAACTAAGCTGGAGACCCTAGGAACTAAGAGAGCATGAACTATATTTACACCTTGAAATTCACTCAAGTTCCTTTCTTTATTTTTTTCTTTACACTTCTGGGTGGCTACAGCTCTTTTTATTTCTTTTTGGCATTTTTGTATATATATTTTTTTTTTACATTTGTACACTTTTTCTTTCACAAGCTTTTGACTCCAACTTTTTTTTTTTTTTTTTTTTTCAATCCCAACAACATATTACACCTTGCAGCCACCCCAAACTTTGGTTTCTTGCACCCACTCTAAGATTACATGCTCTCCTAATCCTAAGATCGGGTTAACATGGTTTTCCAGATTTTTGGGCTTATAACCTTAGGTTATCAAGAACTAACAGGCTAATAGGCTCAAAGGGGCTAACTAGGGAACATGCATTAGGAATTGGTTTATTCAGGCCAAGTAGCTATTTACAAGGAAAATGCCTAAATCATTTGCTACACACATATAATCATGCAAACCAAAAAGAGATTCAATCAAATCCAGGGAAGTGCAACTTGAAAGTGATTTTCACACAGTTTAAAAAACATGTTGGAGGCTCAAAACCTCACCTGGGCATTCATGCAAATTGTTTGAAAGAGATACTATCCCTAGTGTATGCTCCCTATCACCCCAAACTTATCATTCATCATGCCACCATAACAAAATCCCAAAGTTCAGTTTTCAATTTCACATGGGAATCACAAAATTTTTTTCAGCCTAGGGGGAATCATCACATATCAATAATGCAAGCAATCTGTGCAACATCAATCAAAATCTAGCAAACTTGCCAACAAAAGACTCAACACACAAGTGCTCCTGAGCTTCTCAAATTATTCAGGAGCTTTATTCAAAGAAAAGAAAACTTTATTCAAAGAAAAGAAAAACTACAACTAGTTCCCTCCCCCACACTTAAAACATGCATTGTCCCCAATGAACAACAACAGACTTTACAATCAGAGTGAGGGAAAGGAAAAGAAACTCCCTGATCAAGCATCAGTGTAGGGTGGAGCATCCAAAGATAGCTCCTCAACATTAGCATCCGCAGGAACAACAACATCCACACCATGGAACGGCTTCAACCTTTGCCCGTTAACCTTGAAAGTCTTGTTGGTACCTGTACTTTGAATCTCCACTGCACCATAAGGAAACACATTAGTCACAACAAAAGGGCCATCCCATTTAGACCTAAGCTTCCCAGCCATCAATCTCAGGCGGGAATTAAACAATAAGACTTTCTGACCCACAAAAAATTCTTTCCTCACAATCATTCTATCATGAAAAAGTTTTGTTCTCTCTTTATACATCCCGGAGCTCTCATAGTCTTCAAGCCTAAGCTCCTCAAGTTGCTGCAATTGCAGTTTTCTCTCAACACCAGATTTCTTCATGTCCAAGTTGCAACACTTTACTGCCCAATATGCTCTATGCTCAACTTCCACCGGAAGGTGGCATGCCTTGCCAAAAACTAACCGGAAGGGGGACATCCCTATAGGTGTCTTAAAAGCAGTCCTCTGGGCCCACAGTGCGTCTTCCAGACGGCGGCTCCATTCCCTTCTGTTAGGCTGCACCATCTTCTCTAAGATTTGCTTAATCTCCCTGTTGGATATTTCAGCTTGGCCATTGGTTTGGGGATGATAAGCAGTAGACACTCTATGTACAACCCCATATTTTCTGAGTAAGGCCTCCAAGGTTCTGTTGCAAAAATGTGTGCCCTGGTCACTGATGATGGCCTTGGGTATGCCAAACCTGCAAAAGATGTTGGACCTAACAAATTTTGAAACAATCTGAGCATCGTTAGTCCTAGTGGGGATTGCTTCCACCCACTTTGAAACATAATCTACAGCCAACAAAATATATACAAAACCAAAAGAAGGGGGAAAAGGACCCATGAAGTCCATCCCCCACACATCAAAGACCTCACAATAAAGCATTGGGCTTTGAGGCATCTCACTCCTACGAGTGATTGCAGGGCCTGTTATTTGACATTCTTTACAATTCTTGTATACCTCATATGAATCCCTGAAAATTGTGGGCCAGTAGAACCCGGAGTCCAGGACTTTTCTTGCTGTCCTTTGAGGTCCAAAGTGTCCTCCAACTGGAGATGCATGTGAGAAATGCAGAATGGACTCCTTCTCATGATCGGGTACACACCTCCGAATAACCTGGTCACTGCAAAACTTCCACAGATAGGGGTCATCCCACACATAATACTTTGCATCGCTCTTCAGCTTGTGGAACTTTTGTCTACTTGTACCTGCAGGAACAACACCAGCAACTAGAAAATTTACAATGTCAGCAAACCAGGGGGTTACCCCATACATATGTAACAATCTCTCATCAGGGAAATCATCTTGGATGGGAAAAGTATCCTCATCCCTTGCTATCCTACTCAAATGATCTGCTACCAGATTTTCAGCTCCACTTTTATCCTTTATCTCCACATTGAATTCCTGGAGCAAGAGCATCCACCGGATCAGTCTTGGCTTAGCTTCTGGCTTCTTCAACAAATATTTCAAAGCTGCATGGTCAGTAAAAACAGTTACCCTAGAACCTAGCAAATAAGACCTAAACTTGTCAAGTGCAAATACAATAGCTAGCAGCTCTTTCTCAGTGGTGGTGTAATTTGCCTGTGCGGCATCTAGGGTCCTAGAAGCATAGTGAATTACATGGGCAACTTTGCCCACCCTTTGTGCCAGAACTGCCCCCACAGCAAAATTTGAAGCATCACACATCAGTTCAAACGGGAGTGTCCAGTCTGGGGGCTGGATGACAGGGGTAGAAGTCAACGCCTTCTTCAGATAGTCAAATGACTCTTTGCACTTTTCATCAAACTGGAACAGGGCATCATTTTTCAGCAGATTTGACAATGGTAGTGCTATCTTGCTGAAGTCCTTTATAAAGCGCCTGTAGAAACCTGCATGTCCAAGAAAGGAACGGATCTCGCGTACGCAAGATGGGTAAGGCAATGAAGCAATTACATTTATTTTTGCAGGATCCACAGAAATACCCTCTTTGGAAATTACATGACCCAATACTATCCCCTGTTCTACCATGAAATGACATTTCTCATAATTCAGAATCAAATCAGTATCAATGCATCTTTGAAGAACTAGATCTAGACTATGCAAACAAGCATCAAAAGAGGAGCCATACACAGTAAAATCATCCATAAACACCTCTATGCAGTTTTCAATAAAATCAGAGAAAATACTTAGCATGCATCTTTGAAAGGTGCCAGGAGCATTAGAGGCCAAAAGGCATCCTCCTATAAGCAAACGTACCGAAGGGGCACGTGAAGGTGGTCTTTTCCTGATCCTCAGGGGCAATATGAATCTGGAAATACCCGGAAAAGCCATCTAAAAAACAATAATGGGACTGACCAGCCAGCCGATCTAGCATCTGATCTATGAACGGCAAAGGAAAATGATCCTTTCGGGTGGCCTGGTTTAGCTTCCTATAGTCTATACAAACTCTCCAGCTATTCTGGACTCTAGTAGGCACAAGTTCATTATTCTCATTCCTAACTACTGTTAGACCAGACTTCTTTGGTACAACTTGAACCGGACTTACCCAAGAACTATCAGAGATGGGATAGATAATACCTGCTTGTAGAAGCTTAGTCACCTCTTTCTTTACCACATCCAGAATCAGTGGGTTAAGTCGCCTTTGGGCCTGCTCGATCGGCTTAGCCCCATCCTGCGCAAGAAAATTCTGTGCATGCATCTGGAGGGGCTAATTCCTGGAATATCGGCCAATGTCCACCCAATGGCCTTCTTGTTCTTCCTCAGAACTTCTAAAAGCTTGGCTTCCTGATCAGAGTTGAGGCTGGAGGAAATGATGACTGGCAATGTTGCATCCCTCCCCAAGTAGGTATACTTTAGGTTCTCAGGAAGTGGTTTGAGTTCCAAAGAAGGTGGCTGCTCAACAGATGGTGCATTGGGAGCAGCCATAGGGTCAAGGACTTTTGCTGAGTAAACAGCTTCACTCTCATTATCACTTTCACTATCATCCTTACCCTGCAAGGTTAAATCCAAAAACTCAGAACAAACAGAACATGGGTTAGTGTTAGTGCAGTTAGTACAAGTATATACATCATCAAAACCAGAAATAACAGGAAAATCAGAAATAAGGTCATCATGAGTGTCCTCAATGAGCTCAGACAGCAACTCTAAGTGGAATACAGAGTGCTCCTCTACTGGGTGCTTCATAGCATCAAAAATCTTGAATTTGGCCACAATACCACCAAACTCCATCGACATAGTCCCATCATAAACATCAATCTTGGTCTTAGATGTCATCATGAATGGTCTCCCCAAGATTATGGGTGATCTCTCGGATCGAGTCTCTCCCGCCATATCTAGGATATAGAAGTCCGCAGGAATATCAAATCATCAACTTGCACTAGGACATCCTCTACCATCCCCATGGGTCGGGCATCGGGTCCTGTTAGCCAATCTGGATGGTAAGACACTGTGTCTTGCAATGGCCCCCAGATCGAGGTTGTTAAAGATGGAGGTAGGCATGACATTGATTGATGCTCCCAAGTCCAACATGCAGTTCTCAAACTTCTTGTCCCCAATAGTGCATGGGATAGTGAAGGTGCTCTGGATCCTTGCACTTCTGTGGTAGTGCTTGAGAAGGGGCTATAGAAGCAACTCTTTCTATCTTTGACTGGATAAGCGCTGAGACATTCATTCCCAAGTCAACCCTCTCATTAGTCTTCATCTTCCTCTTGTTAGTGCATAGGTCCTTCAGAAATTTAGCATATATGGGCACTTGCTTGATCACATCCAACAGTGGAATGTTAACAGCTACTTTTCTGAAAACATCAAGAATCTCCTTCTCTTTATTTTCACCACCCATCTTCAAATTTTTCTGAATTCTATGTGGGAATGGAATGGGTGGTCTATACACTCTTTCAGTTTCAACTTCAACCACAGGCTCAGGAGTAGCCTCAACAGTAGGCTCAGGAGTAGCCTTCATAGTTTCTTCATCCTTTCCAAAAGTGGCCTCAACAACCTTTCCAGATCTCAGAGAGATGACACTCACATTAGGGTTGGAGGCATTAGGATTTATCACTGGCTGTGCAGGCAGCTGGTTTGTCCCTTGACCTTGTTGTATGCTATTCATGGATGTAGCCAACTGTCCAATCTGTGTCCTCAAATCTTGAATACTAGCATCTGTCCTTTGCTGAAACTGTACACTAGATGCAGCCATTTGCTTCACCAAGTCTTCTAATGATGGTCCAGAAGGTGCAGAAGTGGTCACTGGAGGATGATTCTGAGGTGCCATCGGCTGTTGTTGGGAAGAGTTCCCATACCGCAGATTAGGGTGATTTCTCCAGCTAGGATGGTACCTATTAGTAGAGAGGTCTGGAATGCTGTACCGATTCTGACTGCCTCCTTGATTATAGGGGTTCACTGCATAAGCCTGAGGTACTTCACTAACAAACTCTTCTCTCTGGATCGGGGATGGATCAAATGGATGCTCAGGAGCATTGTACATGCTACATAACTTTGCCGGCTGAACCTTGTCTATTGCCAATTGTCTTACAAAGGAGGTCAGCTCATCCAATCTATTCTCAAGGGCGGCCTGGTTGGAAGATGAACTATGAATCTCATGCACACCTCTTGGCTCAACTGAATTTCTTCTTGTAGAAAACTGCTGGGAATTCAACGACATATTCTCAATAAGTTGCTTAGCAAGCAGTGGGGTTTTATCAACTAATGCTCCCCACTAGCAAACATCCAATGATTCCTATCCATAGGCAACAATCCTTCATAAAAGTATTGGATCAGGAGTTGTTCAGATATTTGATCTTTCGGGGCAACTAGAGACCAAATGTTTGAACCTTTCCCGAGATTCCACTAGTGACTCGTTCCCTTGCCTGATGCCACATATCTCTTTCCTTATGGAAGCAGCTCTTGAAGCAGGAAAATACCTTTCTAGGAACACCCTCTTCAAATCATTCCAAGTTGTGATGGAGTTAGGCTCAAGGTACAATAGCCAATCCTTTGCAGCTCCCTGGAGTGAAAATGGAAAAGCCTTCGACTTGATCATTGTCCTCAGTGACTCCCTCTGCTCTAGAGGTTGTGGAGCATACAACTTGGAATTCTTTCAAGTGCTTGTGTGGATCCTCACCTGCAAGACCATTAAACTTGGGCAAAAGGTGAATAAAACCAGATTTCAGTTCAAAAGGAGTGTCAGCACCAGGATAAGAAATACATAATCCATTATAGTTGACATCAGGGGCAGCAAGCTGCCTTAATGTCCTCTGGTCTCCCATGTTTTCAAAAGCAGTTTTAAAATTGGAACCACTACTAGTGCTAGCCCGAAATTCCCTACGGAGTGTGTGCAATGTTCTTTCAATTTCCGGGTCAAAATCACACAGTTTAGGGCAATGAGACCTAGTAGCCAGACCAATTCAAAACAGAACAGAAAATAAAAGAAAGAAAAGAAAGTAAAATAAAAACAAATTGAGAAAAATAACAACTCAGAGTCCCCGGCAACGGCGCCAATTTTTGGTCGCGCTGTCGCGCACGCGCCAAAAAGGATGAGCGGGTTTAAAACTGTAGTCTAGTGCGACAACTCGGATGTCGTCTCTCAAGGACTCTGAGAATATTACCTTTCACAAAAATCAGTTTTGGGGGGGGTTTGGATTGGAGTGCAAATAAGAAACAAACAAAACAGAGCAATTAAAAACAGGGTAGTTGAAGAGAGATTATCAAATATCAAACAACGATTAATCTACTGTCAAGAATTCCCAACTATCCTTGGTTAATGTAATCCCAAGCCCTAAGCAGATTCTTATCCCCTCCCGGTTGTAGTAGCAATTTACAAGCGAAACTACTACCACAGATACATGTTCCTATTCCCGAATTAAGCAAACGGGATTAAGCCCTTCGTGAACTAAGCGAACACGAAATGTACACACGCAAATTAAGCAGATGCGATTAATTATAGGAACATGATATCACCAGAAATAAATCAATACAATACAATATACTCCTGAATTAAGCAAACAGAATTACAAGGTATGGTATTGAAGAGGGAAAAGCAATTAAAATAGGGATTTACATAACCTCAAGTATATAGGATCCTCAAACAGTAGACTAATCCTAGGACTTAGTGCTCCATGGCAACAACGAAATCGCAGAGAAAAATGTATATCAGAAAGTTGGAGTAGCAAAAGTTTTTACAAAATGTTCAAAACAGCCTTTTATACATAATCAGAATTCAGATGGCTCGCGAGGCGAGCACACATTCGCGAGGCGAATTTCATGAACAGTCAGCAACCTTTGGCATTCTCGCGAGGCGAGGATATGAAGAGTTTCTCCTTACGCCCGTTATGGCCATCAGGGCCTACCCTTGATGCTCTCTGACTTCCAGATTCGCGAGGCGAAGGGATGCTCGCGAGGCGAGACTCTTCAGCTTCAAAACTGCCACGGCCATGACCTTCAACACGGGCAAGCCGTGATCGTCTCTAACTTTTTCAGGTTTGCAAGACTCGCGGGGCGAGACCTTCTTCGCGAGGCGAACCAGAGACTTAGCAATTTCTTGGAACAGTCAGGCTTCGGGGTCGCGTGGCGAGCGTGTCCTTCGCGGGGCGAGACCTCTGTTCTTTATTTTCTCAGCTTCTACTTAACCTGAAAGTAAGGAATTAACCATAAGTGTATTATTTTGACTCAAAACTAGCTAAATTAACTTAAAACTATTCTAGAGACTCAAAACCTTGCTTGAGGACAATCTAATCTAATTTGGGTTAAAATACGATATAATTTGCACAAAACCCTGGTCATACTAGCTATAAAACTAGATGAGCCAGAGGCTTATCATTTACACATCGGTTTCTGAATAACCGATGTGTATAAGATGTTTAACACATTGGTTTTAGGTATAACCGATGTGTAATAGTCCCAATTTTTCCTTTTCCCTCCTTCGCTTCCGCACATTATCCCATTCTTTCAGAAAACCCCATTCTTTCCTCCTCCGCGACCTAGTTCCCCTCCTCCCCCAAACATCAACTCACCACTACCGCCGCGAGCACCACCACAACCCTAACCTGACCTGCATTTTTCGTGCAACCCTTTGCACCACCACCGTGTGTGCCTCTCTCATACCTTCATCGTCGCGACCATCATCTCTGGTGAGTCTCTTCTCTTTCTACTCTGATCTTCTCTCATCTATCTACTCTATCTTTGAAGCTTCAATGTCATTCTCTCCTTTCTCATTGAAGCTATCTGTCTCATTGAAGCTTCGGCCGCCACTTCTCTTCCCTTCTCCACTCCGCTCAGTTGCGCAATAAGAACCCTAACCGCGTGAACCTTAACAGAGAGTAGTTTTGGCATTAGGTCTTCCCAATTCCCTACCCTTAAGTGTAGTAGTTCAGTTGGTTTATGTTTTCAATGTTCTTGTTATTCAAATTTCAGTCATATTGTTTTTAATCTGTTTCTTTTTATTTTTCTTTTAACAATTCTAACTTGTATTCTTGTTTCCTACCTTTAAGAATCCGGAAATCTTCTCTCTGCTTGAGACACGAGCTTCTTCGGAAGAAACTTCTACTGTGTAGATGCTAACGAGTTGTTCACAGATTTGAAGGAAAAGGCAAGTCCAATTTAATTTTTTCCTGAACTTCTTTTTGGCAAATCCACAATCTTGCGATTCAAATATTCTCTTTGGCAGCCTTTCTTTTAACCAAGTGAAATAAAATCCTACAATTATCATTATCGGTGGGATCTTGTTGAAAACAAGTCCCAAGATCTTGCTTTATGGTGGTGGGGCTATAGTTTTTGTTTGGCTATCTTCGATTCTTGTGAGTGCCATCAACTCAGTTCCCTTGGTAAGTCATCATTCTTGTTGAATATTATTCACTTTTCTCATATTTTGTCATCACCTCCGATGGTAGCGCCATTGGCTAGCATGCATATATGCTTCATTAATTATACTATAGAAAGCTTGGTGAACTAATCTGAAATAATCTTATTTATGTTTCAGCTTCCAAAGGTTTTGGAGTTGGTAGGGCTAGGGTACTAATTTGTTGCTAACCACTTCGGCAACCCCTTCAACGTCTGTGCCCTCCTCTTCTCACAAGTCACCTTTAGCGGCCGCATCCTTTAGAGGTAGGTTTCTTTCCTTCACTTGTTATTGGTGGTTATTGCTGGTTAGTTCTCTAATTGGTGGTTATTGCTGGTTAGTTCTCATATATATTAAGGTGTTAAGTGCTACATACCGAGTAGTTCATTGTATTAGGTAGATGCTAAGTGCTAGGTGTTTCCCTTGAACATAATGTTTGAAAACTAGTGTCAAGAACATAATGTTTTCTTCTCATAATGTTTTAAGGTCACTTTCTAGTTACTAGATTTCATGAGAAGAAAACATTATGTTCTTTACACTAGTTTCAGGGAATGAAGGAATTACCACTCTCTTCTACATCTATAAATAGTTCTGTTAACATTTATTAATTGAAGCATTATGTTTATTGATGTTTGAAAACTGAAAAATTATGAAGCTAATTAATGCTCGGTCAAATTTATTGGTCTCCTACATTCTTTCGTAGCTCACTAGAGAGGGATAAGAACCTCATTTTTTAGGAGAAAAATGCTAAGCATGTTGGACATCAATCAATGGAATGATGAATATTGTCTTTGGTTTCATTATAAAGTAGGCAAGTCATTAGAAACACTTGATGTGAGGATCATCTCCATTTGAGGTCCACATGGGTATAGTTTTTTGTTGGGGTTGGATTTCTAGTTTACTAGGTAATAGGCTTATTGTTGGCATTAAAATGATGATTAACATATATTAGGATGATGTTTTAGCCAATTACTCAATTAAGAAATATATGGTTGTTAGTTTTTCAAATACTAGTGCGATTTTCCAATCTCCCTTGCATTGGACTTGGGGATTGTAGTGTTTTATTATTTTTCTTAATTTTAATTATTTAGTAAAGCATTAGTTTCCGTTTGATATGCAATACTAATGAGCTTACGTGTACGTGCTTAATGTACCGCTCATTGTGTTGGATCTTGAATTGTCCAAAGTTGGACAGTTTGGGAAAAAACTTTTTCTTAATTCAGTTATAATAGTTATTCATTGATTCTAATGTTATATACTTGATGAAAGTTCGGATTGATGCATTTCCTTTCGTTCTCGGGTGCATACTTTATCGTGGTGGATGTCATCGCGTTCAAGTAGTGTACGTCGGAGACCGCGGGAAATCTTTGCCGAAATTTTGTCGAGTATGAGCATGAGAGTTAAGGACTAACTGATAACCGAATGTTGAAAAAGTTTCTTCTCGAATGGGATAGGGCCATACCTGTCATAAGAAGTGGTTAATGAATATGTTGGACTAAGTACGAAGGTATTGGTTTAGTCATGGATCGCGGTTGGATGAATGCTAGACGGACAAGTGATGAGTATGAGAATGGAGTGGAAGATTTTCTACAGTTTGCAAAAACAAATGCTCCTGATAGTGGTAATGGAAGGTTTTATTGTCCTTGTGTTAACTGTTTGAATGAGAGACGACTAGAAGCTGAGGAGATACGTGATCATCTTATTTGTGAGGGGATTTGCAAGAGTTATACAACATGGATATGCCATGGTGAATCGTTAGACAGGCCGAGGGTGTCGGATAGAGAGGAAGTTGATGACGTGGAAATGGACGATGGACTAGAGGACATGATCCGTGATGTTGGGCAAGAGTCTTTTCGGCGCGCACATGTGTATGATACTTTGTGCAGTGATGCGCAAGTGGCTTTGTATCCGGGGTGCACTAATTTCACACGGTTGTCAGCGGTGTTAAGATTGTTCAATGTGAAGGCGAGAAATGGGTGGAGCGATAAAAGCTTTACCGAATTGCTTGAGTTGTTGAAAGAAATGCTTCCAGAAGGCAACACATTGCCATCTCGAAACTATGAGGCGAAGAAGATATTGTGTCCGATGGGTATGGAGTATAAGAAAATACACGCTTGCCCCAATGATTGCATATTGTACAGGAAAGAGTTTGAAGAGATGCACGAGTGCCCCAGGTGTGGGGTATCACGCTACAAAGTGAAGGATGGTGATTCTAGTTGTGATGTGGTCACCAAAGGTCCTCCTGCGAAGGTGTTATGGTATCTTCCCGTGATTCCGCGGTTCAAGCGATTGTTTGCTAATGTAAATGACGCAAAGAACATTAGATGGCATGCAGATGAGAGGAAGTGTGATGGACAGCTTCGCCATCCCGCCCGATTCTTTGCAATGGAAGAGAATTGATAGTTTGTTTCGGATTTCGGCAATGAGCCCAGAAACCTCAGGCTTGGACTTGCTACCGATGGAATGAATCCATATGGAAACTTAAGTAGTATTCATAGTTCATGGCCTGTTCTCCTTGTAATTTACAACCTGTCTTCTTGGTTGTGCATGAAGCGCAAATACATTATGTTAAGTATGATGATTTCGGGTCCTAAACAGCCAGGAAATGATATTGATGTTTATCTGAGTCCCTTGATTGAAGACTTGAGAATGTTGTGGGATGAAGGCGTTGATGTGATCGACGGGTATTGCCGTGAGACATTCAGATTGCGTGCCATGTTATTTTGCACCATCAATGACTTTCCAAAGATACGGGAACCTGTGTGGGTATAGTGTTAAGGGGCATAAAGCATGTCCAATATGTGAAGAAGGCACATGTTACCATCAACTGCAACATGGAAGGAAGACGGTCTACCTTGGGCATCGGAGATTTCTCCGACGTAATCATCCTTATCGTAGATTGAGGAAAGCTTTCAATGGACTTCCGGAGAATGAAATTGCTCCGGTGGCCTTGACTGGAGAGCAAGTTTATGAAAGGGTGAACAACACTAATGTTATCTATGGGAAGACCAGGAAGAAGGCTACGAGAGAAGAAAATATGGAAGAAGAGGTCGATCTTCTTTGATCTTCCATACTTGGTGCAAGCTTGATGTAAGACATTGTATTGATGTGATGCATGTAGAGAAAAATGTGTGTGACAGTTTAATCAAACGCTTCTCAACATTCAAGGCAAGACAAAGGATGGTGTGAATGCTCAAGTCTGGATCTAGTTGCGATGGGTATACGAGAGCAGTTAGCTCCACTTAAAGTGGGGGATAAAAAGACTTATTTGCCCCAAACATGTCATACTTTATCAAAAAAAGAGAAAAGAAGTTTACGTGAATGTCTACGGGGAGTCAAAGTGCCACAGGGTTACTCTTCAAATATCAGAAGACTTGTCTCAATGAAAGATCTCAAATTTGTTGGCTTAAAGTCTCATGATTGTCATGTCTTGATGCAACAACTACTACCGGTGGCCATTCGTGACATATTGCCTAAAAAAGTCAGACATGCCATTACTAGGTTATGCTTATTCTTCAATGCTATATGTAGCAAGGTCATTGACACTAAAAATTTGGATGAGTTGGAAAATGAGGCAGCCATTGTATTGTGCCAATTGGAGATGTATTTTCCACCTTCATTTTTGGACATCATGGTTCATTTGATTGTTCATCTAGTGAGGGAGATTAGATTGTGCGGTCCCGTTTATTTAAGGTGGATGTACCCGGTTGAGCGATACATGAAGATCCTGAAAGGATATATGAAAAATCCACACCGTCCCGAAGCATCTATTGTTGAAAGGTATGTTGCAGAAGAAGTTTTATGTACGTTGATCGATATTTATAAGTTATGTTTGATATTTATCCTGACATACTAACAAGTTTTTTTTTTGTTTTGTGTTTAAACAGGTATACATGGCTGATCATGAGGATACACCTCCTTCATGCAGCGGGTCAGAGACCCCGTCTACCGGTAGAAAGGGTAGACGTGCCACACGGATGAGGCATTTGACTGCCAACCGTGGGTCAAATCAGAGGATAAGAGTAGATTTTGATGATAACCTCAAACCTATTGGGCCAATGGAAGATCAGTTTACCAGTTTTGTGGCGACCCTTGCTAGGAACAGGCCTAGTATACTCATTGATAGGTGGAGAGATGTACCGGCGGACGTGAAAGGAGCAGATATGGGGGAGAGTATTCGGGTATCTATACTTCTACGTCCTGTGTTTGTCTGTATCTACTTTATTTTTTTCTTAATAATATCATACAGTAATTCGTTGATTCTTTTGGTCTTAATGTAGTTGACATTTGACATACCGGATACATACGCTATGAAGAAGCGTTTCTTTGAAATATCTTTGGAGAGCGTTGGAGGGGTTTTAAGGCCGACACAGGCAGATACTATATATTCGGTCCAAAAAGTAAAAAGAACCCACTTGAGGTGTATCCGTTTCTTGACAAGGCGACGTGGGATCGCTTTGTTCGAGCCGACGTGATCCCGACTTTCAGGTTAACTTATTTGATTTGTCTCTAAATTTATGTAATTGCATTAATTTCATTTACTTATGTAATTTAATTGTCTTTTATTTATAAAGGGAGAAGAGGAAAAAGGGGCAGGAAAACCAAAGCAAGAATGTCTACCCCCATGTCATGTCTCGTGGGGGGATATAAAAAGCTTGTTCAGAAAATGGTTGAAGAGGAAAAGAAAGCACGTCAGGAAAGCATCTCAGGCGGATCCTAATGCTGAAAATCTTCCAGAGGTTGTTGATCCACCTCCACCCCCACGCCATCGTTCATGGAAGAGGGGCCGACAAAGAAAAACGGGACAATATACATCCGAGGAGGCCCGCCAAGTAGCTGAGAGGATTGTAAGTATAGTTTGTTGTAATTGTCATTTTAAGATTGTTACCGAATTGTAATGTGACCTGATATTTTTATGTGATAGGATGCCTTGGATGATCAGCTAACCCAAGGAACCTTTGTTCCTAGAGGACGCAATGATATCTTATCTACTGCCATCGGTAAACCAGACCACCCGGGCCGTGTCATTGGTGTTGGATGGGGAGTCGGCATTCGCCAATACCATGGTTCATCTTCACACCAATGCCACAGGGTAGCACAACTAAAACATGAGATTGCAGCTGAGCTTCGACAGGAGATGGCCGAGCAGTTTGCCCAGCAGATGGCAATATTTACTTCTTTGTCCCAGCAGATGACAGCCAGTGTCCAACCCTCTGTCCATGTGAGCACTAAGGGCTCATGTGATCCTCCTCATCATCCTGAAAATGATGATGATGATGCTGCTGCTGCTGCTGCTGATGATGATGATGATGATGATGATGACGACCCTGATAGGTGTGAGCTGTATGTTGATGATCATCATCATCATCGCCGCTTAGTGGCATTGGGTAGGGCATATAATAAGTTAGGTAATACCATACACCATCGGTTATTACCGGATGATCATCTGAGGGTGTCTGTTGAGATTATTCGAGATCTTCGATGCTCGAGTCCCCTGTGCCCACCGAGGAGGTTCAAACAGTGGGTCAGGCCCCGTGAACTTCATCCTCCTCTGGCCAAGAAGACTGGTCAGCTTTCTTGTTGCATCTGAGGTATTCGGTTAGTTGTGTTTTTCTATATTCATAGTTGAAATATATTTATTATTGTTTAAAGATAATGCTTTATTTGTATTTGTTATAGGATGTTGGAAATGATATTGTGCCTAAAAGGTCGGATCTAGGAAGACCAGAGATGTCTGCTCCTGTCAAGGTATTCATTTGACCATTTAGTTCATAACGAATTAAATAACTTAATTATCCGTGATTACTAATATATATCTATGTTGTTTAGGGGATCGACAAAGGGGCGCCTGGCCATGGTGATGTTTTCAAAGATCTTGCTATACAGGTTGTCACCATGGAGGATGATGCAGCATTGGTAACGTTGGAACATGATGCCGTACGGTGAACTGTATATACCAAAGAAAGAACTTATGGAGATGGCACTCAATAAAGAAATGGCCAATTCTGCACACATATCGTTTTGGTGCACGTAAGTACATTTTATTTATAAGTTAAGTACGTAATTAATTTTTAAATACAATGATAATTAACATGTTTTTCCAATATATTAGGTATCTGCATCATATGTTAGTCGATCAGGGAAACCTCGCCCTTTATGGGTTCATTGACCCCATGTTCATTCAGGGTGATGTTCTCGTAGCATCGGAAGACCCGGTCACTACCATACGTGATATACTTGCCCGAGACGATCATCAATTCTATCTTGCGCCTTATCTCAATAAGTAAGTACCGGTTATTAATTTAAGTATAACTATATATGACTTACAGTCACTAATTGTTCCGCAAATACAGCAAGCATTGGCAACTGTTGCTCTTGTACCCAAGAATGAACGTCGTGGTCTTCTTCTGCTCATTGGGACATAAGCGGCGAATCAATCGAAGACGATCATCGAAACGTAAGCGTTAAAATACTTTATAATCAGTAATGCATTTGTTTTAATTATCTGAAATATATTATATATACTTTAATTAATGTTTTTGTCATGATAGTTCTATTAATGCATCCCACATGCGGCGTGGTGAAAGGCGTACTCGGGCTATCGGATGGATTATTCCCAGTAAGATATTTATTAGTTCAAATGCATCAAATGCAGTGGGTACAATAATTGATTTCTATTTTATTTAATTCCTCATATTCTAATTGGGTTTCATTTGTACGTAGTCACGTATACAACGTGGGTCATGGGAATGTGGCTACTATGTGATGCGGTGGATGTTAGAAATTATCTCCTCCGGGATCACTGAAAGATGGAGTGAGGTAAATGTTAATTGACACAATTAGAAGTAATAGTATAGATTCGTTATATGTTTTATGTTAGTTTATTACTTAAAAGATATAATCTTTTGTCCAATTAAACTTGCAGATATTCAACAATCCATCTCCATTGTCTCGATTCTCGACATCAACATCATAAAGAGGCGTTGGGCAACTTTCTTTCTTGAAGTGTACCACCCATAGTTTGTAAATATGTAGTTAGTTTAAAAACTTATCATATACTAGCTACGATTAATACGTACCTTTGACTTGATGATATGTATTAGTGCTCGTGTCCGGTTCAATTCTTCTTCTCTCGTGTTTTGATGTAGCTTTGATAAAGTGTTGTTTTCATTCATTCGAAATTAATTAGGCCACGATGCCCTCTGTTTTTGATTCTGTGCTCACTAGTCATTTGATGAAATGTCAGTATTTTTAACCAAATGTGTAAGAGCTAATTGGCTGTGCTAAGAAAATTGAATGAAGTATGTTTTGCTTTTGAATGATTGTGTCAAAACTGGTTTGGTGTTCTGTTGTTGTTTCTTGTTTGATCAGTGTAGTGCTTGTTAGTTTATTGATCTGCATTAGTGAAACATGAATGATTGAAATGTAAATAATAGATTAAAAAAAAAATGAGATTTTACACATCGGTTCTCAATAACCGATGTGTATATTTAACTTTCTACATCGGTTTTGCTTAAAACCGATGTGTAAATTTAACTTTACACATCGGTTCTTTAGAAAACCGATGTAGAAAGTCAATTTTACACATCGGTTTTAAGCAAAACCGATGTAGAAAGTTAAATTTACAACTGCTTATCAATTGCTAAATTAATTTTACACATCGGTTAGTATAAAACCGATGTTTAAAATATACTTTACACATCGGTTTTAAAACCGATGTGTAAAGTGGCAATAAACCACATCGGTCGTTTCCACATCAGTTTCAAAACCGATGTGGAAAGCCAAAAATAACCGACGTGGAATCCCTTTTGTGCACTAGTGTTAACGTATCAACACCAAATATATACCATATCTTTCTCTCTCTTTTAGTTGAATTAAATAGTGTATGATGAAATAATAAAAAAGAAACAGCTCATATTATTTTTAGGATCTTATTAACCATTGTCCTAAGGATAATTATTAAGAAATAAAAAAATAGAATCTTTGTATTGAGAATTATAACTTTTAAACTTTGAAAAAGTTGAATACACCACTTCCCAATGTATAGTTTCTATCTTTATTTTCTTAATCAATATCCTTAATACACTGATTAGTATTTACTTTAATTATCTTTATACTTTGTCACGTGTCCAACAAAGTTGTTCAAATAACATTCCACAACTTTGTAACACATTCATCTCTTTATTATTGATTGAAATTCATGTAGATTGTATAAAATTTAAGTGGGATAATTCATCTGATTTGATTAGATCCATTTCAAAATAATGAGATCTACATGAATTTCAATAAATAAAAAATACTACCTCTGGACCAATTATAAGCAAAAAAATACATATATTTCTTGGACTCAAATATAAGTAAAATATAACTAACTCAACTCTATTTAATGTAAGTATTTCAAAAATCAAAAAAAATAATCAATCAAACAAATTCTTCCTTTACTTTTCCAAGAGTATTGTATATTCCCGAGACAATTAAAAGATATTTTAGTAATTATATTTTTTTTACATAAATCAAGACAGTTAAACTAAATTAACTAATTTTTTTGATAAGTATAAAATTATGTATTTTTACTTATAATTAAATCCAGATAAAGTGGAAGATTAGAAAAGATTAGTATTAAAGAGGGTATGGGTAGCAACCGAATTGAAATCTCTTTGCCACGACATCCCTCTTGGAATCTTGGATTTACAAAGAAAATAATACAGAAAAAACTGTTAAAGAGAAAAAAAAAACTTGTTGCCGCAGCCCGCAAAGTCGCAAACTTTCAAGAAGATGAAGTAAGAAAAAGAATACATGAAAAAACAAATGAATTTTGTAAGAGAATTTTGTATCATGATTGAAAATAAGATGTTTGTGATTGTGACAGAAAAAATTTGGGGAGCTGGCCATCAATTGCTGCAAGTTTCATTAACTTTTAGTCCGTGCTTGATTTCATGTTATAAAACTTCAGAATTGATTATGTCATTTGTTATTCGTGATTTAGAAAAAAAAATAAGGTATTTATTTATTATAAGGTAAAATTGATTTTGTCTTCAGAAGCGATTATGACTAAAAGCTATAAAAAGTAGTTTTTGTGTTGAATTAAAAAATTTACACTAAGTTTTATATCGAACTTGCTTTCAAAATAAAAATATTCAAACATAAATCACTTTACTTTAAACTCGATTCTAACCAAATCAATTTTACAAAATTAATTTCATTCAGAATCATTTTTTCAAACGTTTATCCAAATACACATGTATTATATATATCTGAAATTTCGAATGTTTTAGAATCACTTTTAAAAGAAAGAATTACTCGCATTAATTTTTTCTAAAAACATTTTTATTTCTACAATCTTATATTTTCTAACACACTTTATTTGTATTAGTGTGGTGGCTGATAAATTTATAGATAATAATGTTATCAATTAATTAATGATTATTAGTCGATTATCAATGTTTATTATTCAATCAATATATATTATTATTTAAAAATTTGTATACCGTTAGATCTCGTTTGGTGGTCAGAATAAGAGAGATATGATAGGATAAGTTATCATATCCTACCTGAAACTAATGTTTGGTGATCCAACAAGATATGATAAATCAATCATGTCATCACCTATCACATCTTGTCCATCTAGTTAAAATGTTATCCTGAGGGGAGGGCTGGGTTAGAACTCAATAAGATATGATAGGTGATTTAAGATATAATAAAATATAGAAATGTTTTATATATAAAATATTTAAATTAAAATAAAATAATAATTTAAAGTATAATAAAATATTATGACATGGTTACCAAAAAAAAGGTACAATAAAATATTAATAATTAATTTTAAAAATTATTTTTATTTTGTAACAAGACTAATTTTGTTATTTATATTATTTTAAAAAATATAAAATATTATTCTAATAATTTACCTATACGTATAGTAAAAATTATAAATGAATATTTAAAATTATAAAAAAATAATTTAAGTTAAACAATATTTTAATTAATAATTTAAAAAATTATAAGTAATTTTATCACAAGAATAATTTTATCTTTTTATGTAATTTAAAAATAAAAATTATTAAAAAATTAAAATATAATAAAATATGAATATATTTAGAATAAAAACGAAATTTTAAAATTTATACTTAAAATTATAATATTATCCAGTTGATTATCTGGTGAAAACCAAACGTCTGATATAATAATAACTTATTTTATTCATATCCTATCATACTCTTGTCTAACTCTTTTATCTTATATATTTCTATCATATCCTGACCTACGAAACAGACCCTTAAATCGTTAATAGACTGCAAGAGTGACGGTGAAAATTGAAAAAGAATGTGAAATGAATTAACAAGACACCCCTACTTATAGTATTCGTAAACAAATTGTATACGTATATATACGACCAATGAGCTGTCAAAAAGAGACTAGGACTTCAAAGCTCAATCACTTGAAAGAGACGTGCCATTATGAATTATGATGCATGTCATTATCCTCAAAATTGTGGCTAAAGTAAAAAAGAAGTAAGGCTAAATTATTTACAGAACATTGCCATAATTATCACTTTTCCTTTGGGTTTCCGATCGTTTTTAGCTGTGCAGCAATTAGCATTATGCACCTACCATGTCATGCCATAACAAGACCCTGGATGCGTTTGATTTAAAAAGGTATCTGAATAGTACAAAATAGATAGAAATAGTATAGGATAAATTCTTGAGTCACAGGAGAATTCTTTATCTTGTATATTGTTCGATGGATAATGAACAACATAAATAAAATAATATTAAATTTATCGAAATACCCTTTATAATATATATTATTTAATATATAAATATACAATATATAATTTTGTATAATTATGTAGAGAGAGAAGACAAAGAGGAGAGAGAAAGAGATAGAGAGGAGAGAGAGGAGGGAGGGAGGGAGGGAGGGAGGAGAGAGAGAGGGAGGGAGAAAGAGGAAAGAAAGAGAGAGGAGAGAGAGGGAGGGAGATGAGAGAGAGGAAAGAAAGAGGAGAGAAAGATAGAGAGGAGAGAGAGATGGAGGGAGAGAAGAGAGGAGAGATTTAAGGATAATTTTGTCTTTTATTAGTCTGTTCATGGAACAACTTTTTGTCCCATAGTTTGGTAGGGAACAAAATTTTGGGTTTTTGTTCTGTCTCTCACCACCTTTTTTGTCATGTCCCCTGACCACTTTTCAAATTAAATAAGGCAAAAAAAAATTTTGTACTATCTAATCCCCTAAATTTTTGCAAATCAAACTCACCATGTAGTTATAAATAAAAAACACAAATCTCATAAATACGGCAGTAGGATCTCCTTTTCTTTTTAAAATTTAAGTGGAAAATTCTATATGTTTCGGCAAGATTTAGATGCACCAATACAGTTGTATTCTGAAATAATTAATTATTGTATAATTAATCTAGTCAAATTTTTTGATATTCAACCTTAAAATATTTCATATTCAAACTTTATTCTTGTTTTCCCTTGTCTTTGTCAATACCACAAGGGACAAGGAACAAAACACTCCTCTTTTTACATTTTTCCTTCCCTTGTTTTTTTCTCCTTTTTCCCAAACCTACGTTCAGTTGGGTGAATCTGAAATCCAAGCATGCTAGCAGTAAGAGTTGTTCAAAACACACTCCAGAGGGAGTAACTGAATTACATCCATCTCCTATATAAAAACCAACACCACCCCCTCCATTTCTCTCACCTCAAAACCAAATTCCTCACAATATGACACCACCACCAATCATGTTCCCTTCATGTTTCCTCCTAGTCCTAGTCCTAACCATCTCAACACTTACCACCCCTTCCCTCTCCCAAAACTGCAACCCACAAGACAAACAAGCCCTCCTCCAAATCAAACAACAACTAGGCAACCCAACTCAACTCTCCTCCTGGGACCCAACCACAGACTGCTGCGACACCAACACAACATGGCAAGGTGTCTCATGTGATACCGACACCCAAACCTACCGTGTCAACGACCTCTCCCTCTCCGACCTCGACCTCCCCAAACCCTACCCTATCCCTCCCTCCATCAAAAACCTCCCTTTCCTCACAATTCTCGACATCAGCAACATCCCTAACCTAGTGGGGCCCATCTCGCCGGCGATAGCCAACCTCACCAAACTCCGGTATCTCTACGTCAGCCACACCAATGTCTCCGGTTCCATTCCCGATTTTGTGTCTCGAATCAAAACGCTTGTGACCATTGATTTCTCGTACAATAAGCTCTCTGGGGTACTTCCTGCATCGCTCTCTGTTCTCCCCAACCTCGTCGGAATCACGCTTGATGGTAACATGCTTACCGGTGCAATTCCGGAATCGTTTGGAGACTTCTCGTACCTCTTCACCTCGATTACCCTCTCCCGTAACCGACTTTCCGGTAAAGTTCCGGCGACGCTGGGAAAGCTGAACCTGTCTAACGTAGACTGGTCGAGGAACAGGTATGAGTAATTACCCTCCTCAGAGTTTGCTGCAGTACTTGATAGTTTTTGCAGTACTGCTATTTTTACATTTATTTTTGTCATTTTTAAGACAATTTTATTATTAATTTATTTATAATACAAAATATCTATGTTGTATTATATATAATAACTAAGTTGTAGCTAAGTGGTTGAGTGGAAATGTTAACGCATTGCTAGTTAAGGACACATCGTTTGGGTTTTGTCCGAGTTCGATCATTGGCTAAGCAACGATCTTTGATCGTACTTTATTAACCGTATGACCGACTCAGAGATTAGTCCCATAACGAATCCAAATGATCTAAAGGATTGGGATATTCGAGGACAAAACAAAATCTACGAAAAAAAAAATATAACAACTAAGTTGTCTTGAAGTTATTATAAATAGATGTTTGAAACACTTTTTTTTTTTAATTTATGTAAGTCATCTTTGGTTCAGCTTAACTTACCGGGACAAATCACTTATCACTTGTTTTCTTAACATTTGTCTTCGTAAAGTTATTTAATTGGAGTTTTTGGCTTCCAATCGCATATGCGGTATTCCACCAATGTGATTCTTTGGATTCACTACGCAACTAATCTTTAGTCTGCTGATTAGGGTAGAGCTTACATTTTCGAACTTTTGAGGTCGAAATGCTTATCACTCTTAATTAGTGTCTTATAAAGTTTTTAATTATAATTTTTTTAACTGAAATTATATTTGCTCACTGTTGCAAAAATAAGCTTGAACCGACTGCTTCGACTGGGAACCGGTCACCAAGCCAGACCGATTAAGCCATCAGACCGTATAAGACATCGATCGATTGCCCCTGTCCGCTTTTTTTTTTGTTGTTGTGAAACTCGATTGACCTGATCGGAAAAAATCGGTTGACTCGACGGTTTTTTTTTAATGAACTGCATTCACATTATACTGATACAGTGGTATATTGGTTTCTGATATTGATACATCTCCCTGTAATATATTAATACTGATTTGAACTGATATAATATTGATACTATACTATACTATATATTACTCTGTGTAATATTGAATTGTTTTTTAATCAGAGATGTCTTCTACTGAACTCGAACAACAACCTGAACGTGTTGAATTATGTTGGCTATATCCGCTTATGTATGAATATTTTGATATTTTTTAATGTATACCAAGTCAACCTGTTCAACCCGTGACTCATGGTTGAAGCAGGAACCCATTAACCCAGAATCTAGGTTGAGTTGATTACCGGTCCAATTTTAATAATATTGCATTTTTTTTTTCTTTTCTTAAAAGGATTCAATGTAGTTCCCCACTTCCCCCTCTCCCCTCACCTCCCTTGACATGTCACTGTGCTAGTTCAGTAGGTCTACATGATGCACACTATATATTGACTTCACGCACTTTTCACCATTTCATAAAATTCATTTTTCTCTTTTTCTTTCAAGTTTTTTATGAATTCTCTCCTCTCTGTTATGTAAAATCATTTGACAGTCTCGAGGGTGATGCGTCCGTGCTGTTTGGATCGAAGAAGAATACACAGAGGATAAACCTAAGGGAGAATAAGTTGGCTTTTGACCTTGGAAAAGTGGGGTTGTCAAAGGACTTGAATTATTTGGATTTGAGGAACAATCTTATCTATGGAAAGTTACCTGAGGGGTTGACGGCTTTGAAATTTTTGCATAAGTTTAATGTGAGTTATAATAATTTGTGTGGCGAGATTCCAAAGGGTGGGAACATGCAGAGGTTTGATGTGTATTCGTATCAACATAATAAGTGCTTATGTGGGTCTCCCCTTCCAAGCTGCAAGACCAAGGGGGCTTGATATCTAGTAAGGTTTACACTTTTGGAATGAAGGGTAGTGGATAATGTGTTTGTCCTTCAAGTGGTTTTAATGGCAATAATTGATCTAGAAATTCTTATATGTTTGTGGTTTCTTCTATGAGAATTTCAATCCTTAGGTAGCATTTGATGTACAAACAGAACATGATAGGATGTTGTTCTATTTTCTACTCTTTTGTACCACCTCTTTTATTGAAATAAAAATGTTCCACTTTTTAAGCCATTGTCTTGTTTTATCTTATTTACAAATGCACTAAACATAAAATAAAGTTCATATATTCTATTATATTCTTTTCTAAAACATCTTTCAAACATTCCACAATTGAACTCACTCAGTGTGTGTTTGATTTCATGTTGAAAATTTCCAAAATTGATTATATCATCTGTCAAACGTAATTTTAGTAAAAATGAGATGTTTGATTATTGTCAGTTAAAAATGATTTTGCCTCCAGTAGTGATTCTGACTAGAAGCTACAGAAAGTAGCTTTGAGTTGATTTGAAAAATTTATACTAATTTTTATATTAAACTTGCTTTCAAAATAAAAACATTCAAACATAAATCACTCCACTTCAAACGCAATTCTTGAGTAAAAAAAAAAACCCAATTTTAATCAAATCAAATTTACAAAATCAACTACATTGCAAATCAATTTTATCAAATATTCATTCAAATATCATATACTCGTTCAAATGCTGGCATCTGACGATGTATCTTGAACTCACTCAAATGCTAGCATCTGACGATGCAAATTCACTTGGAAGTGTCATGTATATGACTTGTTAAATATGTTTCATTGGAGAAATGTTTCTTGCACATTTGCAAGTTTCATCCCTTCACATTATAAAATCAACTTTAATATGATATGTGCAGGTGTAAGATAATAAGTATATAGGTATGTGTGATTAAATACACTTCCTTTTCAATGCAAAGTGTTTTTGGCACATAATATTTTGTCTTTTTTGTCTCCGTCAAAAAAAAAAAAACCTAGAGCAAATGTCTCTCCTGCATTGTTGGTATTAACACAATTTTGCATCCAAAATTGATTCTATCAGAAACAAGTTGAAGTAATTTCTACTTTTGGATTTAAAAATTACACTAAGTTTTATATCAAACTTGCTTTCAAGATAAAAACATCCAAATATAAATCATTTTACTTCAAACTCAATTGTATTAAAATCAATTATAAAATTAACCAATGAGGAAACTCATGTCGGAATATCAAGCAAATGTCATCTAATTGGTAGCTAAATAAGTGATGGAGACGTCTCTGGCAGCTCTAGAGTAGACATAGTTTATAATTGTATTTCACAATTCAATCAATGGCTTTGTAAAATAATGAAACAAAAAAGAAAATTTATACCTACTCTAATATCATAATACAACATGTGATCTCCCAAATGAATGAGGAAAAAAAAAAATAGATGGGTTTCTGACCAAAATTCAAGACTACAGGTCAAATTAATCACTTGATGATTCTAGGTCTATTAGCTTTTGTTTTAGATCTAGTGCGGTGAACCTTCCTTGGAACTTTAGTGGTTAATGCATACATCTTCACAGCGAATAATCCCTCAGGGAATCCTTTCTGATCCTGATAGAACACAAAAGCAGCTTAAAAAACAGAAGCAGGAAACAGCAAAAGATTTGGTATTAATTAGATAAGACAAAAGAGAATCCCCAACATTGATACGAGGGACCAATACATATATCGCTCCCACAAGTACTTATCCAAGATAAATGAATATATGTGAAGGGCAGGGAAAAAGTTCCTTAAGCTAATATATTCAAACATAAAATTGATTTTATCATAATCGATTATAAAAAATATACATATAACTAATTATTAAAATAACCTTTTTTCACAGTTAATCCAAACACATCTTTAAAGGCAAGTTTAGAGAAAACTTCAATTAAACTAAAAATAATATTACCAGGAAGCAGTGTCATGTTTATTTCTAACAATAAAGAAAATGAGAACGTAAGAGAATATATCAGAAAGAGTCCTTGTATTTAGTACGGGGACCCAGGATAATGCTGGTTCCTGAGACTGGTTGAACCTTGGCACTTGGCAGGCACATTTAATCTTCCATATGAATAACAGAATAAAACAATGATTTACCTTTGATTTGTAAACATGCAATCCACAACGAGAAAAGAGTGCTTTGAAGTATTTATCAGATCTTGTAACACTTCGATCAGCATTATCAAGCACAAATCCTGTAAGGCATATTAGCAGGAAATCAGAAATTCAAAACATAAAAAGTAAACCTCTACTTAAACAGAAAGATGCACAGATAAATTAATTGACGATAATAAAGAAAATTCAGTTAATTACATTATATAAGGGGATCATATTGAATTTGCGAGTATTAGACTCAATCGTGCATAAGCTCCAAACAAGAATGACTCAAAATAACTTTTTTCAAAAAAATTTGAAAAAACAAACACGAGAAGCTTGAAACTTGATCAGACAGCTTACAGCAAAACTCTTGTGTTGCCAAACTTCAGAATAAATTCCCAATACATTGCAAGTCATGTCACACACAATTCCTAAACGTGTTTATTTTGTTCACTAAATTGGTCACCATTTCAGCATATAATCCGTTCTCGATACTCTAAACAAGATTGCGACCTAGCCAAACACTGTCTCGTTGTAAGGACAATTCATTTTGTGGTGCTGTCCTAACATCTTAACATTGCATTTATAAACTCAAAATTGTTGCTCTAACATCCATTCCATTCCATCTACTAAAACGTTATTCTTCATAGCTCTGCTCAGCATTCTCCTTGTCTGGACTCTGGAGAAGTCAGGAGCAGATGAATGTAAAGTTGAAGACTAATTGAAGTTCGAAGTATAGGTTTCAGAAAAACTGCCTGAGCCTATTCGATTGGTTGAATAAAATGCATGAAATAAATCATCCAGCATGACTGGAAAAACAGAAATGCAACGAAGAGCAAAGTACCAGTTCTGGCGGTATTCTCCTTCAGGACAAACATTCCACCTGGTTTGAGGCCAGCCTACAGTAATGTATTTGTCAGTGCAATCAGAGTAAAATACAGAGGACAACAGTGAGAATTCTTTGGAAGTTCAAATTATGTTCGTAATAACAGCGATGGTAGGCAAATACTACATACTTATGTGAATTGTTAAAAAGAAAATAAAAATGATTGACTTCAACAATCAATTTAGAAATGTGAGTAGCTTGAGTCCAACAAAACCATCACAAAGTTACAAATTAAATAAACTTACGAATAAGGATAAACCATTGCAGCTAGAAATCTTCAGTCCACTAAGACAAATTACAGATAGAGCAAATCCATTTAAACATAACGAAAGTAACTGACAATCTTTTGATAGCACAGAAACGAAAAGATTCCTTCATAACGAATAGCTCTTTGTATTATATTTATATATATTTTTAGAAATGCTTAATTATGTAATCTCATTCATTGCAATAATGCAAGACTTGCAAGTTAGCAAGCAACAAGGAAAATAACATATACGACAAATGTGAACCAAAAATAAAAATTTCAATCATAGGAGAGACCAAATAACCAATAAACTAGGCTACTTCATCAATCCAATAATTAGACATTTAGTATGAACTGGTAGATAAAGCTGAAGCCTTAATTAAAACCTCAATTCCACAGAACCTTCCATTATCCAAAATTAATTGCTTTAGCTGTATTTCTTGACACCCAATAAATACCCTGGCCTACAGAGTCAGATATTAATAAAAGAAAGTACAACTTACCTTCGCCCTCTTAAAAAATGAAACAAAATCATCATCTGTAAGATGACCAATACACCATTGGACCCATATTACATCATATCTTCCAGTATCTGGTGTGAAATCCTAAAACAAGGAAAGCAAGAGGAACTTAATAACATCACTGAAAAATAGACCAAAGTGATGCAAAAATTATTAAATCCCAGACATGTATCAAATCTACTCAACACTATCAAATGTTCCAATGGCCACAAAATAAATATTTACTTGTTTATTTTGGGAGTGGAGAAGGATGTAGGGAGAGGAAGCAACCACTGAATTTGTACTATTATAGGTCTCTAAGAGTACAAAAACTAATATGTGGAGTGCTTCAATGCCCAAAGCTTACAACTATTTGATGAATGATCTGGATCGGAGTCATGGGCCCAAGTGCCAGTGGCCCATCAGGCAATCTGGACGAGATGTACAACCCACCTTGGTGGTCTATTCAATGAACCCATGCCATTAGTACGGGCTGATAGCACGGGTCCCATTCATGATCATCCTTAAGTTGATAACTAATCAATTACTCGAGGATAATGAAGCAAAGGCAGTTACTGGGATCCCTACCAGCATTATCCAGTCCAATATCTCCAGTAACCTATCATTTCTTAACTACTTGCATCTCTTTCAAACTCGGAGGGTTATAAAACCTCTTGGGCCCTTTCAGGTAAACCAAGTTCTCTTTTTACTCACGCCTTTTGTAGAACTTGACTTGGGCGTTAGAGTGTCTTTGCAAGTACACTCCCTGCCCCTCCTAACATCACCGCGCCTCAGGACAATCACTAATATCAATTTTCAGATAGTTATTTACTTCTCAAATATGAGAGTTCGTAAAAGTGAAACATACACCAAATGTTGCCTGGTTAAACTTATATTGTCCTCCCATAACAGCCAGAAAATATAGAAAGAAATAACTGATATGCTAAAAAAATTATCCATAATATATAGGTCCATTTAAAGGTTGAGCCGTTGAAGTAACTTTTGTAATTATAAAGAAAAGCTAGTTTACTATTTCAAGCAAAAAATGTTAGCAAAGGTGATCACTTAAGTTTTTTTTTAAAATAATATGAAAAAAAAAAGTTCAACTAAAGATTCAATGAATTCCAAAATTTTTGGTAACTGCCAATTACTACAAGATTGAATACACTAACTCTCCTTGATATTAAGTTTAACAACACCAGAAATGAACGAAAGGAGAAAGAAACCAACAGAATAACAAAGCCAAGCAAACACCAGTCAAATATCAAATAATATGCTATTCTATTTATTGGAATTGAGTACATATCAGCTGTCTTATTTATTTTGCTCATTTATTGTAATATAACTGTACTGTCTAATTGTACTACAGTCTACAACCTGCTCGCTCACATGCAATTCAATCAGTATAAATATTAAGTAAGATACATACTTAAAGGGTCAAATATTTATGTACACTGAATCAGAAAAGGGTGATTTCTTTCTCCAAAATGCTATGTTAGTTGTTGTTTCTGTTGCTTAAAACTAGTGTGACCAACCGTATTCTTAATTACTCATACTCTTTGGGGAATATAAGGTAGGCATGTAACATGTTTAAATGAGAATTCCACACTATATTCACGTCATATATTACCTCAGTTATTTAACCTAATAAACTGAAGATATCATATACATTTAGGTAAAGTAGACATACCTGAAGTGGCACACAATAGAAATTAACTGCTTTGTGCAAATCTGAATTTGTATGATATCCAGGAGCCAGAGTTTCACGTGCAGCCTCTAAGAAATGTGATACTGGCTCAAGGAGATCAACCTGAATTTTAGGAAAAACAAGAGAATATAAAAGATGATTCATTTAGTATCTATAAAACATCAATTAAGGAAATGAACTAATAAATCTAGACTGAATTTAAAAATAAATTGGCACGTGCTATGTGTAAGAGAAGCGCATGCAAGGCACATTGATGATAACAAATAAATAAAAACTGGATCGAATCTTTCACAAGTCACAGGTAAGAAAAAGAGGAGCAAAGGAAGAAACAAAGAGGTGCAGCCATTGACATTTGGTAAGGCCACTAATATCAAAAACAATGAACCAAAAAAGGTAATATGTTCATGATATGTAATGAATAACTTAAATGTTTGATGAATCACTAGTGATTAGGGTTACGACTAAAACCCACAACTTAGATACTTAATAGGAATTTAGATAGAACATATTTAAGTTCAATTAGTTGAGTATCTCTTCATTATCAGCACAAGGTCATGGCACTAAAATGCTCAACCTGAACACAGCATGAATAATTGTATGGTTTGACTTCACAGGCTAATATGACCTGTTCAGAAGTTAGATTATTCCCTTCCATGACACAAACCCATATAAGCTTAACCAAAGGTCCCAAACCCAAGTAACTCATACAACAATAACAACAACAAAGCTACATGGATGAAACCATGTCCTCAGAAAGGACATCACAATCTAAGTCCTTATAATGGTTTCAACTATAATCTTTCTAGGTCCCCCTTTACTTCTAACTCTTGGGCTACCCTCCACTAATCTACTTCTTGCTGAGACTTCTAATGGTCTTCTCCTCACATGACCAAACCACTTAAAGCGAGAGTTTACCATCTTTTCATCATTAGGTGCTACCCCTACTTGCTCGAATGCATCCATTCTGAATCCTATCTTGTCTTGGATGAGGAGCCTCTTCTCCACAACACTGAGCATAAGCTCTTGTTGGTTTTTTACCTCCCAACATTTAGTACCATAAAGCATCACAGTCTTACATCTTTGCAGTAAAATTTTTCTTTGAGCTTGAGAGGAACTTTTCTATCACAAATAAGTCATGTCGTGTAAAAAATGGCACCCCTAGTTTTAGATTTTGTGCTTTATTGCAATCCCTACTTCTTCTTTTCCCTACCTTGTTGCATAGGAAAATTGTTTGATATCTCGAGGCTGCCAAGATAAATTGCATCAATACACCCTCCCACTCCATGAGCGTATTCATTATAATCCCATCTAGGTAGCCTTACACCTAGCAATACTCTTTAAATATATAGAAATAGAGGCTTCTTACAAAGATGGTTTTGAAAATAAATAGCTTGAAAATTCCCCACCAGCTGTTTGAGCACCAAATTAGGGTATTCATTAAAGAAGGGTTAAAGTTAAACTATAACAAGAGTGCAACAAAATGGTCAAACCAGCTTCAATCGGGTACCTGAATACAACTTGCTTCTAAAATTCATCACATTTTCCCTTACACATGATTCCACTACATCTCCATTGAATTCGTTGTCTGTTTTTCTCAATAGTCTCCTGAACATGATGCTCTATTGACTTTTATTAGAATTGTAGCACCAACAACAATTACATGGAATAAGCATCATTTTAAATATGCATCACTTTGGTGCCGTGTCACGTGTTCGACAAGGACACTTATACGACACATGCCAACACATCAAAAAATAGTTTTTCCCAGATCCAACACGACTACCATATTATGAATTATGAATATTTTCCTTAAATGTTCAATTATATGTGTGTGTGTGGAGAGATTAGTGTCTGTGTCCTGTGTTTGTGTCATGTAATATTTAGAATTTAGTGTGTCGTGTATCCGTATCAGTGTTTGAGCTTCATAGTTGGAGAGTGACCAAGCCAGTAGACTATTGCTCAATGATAATATACATGTCAAGAAGGTGAATCTAACAAACCTCATTGAAGTATCTTATTAACAGATTTTTGGTGACTCTCCCTATGCCAGAACCACAATCTGGAATACAGGAAATTGCTGATTAGATCTTCCATGGATAAGAAATCAATATTCAAAGCAGTTCACGTGTTACATTCAACAAACACACCCACACACACTAGCCATCTATGCATTCGAAAAACAAATATCAACAATTCAAGTAAAGCCTCAGCTAAAATCCCATTTGATTAGAAAAGCTACAAACTAATACCATCAATAACCATTCCCCCCCTCATAATTGGGTTGCAAATGAGCTGTACAAGAAAGAGGCAAAAAGTGAGTACCAAGAGCAACAAGTGGTTGGTGTCTATCATCAGCAGGAAAACGTTCAGACAAAAGAACCTTCAAGAAATCCTCACTGCAGCTTATATCAGGTTCATTCACAATTGCTAAACCTCCCAATACCCCATCCATAGATGCCTCAACACCCTGCTCTTACAAACAAAAACAACAACAAAAAAAAAACCAAATTTTACAACAACCCATCAATTTAAACCTCCAGATACCATTTTTTTTTTCTTTGTTTTCTTCGTTGAACGATTGATTAACAGAAACCCAGTTAAAAAAACAATCAGAAAAAGCGACCCCATTTCTGTTTTGTTAAGATTCTGAAGATAGCTACTGAGTTTCGATAAAGGGTACCTCCCAGTAGGTGACGCCGTTACGGTACCACTGAGACTTCTTGTTGGGGTCACCGGCGTGTTCCCTCCACATATCGTCGACGTTACTGAATTCACGGCCATCGGAATCTACGCCGGCGATTTCCATGCAGCTTATTTTCCGGTTTGGAGTGAGAGAGAAAGAAGAAGAGTGATGAGCACAAGGACCAGTGACCAGTGGAATGCGAACGAGAGGACGAGAAGGAAAAGGAACACAATCACACAGCATAATGAATATATAATATCAAGAAATTAAGAATAATGTAAGAACCTAGATGCATATGCTACCCTCACCCAAAAAAAAAATATCTTAAAAATAAATAAGAAATTTTTGGTTTTATTAAAAAAACAATAAAAAGTTGGAATAATTCTAGGATTTAATTTAAATATAAAAGTTTTTCATAATATAATTTAATCATGTATTATTACATTATAAATATGTTTAACTTTTTTTCTAATTCCTAATATAATTATTTTAAGGAAAAAGAACATCCAACCTCCTAAACTATAGTCCATTTGTAAATAGGCTCTCTCAACTACTGATTCTTTCCAATTGATCCTTAAACTTTAAGAATTAGTGAAATGGTCCTTCCATTAACTTAAAGTTAAATCACTAAAATCTAACCGCCCATTTTGTTTAATCTCAACCCTTGATTATTTTTTGTTTTTATTTTTATTTTCTTTTAATGTTTTACCTTTGTAAAAAAGGGTAAAAAGAAATAGGTTAAAGAAATATTTTGGTCCCTACACCCGACACGAATTCTCGATTTGGTTTCTATATATAAAAAATTATTAAAATGATCCATATACATATAGAAAGTCTCCATTTGGTCCCTATACGTTACCCTTTTGGTCCCTATATGAACAAAAAATTCTCAAATCAGTCCATAAAATTTTGTACGGCAGGGACCAAATGGAGACATTTTGTATGTATAGGGATCATTTTAATAATTTTTTATGTATAGGGACCAAATCAAGAATTCGTGTCATGTATAAGGACCAAAATATTACTTTAACCAAAGAAATAAAGAAAGAGTTCGACCTTTCTTTCCCGCGTTTATTATCAATCATGAGGATGATTGTGGGCTTTTTGACCAAACTGGGTTCCTTTTAGAAACTATTTACCAGTTTAGGGTTGTTCTGAAACTATTTACCAATGGGGGGTCGTTTTGAATATTTTATTATTTTTCGGTCTGACGAGTCAAAGGCGCCACTGCAGATGGCGCCTTTGAAGGCACCACTGCAGTTGGCGCCACACTTTTTATAAAAAAAAATATGAAAAGGGGAGGCGCCAAATGCAGTGGCGCCTCTGCCCATGCTAGCTACAGTAGCGCACTGTAGCGCTACTGTAGCAACACCTTTTTTTTTTTTTTTAAATTTTGACTTTTTAAAAAAATAAAAAATTTATTTATAAAAAAACTCATTCACCAGATAATGAACTGAATTCACCAGATATTTGTACATGATTCACCATATATTTGCACATACTTAACCAAAAAATTTATTTCTCAAAAAAACCTATTCACTAGATAATGAACTGAATTCACCAGATATTTATACCCGATTCACCAGATATTTGCACATACTTAACCAAAAAAATTATTTCTTAAAAAAACCATTTACCAGATAATGAGTTGACCATGTATAATCCTCTGATCCTAATAAATGAATCCCTTCCTGATCAAACAACCAACAAACAAAATAAATAAAATAATAGAAATTAATAAAATAACCAATAAAACAGACAAAATAATAAAATAATTGAAATAAAAAATCCCAAATATTTGTGAGGCCGCCACCTCAGCACTACATGAGGCATAAAAAAATAATAGCAATAACAATTTACACCAAAAAAACATTCGCTGCCTTCTTCCCACAGAGAGAGGAAGCTTTTTACTGAACTGAACAAAATACAAAGACAAAAATGTTCGCGGAAGAGAATGGTCTGAAGGGAGACTCAAGGCTCCCAGCCATCTCCCAAGCAAGGAACTGATCTCGATTTTTTGACCAAACTGGGTTCTTTTTTGATAAAGTATCTATATAAAAAAAACAAGAAGTAATAAAAAAAATCCCGTAATAATGAGTAACAAATAATATCGTAGTAGGCATAAAAAAATAATAGCAATAACAATTTACACCAATAAATATTCATCAATTATTACAGGAGTAAAAAAAAATATTTGGTGAGAGCATTGCAGAAAATCTCCGGAGTGAAATTAAGAAGACGGGTTTACCTGAGATGAATATTCCTTGATCCTGTCGCTGATGGTTCCGTCTAAAAAAACTCATTCACCAGATAATGAACTGAATTCACCAGATATTTGTACATGATTCACCAGATATTTGCACATACTTAACCAAAAAATTTATTTCTCAAAAAAACCTATTCACCAGATAATAAACTGAATTCACCATATATTTATACCCGATTCACCAGATATTTGCACATACTTATACCAGTTTAGATATCTGGTGAATGAGTTTTTTTGAGAAATAAATTTTTTTGGTTAAGTATGTGTAAATATCTGGTGAATCGGGTATAAATATCTGGTGAATTCAGTTCATTATCTGGTGAATGGTTTTTTTGAGAAATAAATTTTTTGGTTAAGTATGTGCAAATATCTGGTGAATCATGTACAAATATCTAGTGAATTCAGTTCATTATCTGGTGAATAAGTTTTTTTGAGAAATAAATTTTTTGGTTAAGTATGTGCAAATATCTGGTGAATCATGTACAAATATCTGGTGAATTCAGTTCATTATCTGGTGAATGGGTTTTTTTATAAATAAATTTTTTATTTTTTTAAAAAAGTCAAAATTAAAAAAAAAAAAGGTCTTTGCTTCTGAGAGCGCTACGAGAGAGAGGCGCCACCGCATTTGGCGCTCCTCCTTTTCTTTTTTTTAAGTGTGGCGCCAACTGCAGTGGCGCCTTCAAAGGCGCCATCTGCAGTGACGCCTTTGACCCGTCAGACTGAAAAATAATAAAATATTCAAAACGACCCCCCATTGGTAAATAGTTTCAGAACAACCCTAAACTGGTAAATAGTTTCTAAAAAGAACCCAGTTTGATCAAAAAACCGATGACTGTGTGTGCTCTATGAATCCCGCTTCCCCCATTTGAACAGAGATAGCCACTTGAGGATTTGCAAGATTTATTTTTGTTCGCTGTAATATAATTGTAGTCACAAATCAACCATATTCATAAATGCTTTTTAAACAGAAAAAGATGTTGCATATTTCAAACAAACCATGGAAGACATAGTCTAAACTATGCAACCTGACCTTTTGAATGAGTTCCTAATACGCCGTACTAGCCACCTATATCCAATGTGCATGTATGTTTCAATGGCAGAAAACGTAGAAATCCAGTAGCAGGAGAAATGTCAAGCTTTTATATATACCATAATTGTCTCCGAGTGCAAGAAAGGGAAAGAAATGCATACCATGACCATGTTAGAGCCCGAGAATATTACCATATCTCACTCTCCAACATCACGACAAAGAAAGAAAGTTGGAGCTATTTCTTAGTTCAATTATGTTATTTGAACACAAAATTTGAACATCGTATATGATATCATACATATTTATCTCTATCTTTTACTTACTTTTTTATGGATCGCGATTCTCTGACTTGGGAGCGGGAAAAGTCACCTGCCTTTCCCATTTAATGGACCGTTCGATCAATCAAACGGTCGAAAACGTGCCACATGGCCTTATTTATTTATTTTTTAAAAAAAGGGAATGAAAAGAAAGAAAGAGGACCCTTGTTCTCATGTTGTCTCCTCCGCCATGCCGCACGCCATCGCACACCACCAGACACCGACGACCAACGCCGCCACCGGGGTCGACTCCCACCGCCAATTCCATACCAACCCTGGTTAGTGTCTTCTCCTCCACCATACGTGTAACTTCACCCTCTCGCCTCTGCCCCCACCGCCACCTCTATCAACGCTGCTCCGATCCCACGCCGCCGCTCCCTCGCATCTGCCCCTGCCGTAACCTATCTGGTTTGACCGATTGAGGTTGTCCCTTCAACACCTATGCAATCTGGTTGTGCATCTCTTCAACAACAACCCACCATTTTCCTTGCATTGTTCTCATTCCTGTAGCAACCAAAAATTACGGCAGGGACGGGGATACAAAGATATTTTAAGGAAAAGTAGAGTCGCCACCAATTTTATTTAATTTAGGAAAAATTGGAAAACCTTTAAAAAAATGGTCTTTGAAACCAAGTTGAGTTCGGGAGTCGGTTATGAGTAGGGAATGTGTTAAGCACCCTACATCACCCATCCTACGAATGGTATCTTGAATTAATTGTGCAAAAATAATTTATTTATTTTTTTACCCCAAAAATATTTACGAGGAAGGATTTATTTATTTATTAATATTTTCTTTATTTTTATGTTTCTTTATTGTTTTTTTTACATTTAAAATTTTTTTAAAAAAAATATTATTGATAAATCCTAAATGAGATTGAACATGGCACATAAGTCCGTAGGGCAACCTCAAAGCTAGGGGATTGAGCATGACACTTGTCATAGAGCAACCCAAAAACACTAAATAAATTATTAATTAATTATCCACATTAAATAAATTAAAAAGAACACAAAAATAAAGGGAAAAAAAATAATTTTGGCTTGATGAGATGATTGATCCCGCTCCTATGTATTCGTTGCTTCGATGGAAAACTCAAAGCCACGTAGTTCTTGTAGAAAATATTTTATTTGTTGGTTAATTTTAATTTTTATGAAAAATATTTATTTAAAAGGATTTTATTTTTTTGTTTTTTATTTCCTAATTTTTTAAATTTAAAAATCTAAGCGAGATAGAGCATGGAATGTGCGTTCACAGAGCTATCTCAAACCTAAGAATTGAATGTGATACATCTCACAAAATAATCTCATTATTATTTATAAGTGAGTCCCTTTATTTATATATATATATATTTATTTATTTTAACAAATAAAACAAAGAAAGGAAATGAATGAATATATATAAAAAAAAAGATCAGATCAAACAAAGGAATGAGAAGGACTATATCTCCTTGTCTACAACAAAAGTTGAAGAAAAAGCAAACAAAGGGATGAGGGGGTGGATGCGGAACTCTCTCCGGTTTTGTCGTGGATGATACGCAAACGTGGAAGACGGACCGGGATAAAGAAAAGCTTGGCACTTTGAACGTGGTGGTTGCTGTCAGATCGGTGCAACGCACGATCCGAGGGGTGGATGCGGTGAAGCGGCTCCGGGGTGGCGGCGGCGATGCAGGCCTTCTCAGCAATGACGGCAGCGTGGACTTTTGCAGCGACGTAATTGGTGCGGCGGAGCACGGCGGGAGCAAGACAACAGAGTCTAATGGAGCTGGTGACTGTGATAGATCAGTATGATGATAATCTGCAGTATGGGGAAGAAGGCGATATGTTATGGTGGTTTGAGTAAAATGATAGAGGCTACTGGTTTGGACTTGGGAGGTTGGTTTTTTTCATAAGAAAAGAGAAAGTGATGATTGAAGAGAAAGGGTACAAGAATGTAGTGTGCGCAGATGAAAAGTGTGATGAACAATGCGCAGATGAGAGGTCCTCAACAATATGCCCCTATTGTGATTTTATAATGTCAATTCCTCCGATCCTGATCCTAAAATTCCGCCAAGATTGAGATTGTTATCTGATATTGTTCCTAAAAATCTGTCAAGATTAAGATTTCTATCTCTGATTCAAAATAAAGTGGTTGATAGGGTTTGCTGGATGAGGATGAAATGGGTTCAACTGGCCTGGCCCAATTAAAAATCTTTTTATTATTTTTATTATTCTTTGCAAACTTTTTTATTTTATTATTTATTTTTTTTGAAATTTTTAGTGAAGAGTAAAAGACCCGGTCAAAATGGGTTGTTCACAGTTGCACCTCTTTACTTGTTCATTACTAGAATACATGAAGAAAGAATGATTTTTCATGTGATAGTAGTAAGGAACTAGTAAAGAAAATGAACTCACATTTTAGCCGGGATGGGAAACAGGCTGGAGAAAACTAAGTTTTAGAGATTGGAAAATAAAAACGACTGTGGGCCTCAAATCCCGAAATGCAGTGGGCCTTAGATCCCAAATTAGCAGTGAGCCTCATAGCTCGAAGATAAATTTGCAGCGGGCCTCAGATCCCAAAAATAAACTTGTAGTGAGCCTCAGAGCTCGAAAAATAAATTGCAGTGGACCTCAGATCCCAAATATAAAATTAGTAGTGAGCCTCAGAGCTCGAAAATAAATTGCAGTGGGCCTTAGATTCCAAATATAAAAATTAGTAGTGAGCCTCAGAGCTCGAAAATAAATTGCAGTGGGCCTTAGATCCCAAATATAAAATTAGTAGTGAGCCTCAGAGCTCGAAAAATAAATTTGCAGCGGGTCTCAGATCCCAAAAATAAACTTGCAGTGAGCCTCAGAGCTCAAAAAATAAATTGTAGTGGACCTCAGATCCCAAATATAAAATTAGTAGTGAGCCTCAGAGCTCGAAAAATAAATTTGCAACGGGCCTCAGATCTCAAAAGTAAATTTGCGGTGAGCCTTGGAGCTCGAAAAATAAATTGCAGTGGGCCTCGGATCCCAGAAATAAAATGATGGTAATTTGCTTTCTCTTAAAAAAAAACTTTCTTTACCTTTGTCTCACTTACAACTGAACCAGACGCTCCATTAAAAGACTTCGACCAATCAAACCCTTGTTTATCAACAGCTCCGATTCAGGGTCTTTCGATTAGAGGGGCTTTTTTCAAAACGGTGGAAACACGTAGAGTGATTATTTCCTTTAAGATTAGGATTCGTGGAGACTTTCATTATTGCTTTTCTTTTCTCCCTACTGTGCACCGTTATCTCCCTTATTGACTTTGAAATGCTGGGCTTTCTTTGGTTCAAACCATTCATTGAAGTAACCATTAGAATTATCCAATCATACTATTAAACTTAAATTTACTTAAATTGAGACATGATTTTAATGCGCAAGCATGATTTAAGCACAATAGGGAAAAATGGATGGATGAAACCCTTGCCTTAATATGAGAATTTACATTGCACACAAGGAAATTGGAAAGAAAAAAGGGAAATACAAAGGGGTGTATGGGAATTGTATGAAAAGGGATAATGGAACGAAAGAAAACCGCATAAAAATTTGCCCCAGTATTGTTTCCTTGATCCTCTTAATTGATTCCCAACAATTGTTTGACGTCGCAGATCCTGGTCTCAGCTTCCACATACATCCTTTCATTAACATTTCAATGATTTTCTTTGCCTCATTGTAGCCAGTCACAGACAAAATTGCCCCAGTGTAGCAAGTCATGAGCGAAATTGCCCTAGTGTTGTGAATATTAAGACATCGCTTAAACTGCCCTTGCGGGTTTTCAGCCTAAGATTCAGCTTCTTTGTCCTAATTTTTGCTTAGGTCGCCATTTCGGGTTTTCAACCTAACTGACTTCTCTTTCTCTTTCTCTCTCTCCTTTTTTTTAATGCCCTAACTTTTGCTTAGGCCGCCCTCGCGGGTTTTTGACCTAACGGACTTCTTTTTATTTTATTTTATTTATGCCCTAACTTTTGCTTAGGTCGCCCTTGCGGGTTTTTGACCTAACGGGCTCTCCCTTTCTTTTTCTTTATTTTTTATCAGGCATAAAACTTTTTCACGGCATTAGAGTTTATAGGTCTCGGTAGCTCTCGTCCGTTTTCATCTGTTAGGACCAAGGCTCCGCCTGAGTATGCCTGCTTTACTATATATGGCCCTTCATAATTGGGTTCCCATTTTCCTCGGGCATCTTCTTGGTTGGGAAGTACTTTCTTTAACACCAAATCACCTGGTTGAAACTCTTTATGACGGACTTTCTTATTAAAGGCTTTAGCCATTCTTCTCTGATATAGTTGTCCATGACAAAGGGCCACCAGTATTTTTTCCTCAATCATGTTTAACTGATCATATCGAGCTTTCACTCATTCTGATTCTTCCAAGTCAGCTTCCATCAGCACTCTTAATGAAGGGATTTCTACTTCTATAGGAGAAACAGCTTCCATTCCATACACCAATGAGAAAGGTGTTGCCCCAGTACTTGATCGTATATTGGTACGATACGCGTGCAAAGCGTATGGTAACATTTCATGTCAGTCCTTATAATTTACGACCATTGTAGCAACAATTTTCTTGACATTCTTGTTGGCCTCTTCTACTGCCCCGTTCATCTGAGGTCTATATGGGGTGGAATTATGGTGCTTGATTTTAAAAGTCTCTAATAACTTCTTTACATCCGCCCCATTAAGATTGGCAGCATTATCTGTAATGATTCTTTCTGGTATTCCATAGCGACAAATAATATCCCTTTTTAGGAACTTGGTAAACACCTTTTGAGTTATATTGGTATATGATGCTGCTTCTACCCACTTAGTGAAGTAATCTATTGCAACCAGGATGAAGCGATGTCCGTTTGAAGCCTTGGGGTTGATTGGTCCAATGACGTCTATTCCCCACATAGAAAATGGCCATGGAGACACCAGATTGTGTAGTTGGAATGGTGGAGCTTTGATCTGATCTGATCTGCGTATATTTGGCATTTACGGCATTTTCGGACATACTCCAGACAATCGGCTTGCATTGTTAGCCAATAGTGACCATTTCGTAGGATTTTGCGTGCCATCATGTGACCATTGGCATGTGTTCCACATATCCCTTCGTGAACTTCTATCATGATAGTCCGAGCTTCACGAGCATCAACACATCTTATGAGGACCCCATCATAGTTCCTCTTATATAGAATTTCGCCATCTAAGTAAAAGGACATTGATAATCTACGAATCGTCCTCTTATTCACTTCATTTACTCCAGTTGGGTATGTTCTACTCTTCATATATTGCTTGATGTCATGATACCAAGGATTACCGTCGAGCTCTTCTTCCACTTGTGCACAGTATGCTGGCTCATCTTGTACCTTCACTTGAATAGGCTAGACGGTGGTATGGAGACCTAGCTTGGTCATAGCGGCTAATGTGGCTAAAGCATCCGAAAATTGATTCTTGTCTCGAGTCAAGTGCGAGAGCGTAATCTCATCAAACTTCGCAACTAACTGAGTATTTCTGATACGGGATAAGCTTGGGATCTCTAGTTTGCCATTCGTCGTTGACTTGATAAATGATTAAGGCTTCATCTCCAAAGACCTTTAGCTGTTTTACAATTGCTGCTTGTAATCCACTTGCACATGCTTCATACTCAGCAATATTGTTGGTGCATTCAAATTCGAGCTTAACAGCCACCGGGTATTGCTTGCCTTCCAGAGAGACAACCACCGCTCCTATGCCGCTTCCATGCATATTAACTGCTCCATCAAAATACATCTTCCACATATCATCTTCCTCTGTTTCACCTTCTTCCAATGACAGTATCTCTCCATCAGGGAACTCGGATATAATTGGTTGTCCTCCCTCAAGAGGGTTTTCAGCTAAGTGATCAGCAATTGCACTTCCCTTAACGGATTTCCGGGTCACATACTTAATATCGAATTCTGATAATATCATTTTCCACTTTGAGACCCTTAATGATATGTGAGGACTTTCAAAGATGTACTTCAAAGGGTCCATTCGAGAGATTAACCAAGTGGTGTAGTATAACATGTATTGCCTGAGTCTCTTGGAGGTCCATACCAATGCGCAACAAGTCTTCTCAATTGCCATGTATCGGGCTTCGCAGTCATTAAACTTCTTGCTCAGATAGTAAATTGCATGTTCTCTCTTTCCAGACTCATCATGTTGCCCCAACATTGCCCCCATTGAGGCTGGTAGGATCGTGAGATACAGTATTAAACGACGACCTTGAGTGGGCGGCACCAACACTGGTGGGTTTAATAGGCATGCCTTTATTTTGTCAAAGGCTTCCTGACATTCCTCATTCCATCTCCCCAGATTATTCTTCTTTAATAGCTTAAAAATAGGCTCACACGTGCTTGTCAAGTTAGCAATGAATCGGGCAATGTAATTTAATCTCCCTAGAAAACCCCTTACTTCTCGTTCATTCTTGGGAGTTGGCATGTCCCTGATCGCCTTTGCCTTTTCGGGCTGCACTTGTATTCCTTCCCTGTTGACCACAAAACCCAACAATTTCCCAGTTGAGGCTCCAAACACACATTTTTTGGGATTGAGTCTCAGATTGTACTTCCTTAATCTCTCAAATAACTTATGCAAAACTACTACATGACTTTCCCCCTCCTTAGACTTAGCCACTATGTCATCCACGTATACCTCTATTTCCTTGTGCATCATATCATGGAACAATGTTACCATCTCACACTGGTAAGTAGCTCCGGCATTCTTCAGCCCAAAAGGCATTACTCTGTAACAAAAAGTTCCCCAAGGGGTGATGAATGTCGTCTTCTCTTTGTCATCGACGTCCATGAGAATCTGCTTGTATCCCGAATACCCATCCATGAAGGAGAATATGTGGTTCCTTGCTGTGCTGTCTACGAGGACATCAATATGAGGCAATGGGAAGTCATCCTTCGAACTTGCTTTGTTTAGATCTCTGTAATCCACACACATTCTTACTTTTCCATCCTTCTTTGGCACCGGTACGACATTAGCAACCCACTCTGGGTGTCTCGACACTTCCACAAACCCAGCTTCTAACTGCTTAGTTACCTCTTCTTTGATCTTTAGTGACATATCTGGATGCATCCTCCTCAACTTTTGTTTCTTCACCACCGTATCTGGGTACAGTGGGATTTTATGTGATGCTATCTCTGGATCCAATCCTGGCATATCTTTGTAGGACCATGCAAACACATAAAGGTACTCCTTAAATAGCACGACCATTTCTGCACGTTATGGATTATCCACTATTTTCAACTATTTCTTGTCTTCCTCGGTCCCCATATTAATCACTTCTATAACTTCATCATTTGAAGTGAACCCATTTTCTGAGTGCTCTATCGACTTTGTAAATTCCTCAATGGCTTCTTCTTCCTCACTGATCCCAGAATCGTCTTCGTCAACAGCCGCAAGGGAATCAGTAAATGAGGTTTCAAGGTTCCTTTTGTGAGACAAACCTTCAACGGTGGTGAGGTTCCTGAAAGAAGATGTTTGAAACAAGATAAATATAGGCAAGGATATTATTCAAGAAATGAAGCGCAATTGATATAATATAAAGGGCAGGGAAAGGAAGACACCAAGAAAAATGCTGAAAAATCATACTAACTCATTTTATTCATTTCTCAACTAAAGTAAACATCGGTTTATACGAGATACAAAAAGGTAATTACTTTATGGAAATAACATCAACAAATGGTTCAGACTGCCAATTGCCAAGGATCTCATTGTCAACAGAGAGATAAATAACAGGGTTTCTTGCTTGCTCCTCTTCAAGTGCACTGATAGTAAAATGAGGGGAAGTCAACTTTTTTGGCGAGATCACTTCAGTTGATGCTGAGAAAGTATCTGTCAAGTAGGGGATATAATTAAATTCCTTTCTTTCTTCTTTCTTGCCTCTGAGAGTCAGGTACTTCATATTTTCTGCTAGAGAAGGATTGTATCCTAGTCCATGTCTTCCATCCCTTGTAACTGCTACAATCGGTTGAGGGATCCCTTGGAGGCTTGCCCCTAGGCCTCTTCCTTTCTGATACCCATTCCTTTCCATTATACGGACTGCCACTTCATTCACATTTTGCATTGGCAGCTCCTCCTTCTTGCTCTCTGGCTTCAGGATTTCAAAACTACGTAGGGAATCATCCTCGACTTGCTCTGCACTTTCTACGTATGGTACCGAAACAGGATTTGAAAGCATGATTTCCTCTTCACCGCGGATGGTAATTACAGCCCCATCCTGAATATATTTCAGACACTGATGCAATGTTGATGGAACAACACCAGCTTCATGAATCCAAGACCTTCCTAGGAGCATAGTATAAGCTGGCTGGATCTCCATGACTTGAAAGAGAACACGAAAACAACTAGGCCCTACTTCGAGGGGCAGAGTTATTTCCCCTAAGATCCCTCTTGCTGTCCCATCAAAGGCTCGCACAATCATCTCTTGGGGTGTCAAATTCGTCAAGCCCATGTTTAACTGCTCTAGAGTGGACAACGGAATCACATTCAATGCCGAGCCACCATCTATAAGCACCTTCGCAATCACAAATCCTTTGCACCTTAGGGTAATGTGGAGCACCTTAGGGTAATGTGGAGCGCCTTAGGACTACCTCTAAACTTCAAAAACACCTCATCTTCCGAGAAATTGATCATGTTGATCCGCCTCACCGGATCCACCATGTTTACTACATTCTCTGGCGTGACATCGCGATTAACATAAGCTTCATTCAACACCTTCAATAATGCCTTACGATGCATCTCTGATGTGAGGACAAGCGACAAAAGGGATATTCTTGCCGGTGCTTTCTTCAACTGCTCCATCACATCGTATTCACTTTGCTTCATGATCTTCAGAAACTCTTATTCTCCTTCTTCTTTCTCTTTTCCTTCATCTTTGGTATTCTTCCTTGCTTCTTCTTCTACCTGGTCATAGTATCTCCCACTCTTTATGATGCCTCCAATTCTCACAACATTAGTAACCTGGGCCTTCGAAGTTTCTCCTGTCCCGCCTACTAGCTCAACTTTCTGTTCATAATTCCATGGTACAGCGTGTGTATCATTATGAGCAAAAGGAGTTGGCTTTTTCACCTTTACAATCACTTTTTCTGGTGCCGGCGCATCATTCATAGGTGGTATCCAGAGCACAACTTTTTCAACCACATTAACTTCTTCAGTCGTACTTCGCCTAGCTTGGATCACCCTTAAGGTAAGTAATCCTTGGACCCGGACCTTAAAGTCCCAACAAGTTTCAATATCATTCTCTACCTGCCCATGATGATAATCACAACTTAAATCACCATCATACTTCTCTTTTTCCCCAATCAGCTTCACAGGTGTAACAATATCATATCCCGCTTTCTTGAGTCCCGCAAATACTTCTTGCATCGGGGTTCACAATTCCAAAACCTTCTTAACTTGAGGCCCTTTCACTTCCAAGTTATTCACACTATTTCCCGCATTGTGGTTTGGGATTGGGTTATTGACAATGCTAGGCCCAGAATCTTCTTCGAACCCCAATCTTCCACAAGCAATCAATTTTCTTACAGCTATCTTGAAGGCCTCACATTCTTCAATGGAATGTCCCTGGGCATCCATGTGATATTTGAAAGTCAAGTTTGGATTGTACCAAGCAGGGAAAGATGGTTCCATAGGCCGTACAGGGTTTCCAGCGATTAGGTGACGATCAAATAGTTGTTTGAACAAATCTGCATTGGAGGTAAACAGTCTTGGGAAAGGAGGCAGATTTTGATATTGGAAATGTCCTTGATTTGGAAAATTTGGGCGAGGTCGAGGGTAGCTTGGATGGTTTTGTTGAGGTGCAGGTGGACAATGAGTATATGTTGGGCGAGTGGGGTTGTATGGTTGAGGGGTAGGGATGTTATTTATTTGGTTTTGTGGCTGGGTGATGGTTGGCGAGGCTTGTTGAGGTGGGTAAAATGGTGTTTGGGTCTGATATGGTGCTTGGTACCTTGGGTATGAAGGGACATGTCGAGGTCCAAAGTTTTGCTGGTGTTGCACATAATTTGCTTCTGCTTCCTTCTTCTTGGGCTGGAACCCCTTCTTGGATGCACTGCCTTCCATGTCAATTGGCAACTTCCCAGCTCTGGCTAGGATTTCAATTCTTTCCCCTGCAGCAATCAAGTCAGAAATCCCTATAAGTTACTCCTGACATTGCTCCGATAAAGGGGGATCCCAGGGTTTCCAAAAAGTATGAGCACATTTCGGACAACATCAGCGGCGGCTGAACCTGAGCAGCCAAACTCCTCCACCTTTGTGCATATTGTTTGAAGGATTCATCACTCTTCTTTTGCATTGTAGTCAACTGTTCACGGGTCGGAGCTATGTTCAAATTAAATTTGTATTGATCCATGAACAAATTTGTTAGTTCTGTCCACCGAGAGATCTTATAATGGTCTAACTGAAGGTACCACTCTAGTGCGATTCCAGCCAAACTTTCATGGAAAAAACCAATAAGGAACTTGTCATCCTTAGACCAGATGGCCATTTTGATGGCATAGCTAATCAAATGGAATCGTGGGTTCCCACTTCCGTCATATTTGGAAAAATCATGAATTTTGAAATCCTTAGGAATCACGACATTTGTGGCAGGACAAAGTTCTTCAATCCTGAGAAGGCCATAAGCATTTGAGCCCTTGATCTCTTTTATTTGTTCTTCTACCTTCTCCATCCACTCTTCCTTCATCTTATCGGGTCCAAACTGAATTCCCCTTGATTGTTCAGGAATGGATGCATGGGGTTTTTCCCATGTAAGTCCTGCATAGCAAGCAGCCTCATGATACACATTCTCGATGGGGCGATATCCTTCCCCGATGGGGATTACTATGGGTTCTGTGTAACACGACATTCCCTGAGTAAGGCTATGGTTTATGTTTGAAAACATTGGCGCAGTTACCATGGAGAGGGCCGACTGTATGCTTACATGTGGGTCATCTTCATTTCCAATTCTATTTGCACCAAGCCTGCTAAGAGATTCCCTCGTATCCTGTAGTATAGCCTCCAACCTTGCTTGAGTTTCAGAGATTTCAGTCACCCTTCCCTTCACTTCGTCTACTTCTAAGCTCAAGTTCCTTCTTGTCTCAGGATCGTTGGCAGCCATCCTGGTCCGAGATCTTGTGTTGTGAACTCGGGTTTGATTGGTATCATCTTTCTTAGGTCGCACAATGATTCTCGAACCCTTAGATTCGTGTTTTTAGCTCTACGCGAAAAATCGTCAATTATTCTAATCAGTAACCCCCTTTATATATATATATATATATATATATATATATATATACAATTTTTTTTGTCATTATTATTTATTGTTAAGAAAGATAAAAGTATGCTTCGAAAGGACCATGAATTCTTTCTTTTGCAAAGGAAAGACCATTTTTTGTAGCAAGCAACTTCACCCCGACACATAACTCTAGGGGCACATCCCCCTTAGGTTAATGCATGGTTGATGACAAATCCATGGGAACATGTTTCCCTCAATAGACAGCATCATTCACTAGCAATGCAATCATACAGGCCTACTTGTAACACACCATAAGATAGAGCAGAATTCATTGATGGATGTAACCGTAAAAAATGGCTTTTATTTCTTTGAAGAGAAAATACAATGTCTCCCATCTAACAGAATTACATCAAAAGTTTTAAAGTCTTCCTTTTGAATCCGCTAGCAAGACCCCTCTAATACTTCATGAAGCGAGCTATTTTTGGAGGTATTGTAGATCCGTCATTCATGCGAGTTTGGACTAGTGCTTCCTCGAGGTGACCCACAAACTGATAGGTATGGTATTGCAAACTTCCTGAGAGGTGTTCATATCTTTTCTTCCAAGCATCTCTGTTAGCCTTCAAATCTTTTGTTACGAATTCCCAGTTCTCTAGCCATTCTTCCTGTTGTCTGATCTCATCCTCATACTGTTTTTTCTCCCTTTCGAACATCCGAACCCTCATCCATAACTGTTGCTCTTTCTCTTGTGATTTTTTCAATGATTCGCGTATAGTTGCAACTGCATTCCAACCTTCATCAGAGTAGCGCTCAGCATGAGTTAAGACTTCTTGTAGAGATCCTATGCTTTCCTCCAACATCCGGATTGTCTTAACGTGCGCTTCAATTTTTGCCCCCAAGTCCTCCTTTTCTTTGAAGATTTGTGCCAACGCTTTTTTTGATCTTCTATCCTTGCTAGTAATCCTCGAACTTCCGACTCTTTCATATTCCCCTTCCTTGCTCTCTTTGCTGGAAGAGCGGCTTCATATGCATCGGCACATTCATCTTTCAAATGTTCTATCCTCATGTTTAACTTCTGGATTTGGTGTTGGAGCGTGACGATGGTGATTTGATCTGTTTCATTCTTTTCCTCTAGCACTCCTATCTGGGCCATCATAATCTTGATCTTCTTTAACATTTCTTCTTCCATTTGCGGATTTTCATCTTCATGCGGGATTGGTTTCGAAATAACAAGATTGTCTCTCCTTGCTTTCCTCCATGCCTCGTAGTTTTTAGTACGAGAAATAATTTGTCTTCCCAACTCATTGGATCCCTGTAACACCCTACTTTTTATTTTCCGATTTTATTCTTTTCAGTAAAAATATTTTCGCTGTATTAACCGGTATAAATGTATTTATTTATATTTTTATCCGAGTTCATGGAGATTGATTTTTATGAAATAAAAATCATATTCATACTCTATCTTAGGGTAGAAGCTTACGATAAAAATTTGGGTTGAAAATTCAGACGGAACCCGGTCTGCGTTTTCACTGACAGTATAATTTTAATGAGCAGAAAACCTAATTTTGACTCGTGAAAGAAATGGTTTATATTTAAATCATATTTCCAACGAGTTTGGTTAGTTTGAAAATTTTCAGTCGAAAACGAAATATTACGCTTTTACGCAAGCGTAAAACCCTAATCGGGAAACCGACGGAGTCAAAAAGGGAAGTGCAGAGACCCGTCAAGAGATCGGGACAACGATTCATATATGATGACTCATGGAGGATGAGTCACCAAGCATTTATGAGCATTAAATGCATGTAATCATGACATTTAGGTAAAAAGACCAAAATACCCCCAAGCTTTTGCGGGTATTAACAAGACGCATCTACGCACTCTTAACCACTCATTTTACGTGGTTGAAAACCTCCCACATCTCTCCAATTTCGTGCATCCACCTCCAATAAATCTTACCTATTTCATTTTGCTTTCGTTTCATTATTTTCCTCTCAAAAACCGAAATCGGGTAAACGATTGAGTCGCTGATTTACGGATTTCCGGGAACCGCTATCGGATAAGATCGGTGACTCATTAGTGAGTCACTTTGTGTGGCCCAAAATCAGTCACACCTCCATCAAATGTGAGCCACACATTTAATAACCATAGTTAAGCAAAGTAACCCTAGTTAAGTTAATTATTAACTATGGTTAAGCTTATATTAATTTAATAATCACAAAACCCATTAAACCAATTCCTTTTAACCAAACAAGGCATAAGATTACTCCTATAAATACCCTCCAAACCATGGACTCCCTCACCATTTCACTCATCTTCTTCATTCTCTTCATCTTCCTCACCAACTAAGTTACAAAACCCTAAGAACACCTAATTCCCACCAAACATATGACCCTCTTACTTTCTGAAACTCGGAAAACACTCAACATAAAAGTTGTTCCTATTTCTCTCTTATTTCCAACAAGCTAAAGATCATCAAAAACGGATAAGTGGATTGGGATATAGGATCAAAATACCGAAACTGCCCAGAATTCTCAGCAACCCACGAAACATCAGAAATAAGTCCCATTTCACCCCTGTTATGATCTGAACCAAAGGAAATATTCAACACCAAAGTTGTTCTTTTTCTTCTTATCTTTCTATCAAGCCAGAGTTCATGATTTTTGGATGAGTATATTGTGAGATACACTCACAATACCATCACACCCTCAAGTTGTCCAGTTTTCAACATAGTGAAGGTTGATCATTTTCTTCATTTCTTCAATCTTCAAGAGGTAAAATCTCATCTCCTTGATCATATAAGCTTTCATATTCATGTATTTCTCATGTTTATGCCATGAATCATATTTTTCCATTCCTAGATCTAGAACTTCAAATAATTCTAGAAAAATTGTAGAAAAATCATAAAAATGTGAAACCAATTTCTATGATCTAGTTATGATCCCTCATTTATTTATCCAATAGCATGTGATCAAAATCATTTTCCTTCCCTATTAACCATTAATGGCCGAACCTAGGTAGGAAAATGGGTTTGGTGTTTTGTTGTTTGTTTTGAATGTTATTACTTGACTCAAGTTCTATAATACATGTATAGCTTAAATCCAAGAGCTTAGGTCCAACAAAAATCCCTAGCTTAAATTCCTAATATGGGCCGAAACCCTAACCCTAAAGGTTAGAGGATTTTGTTTCAAATTTTAGTCTTGTAATAAGTAATCTATGTTAGTTAAGACTCTAGTAACTAGGATCCAAAAGATGGCATGAAGAAGATAATCCTAAACCTATTTTCTAAGTCTTGACCGAACCTAGCCCTAAAGTGTCATAGATGGTTGTTAGTTGATTAATTATAGTTATGTTGTTTGAATGAAGGTGGTTGTGTTAACTCGTGGCGGAATAACGAGAATCGTCGTGTACGTGTTTCCGGTGCAAACTCAGGTGGGGAAAAGAATCAACCTATCGTCGGAATCGATAAGTAGTAGATTATATGATAATTGTGTAGGGCGACCTAAACCTACTAGTAGTTGAGTAATCGACAAGACTAAAATCATATTGGAAACCTTTTCTGTAAAACCAATGGTGATTTGGGGATTGTAGGTTTATCGACATTAGGATGATTTTATCTTATCTGAGGTTGATTGAATTTATTATTATTATTTCATTTCTTATGTGATATTTTGTGGTATTTGAATTATTTTCTGATATTGTGTTATGCATGATCTGCCTGGTTTTTAATATTGTGCTTAGCTGATTTTTAAGTAAGGATATGTGCTGTTCGGGAGATAATTGTTTGGGTGAGAGAATAAAGGTGATTTAGAGGTGCCTAGCCTAATTAAGTGGTTTTATCTAAGAGGAAAAAGGTGTTGAGACTTTTATGGAAGGTTGAGGCACTAGGTTGTTATTGATTTAAATTAGGGAGATTCATTTATCGAGATATTGTTAGTCACAGCCGTGTGAGTGGAACACACGAGGTCAGGATATCCTATTTTGGGGATATCGGATATTGCGGGTGAGTGCCCTACGGATGTGGATGCCGAGGTAGACTACCGTAATACTCTTTAGTGCTTGACGAGTTCGCATGTTCTTGGCACTGGACCGTTATGGAAGGATATTCCTTGAAGAGTTCGTATGTTCTTGGCACTGGACCGTTATGGAAGGATGTTCCTTGACGAGTTCGTATGTTCTTAGCACTGGACCGTTATGGAATGGTATTCCTTGACGAGTTCGTATGTTTTTGGCACTGGACCATTTTAGACTAATAAGTGTTTAGTCTTTGATGCGTTCGAAAGTTATTGGTCTTTGGACCGTTTCGGACTCTTGACTAATGTGACAGGAGTGAAGATGGCCACATCAGTATAAAGTTTTAGTTGCATGGGCTGAGGGTAGAGGATGATATAGTGGATTGAGGATGATTGTTGATTTTGAGTGATGCGTGTCTGTGACAATTAATGTATAATTTACTATTATTCTTTTCCGCTTTTTGATGATAGAACTGTTTCTTATTCCCTATATCTTTCTGTGTGTTGTATTTTATTTCTGATGTGATCGTACGAGAAGACCCGATGGAGGAACCAATTGCTGAGGAGTTAGATGGAACTCCTTACGAACCAGATGCTGGAGGTCGAGATGTGATTCATGGCGATTAGTGTATAGACATTATGGCCAGTGTGTCTAAGGAGTATTCGTAATTCCGCTAAGTATGTCTGTAGTGAAGTTTATGCCTGTGAGGGATCCTACTGAGAGGATACCCTCAACAGTGTTTTGGTAATGTAATAAATAAACAGGTGTGTATTTATGTAATATAGTTTTGGTATGTTTTATATCTGCATAAGTTATATAATTATTAATTAAGTTTTAATTTTTACGTATTTTCAACGATAAGCGAGCGATTAAGTAAATAAATATTAAGGTTTTAATGTAATAATACGATGGGGCACATCGGGGTGTCTCAATCCCAGTACCCGGATGTTGCTCCAGGTGGATCTAACAGCTATTGTTGTATTCTTGACAACCTCGCATTCCTGATATAAGAACAAAATTCCACCTAACACTTCTTCAAGTGGTTCCTGTTGAGTCCATTTCAATTGTCGAATCACAAGTGCCGTAGAATATGACACGCAACCCCTTGGTCCCATCAAAGGAATATTCGAGAAATTCCCACAACTGAAGATGACTGTATTTCCTTTATACCAAGGACACATCCAGCAAAAATCTTTTGAATCAACCTCATCAAATTCTTGTCTCCATTCATTAGGCTTCTGCGGCTTTATCGGAATGTGATGGAATCTCCTCAAAGGGTCATCAATCCCACTAACATAATTTCGAGCATACATGTGAGTCTCGATCCAAACATACAACATTTGTGCACAACATCGCAATTTGCCTTGTTGACTTTCATGGCAAACTTGCAATGATAGGAATGTTTCTGCCAAAATTGCAGGAACGGGGTTCACAGTATATTCTTCGACCTTGTAGTAGACATCCAAGGCTGTGTAATCCACCATGTCTGGTATAAAGGGGAAAAGCATCAGCCTATAAATGGTTAAAGCTAACAACCGCTTGAAGATAACCCAATTATTTTGTCGTGCTAGTTCCTGGAGATAAACTTCAAGGAATCTTCGCCTCAGACCTCTGACAGCTCCTTTTTCCATTTTGTATGATGGCTTCGGTAGAACTCCTAACAATTCTGCTACCTTCCCATCACTAACATGCTGGCCATAATAGAAATAAATACGAAACTCCCTTGGAAGAGGCATCCATAGCATGTAAGCATATTCTTCTATAGTCGGTGTCGTATCCAAATTCGGCAACTCGAAACACCTCAAATTCGGGTTCCAATATTGGGCCAAAGCACTCAAGCCCGAAGCATCTACATGTATGTGTAATAGGTCCAAAATCTTTCCGTACTTGCTTGCAAACTCTGAACATACTTCTTTTGGCATCAAGCAACTAATGTCCATTAAAGTCTTCACATCATTGATTTTCACGTCAATTCTAATATTCTTCTTCAGGCCAATTGCATTGCTAGAGTTAGACATTTCCGTTCCTTGCTACACAGATAGTGTCTTTCCTCCACAAAAGAGAATCACCTAAATATATATATATATATATATATATATATATATATATATATATATATTATTTTACAAAAAAAAAAATATATATATATATATATACATATATATAATATGTATTTTATTTATTTATTATTCATTCGTTAAAACACAAAGGGAAATGAAGTAAACATAAATAAATAAGTAAATGGATAGAAAAATACAAGGGAGATATGGTACACCTCCAATTGTCTTAAGAGGTAGGGCCTAATCGAAGGTACCTATGTTGGCAACTTCTAAGTCGAGCGGCCACTAAGTCAATTTAGGAGTATAAACTTTAGGACGTGTCTAGACTTCTAGAGGTCATAGTCCCCAGATTGCCCTTGTCAAGGACCTAGTTCATGAACATAATCACAAGTAGGGATAAACCCTCCAGGATGACAAGTCCATGACACTAGTAACAATCCGAGTGGTGAGTCAATAAATATCAGAGAGGCACTAGGCCTTCAAAGACAATGCTGAGTCACCACCTAATCCTTAAGGTCCCACAAGCTCGGGTATAGAGCTGAAAGTGTGTGAAAATGAGTGTCGGTGTTGTGTGTGCTGGAGGCATACAAACCTATACAATCCTAAAACAACTACTCGAACCTGTAAGACAAGCAAAATATCATGGTCTTCTATCCTAATGTAAAAAAATAATTATTAAAGAAAAAAGGAATCAAATATATATAAAAAATAAAAGAAAACAATAAAAGGGGTAAACAATAAATACCAAAATGCACAACTCATTACTTAGGCTTGACTCTCGAAAAGTCCCCAGTGGAGTCGTCATCTGTAGCAACCAAAAATTACGGTAGGGACGGCGATAAAAAGATATTTTAAGGAAAAGTAGAGTCGCCGCCAATTTTATTTAATTTAGGAAAAATTGGAAAACCATTAAAAAGATGGTCTTTGAAACCAAGTCGAGTTCAGGAGTGGGTTACGAGTAGGGAAGGTGTTAAGCACCCTACATCACCCATCCTACGAATGGTACCTTGAATTAATTGTGCAAAATCAATTAATTTATTTTTTTACCCCAAAAGTATTTACGAGGAAGGATTTATTTATTTATTAATATTTTCTTTAATTTTTATGTTTCTTTATTTTATTTGTTTTACATTTTTTTTAAAAAAATATTATTGATAAATCCTAAATGAGGTTGAACATGGCACATAAGTCCGTAGGGCAACCTCAAAGCTAGGGGATTGAGCATGGCGCTTGTCATAGAGCAACCCAAAAACACTAAATAAATTATTAATTAATTATCCACATTAAATAAATTAAAAAGAACACAAAAATAAAGGAAAAAAAATTAATTTTGGCTTGACGAGATGATTGATCCCGTTCCTACGTATTCCTTGCTTCGATAGGAAACTCAAAGCCACGTAGTTCTTGTAGAAAATATTTTATTTGTTGGTTAATTTTAATTTTTATGAAAAATATTTATTTAAAAGGATTTTATTTTTTGTTTTTTATTTCCTAATTTTTTAAATTTAAAAATCTAAGCGAGATAGAGCATGACATATACGTCCACAGAGCTATCTCAAACCTAAGAATTGAATGTGATACATCTCACAAAACAATCTCATTATTATTTATAAGTGATTCCCTTTATATATATATATATATATATATATATATATATATATATATATATATATATATATATATTAACAAATAAAACAAAGAAAGGAAATGAATGAATATATAAAAAAAAAAAGATCAGATCAAACAAAGGAATGAGAAGGACCAGAACTTTCTCCTTCTGTCTATCAACGCAAAAGTTGAAGAAAAAGAAAAGCTTGGCACTTTGAAAGTCTGGTTCGTGGGTCACTTGAGGGGGTGGATGCGGTGGCAGCCCGGGACGGTGGCAGGTTTGCGATGCGTGGATGATGGCTGTGCACAGAACGACGGAGAGGACCGGACCGGGATCAAAGACGCGCCGACACTGCTCTGGTCAAAACAGCTTCACGCGGTGGTTGCTGTCCAGATCGTTGCAACGTACGATCTGCTCAGGGATGCGGCGGTGGTGAAACGGCTCCGGCAGGGTGGCGGCGACGATGTAGGCCTTCTCAACAATGACGGCAGCATGGACTTTTGCAGCGACGTAATTGGTGCGGCGAAGCACGGCGGGAGCAAGACAACATAGTCTAATGGAGCTGGTGACTGTGATAGATCAGTATGATGATAATCTGCAGTATGGGGAAGAAGGCGATATGTTATGGTGGTTTGAGTGAGATGATAGAGGCTACTGGTTTGGACTTGGGAGGTTGGTTTTTTTCATAAGAAAAGAGAAAGTGATGATTGAAGAGAAAGGGTACAAGAATGTAGTGTGCGCAGATGAAAAGTGTGATGAACAATGCGCAGATGAGAGGTCCTCAACAATATGCCCCTATTGTGATTTTATAATGCCAATTCCTCCGATCCTGATCCTAAAATTCCGCCAAGATTAAGATTGCTATCTGATCTTGTTCCTAAAAATCGGCCAAGATTAAGATTTCTATCTCTGATTCAAAATAAAGTGGTTGATAGGGTTTGTTGGATGAGGATGAAATGGGTTCAACTGGCCTGGTCCAATTAAAAATCTTTTTATTAATTTTATTATTCTTTGCAAACTTTTTATTTTATTATTTATTTTTTTTGAAATTTTTAGTGAATACTAAAAGACCCGGTCAAAATGGGGTGTTCACAATTCCCATTGCTCATTCTTCAGCCATTTTCAAGTTTACCAATTTTGATTGTATTCTCAAATGTGAAATCAACACCATATGGGTCAGTGGCCAAGTGTGCATATTTTGATTTATATGGTTCATTGCAGAGAGTTGTCTACTAACATCGGCCGTCGGAGTCGGCAACGGTGGGTGGTGGTTTCCGACGGCGGGGCGTGGTGATGGGTGGCGAAGAGGCTGCTGTGGTAGGGAGACCAACCTGGCTTTCCTTCTTCCCCTGCTTCCTCTTCGTTTGTGCAGTTGATTTTCAATTTTTTTAAACTAAAACAATAATGCCACGTGGCGACTTATTATCCATCCGATTGATCGGACGGTCCATAAGATGGGAAAGGCAGGTGACTTTACCTGCGTCCAAGTCAGAGAATCGCGATCCCTTTTTTTTATCTTCTTGTATACACGCATTCCAAGAATACACAAAAAAACAAAAGGACACCATATGGTGTTCCATTTTTTGTGTTCAAAAATAATTTGCCTTCTTCGTTTTCTTTTTACTGTGTTTTCTTTATTTTCTTTTTGAAATATTTTCCGAAAATTAAAACATTAGAAGAAAATAAAAATAAGAATAAAAAAATAATGATGGTTGAGATTAAAAAAAATGGACGGTTAGATTTTAGTGATTTAACTTTAAGTTAATAGAAGGATCAATTTCACTAATTCTTAAAGTTTGAGGATCAATTGGGATCAATAGTTGATGGTGCCTATTTGCAAGTGAACTATAGTTTAAGGGGATTATATGTTTTTTTCCTTATTTTAAAGTAGATTAAGATTTCTACAAATTTGATGACAACGTCTATATTCATGGATTAAATTCTTTTAAGGTGAGTTTTATTATAAAGTGAAAAAATAAGTATATATCTATCCTTAATAAGCTAAAGTGGAATGAAATTTCAATGCATTTTAATTATTTAAGGGTGCATACACTCTTGCTTAGTCATTTAGTGAATAATATTATGAACTAATTAGAGATGAGTGATATGTTGATAATCTTTGACAACAAATATTTGATATCAAATGTCAAATTCTCTACTAAATAGTTTGTCTTTTATTTATTTATTTATGAAAATAGGGTTAGAGATTGTGAAGTAGCTATTCTTAAATTAAAATTAAGAAAGGAAATACCATCAAACTCCATTAAACTTCTACTTTGTTGCCAAAAATCACGAGCAATGATTTTTGTATATAAATATGGGACACCATTTGGTGTCTCCTTTGATTTTTGGATTTATTTTTTAAAAGCGTGTATATAGAGAAAATAAAAAGTAAGTGAGAGACAAAGATAAAAATATACGGTATCACATACGGTGTCCAAAATTTATGTTCAAATATCATAACTCAAAAATCACACTAAACTTTTAATTCTTCCAATTTAGTTGTAGTGAAAGTGGACTATATCCACTCACAAGCTTTACCTACAAGATCATGGTTCCAATCCTAGGGTCGTCATTTTGATAAGAACTTTATCTAATCATCATTCTCAGCTCGAGGGTTACTCTCACAACTTTGTCTATGAGATACCCGATCAAAGACCAAAATAATATTCAATGAGGATCCTTAGCATTAATTTTTCCTATATCTTGTTGCCTATTTTATAACTTCAATTTTGAAATTGAAAAATAGAGATTATTAAAATTGTTACATGACCAAACTTAAAAGGTTAATTGTACTTCCCACAAGAAGCAAAGCTAAACTGAGTTAATAATTACAGTTGGCAAAGCATTAGAGCTTTCAAACTGAAAAGATAAACTTGAATGTACCACAACACACCAAGCCATGAAAAACAATAAATTGTATTTTGCTACAAGAAAGTCAGGAAGATGAGAGATTACTCCATTGTATAGGTAGGGCAGGATAGGGCTTGCCACAGCAATGGCTTGCAACAAACACACAATTACCTTGTGAGTCATTTGCACAACAAATCTATGAGTTACCAGTTTAGCTAACATTAGTTAGGCAACTTAAAACCACGTGTGTTGCAATTATAATACAACAATATGCTTAACACTACCATAATAACTAATAAAGTAAAATCAAAATAAGTCAGAACAGAAACAATACTAGCTCTAAAGATTAATTCTTAAGAAAATATCTGCTGATATGATGACTTATCTGGATTGAACCAACTTGTGTCCCTTGGATCTACCTCCATGAATTATTCTATGATTTGTAGATGGCAAAACAAGGCTAGCCTTGTAGGCTCTTGCTATAGTATTAAATATCATTGCTAAACTTGGTTGCTCACCACTTGATTGGTCCATGCACATTAGTCCTAGGGATATAGCCTGTTTAACATGATGAAAAGTTGTCTCAGTTACTTCCATTCTCTCATCAATCATCTGCTGCAAGTCTTCAGAGTGAAGGGTTCTCATGTACCTAATAAATCCAGCTTCACCCCCATCAAACTCATCTTGAGCCCTCCTGTTAAGTATCATCTCTAGCAGCAATACTCCAAACTGGCATATCTCTACAATGTAAAAGAAAATACCAATTACAAAACATGACATAAAACAAGAAAAAAAGGAAAAACATCATAGGAGAAGAAATCATGATTGAGAATGCAAATTTGTTATTATTCTTACTTCTTGCACTGTTGTTCTGATCTCCAATTTTGAACCTTGAAATTAGTGGTTCCATATTGTCAGACAATAAAACACTACTTGTCTTCAGGTCATAATCAACTTCAGGCCATTCCTCCTGCAAGTAACACATGCACTCTACAACTCCAATGAGCACTTTCAATCTATGATTCCAAGGTGGAACTGACCCTGATAACCACATTTCAACAGTTTCTTCTTTTGTCCATTCTGTAATAATAGCCCTGAATTTTCTGCTCTTACACCACCCCAGAACTCTAACAAGGTTCTTATGATACAACTCAGAAAGAACCTTACATTCTTCAACGAATTTATGATAGTTGTCCCTTGATATATCATCCCAATACATCTCAATTTTCACTTCAGTACCATCTCTCAAAGTCCCTTTGTAGATATGAACAACATCACTCTTCCCAACCAAATTCTCATTTGAAAAACCAGAAGTTGCTGCCTTTAGAATTGCTGGTGTAAACCTCCTACTTCCTTGAAGTCTTCTTGGTAGAAAATCAGGCCTTTGAAAACAAAGCCATCCCAAGAAAATTACCATCAAAATAACAAGGATGGGAAAGGCAACTAATAGAATGACAACTTTCAATGTAAACCTTTTGTGATCAAGGAGAGCGCCAGAATGAAGAAAACTCGAAGAATTAAACCTTCTGAAAAATTGTGAATCAGAGAGTTCACTCTCTGAGAAACAATTATAGGATAGGTTCAGAAAAGTGAGATTGGTCAAGGGAGAGAAACTTTCAATTGGAATGTCACCATAAAACTCATTGATGCTTAAATCTAGACCCTGAATTTGGGTGCAATGTAGAACATCAATCGGAAAACCACCCTTAATAGAATTATTTGATAAATCAATGGATAAAATGCTTAAGGGGCAGTACCTCCAAAAGAAATCAAATGACAAATAAAGTGATGCAATATTTGGGCGGTTTCTAAGATCAACTTTGGGGAATGATTCAACACAATTGGGGTTCTTTGATTCATTACAAAGATGACTAGCAACAATAGTATACTTGAATATTTCATCTAGGTCCATGGTAGAGGAAGTGCAGTACCTAAGAGATGGGTTCTTGAGACAGTTGTTCATAATTGTGGAGTTAAAATCTGGAGGAGGGTGTAAGTTTTTGAGGTCTTCAACCACTGTTGCACATAATAGTGTTATGGGGTATAACCATAAAATTATTGGAACTAAAAGGTAGCAAGTTGAAGAAATTGTAGCCATTTGAGGACACTGATTACAGCATAACAAACAAGCACTCAGAATTCATATTAAGCGGTTGGCAAAGGAAACTAATTTAAATGTGTAGTGGCGCCTGGTTTGGCTTTAACTGTCCTCATTGTCACAAGTTACAATTCAACTGTAAGAGGAACCAAATGACGAAACAAAGTAGGGCAAGCAAAAAAAAAGAAAAAAAAGGGAATAAAATAATTGTTGGGCTTACGGTGAATTTGGCAAAGAAATGCTATTTGTTAATATTTTGAATGTGGCATTTCAAAAAAAAAAAAAAATTTTGAATGTGACTGTTGTAACCTTTGATAAAGTATGTTAAGAACTAACTCAATTTTGGGGGACTTATTGGGATTTTCTCCTGAGAATGGTGATGAAAAAAGAAAATGAGTAAATAGCCAATTTGGTTCATGAAAGTGTAAGGTCGTATCAACTTGGTCTCTGAAAATTATGAAATTTCAAAAAGGTCCCCGAAACTGTAAAACGTTAATCAGGTTAGTCCCTCCGTTAGTCACGGTTAACTGACGCCGTTAATGGTGCTGAGGTGGCAAGTTAAGTGCCCATGTGGCTGCCATGTCATCCTTCCACGTCATAGGGTCACAGTACCTGCTAATTTCAGGGACCAAATTAACACTCAATTTTTTTGAAATCCCTAATGTATCTCTTCTTCTTCCCTAACCTCTCCGCTTCATCTATCTCACTGTCTCTACTCTTCATCTGTCTGTCTGTCTCTCTCTCTTGCTCTCTCTCTCTCTTGCTCTCTACTACTGCAACTCCACAAATGTGATGTCGATGGGTGGCGGTTCACCATTACCATACTCAAGACAAACCAAGAAAGGCACAAGCCCCTCTTGGTCGAGTAACTCTAGGGTTAATGGGACAGAAATCCACAACCCCGTAGCTTTGTTTTGCAACTGTGAGAGGAGAGTTATGTTACAAATCTTTAGGATCCTAGCTCAAGTGTAAGCTCATTCACCATAGTTGCAAGCTCCACCACAGGAAAGAGTGCAGAGGGTAAGTTACCAGTTGCAGGGACTGAGTTGATTTTATAGTTAAATTGTTAGGGACGAATTTGATTTTAAGTGAAATAAATCATGGACTTATTTGACACTAAAAGGTGTAACTCCTAATGTCCCTGACAAAGCTGAAACTGTACTTAAATTAAGCACCAAAAGGTGTCCAAGATCCAAAATCAACATCCCAAATATCCAAAACCTACCAAAGAAAACTTCCAAAATAAACATCCAAAATAACCAAGGATTCCTAAACATCCAATGCCACATCCATTGTACTAAATCATCCAAAATGGTTTCTTAAACAAAAAAACATAAGCACCTATAATGTGAAAGTATATCATTGTACCAAATTATCCAAAATGGTCTTGACTTCATGGATTCCTTGGATGCATCTGTGGCAGCCCCAGAGTTGGAATGAAAGACATAAACTGAGGTTGACCTCCCCTGGATCCAATTGGTGGTGTTAGAAGTTGGACCATGATAGACCGTGCAGCTGGAATTGGTGGAGGTGGAATTGTAGCTGGTAGAGCTGGTGCAGATAGAGATTGTACAGGTGGAGCTGATGCAGGTGGAGCTGGTGCTGATGGGCCCCTGACTGGGGTTGCCTTTGGTACTAGTGGTATAAGAGGACCTCTTATACCATATCTCCTTGCCTGCAGATGTTGAGTTCGAAAACATAGTGTCAAATAAGTCCTTGATTTATTTCACTTAAAATCAAATTCGTCCCTGACAATCTAATTATAAAATCAACTCAATCCCTGCAACCGGTAACTTACCCTCTGCACTCTTTCCTGTGGTGGATCTTACAGCTATGGTGGATGATCTTGCACTTGAGTTGGAGTCCTAGAGATTTGTAACACAACTCTTCTCTCACAGTTGCAAAACAAAGCTATTCTGCCCCATTAACCCTAGAGCTACTTGACCAAGAGGGGCTTGTGGCTTTCTTGGTTTTTCTTGAGTATGGTAATGGCGAACCACCACCCATCAACATCACTTTTGTGGAGTTGCAGTAGCAGAGAGAGAGAGAGAGACAAACAGACAGATGAAGAGCAGAGAGAGATGAAGCAGAGAGGTTGGGGAAGAAGAAGAGAGACATTGGGGATTTCAAAAAAATTGAGTGTCAATTTGGTCCCTGTGACAATTTGGTCCCTGAAATTAGTGAGTATTGTGACCCTATGACGTGGAAGGCTGACATGGCAGCCACATGGGCATTTAACATGCCACCTCAGCACCGTTAACAATGTCAATCAACCCTGACTAACGGAGGGACTAACCTGATTAATGTTTTACAGTTTCGGGGACCTTTTTGAAATTTCGTAAATTTCAGGGACCAAGTTGACACGACCTTACAGTTTCAGGGATCAAATCGGTTATTTACTCAAAAGAAAATCCTCTAAAGAGACAGGGAGAGAGACCTACCAAAATATTGTTGATGTTATATGTTATTTTGGTAAACTTAATTTAGACCCATTATTTAGACCATCTTCCTTGCCATTACCATGTGTGAGAATAGGTCATACCATTTGCCAAGAATATATGGCCAAGCTCAGATGTTAAAAATTGACCTATATCAGGCTAATAGGTCAGACTCAAGCTTTAAAATTGGAACACAAATCAGACTTATTTATGTTATGACATACCTCTGCCTAGCCTATTCTCACCCCAGCCATGACGCTTACTAGTATTCAAGACCTAGTTCATCCAATTAACTTATGATGAACTGAAATTTATTGAGATGAGTTTGGATTATATAAATTAGGTATAATGTGTTTTTTGAGTCAGGTTAATATCATACTTTAGGTTGTCTTCAAGTTGACTTGAGAAGTTGGTGCGAATCCGGCAAGTGTACCGGTTCATTGCAAATAATAAAACACGGTAAGTAAATGCCGAGGTCGAACATAAGGACTGGGAGACCAATTTAACCAATTTATCAAGAAAATTCGAAGTGTTGACCAAGGGAATCAAAAAGCAGTTGAGAAGAAAGATAAAATTAGATAAGAAAAGATAACAAGATCAATCATCTAAATTGTGCTAACAGATAGCAGCAAGAATAATTAATGGCTAAGGTTCTAAGGTCACGAATCCACCTACCCTATCAAGCAAGTTACCCAAGCGTTTATCTTCTTATCCCTATGTTTAATTTATTTGTCAACTAGGAACCCTTAATTATCCTAATGTCACTGCCGATTTTCAAAATGAAATATCTACGATTACAAATTATCAATATGCCAATATATTCAACTCACAATTAGATTCTTTAAGTTCTTGTTTCCCCATAGCGATTGCACCGCTTTCCTATTCTATGCCTAGCAATATTCAAACGGTGTTCTTAATTCAAGTCCTAAGTATGAATCACCTGCCAACATCAACGCACTAGACTAGTTAACCACAGGCCTTTATGATTAACGCAAACAAAACATAATTAAGAAACAAGAGAAGAAACAAGGGAATAAGAAAGTATTACTTGAATTCACTATGCCATCAAATGTGGCTTCATCGTTCCCTTAGAAAGAGGATTAGTTCCTCATAACGTGCTTCAACATCATCAATTCAATAGAAAACATGAATAAAAATAGTAAAAGAGTATGTAAACCTACACGAGACACAGCCCACAAAAAACTAGGATTGGATACTAAAATTCACACAAAAACAAGCTATTTGTAGAAGTCTGGTTCTGCAGTCGCTCGCAGGGCGAGTACTTAAAATTGGCTCCATTCTGAGTTGGAATGCTCGCGGGGCAAGGCGTGTCTCGCGAGGCAAGACTGAAAGACTTCCAAATTCCTGCTCAGCATCTGTTCTAGCTCGCGGGGCGAGCGCTGTCTCACAGGGCGAGACCTTGAAAATTCCTTTTGCTTGTTTTCTTCATTTAATCCAAGTTTCCCAGAGCTTCACTTTTAACCTGAAATTTAAAAGTAGCATCAAAAGCTTTATTTTGACTAGAAAATAGAATAAATTACTAGAAATTAATCATAAGACTCAAAAGTATTGCTTGTGAACAATTATAGTCAAATTTGGGCTAAAACGAGAATGAACTCATGCAATTGGTATCAAAATTGAGGTCTTTCCAGTCATAAAACTAGATGAACCAAAGGTTTATCAAAATGCCCCAAACTTAAACTTTGCTTGTCTCCAAGCAAAATAACAAATTGAAAGACTCAAAACTAGGTAGGCTTGATGGATTTAATCACCCTTGCCCCAAATTTCGTGCAACCACATCAATTTACTTTCAATCAATGTTTTCCCTTTCTTTAGTTTAATTAATCAATCCCCAATTTCATCTACTTTCAAACCATGAGAATTCTATCAATCATGCATTCATCACTCTAAGCATAGGATCCAAGTCACATACAAAAGGGAGATCACCAAATTCAAATAATTGCCTTCCTTACAAGGGCATTTAGTAATTCACTCATTCGCTCAATTTGTCAAGGTTTTCATCTTTTCACTCAAATTCACATTTCAAGCGCACCTTCCATGGATTTGGTCTTCATCTAAACAAAGTTCTTACAAAAACATGTTTGCAACATAAAAAGATCTTTCAAAGGTTGTAATGGGGCCTAGCTAAAGGTAGGATATACAAAGGAACTAGGCTTAAGTCCCTAGGAATTTAAGAGAGCATAAAACTTTTTACAATTATTTTTTTACTCTAATTCCTTTTTCTATTTTTCTTTTTTGCCTTGGGTGGCTACAAACCTCTTTCCTTTGATAACCTTTTTATTTGGCATTTTTGTATTTTTCTTCCTTTTTCTTTTTCTCTTTTGCCTTTTGGGTTCAACCTTTATTTTTTTTCTTTTTCTCATTCCCAAGCAACATGATAACTCATTGTAGCCACCCCAAACTCACTTGTTCCCCCGAAGAACCGGATCCATGAGCAATACCACGTGGGCACTCCATTATGTTATGTCCCTGCATTCCACAAATCTCACAAACAATATTAGTAGCACCTATTGAACTCACATTATCCTTTTCAAGCTGATCAAATCGTTTATTCAGTGAGTCAATTTTAGACATAATGAGATCAGTGCTATTCATTTCAAACTTACCCCCGAAATCTTTTTCGGGTTATTACCTCTTTCCGAACCCCATTGATGGTAGTTGGTGGCCACGTTTTCAATGATGTTGAATGCCTTAGTCAGAGGCCTATTCATAAAGGCTCCACCAGCTGCGGAGTCAAGTGACACCTTCGAAGAGTAATCCAATCCGTTGTAGAAGGTGTGCACTAACAACCACCTTTCGAGTCAATGATGTGGGCAAGACTCCAGCAATCCCTTGTAGCAATCCCAAGCTTCAGATAAGCATTCTCCGTCCTTTTGGAAGAAGCCGGTGATCTGGGTTCGTAGATAAGCCGTCTTCGATGGAGGGAAGAATTTCTCCAAGAATGCCTGCTCCAGTTGGTCCCAAGTCGACAAGGTATTAGCGGGCACTTGCTTCAGTCAAGATTTTGCCTTTCCAGTAAGAGAGGAGGGGAATAACCTTAAGCGTATAGCATCGACCGGGGCACCATGAATCCTAATTGCATCGGTGAACTCCAAGAATGTCTCCACATGATTCGTCGGGTCCTTCGAGGGTAATCCTCCGAATTGATGTTGCCTAATCATGCTAATTAGCATAGGCGGTATAGTGTAGTTCTCCGCCTCGATCTCTGGCCTAGCAATCCCAGTTCGCAAACCCCTCGCATTTGGGGTTGCGTAGTCCTTCAATGGTTTGGTATCCAATAGATTCGCCATGAGTGGAATGGGAATCAACCTCTCTCTCTCTCTCTCTTTGTAGTCTCCTACGTTTATGAAAGGTCCTTTCGATTTCGGGGTCAACTTCAATAAGGTTTCCAAGACTTAGGGATCTTTACATAAAAGAGAAAAACACAGAGAGATAGATACTCTAGAAAGAAGAATAGATAAATGAAAAAAGAATTTTTTTAAAGGAAATAATTAAAAAGAAAAAGTCCATAAAAATCAATTTAAAAATTAAATTGAGATTCAAGAAAGCACAGTCCCCGACAACGGCGCCAAAAACTTGATGGTTCGTGAATTCCGGCAAGTGTACCGGATTCATTGCCAAGTAATAAAAAGATCGATCCCACAGGGACCATGATCTCAACCCACAACTAATTATTAAATCGATAAAACTGGACTGTATAAAAAAAGGTTTTTGAAAAGGTTTTTATTTTTGAGATAAGAATCAAGTAACAATCAAATTTAATATCACAATCAAACAAAACAGGAAAGCAATTCAAATAGGGGGTTTTCAAATTCAAAAGGAATTCATAGGAATTGGGTTACCAACAAGATTGTTTATGTTACTAAATTGATCACCCCTTGTTAATTATCTAAATTGCTTTGAAGGCGAATTTATCCTAAATAAGTTAATGCTCCCTCTCGGGTTACAAAAACCGTGCCCAATTAAACCAACCCCTACTCTCGTGGTAGTTGAATTTAGATTGAACCCTTTAAGTTTTGTGACAATTCGTGAATCCTCGAAGGACCGCTTCTAACTCTCGTGATTTAAGTCCTAAGTCTGATTCTATAGATCCGATACCTAAGTTCACCGCTAGGTTCCTCCTTAGAGTATCTACGACACGCAAATAAGTGGCCACCGAATTTACGAGTAATTAAAACAATAGAAATCAGATCTAAAGCAAAATCGAAATTAACAAAGGTAAAACATCAATTCATAACATAAATCAGATTTTGGGCATAGCCCTAATCCCTAGAAATAAAGCTACTACTCAAGCATTGCCATGGTGATGACAAGCTTGGTTAACAACATCATAAATGAAAACCTAAAAGAAGAGAAGAAGGAGGAGAAGAGAGATCCTAAAAATTCGCCTAAGTGGTAGCAGCGCAAAAATCCTCCTCTAGTCTCAGCCTAATTTCCTTATTTATAGATTAAGGTAATTTGAATCCCAATCAAACACAAATTCAGATCAAATCAGTTTCTTCAAATCCAAATATTGCGCGTCACGACCGTGATTGCTATCACGGCCAGACCTTGACGGGTTCTGCCTTGGAAGTTGCTCTGCTGGTTGGTCTGTCATGACCGTGACCACCATCACGGCTTGGCCATGATTGGTTCTGCCTGTGAGGGTCTGGTTCAGAATTTTCCCTTATCAATTAGTATGGATATAGATTTATTATTTAAAATAGAAAAAACAAAGGCAATGATGTAGCTTTAAAAAAAAGTATTAACAAAAAAAATATTAGAAAAAAAGGTAGAAAAAAAGTATATTTAAAAAAATATTAGCAAAAAAAATTAGGAAAAACAGTAATTAGGAAAAATTAATTAAAAAAAATAGGAAAAAAGAAGTAAATTCAAAAAATGATTTAAAATAATGAGAAAAAATTATTAGGAAAAAAATTTGAAAGTAAATATATTTTAAAATATTTAGAAAAATAAAATTAATAAATTTTTTCTAATTAAATTTTTTTTAGATATTTAACTTTAAAATTAATATTTGTTTAATTTTTTTAAATATATATTTTTCTAAATATTTTAATTTATTTATAATTATTTATAATTATTTATTTTTTAATTAGGAAAAAAATTAATTATAAAAAATATTTTAAAAGGAAAAAGAAAAATGTAAATTAGAAACAAATTAACTCAAAAAAAAAATTATGAAAACAAATATTTTTAAAAAAATTGGGAAAAAATAGATTTTAAAAAAATTATAAAAATAAAATTAATTATAAAAGAAAATTTAAATCAATTAGAATATATATATTTAAAACAATTTAAAAATAATTAGGAAAAAATATATTTAAAAAAATTATAAAAAATAAAAATGTAAATTAGGAAAAAATAGAAAAAAATAGAAAACAAAATTAGAAAAAATTATTTAAAAAAATATTTACAAAAAATTTAGGAAAATAATAGTTAGAAAACAATATTCAAAAAATTAGAAAAATAAAATTAATTAGAAAACAAATATATTTTAAAAAAATCAATTATAAAAATAAACATTAAAAAAAAAAGTAAATTAGAAAAAAACTGATTTGGGAAAAAACTTAAATTTTTTAAAAATTATTATAAAGAATATATGTTTAAAAAATAAATAAATAAATTTAAATAATCCAAAATAATCCACCGGTTGACAACTCCTTCTATTGTTACAGAAATAGTAGAAGGAAAGTTGTTAATTGATAAAGTTATATACATATTGAAAACTAAAATATATATAAATATTAAAATATAGTAATTGGTTCGATTCCAAAATAACCGAATTAATGACCATTAGGTTTGGTTCAATTCGGAGTCGTGCAAATTAATTAGGTTATTTTGGAATCGAACCAATTACTATATTTTAATATTCAATATGTATATCACTTTATCAATTAACAACTTTTCATCTACTGTTCATGTAACAGTAGAATGAGTTGTCAACCGATGGATTATTTTTTATTATTTAAATTCATTTATTTCTTTTTTAAACATATATTCTTTATAATATTTTTTTAAAATTTAATTTTTTTCCCTAATTAGTGTTTTTCTAATTTAATTTTTTTAAATGATTTTTTATAATATTTTTGTTTTCTAATTAATTTTATGTTTCTAATTTTTTTGAATATTTTTTATAATTAATATTGTCCTAATTTTTTTAAAATATTTTTTATATACTTTTTTTAATTTGTTTCCTAATTTAATTTTTAAAATTTTTGTAAAAATATTTTTCCCTATTTTTTTTAAATATATATATATTTTTAGTTAATTTATATTTTTTAATAATTAATTTATTTTTCAAATTTTGTTAAATCTATATTTTCCTAATTTTTTTCCTAATTTTTTAAATCATTTTTTTCAGAATTTTTTCCAATTAATTTTCGTTTAATTTTTTTCCAAATTTACTTTTTTCTTTTTCCTTTTAAAATATTTTTTTATAATTGATTTTTAAATTTTAATTTTTTTTAATTTTTTTTTAGTTTTCCTTAATTTTTTTAAAAAATTTCTTAATAATTTTTTTTGCAAATATTTTTTTTTGAATTTATTTTTATAAACTGATAGTGTGAAGTTTTTTTACACTGTCAAACAATAATAAATTGGCAAACAGTAAAAGTAAAGTTGTCGTGTTTTTGATGTTTTAATTTTTATATACTTATATTTTAATGTATATATAATTTAATAGTTTGAAATTTAATATTTTATATATTTTTTATTTTTATATATATTTTAATATTTTATGGTACGAATCAAATCAAACCAAACCAATTTTAATTGGTTCAGAAATATTATTATTGACTTTTTAAAGTTTATATATTTTTAGCTAGGAAATGTAGCAAAGCTACCTTGTTCTTCGAAAAAGTTTAGGATCGTAAGACCCAAACCAATAATTCGATGAATTTGAAAATCTGAAACAACCTATTAAATTGGTTTTTTTTTCTTTTTTGTGCACGGCTCCGAATTGAACCAAACCCAATGGTCATTAATTCGGTTATTTTAGAACCGAAAAAATTATTATATTTTAATATTTATATATATTTTAATATTCAATATGTATATCACTTTATCAATTAACAATTTTTCTTCTACCGTTCATGTAACAATAGAAGGAGTTGTCAACTGATGGATTATTTTGGATTATTTAAATTTTTTTTTTTTTTCAACATATATTCTTTGTATTATTTAAAAAAAATATTTTTTTACGGCTCCGGATTGAACCAAACCCAATGATCATTAATTCTGTTATTTTCGAACCGAACCAATTACTATATTTTAATATTTATATATATTTTAGTATTCAATATGTATATCACTTTATCAATTAACAAATTTTCTTTTACCGTTCCTGTAATAGTAGAAGGAGTTGTCAACTAGTGGATTATTTTGGATTATTTAAATTTATTTATTTATTTTTAAAACATATATTCTTTATAAGTAAAGAAAATGTTTGATATAGTGGACTTAATTTGGGATAAAGGAAAAAAAAGTTTGGTACATATAGAGGCACAATTCAAGTTATTAATGATAACAATGCTATCCATAATAAGGAAAATCAGAACAATGCTATTAATTCCCTACGTGCGGTGGTTGGACATGGAAGTCCCGTGGCGGCGAACTGGCGTCGAGCAGCGGAGAACGGGCAGGCCGCGCGCAGTTTGTAACACCCGAGTGCCGACGAGGGCTAGGAGTGGTCGCCGGTGCTAGAAGGCACGGACAAGGAGCGGCTCCTGGCAGGCTTCTAGGCGGAGGGACACATGAATGAACCGATTACACACCCGAATGAGAGGGATCCTAAGACTGTGTAGGTATGAGACTATACAGTTGAGGGAGGCTTAGATGAATTGATTGGTACTACCTATACTAACAAGATGCATCTTATTTTCGGTAGCCCATGACTTAAGAACTCCACAGTTAAGCGTGCTTGACTTGGAGCAATTCTGGGATGGGTGACCTCCTGGGAAGTTTTCCTAGGAAGCGTGTGAGTGAGGACAAAGCACGCTGAAAAGACCCGTGTTGGTTTGTGGGGACAGTCGTCAGTCCATAAAGCAACCAAGGATGTTACACAGTTGCGTCATCTTCCTTCCTCGCGTGGTGCGGTCGAGCGGACTCCATCAGTGGTGACGCGTGCGGACGAGCGGTGACCAGATCTGGGTTAGGCGGCGGTGGCACAGTTGCTTCAAGAGGGAAGGAGAAGATGAAGTTTGAAGGGAAGAGAAGAAGAAGAGATAATCTGATGGAGGGGAGGAAAGCATCGAGAAAGAAGAAAGAAAAAGGGGAAAGTGTAACACCCTAGTTTTTACACATATGATTAATTATTTTATTTGGATGTTTATGTTTATTTTGTTATGTGGTTTAGTTGAGTAATTAAATTACTCTCTTCAATTTATTTTATTGGGTGCGTTAGCACTGACTTATTTCAGTGAATGCATGCTTACTAGACAATAATTTATGTTATTGTCACTATTATTACCAGTACAGAAAAATGTTTTAAATAATGTGATTAAGAGAAAAACATTTCCATATTTTCATTCTATTTAATTTTAGATTTGAAAATAAACTGGTTTGACATTAATCGGAGATTAAATTTTGGACCGAGTATTTTCTTAGTTGATCAGTTCAACTATTAATCTTTATTCTAATTTGAATTTCGAAATCATATATTTATCAATCTTTATTTTTAGATTCCAAAAAGTAAAAACATGTTTATTTTAGGCTTAATATTTATCACTCATAGTGTACCCACTAATACAAAACTAAATTTTATCTATCCTCTCTCCCTTAATGACCCGTAAACCCACCCTTCCCCCTCATTTTCTCTTTTCTTCTATGCTTTCTTCTTCTTTCTTTTCTTTTCTTTCCTTTTCTTCTTCTTTCTCCCTCCAACCTCACCCCCTTCCTTCACTTCCAGTCGTCGCCTAAGCTCGTTCGGCCACCATCACGACCGCACGACCATCTGCTCCTCGCCGTCATGGTGAACGTCGTCGTGAGTGCGTTGTTGCGGTCCTTTAGTCGCGACCCAGCTCGTCCCGCGTGCGTCTTGGACGCTGCTCCGTCATTAGACGCCATCGACCACTGCTTGGCCGCCGATCGGAGTGGAGAGGATATCCACACATCGCTAGCTGCCCCGTCATTGCGACTTTCATTCTCCACCGTGCTGCAGAGAGCGTGACTGTTGTGTCCTCGCCGAAGCCGTCGTGGTTGCCGCCGCTCACCACCTCCAGCCACCATGCCATCTCTTTTTCTTTCTTGGGTAAGTGTTTTACCCTCTAATCTCTTCTAGATTGAAAATCACCAAATCTGATTTTGAAACCCCAGCCCTAGCTCCTTGATTTCATGTTGTAATATGAAATTAAACTATGTTTTTATGCAATTGGGACTATAAATTAGTGTTTTACTAAACTAATTTTATTATCCTTTAATCAAATGAGTTTTCCCCAAATTGTGTTTAGGAACCCTAAACCCCAATTTTATTTTATTGAAATCAATTGTGTTTCTATATAATTAACTATGTTTTATTCAAATTTGGACCTTTAATTTGAGATTTCTAAGTTCAATTTCATGTTTCTCAAACCAAGTCAAATGTTCCCCAACTTTAATTATGGATCCTTTTTACCCAAATCGGTGTTATTGAGAAATCGATTCTATTTACTGAATTAAATGTATGGTTTCTTTGATTATATGTTTTGAGGATGAAAATTGAATATGTGAATTTGTTTGTTGTTATCATGCTTGGTTTGTATCTCCGCGATGTTGAACACGGCTATACTTACTTGGTGGAGTAGAGTTTGCACTCTTGGAAATAACGTGAGCTTTAAGACGGGGATCCTTTACTTGTCTTCAAAGGTAAGGGGAGTTTGCTTAGGGATATTCAATAACCATATGCATGTATGTATGTGTTTAATTGAGTGTTGTGAATATTATTGTGATGTTGAGGCAATACTTGAATAACTTGTTTACTTGAACTATTGTGGCTATTATTTGAAGTTGAACATCACTTGCTTTAAAGTGTTATGAATCATATATATGTGATGAACTGTCATTAACTGTGATATTACTATTGTTGTGAATATATTACTGTTGATTGAAGTTTGAGAAGCCGAACTTGAGTCTGCCCAATGACTTTAAGGATTAAAAGCTTTAATAAGCCTTGAATAGAAATTTGAAAGTATTGGCTTCATTATAAAAGTTCCTTGTTTAAAACGCTTACTTCAAGAGAATGAGATTCTTATTTTGAAAAGAAACGTTGAAGTGTTTTTAAGTCAATAGAAACTACCTTTTTATGATCCAAAGTTTGTACGAGAGAAAACATTTTCCGAACTATGTGTTTTATGAAGGAAAAACCCCTTTGAAAACATTTGACTTTATTCCATCAAGGATTTCAAAAGCAAACAAATTTCCTAACTGTTTTATAAAAGGATTTGTAAAGGAAAATATTTTCTCCTAAATGATTTAGAAACGTTCCGGTCACTTGGATAAGTGACCGAGGTTTTGTTTTGGTTTTTGATTTTCATTGAGCGAAAAGTAAGCACATGTGAAAGAGAATACTAGTTCGCAAGACGTCGCCTCTAGTATTCAGTTGTATGCACGTGATCTGGGATCCGTGTCAAGAACTATGGACCAAGGGTCCCAATCGTGATATTATGGGCTAGGAGTCCTGATTTTGGAATTGAGTACTGTGTGTCATAATTTCGTTGTTATGGGTTAGGATTCCTTATCATATTGAAATAAAACATGGATAAAATTATAATTGTTTCTACGACCACAACCTCGGACTGCGGAATCGGTCTAAGGTGTTGTGATTGAGCACTCGGACTCCGTGTCCTGTGTTATTGATTTTCAAGTGATGAAAATTGCGAAGTCGTTAGCCTTGGGCTTCGACAACGAAAAAGAGTGAACACAAAGAAAAGTCTCGATAATGAAAAGTCTTTTATTCATATGCATTTCCCCTTAGCAGACATGCTTGAGTTATCCGAATACCCGCTTAAGATGTGGTATTCGATGAGGTATACATCCGAATGACCGTTATAAGGGATTCGTGATGATGTTGATCCGGGCGCATGAGGTGACGGAGACAACTTGCCAAACGGGGTGTATGAGTCTGATCAATTCTTTCTTTCTTAATGATAAAACAGTGTTGGTATCTCATGAGATTAAGTTTAGAGCCTAATTATTGAAGTGTCATGCATTCTCTTTATAAAACTGATTGTTCGGGTATGAGACCCACTGATATAACACTTGTCATTTTATCTCTGAATAATAATTAAGTGTTAATGTGCTTAGGTGATGTTTGTATCGTGAATATGGTTGTTGTGTGATATATCCATTTGTCGGTTTCTCACCCTTACAGATATATCAGGTTTCTTCTGGTTCGCTATCGTACCCTGGGTACTTTAGTACAGATGGTGCAGAGGAGTCTTCCTAAGTCACTCAGAGACTTAGATCCGGTTGTTTGATGAAGTATTTGATTGTGGAATGATCACGTGAGTTTTTCCTCGGGAATAACTTTTAGAATGACCAACTTAGGGTTTGAGACTTAGATTTTTGATAGTATGTATGAGTATGGCTCAGAGAGTCTTTAATTTAAAATGGAATGTTTATGGCTCGGAGAGCATCTCTTTTGAATGAAAACTTAAGTATTTCCTTTTGGTCAAGTATAGATAATTGATATAACTATTTTTAGCATATTACTGCCTAGTTGTATTTGGTGTAACTGGAATTCGGGGATTAAAATTTAACTATTTTAGCAGGTGTTCTTTTACCTGGGATGTCCGAATTACAGAGGAGACTCTGTCGAATTTTTTGTAAAAATACTAGCTTTTATTGAAGTATATCTCTAAATTAAATAGGCTTTCCAGGCTAGGATTGTAAGTCGGTCTGCTGATGAAGGCTTAGGTTTGGAGTCCTGCCAATTTTTTTTTATACCCAATTTCAGACGCTTATGTATTTATATAAATTATTTTTTGAAAGCAACCAGCAAATTATCTTTTTAATTTAAATTCCGCACGTGTTTACAAAGTAATGCCCTAGTGAGGGTGTTACAGAAAGGAGGAGAGAGAGGAAAGAGGGTGTCGTAGGGTGCTTATGACCAGGGATGTTACAGGCACTCCTTTGGTGCCCTCGAGTTCGCCTTCTGTTGAATGTCCTGTGCAATGACAGCCCCAATATTGATGGTCTTCTCCTTCATAATAGTATATATGAGATGGGCCCGGGCAGTTGTAATGGTAGACTCGTGAGAGCTAACCATCAGGTTGGCGTGTACGAACACCGACCACACCTAGGCCAAAGGTGTCATCATTCATCAACATCATATACGTTCAAAAAAAAAACTCACAAACTCATGTATACCATTTATTGCACAACACTCATCAAATATTCATGTTGCATCTTTCAGGCGTAATAACAAAATAATTAACAAGAACATGCAAAACATATCATGGACACTCAAAAATCAGTGATGGCAGCATTGTTATTTTCTTAACTCTATTGTTTCCAAAAGTCTCAGAAAAGATAGGAGTTCTTGAACCCAAAATCCAAGGAAATAGAGTTGGAGAGATTGAAACTTACCTTGTGAGTGTGATTGAGAGTGTTAGAGTGAGAATGTGATGAATTTGAGTGAATGCTCGAAGACCCATGCGAGAGAATTCAGAGAGACTTTGAAAGTTTTTGAAAAAATGGCTCTATCTCAGCCTCGCAGGGCTAAATACTCGCGACTCTCGCGAGGTGAAACTTAAGAAAATTACCAATTCAGAACATTAATTTTGGGTTTCCCGAGGCGAATCTAGGCTTTTGAAGCCATTTCATATTCCCAGATTCGCGAGACGAGATGCTACTCATGGGGCGAATCTGGACTTTTATTTCCAATCTAAACTCTGCTTAGAATCGCGAGGCGAGCCAGGTGCTAGCGTCACGAAGTAGAACGAGGTGCCCACCTTTGAGTTTCTGCCCTTCAGGCCCGCGAGGCGAACCGTAGTTCGTGGGGCGAGCCAGCCAAACTGGCTTTTACTATTCTCCAGGCTCGCGAGGCAAGGCCTGGTTTCATGGAGAGAGCCAGAGACAGGGATTTTGACATCCCTCTGGCTCGCGAGGCGAATTCATGCTCACGAGGCGAGCCAGAACAGAATTTTGCCCCTCTATTCCTAAGTGCATTTAAATCCTACACGCTTTCCTAATGTAAATTTCTAACTAAGGATCCTAAGGATATCTAGCTTGGGTTGCCTCCCAAGTAGCGCTTGTTTAACGTCCCGAGCCTGACGAAAATGGCCCCCTTTAGGGCTAAGTTAACAGTAGCACTTGATTGCCGGTTGGGATTGGTTCCCCATGATGGTGTTTGAGCCTCTGGCCATTCACCTTGAAATTCTCTCTTTCACCCTCTAGTTCCACCGCTCCATTTGGAAAAACCTTGAGAATCTTGAATGGTCCGGACCACCTTGACTTAAGTTTTCCCGGGAAAAGTCGCAACCTTGAGTTGTAGAGAAGTACCCATTATCCCGGTTCAAACTTCCTAGGCAAAATGTCCTTGTCATGCCATGTCTTAGTTCGCTCTTTATAAATTCTTGCATTCTCATAAGCTTGCATGTGGATTTCAGACAATTCATTCAAGTCTAGTAACCTTTTTTCACCGGTCTTCTTCAAATCAAAGTTGAGTTCTATGACGGCCCAATAAGACTTTTGTTCCAATTCCACCGGTAAATGACAAGCCTTCCCAAACACCAAGTTGTAAGGAAACCTTCCAATCGGGGTCTTGAAAGCGATCCTATAGGCCCACAAAGCATCATCTAACTTTTGGGACCAATCCTTCAGTGAGGAGTTAACGGTTTTCTCAAGGTTTCACTTCAACTCACGGTTGGATATCTCTGCTTGCCCATTAGTTTGTGGATGGTAGGGAGTGGATACCCTATGCTTGACCCCATACCTTTCAAGTAGTTTGTACATTTGGTTGTTGCAAAAGTTGGATCCACCATCACTAACCAAGACCCTAGGGACCCCAAACCTTGTGAAGATGTTGTGCCTCAAGAATTCCATGACTACCCGCACGTCATCCGTTGTTGTTGGAATTGCTTCAACCCAATTTGACACATAATCCACTGCTACCAAAATGTATTGATAGGAGAATGAGGGTGGGAACGGTCCCATGAAATCAATCCCCCAAACATCAAAAAGTTCTACTTCAAGCATGGAATTAAGAGGAAGTTCATACCGCCTAGAGATGTTTCCAACCCTTTGGCAACGATCACAATTCTCAACAAAAGTATGGGCATCCTTGAAGAGTGTTGGCCAATAAAACTCACTTTGGAGAACTTTTTCGGCGGTATTCTTTCCCCCAAAATTCCCACCGTAATCCGAGCTATGTCAATGCCACAACACGTTTCCGATTTGATCATGAGGAATGAACCTTCTTAAGATTCCATCCGAACATTGCTTAAAAAGGTAATGGTCCTCCCAGACATAGTATTTTGCATCCGAGAAGAATTTTTTTTCTTTGCTGATTAGTCCAACCTGGCGGGACCACATTTGAAGACTTGAAGTTGACCATATCAGCGAATCAAGGAGAAATTTTTTCAAACAAAGCAAATATTTTCTCATCGGGAAATTCTTCCTTGATGTCTAGTAGTTTCTCCTTGGTGTCGAGATTGACCACCCTTGATAAGTGGTCCGCCACACCATTCTCCGACCCTTTCTGGCCCCTAATCTCAATATCAAACTACTGCAAAAGAAGAATCCACCGAATTAATTTGGGTTTGGCCTCTTGTTTTGTCATCAAGTGTCTTATGGCTGCATGATCGGTGAAAATGACAATTTCAGACCCTACAATGTAGGATCTAAATTTGTACAAAGCAAAAACCACAACTAGGAGTTCTTTTTCAATGGTGGAATAGTTAGCTTGTACTTCATTTAAAACCTTACTTGCATAGTAAATCACTTGAGCTAACTTTTCCACCCCTTGTCCCAAAACCGCCCCCACTGCATAATCACCGGCATCACACATGATTTCAAAAGGTAAATTCCAATTAGGTACAGTGATTATGGGTGCGGTGACAAGCATATTTTTTAAAGTATTGAAAGAATTTAAGCAATAATCATTAAAATCAAATGATACGTCCTTCACAAGAAGGTCACATAGCGGTTTTGCTATCTTGGAGAAGTCTTTAATGAACCTTCGGTAGAAACCGGCATGGCCCAAGAAACTCCTCACCCCCTTCACATTGGTTGGTGGGGGTAGCTTCTCAATCAACTCAATCTTGGCTCTATCAACCTCAATCCCCCTTTGGGAGATTTTGTGCCCCAAAACTATACCATCCATGACCATGAAATGGCATTTTTCTCCATTGAGCACTAGGGGTGTTTCTTGGCATCTCTCAAGCACCAAACCCAAGTTCTTCAAGAAATTATCAAAAGAGGTTCCAAAGACCGAGAAGTCGGCCATGAATACTTCAATGAATTTCTCCACCATGTCCGAGAAGATGGGAAGTATACACCTTTGGAAAGTAGCGAGAGCATTGTACAATCCAAAGGGCATCCTCCTATAAGCAAAAACTCCATATGGGCATGTGAAGGCCGTCTTCTCTTGGTCTTGAGGATCCACTATAATTTGGTTGTAACCGGAGTAACCATCCAAGAAACAATAGTACTCATATCCGGGCAACCTTTCAATCATTTGATCTATGAATGGAAAGGGGAAGTGATCTTTTCGTGTTGCATCATTGAGCTTTCTATAGTCAATACAAACTCTCCACCCCGTGACGGTTCTTGTTGGGATCGTCTCATTATTCTCATTGACCATCACGGTTGTGCCACCTTTCTTCGGGATCACATGAATCGGTCTCACCCAATTACTATCCAGATTGGATATATGATTCCAGCATCCAAAAGCTTAATCACTTCCTTACGCACCGCTTCTTTCATGATGGGATTTAACCGCCTTTGTGGTTGAACCACCGGGTTGAAATCATCCTCCATCAAAGTTTTGTGCATGCATAGGGAATGACTTATACCTTTTAGATCCGAAATCTTCCAACCAATGACGGATTTGTGTTCCCTAAGAACTCTCAAGAGCTTTTCTTCCTCATCCTTTTTCAAGGCATTGCTAATGATGATCGGATGTTGTCCCTTTTCATTCAAGAATGCATACTTCAAATGAGTCGGGAGTTGCTTCAACTCGGTGTTTGGTTGTCTTCTTCCACTCTTTCTTTGTTGAGCTCTTCCTTTGGACATTCATCATTTGGGAGGTTTAGAAAGGCTTCCATGTTCTTTAAGCACTCAATATATTCCTCATCCCCTAAAAGGTCTTCTTCTTCATCCTCATCATGGGATTCTACCAACACTTTTGCAAGTGAAGAACCATGGGCTTCTCGTGTGGCTATAGATTTACAATGGTCTCCACCACATCAACTCTATATACATCTGATCTTTCAATGGGGTGTTTCATTGCTTCAAAGACATTGAATACTACATTCTCATCTTGCACCCTTACTGTGAGTTTCCCTTGTTGCTCGTCTATTAAAGCACACCCGGTGGCCAAGAAAGGCCTACCCAATATGAGAGGGATCTCGGCATCTTCATCTATATCAAGCACCACAAAATCCGCCGGAAATATGAACTTATCTACCTTCACCAACAAATACTCCACCATCCCATAAGGGTATTTGATAGAAAGATCCGCTAGTTGAAGTGACATCCTAGTTTCTTTGGCTTCCTTTATGCCTAGCTTCTTCATCATAGATAGGGGCATCAAGTTGATGCTAGTCCCTAGATCACATAATGCTTTCCCAAGAGTTAACTCTCCAATGGTGCAGAACATGCTAAAAGAACCCGGATCCTTCAACTTTGGAGGTAGTTTCCTTTGGAGAATTGCACTACACTCCTCGGTCAAAGCAACCGTTTCCTCATCCACTATCTTCCGCTTCTTGGAGAGAAGCTCCTTCATAAACCAGGCATAAGATGGCATTTGTTCCAAGGCTAACGCAAATGGAATATTAATTTGAAGCTTGCGGAAAACATCAAGAAACTTGTCGAATTGCTTGTCTTGCAAGGGCTTCTTCAATCTCTCTGGATATCCTACCTTCATGAAGGGTGGAAGATCTTCGGTTTCAACCCACTTCTTCCTTCGGAATTCTTCATCTACTAATTTCAACCTTCCCACTTGCTCCGGCACCTTTTCACTAACTACTTCCTCTTCTTTGGCTTGCTCCTCTTCCACTTGTGGTTGCTCTGGAGTCTCAATTTCTTGAGAACTAATTGCACCCCCATTAGATTCCAACACCTTACCGCTCCGAGTTGTCACGGTATTGCATTGTCTCTTGGGGTTGTTCTCTGTATTACTTGGGAAAGAGCCTGGAAGATGTTAATTCAGTTGTTTTGCAAGCTGGGCCACCTGGGTCTCAAGATTATGAATTGTTGCCCCTGTATGAGTTACTAACTTATCAATAGTTGTGTTTGTATTCACTGACAACTTCTCAATGGCCACACTAGTCTTCTCAATTGCCAAATCCCAAGGTTGCCTTCCACCATCTGTGATCTGCAACTGATTAGGCCCCGGGAGAGCTTGCTGAGTGTTGCACTGTTGAATTCCATAGTTTAGCCTCTGATTCTGTTGTTGTGGTTACCCGTCTAGACCATTACTTGTGTTGTTCCAAGAAAAACCGGGATGGTCTCTCCTAATGTACCCTCGATTCTGATTGTAGTTATTCTGTCCATTCCTCTGATAGTTGTTCTGTGGCGCTATGTCATAAAAGTTGTGACATGAGTCCACATGTTCCTGAGAAAAATTAATGGGGAAACTCTCATTATCATGATCACCATTACAAAAATCACACCCCGGAGGCAAGCCTTCTCGCACTACATTAACTTTCACCTTGCTAGTGAGTGCTTCACATTGCTTCTTCAAGAGGGTGTTATGTTCAAGAATAGACTCTAAAGATGTCGTACTGATTCCAGAGGAAGTGCCCATACTGCGATTGTAATCATTCCTTGACATCTTCTCTAATAAAGCCCAAGCATCCTCTGCTGATTTGCAAGAGAAAGAACCTTCAGCTGCGGCATCACAATTCATCTGATAACGGCCCTTCAACCCATTAAAGAAATGTTGCACTTTGGAGACTAAGTCAAAGTAGGTAGAAGGACATCTCCTCAAAAGCACATTGTACCTCTCCCAAGCTTCATTGTAAGACTCATCATCATGTCACTTGAAAGAAGTGAATGCTATCTTCAACGGTGCCTCTTTCTGAGGAGGAAAGAATTTTTTTAGGAACTTCTGAGCCATTTGTTCCCAAGTTGTGATGCTAGCACGATCCAAATTCAAGTCTAACCAATCATGTGCTCTATCCCGAAGAGAGAAAGGGAGTAGTCTCAGACGATAGGCGTCCTCCGAAAGTCCTAGAGTTTTGAACATGTCGCATATCTCCAAGAAGTGAGCAATATGCCTGTGAGGATCTTGGTGTCCACTTCCATCAAATTTCACCCTTTGCACTTGAGTGAGAGCATATTGCTTCATCTAAAAAGAATTGGCCGTGATGGATAGCCTAACAACGCTAGAAGCACAATCATCCAAGTGAGGAAGATTGTACTTATAAAGAGGCTTGTAGGGTGGAGGATCTCCTTCTACCATCCCTTCAAGATTGATGGGTTGGGTTGCTTCTAGACTTTTTTTCTCCCTTAATTCCTTCCTCAACCTCTTCTCGGTCCTGGTGATCTCTGGGTCGTATAGCAAGTTTTCCTGTGGAAGGGTACCTCACATACACAAAAACAAGCCAAGACCAAGTGAGATCAAAGATGTAAAAAGAGATAAACAATGCAGAAAATAAAAATAAAAATTGCTTAATCAAAAGAATCAAAGTTCCTAAAAAATTAGGGAAATTGGTTGTGCCAATCCCCGGTAACGGCACCAAAAACTTGGTGAGAATCCGGCAAGTGTACCAGTTCGTTGCAAGTAATAAAACATGGTAAGTAAATATCAAGGTCGAATACAAGGATTGGGAGACCAATTTATCTATAAAATTCGAAGTGTTGACCAAGTGAATCAAAAAACGGTTGATAAGAGAGAGAAAATTAGATAAGAAAAGATAACAAGGTCAATTATCTAAATTGCGCTAACAGATAACAGCAAGAATTAATTAATGGCTAAGGCTCTAAGGTCACGAATCCACCTACCCTATAAAGCAAGTTACCCAAGCGTTTATCTTCTTATCGCTATGTTTAATTTCTTTGTCAACCAACAACCCTCAATTATCCTAATGTCACTGCCGATTTTCAACAGAAATTATCTACGATTGCAAATTGTCAATCTGCCAATATATTCAACTCATAATTAGATTCTTTAAGTTCTTGGTTTCCAATAGCGATTGTACCACTTTCCTATTATATGCCTAGAAATATTGAAATGGTGTTCTTAATTCAAGTCCTAAGTACGAATCACTTGCCAGCATCAACACACTAGACTAGTTAACTACAGGCCTTTATGATTAACGCAAACAAAACAGAATTAAGAAACAAGAGAAGAAATAAGGGAATAAGAAAATATTACTTGAATTCACTATGCCATCAAAGGTGGCTTCATCGTCTCCTTAGAAAGAGGATTAGTTCCTCATAGCATGCTTCAACATCATCAACTCAATAGAAAACATGAATAAAAACAGTAAAAGAGTATGTAAACCTAAACGAGACGCAGCTCACAAAAAACTAGGATTGGATACTAAAATTCACACAAAAGCAAGCTATTTATAGAAGTCTGGTTCTCCAGTCGCTCGCGAGGTGAGCACTTAAAATTGGCTCCATTATGAGTTTGAATCCTCGCGGGGCGAGGCGTGTCTCGTAGGGCGAGACTGAAAGAATTCCAAATTCCTGCTCGGCATCAGTTCTGGCCCGCGAGGCGAGCGCTATCTCGCGGGGCGAGACCTTGAAAATTCCTTTTGCTTGTTTTCTTCATTTAATCCAAGTTTCCCAAAGCTTTTCTTTTAACCTGAAATTTAAACAGTAGCATTAAATGCTTTATTTTGACTAGAAAATAGAAGAAATTACTAGAAATTTTTCCTAAGACTCAAAAGTGTTGCTTGTGAACAATTAAAGTCAAATTTGGGTTAAAACGAGAATGAACTCGCGGAATTGGTATCAAAATTGAGGTCAAAAATAGATGAATCAAAATTTATACTCTTCTTATAATTAGTTCAAATATTTTTAACTTACATTAATAGTTTTATATCAACATGTAGTTGATCTGGGTAACGAGTTGGGACCCCTTAAGCAAGTGGTCAGAAATTTGATCTCTGGTTTTTAGGTATGGAGAAAATCTGGTTGGGAGATGTCAACCCTTCAATGTTGTCTAGTACGTCGAGGGATTAATATCCACAATTACGCACGAGGATACACTGAAAAGCCAATTTTTTTGATAGAACATTATAATATATTTATTATAGATGATATTATTTATTTTAAAATATATACTGGAAAATAAACCTTAACTTTAGTTTCTTACTTTTTGTAATTTTATAATTTAACTTTATAAAGTTCAAATTAATATCTCATGTCCATATATCAAGTTTATTATTAGACCATGATCGAGTAAGTTTGAAGTTAAACAAATGACTCGATCAAAATATCAGACTCAATTTTGGATATATTTAAGCTCGTGTTAGAGTCCATGATACTAGAGTGGGCGAAAATAAGACTATTATTATTCCTACCCCATAAATTACTATTCTCACCCCTCTTTATTTTTCCCCCATTCTTTTATCTATTTTACCCCTAACCCCTTATCTACTCAAATAACCCATTCACTTACGGAAACTTGAGAATGACAGAAATTGGAATTTGCTCATTCAGTGGCAGCAACTGCTAGTGATACAGAGGCCACAGATAATGCAAATGCTCATTTTATCTGCTTTGCTTGTGTGGATGGTGAACTTTACGAGCTTGATGGAAGAAAGACAGGGCCAATAATATCTCATGGTCCATCCTCGCCAAGTACTTTATTGAGGGATGCAGCAAAAGGCATACAAAGCATGATAAAAAAAAATCCAGACTCCCTCAACTTCAATGTCAATGCTGTATCAAAGAAATCTCGGGATAGGTTTTAAGGTTATCAATTTAGATTGCTTGTTGAAGAAATTCATGTATCTTTTTACTCAATATGCTAGTGCGTATCCTCAGATTTGATTTTCTTAAGTTATCTAGGAAGCATATACTTTTCCATTTCAGATTAATCCCATGAGAGTAATTTCCATAAAAAAAAAACTTATGGAAACTAGTTTTCGTAAGTATAAAAAAATTGATACTTACGAAAACTACAGTTTCCATATATATCAATTTTTTAGACACCTACAAAAAATACAATTTTCGTAAGTGTAAAAAAAATTACACTTACAAATGCTAGTTTCCATATAACCCTAAAATTGGAAGGAAAAAAAAGGTAAATCTTTACCTCTCCATGTTGTGATCACCGCCACTTGCTACACCAGCATGTTTCAGATGCTTTATTCCTTTTCAATGTGGAGTGTGATGTGGTGAGAGGTGAGAGTGAGGAAAGAGTGAAATGAGTGAGGGGATAAAGAGTTGGAGTTGAGGGTATTTAGGGAATAAAATAAAATTAAAGAGGATTGGAGGTGTGGGAATAATAATTTGTGGGGTGAGAAAATCAATAGCCCGAAAATAATGATCATACATATCCCATAGATAGTTGGAGCCGAGTTTTAGGTTGCCCAAAGTGTGGAATATGTATACTGGCCCAAACATAACCTTTCAACAAATTTGTGGGCAGCACCTTGGTATTAAGTAGCCCTGTTGTAATTTTATTGGGGGATTTGATTTTAGCACCCCATAAATTATTATTCTCACCCCTCTTATCCCTCTAATTTATCTTTTATTCCCTAAATACTATTCTTAACCCTAAGCATTTATTTCCCTAATCACACCTCATTATGGTTTAATTTTTTTCTTCACTATGTTCTCCCCCATTCTCCTCCATCCTCCTCCTTTATTCTTCTGCGTCGTCTCTCATTACCCAACATTCTGCTCAACATTCAACCATATCTCTCATTACGCAACATTCTCATCGATATTCAATCGACACGGTACGTATGATTCTTGATTCTTCCATAATTTTTCGTTTGATTTCACGGTTTTCCCAATTTTTTTTTTATTTCACTTACGGAAACTAATTTCCGTAAGTTTAAATATTATGAATACTTACGGAAATTAGTTTCCGTAAGTATAACTTTCCTTAAGCACACAATTTCCGTAAGCATTTTTCAATTTTATCCGGATTTACTTTTTCTATCAATGATAATGATAGTTTAATTTACAATTATAATTAATTGAACTTTTCGTTAAATGCACATTTATTTAAATAAAAGTTTAAGAAAAAAATAAATATAATTTTTTTTGAAGCATAAAAAAATATAATAAAATTCAAGAAAATAGAAAAAAAAAATAAATTTCGGAATTTCCGTAAGTAAACAATTTAATGATACTTGCAGAAATTGCATTTTCCATAAGTATTTACGGAAAATGCAATTTCCGTAAGTATCATTAAATTGTTTACTTACGGAAAATTTATTGCGCAAATATTAAAAAAAATTCACCTACATCGTCGTGTCTCCTTCGCTGCCGTGCTCCGCCATGCCTCATAGTCGCGGGTCTCCCCTCGTAGCTCGCTACTGTCCTCACCTCACCGTCGTTGGTTCCTCCTCACCGCCACCGCTTCCTCCTCACCGTTCGTCACGTACAAGACTCGCAACCGGAAAGTGTGGGGGTCGAAGGAGTGAAAGTGAAGGGTGATGGTGTTTGCAGTGTGATGGTGATTATAAAGAAGGTGAGAAGTGGGTTAGAAATAAAAACCCTAAACCAGAGAAGAAAGATAGGGGAAGGAGGTGGGCAACATTAGGGTTTAGGTTGGGGCAATTGTTGAATAGGGATAAATTGGTTAACCAGAATA